>CM056201.1:17305470-18505470 GCA_029692085.1 Gymnothorax javanicus
ACACTTGTGGGTGACCTTTGCTGATAATGTGTTCTGCAGTCAAATGCTGTTGCACTCCAACAGGTTTGTTTTAGTGAGCATGTGTTTTTGTTAGTTTTTTTTTTTTTTTTTTTTTCAATAAAGAAAATGAACATGACCAATGGCAATCTGACTCCAGTGCAGTCATGCTATAAATTGTAATGAATGCAGTTCTGAAGATTAAAAGGCAGAGGTATTTACGGTTGGGCAGCAGATTTGATTGATGTACTGACAATCACCGCAATCAAAAATGCCATCTCCGCAATCTATTAATGCTGTGGTTGTCAATGTCGATCCTGGGGACCCCTTGTATACACTGGCATTAGTTCCAACTGCAGCTTCAATCACTGTTTAAAACAGCTGTCAGTTTTTCTTAATTGTGTCCTTTGTTTCATTAATTACCCTCTTTAGCTTCATTGTCTGAAATGACTAGTTGTACACGTTGCATAAAACTGTTTTTTGCTGCAAAAAGGGTACACATTGTAACTGACCGAACTGGAGACTGTCAAGAATTTCAAAGCCCTGCCAGTCAAACTGAGGCAGTCAGATTGTTCATTCTGAATGAAGCAGAAAGTGGTTCAGACTTCAACGGTCATGTTTTTTTTTTTTTTTCCTGGAATGAAGCAACCCTTGGCACAGTGGCTTCACAGAAATCCTCAAAGTTCGAAGCAAGCTTCATAGCCTCGACATCAGACGTGATATCACTAACAATCATATCCTCAATTTTTGGTGAAAACTCATTTTTATACATCATACGCGTATAAAGCAAATCCATAGCCGAGGGGAAAAAAAAAATTTGGCCAGCAGCCCCCTTGGTTCCATGTTAATAAATGCAGTACTTTCTGTCAGAGGTGTTCATTTTAACTCAAAGTTTTGAAATTTTGAGCAGAATGGCTAGGCTGAGCTATCTGGGAAATATGCATGTCTCATCCCATCTGTGTTCCCAACTGATCGTTTCCCTCTCTTCCTCTACTTTCCTACTGGGCAGGAAGTGACATGGGGGAAGTGAGGAGATGAGTGAGAGGAGGAAGAAAATAGAATTAAGGCTGTTTCCTTGGGTGCATCTCAAAGCGTAGGCTGCAGCCTTCGAAGGCTGCATTTTAAGGGGTCGTCACTTAATTCCATCTGCCAAACTGACATTTGGGTAAGAGACAAGGTTAAGTTTGGGGTTAGGTATAGGGCTAGGTTTTAGAGTTAAGGTTATGGTTGGGGAAAACAGTGACGACTCGCTTAAAGCAAAGCTGTTTAACGGAGATGAAAGAACATTACGTCAGTTTGGCGGATGGAATTAAGTGACGACCCCTAAAAATGTAGCCTTCGAAGGATGCAGCCTAGGCTTTCTCTCAAAGCGTAGGCTGCATCCTTTGAAGGCTGCATTTTTAGAGGTTGTCACTTACCTTAAATGTCAGTTTAGTGAATGAATGTAAGAGATAAGGTTAAATTTAGCGCTAGGTTTAGGTTCAGGGGTTAGAGTTATGGTTAAAGTTAGGGAAACCAATGATGACTCGCTTTAAACAAAGCTGTTTAACGGAGATGACATGACTTTACGTTAGTTTCGCAGATGGAATTAAGTGACGACCCCTAAAAATGCAGCCTTCAAAGGATGCAGCCTAGGCTTTGAGATGCACCCATTGCCATCCTTACAGATGAAGTGGGCCGTTCACAAACGTCAGGCTAATGGTCTGGGTGTGTCATTCAGGAAAAAAAAATAATAAATTCCTGATTGGGAACTCCTCAGGTTCCACACTCAATGTTACCAAGGACAGTCTGATGCTGTTTAATTTATTTCTTCTAGTAATGGGATCAGCAAGCAAAATGGCAACATCAAAATCAGACCCTGTGTCAAGAAGGAATGGAGGAGATGGAAAGGGAGAGTAGGAGGCATTTTAATAGTAACAGGGTGCACCCTCTGTGTATAACTGGCCGCATGATACACTACTCACACGAGGCCTGGGCATGCGGATCTCCTCCTTCAGGTGCTATACATGGCATTACATGCAGCCTCCAGTGTTTCGGTTATGTACCCTGCTCTACATAGGGCTGTTCGTATATAATCTAGAGTTAAAAAAAAAAAAGAAAGAAAGAAATCTTTTATAGTTTCATTCATTATTTATCACTAAGTCAGGATTTATCAAGCGGCCAACTCAATTTGAACATGTATTATTATTTTTTTAAAATACGCTTATGTCTCCAATGATGCCCATCCTGGGGTGCATTTCCCGAAATCAGATGCTAACTTACGTAGTTGGGCCCATTGACTGTGAATGGACGAACTATATAAGTTGCGAACTTGGTTAGTTAACAACTACGCTTTTGGGAAATGCACCCCTGCTGTATTACCTGTGCTCACTGTATGGACCAGGACAGTCATGCATCTACCTCACACAATCTACTAACACACTTACACCAGACTCCTGAGTCTTTTCTGGTGTGTGTGTGTGTGCGCGCGCACATGAAGTAATGAAAAGGTCCAATGTGAAGCGAGTGGATTTTTCAAAAAATGAAATTATGCAGTGGTGAGGTCATTTTACAAGGAAGGAAGCTCCACAGGAATGGTGCACACTTACACATGAATACTGGCCAATAATTTCATTGAAATACTAAGTCATGCAGGTATCAGTTATGGGGCTGCATCTGCACAACCGAAGTACTGACCTCAAAGGCTTATGTTTGTTGAAATACTTTTTCACAATCATCATTCTTTTTTACTGGAAGCTAAATCCACAACAAGGTTAGCTCACTTTATAGTAATTGGTTCCAGTTTTTTGTAAATACGATGCATTGTTTGAAGCTCATTTTCCAGTAATGAAGGACGTCAGCCCACTGATTGTGATTTTGTTTGGTATTACTTCTGAACGTAGAATGAAAAGCGAGATTGCATTCGTGCTGGGACGCGGAGACTGGATAACTCTTGCTTACGGCTCGATTTCATCACTAATGCTCCGAATATCACGGTCCAGCCTCGAGTATTGAAACAATTGTATTCCCCATTGATTCAGTCCTAGAAAGCCTCTTGCTGTAATCATGTGCTGCTTCAGTCCCCGCTGGCTCGGCGCTAAACAGACGCCATGTAATGTCAGGGGAAGGGGAACAGACTCTGTGCGCCGTGTGGAAAAAGATTTCAGTTCATGACCACGAGAGGCTCTTTGAGAACTCCGCTGAACAGACCACCTCCGGCTCTGACTGCAGCCCTGCATTCCCTACAGTCTGTGAGAAGTGATAGATGACAGACTCCAGCACCCGCTCCATTGAGACAACACTAGATGGAAAACTAATTACACTTTTATTTCAAGGAGTACAATTCAGATAATGAAAGCACAGTATATTCATTATAAAATGAAAATTCTATTCATAAATGCTCGCAAGTTACAGTTAAATGCAATACATACTTATGATTGACAAGTAAAAGGAATCCCAAATAAATGCTAGAACTAACATAACAAATGCATATTCATTTTCCTGGCATGGTTTGGGTTCACTCATTCCCCTCTGCTTTTAAGAGACACTGCAAACCAACGCAGAGTTACTCTGTGTGATCACCTTTGTATCCCACGGTGAAGCATCCCTACCACAAGTGTTATCTTGCAGCATGACAACTGCCCAGACCCCACAGGGTACAAGGGGTCACTGAATGGATTTATGAGCATTAAAATGAAAGTAAGCAGATGCCACCATCTTGAGTCGACAGATTTTAAACCAACTGAACGCCCTGCTTCGGATTTTGCAACAACAGACAACCAAATGAGGGAATGATTTGTAGGAAAGTTTTACACTTGTAGATTTTATGCCAGTGTGTGTGTTAGGCCGATCTGGCAGTTTGTGAAAACCCAACAACTTAAGACTGTTTGTTCATTTCTCCATGAATTTGTCTTCTGCCTGTATGTTATGTATGTTAATATACAGAATAGTCTTTGAAATCTGGCTACAAAATGAGAGAACATTCCACTATTTTTTTTTTTTTTTTTTTTGGCAATGAAAATTATTGTAGGGGGAGATTATATTAACAGGCATGCCAGGGGTAAAGAAAAGGCAATTGAGAGAGGAACACCAAGTCCTGAGTATGTGTCCTTTTATAAACTTCAGAAAGGATGTGTTTTGTTCAGTATCCCGTTGTTTAATTTTTGCTTTGTGTGAACAGAGAGCATGGGATTGTCTTTTGGGAGCAGAATTTGCTGGAAGCTGCTCTGACCTTAAAAGGATATATATATATATAAAAAAAAACACAGGTAGCTCATAAAAACACTCACTATAGTGAAGAAGACTGCCACAGACCTTCAGCAGCCATCTTGGGAGTTCCTACATTTCCCGCATTAATGGTGGCTGACGACCAGAAAGCCTGGAAAGGACAGTTAAACAATGCTGATGGTGACTGCATTCGTCGAATTCCCCAGTTCTCATTTGTTGTCTTTATTTTTAACATTTTTCTTTTAATTGTTTCCATTTCCATTTTTATTTTATGTTGACAGCGGAGTATGTTTGCAGTTAGTAACTTCAGATTTCCTTCACCGCTCGGCTAACTGAGATTGGGAGGCTAGATGTTTGAACGACTGTGGTTTTCACTGATTGCACTTTTTTCTGTTTTGTAGGGTGATTATTTGGAAGTTCTAGAACTCTTAACTTCATTTGCATTTTCTGTTCCCTTGGCCACCTAATTTAAGGAACTGTTACAAAGATGAGTAGAATGTCAGGAATTGCTTCTTTCACTTCAAACAATTTTTTTTTTTTTTTTTTTTTTTACAGTTTTGGGCAAACAAGTGAACTTTTTTAAAAAAAAAAAGTGTAGAGACCACTTATTTTGCTCTGAAGTACAATTATGATCTCAACTGAGCCTGTTTTATTTTTCATTTTCATCAACCACTGTTTTGCTTATGCATTTACATTAATTTCAAAAATAGGCTACACTAATATATAACACCCCCCCCAACACACACACACACACACACGTACACACACCCCCAGATTCTAACGAAGTACAATCTATGTGATGGGACGTATCTATTTCCCACTTTATCCTTTCATTGGATTTTCTAGAAACATTGCTGAGATTTGTATTCAGTGTAAAAACTGAAATGCATTGAAACAAGGCTCTTCGGAACACATTTAACAGTCTGCAAGCCACATGGAGCCCATTATGGGCCAACACTTATCTCACTGCCTATGAAACTGAGCCCAGCATGACGATCCTAACTGCGTGACAAGAGCCCAATTACTCAGTCAGAACTGCAGTATTCCAGGATTCCCCTTAATAGAGCCATACTGCCCAACCCAGCAGGCTGGAAGAGCGAAAACAAATCTGTTAGGAAAAATACTTTTATATGGTGCCAGAAATTGTCAAATTTGGCTGGAACGAGAGCATTAGAATATAATTTATTCCTACAAACATTATAATATGCTCTGACTGTGTGTGAGACATGTATGTTTTCATATATACAGACACACTCGCGGTCTTGAGGAGATGGACCTGGTAACATTGGGTGGGGCATATTTAACCATTATACAGCTTGATACTCTTAAATACCCTGTCTAATGACAAAATGTACCAGAAGACCGCTTGCATCCTTTTCCAAACAAAATGCCCTGTATACTTAGTTTTTATTATTCTTATAACTGGAGTCATTTTTACCCAGTCAGTGTTGAATTAACACTTAATTTTACTGGGTGGGGGCTGAAGGAGAAATGTCTCCCGGACTCTGGCACCATTAGTGGTCTGTATACAGCGAAAGGCTGATGCCTTGCTGTGTGGGAGTAAAGAAATATGAAATCTTTTTCATATTTATAAATGCCAATGGCTCTAGAGCAGCTAAAGAAATGCACAGGTCACAGTTGCTGCTTCTGAGGCAAAAAGCACGTCAATACCACTTATGTGATGGTAACAAGTGTAACATAAAGATTGATTCACTTTGAAATACTTTGAATTCAGCCTTTTCGCTAACGCGTTCTGCTCGGCCCAGCATAGCATTGCAATGTCATCGACGAGGCTGCATATACACTCCAGACGAAGTTTCAACTCTTCAACTAAGTCAAATGCAGCCGCGGTGTGATACAAGTTCAATTCGAGAAATCCGCCGGGAAAGGGGATGCATTTGAGGACACGTCAACAATTAAAACTTAAGTGGGTGTGAAATCAAAGTGATTCTGGAGGAGACCATGTGTGACGGTTTAGTTAGAAGTGCACAATGAGTCACAAGATTGCATTGCTAAGTGAAGATCATGTTAGACTGACTCACTCAAGATGAGAGGAGAGGGAGCTATGACAGAAATTGACCTGTTTTTGCATAACATGAGCTAAAAATTGTTGGCAGAAGGCAAAATTACCAGTCTATGGGTCATTGCTGAAGCATTGGGGGGGACAGAATGACTCCTACAATGGTTGTTCAACTAGTAACACTTGAATCCTATCACTCTACATATTGAAGCTTATTTTTCTCAGCAAAGTGCAGAGAATCACTGAATGAACATGATTATTACTGGTGCAATAGGACAATTGTGAAATGCAGCAATTGCACAGATGTTTTTGTACACACATAGCACAGCCACAAAGGAAAATAGCTGCATTTATAAGCAAACAGACATCAGTGGGCTTTTCCTGTGGGCTAAGTGTCATTGTGACTTCAGCTATTAGAAACAGCGGGTTACTTCTTAATAGGTAAATCTCTGAGATTGGAAAACCATTAAACGTGAATTTTGTATTTCACTAATTGCTGCAATGTTTTGAGCAATTATAAGCTTGCAGTTCATTATCAACCACTGACTGTTTGCCACAGACCATAAGGAGGATAGCTTTATTAAATGAACAGCAAAACCAATACTCAAAAGTGGAGCACCACATATAACAGAGAACCTGTGGTTAATTCATAATACTAAGCCTTCACAGTGAGTCTACCAGCACAGATGCTACATACAAAAGCCTGCTCCTTTCAAGGGAAATTGAATTTAAACCTCCCAGTATTGTTTATTGACAAGGAATGAGCTGTCACTGTCTACCAATTGCAGCTCACCTGATTTGTTCTTCAGTATGAGCAGAGCCTGGCTTGTTCTGGCTAGGTTCCCTGCTCAGTTGCCATGCGGTTCTAGGTTCCTTTTTATACCCAAAGCCACATTTTTGAATGTCCCTGAATCTTTTGGTAATTATAATAGTTGTGTATACACCGATTTCACTCTTAAAATTTGTTTTAGAAATTTGCACAGCTTTCATTCTCAGTGCAGACCCTATATTCTACCTAATCTCATTGCCTATTTAAAAGCCCCAACCCCCATGCTACTTAATTTCTTTATTGATTCATTCATTCTTTGATTCATGAATTCACACAGGCTTTTTTTTAATGGAAATATTTACCTTAACCCAATAGCACTTAGCCTCATTATATATAGATTACCTCTGTTCCCTGGAAGATCCAGGTAATTTCTGTATTTTTGACATTGGATTTTGGAGTCCACTTTTGGCTGATATAAATTGAAAATCAAGAATTGCAAGTGATATTTATTTTAAAGCTTATTACCTCTAGTTTCTAAAAATACAATTAGTTTACCACAAACACCCCCCAAAATGTAGACCTTCACCCCCCAAAACCCACGGTCATTATATGGACTCAGAATTATTGTCAATTTCTGAATATCGTCGGCCTGCTGATAAAACCTCGTATCTCCAAATTGATCAGAAACAAAAACTCGTATGTCCATTATTCTCACATGCAAAATTAAACATTTTTTTATTTTATATTTTAAATTATATTTATATTTATATTATTTTATAATTTTTTTCTTTTATATTTATTTTTTATTTTCCTGTGAAGTTCATCATTTTGAAGATATGAGGTTTTATCAGCAGGCCGATATATTTCTGAAGGAAACAAGCAAGCAAATGAATAACAAACACTGAATATAATATGATGATAATATATATTCTAAATATAACAGAAATTGACCACTCTGTGCATGGATAATACAAAAATACTGAATTTAGTATCAATAACAAACGTCTGATACATGACTCAGAAGCATAGTTTTTGGCACAATGTAATATGGAAATTGTCTTGAGAAAAATGAATGAATTTTACTAAGATTAGGCATTCTATCACTGAACAATAAATAGCGAAATAGCGACCCCTATGTTTTATCTTGAATTTAGGTCATTGGGAAATCCCTCTTGCCGATTTGAGCCATTTCAAGCTGATGACTAGTCCAATGTCTAACCCTAGGCAATCATGTGACACGGGCGGTTTAAGGCGGTCTAGGGAACAGACGTTTCAGGCGGTATCGGTCGGTCCAAGTGCTGTTGGGTTAAGTTGAGAGAGAAATGCATGTACAAAGGTGCCTTGAGTGTATTTCAGTTGGTGTTTTAACAGGATTACACATGATCTATTGCATAATCAGGATCACCCATAATTTCAACAGTGATGTTATTGACTTGTGCTGATCAAATTTTCTAAGAATGGAGGCGCTCCTAGAGTGCAAACCTCTGCCAAGGCAGCACAGTCCAAATCTGGGCGTGGGAGCAAAGTTCAGTTATCACGTGTCATAGGATTTCAAGATGGCTGCTGTGGCGGCCATATTGTTTGATCGCAGTCAAAATCAATAGAGTCCTTCCCTGATGTAATGGCGACCCACCCACAAAATTACAGAGATATTTGTTCATTAGTTTGAATCATCTTGTTCATAAACAAACAAGCGGCACCGATCACGTAACCTCCAGCCAACTTTGTTTGGCGGAGGTAATTATTTTATATATAGCAAGAGTGATTGTCAAAATGCAGTTACTTCCAATGACCTGTGCTATACTCTCTCTCAGGTTTTCAGAGTACTAATTTAGTACACTTCATCAGTGTGCGCACACTAAGCAAAGTGATTAAAATGCTGAAAACTGCTACTCTCCAGCACTCTTAACTGCCACCATCAAACTCTGAAATCACACTTAACTTCTCTCTCCTTAAGTAGATTCATTATCAGCCGCTTCTGGTGACTTGCTGATTAAGAATTTGCTTTCGATTGCAGAAGCTCAGTGAGTGCAGAAAGTGCTGTCCAAAGAAGTCCTGCAGAAGTTGCTCTGTGTTGCTTGAGTAAAAGCCCTCATCACCATCCACAAAAACAGTGGCTGGTACTAACGACGCAGAGAAAAAAAACTAGACCACGCAAAGCCCTCTTTCTCATGGTAAGTTGGCTTTAACATCCGGTCATGGCAAAAGAAAGCATGTAGTGCTTTAACCAATTGATTTGTGTGTCAAAATGGTTAGTTCCTGTTGCGCTCTTGGCTGTGAAAATGGTACAGACCGTGACGAAAAAATGTTTTATTCATTCTGTCTAAAACCATGGTTTTACTGATATTTATGGATAAATATTTGAGGGGTTTTTTTTTTTTTTTTTTTTAAACATCAGTTTACCTGATTTTGATCATATTGGTTATATCCAGAAAGCTTTCACTGATAAGTATGTCCTTAATTGAAAAGTGCCCGGTAACTACGTTATTTATTTTTTTTTAGATAATTTATTCCTTAACAGGGGTGTTTACTATGTTTACTATGCATGTTTGCCATGACTGGAACTGGTGCCTATTTGACCATGGAGGAATGCTCCAAGAATGGAGAATGCTCGGTCTAGTTCTTTCTCTGTCATCGGCTGGTACAGATTTCATTGTGCATGTGGCAGGAACTTCCCCAGGGGTTCAAAGTTCAAGTACTTTGCTAAGTCTGACACTATGTGGACAGGTTTTGTTACCGGACTCACCACAACCATGTCACAACTGTGTAAGATGGTCACAAAACTTTACAGGTTTCTGGTTGAGATCAAAAAGAAGGCCGAGGTTGAAGGTGGGTGTGGTGCGAGCAAAGGCACCAGAAGTTTTGTAGGTTGGAAGAGCTGCTGGTGTGATAGTCTCAAGATGGTCTCCAATATGTCATTTATGTTCCATTGATGTAAAATTAATTGTGGTGAAACATAACTGCTCCTGCCCCCTGCCCATTGTATGCTGGGGGCAACAACCTCTGCTCCAGTTTATGTTAGACATTGGATGGATGTGACCATTCACTGTGAACCTGCAAACATCTACCTGTGAGGCAACAGAATGCCACCCTTACATAAATCACGTTAAATAAGCAAAGTCTAAAATACTGTACACTCTCCATTTATCATTTTTATTTTTTATTGTAGGCACCCAGCCCCAGAGAAACGCAATTAGTGCAAACCTGCCTTTTCAAGGTGAACGAATTTAAATTTAATTTTTTGGATCAATTCCTGTATTCCTGCATTTTGAAGTTCAATTAAGATGTGAAGTTTTAAAGCAGCACAGGAACATAATTTTTAAGTTGAAACTAAAACTGCAGCAGTCAGGCAGCGAGTCCTGAGCTTTGATTTGACTGACTGCCATAGTGTATGAGCACCTAAATGATGACATTTGTAGGTAGTTGGCAGAGGACATTATAGTGCGGTATGAGCGGTTATTTCACCAGACTAGCAGGGTACAACAAGTTGCATTGAAGAATAGGGGTGTCACAAGATTTATAGGGGGGGAGAATCTTATTGGGAGTGTTCTTGTCACAACCCTCCTGTGAATGGCTTCTGTGTCTCCTTCCATTTTACATTCACCAACTTGCATGTCTATAAACTAATGTCTCCTTTGGTTTGTTGCATGTTCCCTTATCCCTGGTTGTGTCTTGTTTCATAGTTCCCTCTTCGCTTGTATCTGTGATGTGTATATGTACCCCCTCCTTTGAGTTACAAGTTGCTGGATTGTAATTTGCTATGTGTGCTTAGAACAAGGCAGTACTTACTATAAAACTCTTTGTCCTTTGAAAATAAAATGTAAACTTCTGAAAGTTACTATCATTTTCCTTCCTAGTTCAGTCAATAGGAACAAGCTCCCATGCCTTCCTCACTGTCTCCAGGATTGGGACCGCATTTCTGTAAATCCTCCATCCAGTTTATTAGGAATAAGATTCCAATCCTTCTACAGTCATCAAAATTGGAACGGCATTCCCCTTAAGCTTCTTCCTCATGCCTTTGAATAGTTTGGCTCCAGCAAAGTGTGCACTCCATCTGCCAGTCATCCCAGAAAGCCATCGACCGGAGATTGGTGACCCCCTGCACAACTTCATCCATAACATCTGAACTGTGTTATTCTCTTCTGCGCTGCATCCAACTGCTACTGTATCACAATCAGTAAACCCTACTATTGGACTGTAAATAATCTACCTCATACTTGATTCCTGGTGTGGATTGTAACAGCTGTGGTCTGGCATGCAACTACTGATGTAAACTAATGTTCATCATTGGATTGAGGTGGGAGAAAGAACAGGGGGATCAATAATTGGCATGTTTGCCATGCAGGGGGACGCGTCCATCAGGCAAGCTGATGCAAATTGAGTTACCATTTCAGAGAGGGGTAAAGCACCGCACTGACGCCATGCGATGGCACGATAAAATGGTGCCCTGGTCACTAGGAACAATTAACCAAAAGTGGAAGATACGAGAGCAGTTTTCTAAATGGCGTTTTGGACTTTAGGGCCCAAGAATTGTGATTGTTGATTGACCTGTTTGGTGCCTCAGAAGTCATTTCACAAGTTTCAAAATCAGATCAATACAAATGAGTTAACCCCAGCCAAATTTAGTCTGAACTACATAAAAGCATTATTATTTCATTTATTTTGATAAGAAAAAAATATTTATAACTATAT
This sequence comes from Gymnothorax javanicus, assembly GCA_029692085.1. NCBI lineage: Eukaryota > Metazoa > Chordata > Actinopteri > Anguilliformes > Muraenidae > Gymnothorax > Gymnothorax javanicus. Next base: position 17,317,155 of record CM056201.1, read on the forward strand.
TTTCTGTACAACCACTTGGGGGTAATGACATGCCCCCCCCCCCATTCAATAGGATCCAACTGAACTTGGCAACAATAGCAGAACTGCACAGAGAACAAGAAAAGCGTGCATTTGACAAACATGAATTATATATGATGGAATTCTTACTTCACAGGGTGGATTGAGCGCATACATTATGCATGCTCTCGCAAATTCAGAAGTCATTGTGCCGCAAATGGAACACAAAGTTCTAACCTAAGTGTTTGGATGTCTGTTCACACCCTCTTTGTACCATAAAATGCCGCATGATTATACGCATGAATAAAACATCGATCAACAACTGGGAAATTTGCGAGCATCCCAGCACACTGCATCCAAGTGCGATCAAATTCCAGGGAATGTCAGTCACTTCCCTCCCACTGTTCGGAATAAATCAAGCAGTGACGTTCCCATCAATGTCACTTTTTTTTTGTGCTTTTAGTTATGGTTTTGAAACACAATGCTGAGCATGTGAGAATGTTCAAGGATTGCGCACAATAACGGTCAACACCCTAAATATATCGTGACTGTCTGATGCTGGGATGTTTTCTTTCAACATACTTACAGCCAACGCAGAACATGGAGTAAATTACTCAGTTGATTTTAAATTTGTTCTTACAACCAAAAACATTCAACTGCAGGGCTCTGCAACCTTGTTACTACTCTTGGATACTAGAGGTTTTCATTAAACGCCCAACTTTTAGCCATATCAGATTCTATTCTTCAGCTTAAAGCGAATATGAACTGAAAAAAGTGTCATGAATAAAAATGCATTCTGACATTAATACACCTAAATTTTGTGTGTTTAGAAATACCGCTATTTTGACTTAAAATTTGTCACATGGGCATGCGGCCGAAAAGTCAGTTGATTTGACTCACAACAAAGTGCTCTGGAAACCTAGAGGGAGGCAGTGAAGAAAGGATGCTGATAGTGTGGCTGGAACGCCGAACAACCAGAGTTGTATGAATATATTTTACACACCGAGCATATTGATGCACTTGTTTCCCTCAAATCCCACTTTGGGTGCAAAACCGGTCAGATTCATGCACCGGCATCGCATTGATCTCGGTCAGGAAATGTATGTGAAATGACTCAAAACTAAACCAAGCTGAGTCTGCGGTCAAATACACTAACATCCCTAGTTGGGCATTCTTGGACCCAGTCTCTGGGACAGTTTTAGAGGGAATATCAGAGTATTTTGGGCAGCAAAAAGTAATGGGGAAAAAAAATTTTTTTCAACCAACGGGGACAGCTAATTTGAACGAACAGGTTTGGGCAGCCCTGCTCTTGCTGTTAATACGGTGTGCTTTGTTAGGTTTGGGGTGAGGACCTCCAGGGACAGGGTTGGACCGTCCTGATCCTACTTTATCAGCGGTGACTACTGATCACGTCAGGTTCAGTATATATACGCACCTCATGTTCACTGAACCTGACCCACACGCTCAGGGCTGGATCAATCACATCTAGTTAATACAATACACTACTAGTCAAGTTTTAATACCACCATAGCTTTCAAGCGGTCAGAGACGTAAACACCTTTTGGTTCACCAAACCTGCATAAAAGCATGTATTAAACAAATTTCACATCGTGAGATGTTGGCAAAGACATTGCTGGCCGTTCCCAGTATCTGAAACGGACGTTATGAGCTACGATTGGTGAGCAACGATGAGCTACGATTGGTCCTCCATGGCAAACGGACATAAAATGCCTCACTTTCAAGGCCATAGAAGTGAACAAAGAATTCTCATTTTCATGCAGGGGAAAAAAAAAATGCTAAAGGTCACACTTGCTGGATGATAGCCATGAACTAGTCAATAACTCGTAAGAAAATATCAGCATTCAGGGGAGGCCGTGACCCAAAAGTGCACAGAAAACAAAATGAAGGTCATTTTGGGAAGTGAGCCAACAGTGAACAGGCAGGAGAGAAGTTAAGCCAGCTTTGGAACAGGCTGTTGGATGCACTTCTCCGCAAATAACTAAAAAGTAAAAAACTTTCATACTGACTTATTGTTGATTTAACGAAACAAGGGGTCCTGTTCCGCTGGAAAAATATATGGTTTTGGGTCTTGAAGTTGCTCTGATCTTACTGTGCCTTACTCAGGTTTCATCTAAAATCCCAGCCCAATATGCTGGGCACTAGGCTGTAGGAAGCCCCCCCAAGACACCACCATCTCTGCTGTCAAATTACTCTGGCTTGTGGGCCTGTGCAGCTCACATGTCCAATATTGTGGTGAAGTCCAGCTTCAATCCCAATTGGTAAACCGTGATTAAATCTACCTCTGTCCACTTGTTTTAATAGGCACATTAAATAGCTTGCAGTGAAATGGGTAAAATTAAAATCCAAACCAGAGAATGGCAAAGTTTAAATAACGAAAAGAACATGTAGCGCACATGGGGTAATTTTAAAGAGGCAATAGTCTATGTAATTAATTAAAAATACTCGAGAAAATATCCTGCGAACAAAAATAAATCGATATTTTCAGAAATCACTATTTCTCTCTGAAAGCAGATAGTTTGGTTGAAATGGCTTCTTACAGCCATAATAAATCTTCCTTTTACTTTTCACTGACTTTCAGTCCAGCAGTGGCAAAAATGGGTTTGATTTAATGCATCGGCGGCAAATGCCTGAAACGTTCATCCATAAATATTATACAAAATTCTATGATGAATTGTATTGTTTCTGCTAGCCACTGCTTTTCAGAACAGAAATATTGATTTAGAATATGCATTATTAACATTTATGAATTATGTAAAAATGTGCAATGATTTGTGTATATGACCTTGGGAGGGAAATGTCAAACATTCACATAAGGCTATTATTCCAAAAGAATGAATGAATTAATTAATATTTTGAACAATTTATTTATTTAGCCTTTATTTAACCAGGTTAGTCCCATTGAGATTAAAGATCTCTCTTACAAAGGAGACGGTGTCCAAAAATGAGTAGGTCGAGGTAAAACTTATTTCCCTACCCCTTTCTTTCTTCTCCTCCATTAACACATATAGCAGATAATGATAATATTATATAATATATAAACTATTCCAGTTTTATTTACATCCCAAATTCAATATATGAACAGCATTCTAAATTTATTTACAACCCAAATACCCATCCAGAGTGAATAAAATAAATATAAACTGACCCTAAAAACAACCCTTATCACAAATCTTCCTCATTCATTCATATACCTCTCAAATATCTTTTTGCACAGCATCTTAAATTGATTTATGTTCATGCTCTGCTTCAACCCATCACCCAGCCCCCTTTTTCAGCAGCTTTTAAACAAAAGTGTTGTGTCTCAGTGCTTGTACTGCCAGAGCTGTGGAGCTATAGACAGTCATGGTCTTCACCCCTGTAAAAACAAGGTATTTTAATTACCTGACAAAGACATCTTCACTCAGAAAAAGAAAAAAGAAGAAAAAACCCAATTATACAGGTACAGTGTATTGTCAGTGAAGCAATATCCACTTTAGTATGTTCAGAATAGCAAACGTCCATGAATAAAATCATCGTATATAGCTTCCTAAACTCAAATATTCCGGCCTCTTGCGATATTAAGTCAATGTAGAGAACTGTTTAGATGAGCTGAAATAACAATTTTCCTTTTCCTCAATTTGATCAATTCTGAATAACCACATGGTGACTTCCCTAAATAATTTTTCATGGTGTCTTCCAAATAGGTCCACTACTGTATGGTGTTTGTTTTTTCTTCCCCCATAATTGGGCCTTTCTCTTTTCACATTAGTCTGCCAAGCCAGAACTTTGTATATTAGATACACAAGACCCAAATGCTGGTCCTCAGTTGAAGTACTCTGTTGGTGTTTGTCTGCAGGACTATTTTGGAGAGAGAACTGTGAATCATCTAGTTGCTCTGCATAATTGTCAAGCAATTAGAGAGGGAAGAATGGAGCTGACAACAGACTGAGAAGTTTGCGTGCATAAGTTCACAGAAATTAAATTTATCGCTGTAATGACTTGAACATGTCATGAATAACCATGAAGATAACTCGAGAGGATTTGAATTCTCTGCTAGTCTACCCAACTGACCTGCCAAGACCTGAGCTTATTTTCTTTCTACAGAAAGCTTCGAGGCACCAATCTTAAGAGTGAAATTTTTAAAAATTTTTATCATCACCCATGCTAGTTAAACAAATTTAACTGTATTTCTATTACATTTTAACAAACAAATTCACAAACATGATTGGATAATTATACAAAATACTAATTTGGGCTACATATGCTCTGCACAAATGCAATACTCACTGCTCTTGCGCAATACAAACTATGAATTTGCAAAGCTAATAACCCTCAGCTTCGACTTTTTAAAGCTTTGAACAGGCTCAACGATGCATAAAATGGTCATCTACTGTGTAACTGAATTTAAAACTGAATTTTAAAATGAACTGCATGCCCCTCCTAAATGTGGTACCATACAATCACCCTATAACACGTAACTACTTGTGAATTTCCTTAATTAGCCTCACAACAATGAGCCTACCCCAGCTATTGAATATCAAACAATTTTCACAAGGTAAAATAATCCAACACATTCTTGGCTTCTGTTATTGCTGACATCTGCCACTTGATTAAGAATATATTTTACTCTTTTAAAACTCACAATTAGCAGCCAAGCTAATGAACATCTCAAAACATTGTCAATTGAACTGCATTTGGATGTCAGTATTAGAACAAATAACCAAGACTTTCCGCTTGGTGAACATAGAAGGGCCCAGGCGTAGCCTTGCATTCTAGTCAATGCTTCAGTGACTTCTTGTACTTTTCACATTTTTCCCCGTCTTCCACCAAATTCAAAGGTTACTTTCACAAATGGACTATCAGCGTGTCCTGCATAATAGGGCAGATCCACTATGCAGTAAGGTTATGTACATAAGTTAACGTAACGCCTTTTGCAAACTTACCACAAAAATTTTGTGTTCTTGTAGAAGTTTACTGCAAACCAATTGATAAGCTAATTTTACGCAATGCTGCGTAAGTTTGCAAAAGATGGCGTCAAACTGAGGGTCTCGTGTAAACTTGCGGAGGGAACTGGTCGTGCAAAAAAGTTTCCTTGCTTGTTGGGGAAAAGTCAACCATGCAACACGATGTATCTTTACATTAGAATACGCACCATGCCATTATCTTCGGCCAGTATGTCAGAATGCCCATGAAAAAACTCACCTCAAGCTAAATAATTCAACGTTACAGAAGTTTTCTTGCATGTTGGAAGAAAGTCATCCACAGCAGAATGTGTAGGTTCCTGCATGCCCATGTGACCACAGATCCGCTGCCATGAGTTTGTGGATATTATTATCACTTGTGGATTGCTATGGATTGGACTACCTGAATTTAGTGACTTCCTTGCTACTGTAGTGCAGAAATGGAACATTTTGCACTGTCAGCATTCCTTGCATAAAATGGCATTTTGACCTGATTAACTAACCTGCTTTGAGGCCTCTAAAAGAACCATTTCCACAACATGCAGATGGAAAGTAATAATCCTTACACTGGCAACACTTTCCAGACTGTGCTGGCAGATCCTAGCTCTATAATGTTAATGTAAGCCATTGCAGAAGGAAGACACGATGGCCTCCGTTAGCCTTCTCTATTGCTAGCATTTTCATCTCTGTGACTGTGGATAGCGGCAGTGCAAACAGTAGGTAATTATGATAAGGATGAACACTATCAGATATCCTCTCTTGTGCCATGACTGAGTGTGAGCCACAGCCAACAACAGAGCATTTGTGACCACCAAAACCTGTACCTCTTGCCCTCCCCGACATTTTTCTTGGATGTGTTTGCAGAAAACAGCAGGCGCGGTTCGTAACTCCCAAGCCACACCTCGATTCCTCCTCCGCGCAAGTACACGTCATTATGATGCCCAAACTGAAATCTCCAATTTTCATGCCTCTGAAGTAGAAAGCCTCTGGATGAGGAAAAAAGGGAGGGAGGAAGGAAGCTGCTTTGACTCCAAAACGTCACAGATTTTGTCAGAGTGAGGGATGACTAAGGTATGCATGCAATAACTGGGAAAAATGTGTTATCCAGGTAATGGATCCTTTAAGCGCTAATGTCAACTGTGCTTTTCTGTCAATGAAGGGAAAAATTTGATTGGCTAATCCCATTCTTGCGCTTCATCACTTATTGATCTTTCACTGCCCAAAGTCGAAACTGACAACACTACTGTGATTATCAAGTACTTTTTTTTCTCCTCATACATCCATGGTGTATTGCCATCCACTTCTACTTCCGTGTTACGTCCATCGTGTTTTCAGTACGCAGAGAACTATGCCACAGTAATGTCCATCTGTCAGCGATGAACTACTTTGAATCTGCATTTGTTCAGCAATCCAGGGTGAAGCAAAAATGTTTAATGGATGATTTCACAAGAATATGAAAGATACAAATTATCGAGTATTTTTTAAAAAGTCCTCCATAATAGTACGTCCAAGTTGGGCACTGAAACATAAATACACCTTAAATAGCTGCAAATTATTTGAACTTCAATTCTTATCACATCTGAAACTTAATTTACTTTTAAAATTCCAACAGGGAAATTCACTGAGTTCATGCATTGTAAAAACTACTGCAAACTCACTTTTAATACAAAATTAAAACCCTAAATCAACACGTTTTAGATATCTGAGTCAGAAGACTGATCCAATTAAATGTGTAATTCCCTGAGTGAGAAAAGAATGGTCACAAAATAAGAATGGCCAGCCTTATCTGAAACTAGTTTATAGGTATGGAGGTCAGGTACTTTTTTTATTATTTTTTTAAATTTTCTGGCTTCTGGATCCACGGAGTTGCAATGGTAACTGGGATATATGCCTGCATGGATATGCACACCTATTCGTACACGCATTTGTGTGGCTTTACTTACACTACCACTCAGAAGTTTGGGATCACTTGCAAATTTCTTTGTTTTCCAAAGAAAAATACATTTCATGCATTTCACAAACATTTTTATCCAATTCAAACGATTAAAATTAATCAGATGATTTTCAAAGAATGATCTACATTTTTGCATAGAGGCCTATTATCAGCAACTGTCAGTCCTCTGCATCAATCTCCTGGTATGGCTGCTAATCCAAGTTAAGCATTTTATAAGGCTAATTGATTGTTAGAAAACCCTTCTGCAAATGTGTTGCAGAGCTGAAAACCGTTGAACTAATAAGGGAGCGCAAAGGGAGCATGGCATTCTTGAGGTTGGTTTAGTATCTGAAGCATCAGCAGTTGTTTGTTTGTTTACAGGCTCAAAATGGCCAGAAAGAAAGAACTTCCTTTAGAGACCCATCAGTCTTTTGTTGTGCTTAGAAGAGAAGGCCATTCAATGCGAGAAATTGAAAACTTAATCTCTTACCATGCTGTCAACTACTCCCTTCAGAGAGCAGCACAAACTGGCACTAACAAGGACAGAAAAAAGGAGTGGGAGGCCCCGATGCACAACTGTGCAAGAAGACAAATATCTGAGAGTGTGTAATTTAAGACAAAGACGCCTCACAGGTTGTCAACTAGCAGCTGCGCTAAATAGTTCCCGTCAAACACCTGTTTCAGTATCAACAGTGAAGGTGGTTTTTTTTTTTTTTGATGAAGGCAAAGTTTGAAGTACATATTCATCATTTTCCATTAAAATCATTATTTATAACTCAGACAATGTCAGCATGATCTGTTCATTTGCTATATTTCCTATTCAGACTAATTTCATGTGTGTTTTCATGGAAAACAAGAAAATTTCCAGGTGATCCCAAACTTTTGAGCAGTAGTGTATGAGGCCATTGCATTCATTCTGTATAGCCTTTAACAAGCTGTTACCCATTAATGCCGAACTTTATCTGTAACTATAACCGTAACTTTAACCAATCAGCCATAATCCTCTGAGGGCCACCTGAAATGTCCTCACAACCACAAATGTCTTTATCTGTGATTTCCCGAGTTGGTTCTCACAAGTATAGCTATCGCAGTCACCCCTTAGACACACACACACACACACCACAAAATCCTATTTCCACAACTGGAAACCCTAAAATCAGCCCTAACAGTAACCCCATCCCAAACCTACAAACCGTAAAGTCCCTAGATTTTTAAACATAATTTAACACCTCGCCTTAACTTGACCGTGATTCCGATACCCAAATCTACAACTTAACCTGGTCTTATCCATGAAACTCAACTGAAACTGTAGAGTTGAACTATGCCCAAGTCCCAGAATTAAGGTTTTTCCTCATGGGGACTGAAAAAAAAAAAAAAAAAAACTGCTTTTTTCAGTTTTAATCCCTACAGGAACTGATGAACACACCCGTGTGTACACAGTCTCCACCGCACATCCGCTTCAGAACTCCAATACGGCCTCCACCATTTAATAATAAACTTCTGTACTGAGAGATGAGGTCAATGCCCACAGCAGACGGCCATTTTGTACCAGGAGAGTAAACTGCCCTAAGCTCTGTTTGAGTTTTAGGAGTATCCATAAAGACCCAATCTCCTCTATGATACAAACTTTCTGAGCAGTACAGACACTGAGAGGAAATTAAAGTACTCACTTAGCACGGTACTTTTCTGACAAAAGAAGAACAAGTATTGCTACAATATTTTACAATTCATGAAGTACACCAATGACTGTAGATCTTATGTGAGATCAGTCTTCAATAGTGTGACAGGATATAGGTGTAGTTAACTAAATTTAGTAAATATCAAAGCTGCATTAGATAAAAGAAAGTATCTTAAACAGCATTTTGAAATTCATTCAAACTATAAAATCCATTTTCTCGAGCAATATTAAGGAGTGCTGAAGAGTTTAAGGAAAGTGAAATGATGATAAAACATTTTTTTGAGAAACTTTCCTGACGTAATGGACTGATGGATGACTTTCCAAAAGCCTAATGCCCTGACTGCTGAGCATCACTTAAAATCGAATCTCCCGGAATGCACTCATCTTGCTTTACCACACCACACTGGCCACTCGCTTAATTGATCGATGTTTTCTGCAGACTGCTTTTTTGTTTGTCATTTCAGATAACAAAAAAGTTAGATACTTTGTGGCCCATAGGATTTTCTAGCCCAACAAATCTAACTTCTGTGAGAAAGTATATCAGTTGATCTGTCCCACGTGAGTTGAGTGGCAAGATTTTCATTTTGAACAAACTAAAACCTTTCTGCTCTATTGCGACCGAGTGCACTGTATATTGCTTTGGAGATTCAGCAGGCACTCGAAGGTGAACGTCAACCCAACAGCATCAGGTCAAGAGCACCATGTGACGACCGCCCAGCAGACAGGTCCTGCTGGAAGTGGAGAGGAAGCCTTTATTACATGTGTTCAGTTACACACAACTGATTTCATTCATGCAGGACTGCTATCTTTGTTTTATAAATACAATGCGCAGTACATGAATTTTCTGTTGCGTGCAATACTGTCCAACTCTCCCAGCAGGTTCCCCCAATTAACACAAAGTAAAAAAAGACAAACAAAACAGACAAGAAAAAAAAAAAAAAAAAGCCCGACCAGAGGTGAGAGGTCAAGGGGTAAATGTCTTACAATGTAGCCATTCTCCTCTCCCAGGCATAAATTCAGCCAGCTGGTATCACTGAATTACTACTTAGCTGAAGATGTATGCTGATTGGCAGATCTGGATTATGGCTCCAAAAGCACAGGGGAAGATTTTTACTTACGGAACAAGGATTTTAACTGTGCCTGTCTTACCGGCAGCCAGGCCATCTGTTTATCAAAGTCGGAAAGTCTGAAGTACTCTCAACACAAAGCGGCAGCCAAGTTTAATTGGAGCCTCCAGGTTACTTAAGGAGCTGCCAGTGTAAAGCACACAGTGGCTATTCAGAGATTGTTGACGGGCTCAAAACCCTTCATTAGCCATTCTCCCTTCATTCTTTCGAAGAGGGACTGGGGCATTTGTCGCTGGAGCAATTTTTGTTTCATTTATCCTAGTCTATTCACAGTGACTTTGAATAAAGGGCCTTCGTGTATAATTTGAAACGCTGAATGACAGCAACAGTGCACAGAAATGCACTAGTTAAATGTTCATCCTTCTGCGCTAATTTAATAGGGAGTCCGAAAAGTTGAACCCTCTTGTGTGCTGACTGCACCCCGCCGGATGAGTCGGAGTATATTTTTGTCTGTTTGATTTTACACCAATCACTGGACCATGCACAGAAGAAAAATATGGACTCCTAACAGCTATTGTGATTGACCCAGAATTCCTTGACCCTCATTTTGAGGACTCCTATAAATCAGAGGTACCTTGTATAGACCAGTAAATAAGAGATTAGCAAAGCACACTACGCATGATTATTCATCAATAGGTAAACGCTGAACATTTTTCCATACAGAGAAGTCACTGCTCGAGAGAGATTGCTTTTCTTTATGCAAATCAAGCTTCCACGTGTCCTCCCTCCTCCCACGACCCAGAAATTGTTCCCCCTCTGCCATCATGAAGGATCTTCCAATCTTTTCAATGTGCCTCGGGGAGACGTGGAGCGTGGAAACACAACCCTTATGAAAATATCAGTTATTTCTTAGCAATACTGTAGTAAATTGGCATAACTATAGTATTACTATAGTTTGCACAGTGTAACTACAGTAGTACTATAGCCATCACATTATAACTATAGTATTGCCACAGTCAACAATACCATGATATTACTATAGTCCACACAAATGTATTGATGTAGTTTGCATAATGTATACTATCAATATAGTAAAACTACACTATGGTGGTGAAAATATAACCCATTTACTGTAGGATAACTATAGCTGGGAACTATAGTGATTTTTCATTAGGGAAGTGTATCTTACTCAAAAGCCTTTAATCTTTAGGTGTGTCATTTAAATGCTGCGTCTCCACGTGACGTCGCTTAATTGGGTAGCTTTCAGCTGCTCCGCCTTTACGGCTCTTCCTCGCATCTCACTCGTAGATCTTTGCTGGGGGGAGCTGAGACGTCAAGAAGAGATGCACGTGCGAGAAGCGAAGACAGGAAGGCTTAATGAAAAGCACCCATAATTTGCTTTAGTCAGACTTTACTGGTAAGAAAATAGTGAGCTTTGTTATGCTGAAAGTTTTAACCACCGATTTTACATAATACTTACTTTAGCTTAGTTCAGCTACTTTGCTGCACAAGCAGTCTTGGATAATTGGATGGCCCCAGGCATGACACAGATGCCCTGACCTAATTAGCAGGATAAATGCGCAAGGTAAAACTTGGGACCATCCCAAAACTGGAACTTGGACTGAATTTGAAAAAACACAAATGGTTTCGCCAAATTGATATCACCAAAAGGCCTGCCTAATATCTCTTGATCAGAAACTGATGCTACATCACTGTTATAGCAAAGTTCCATTTGTAAACAAGAGCAAGCATTACCTCAAATCCCAGCCACTCAGCACACAAGCTATAATTTAAAAGAAAAAAGAAAAAAAGAAAAAAGTGCATGAATCACGAGAATATGCACCTTTCAAATATATGCAACTTTCGAAGTGCGGGTTTCAGCTGATATTGCAGTCCTTTACACTTACTTCCAGGGTGCCATCTACTGCAGTAGTGATTTTCAATGAATACTAGAACCTTATAAAGTGTTTCAGCAGTGCAGACTATAGTATTATAATATTTTCTCTTCGGTTGGGTTTTAGCCGTTGCATGTTTCCAAATAACTTGAGCTTGTGCTTCTTAACATTACAACTGCAGATTTGTCACCAAAATCGTGCCCGTAAGGTGTCAGAGATAATTGGATAGAGAGAAAAACAGGGAATAAGAGTATGAAGGGTGTTACATCTTAAAATATACTTTAAGAAATGCCTCATCCCCCTGCCAGCATTGTGACATTGGGTGAAAGGCTGCCAGGTTTGTGTGGTTTGTAATGACCATTTTATGCGGCAGAATCAGTTACGCTGCCTCATTTGCCACATAAATATCATTTTCATCCTGTCCCTTACAGGATAAGGCTGTATCAGTCTTTTTCACACATATATAGCACTGAGCTGACAAGTGTTTTTTTTTTTTTTAAGCAGAATGGCCCATATCACAATTGTTAATTAAAAAATAAAAATGAAAATAAAAGGCAGTCCAAGCAGAGACCCATGTTGACAAGATGATGTTTGCACAGATGCAAACTTGTGTTTATATTATACTAATTATTTCCCCCGCCCCCCAATTAAGCACAAAAAAAACATAAAAGGCTTTGTGCAGCTCTGTGGTGCATTTTAAAATGACATGCAGCCAACATTCAATATGATCTGAATCATAAAGTGAGAGAAATCGAGTTACCCCAGTGATGTTATGTCCACATTAAAATATCTATGAATTATATATACAGTAAATACATAAAAAAAGAATGGTATTATTGAAGAGCCCCACCACCGCCATGTTACTGTTTAAATGATGCCACACAAACTCTGACGAAAACTCCGCAGCTGAGGACTTTCAGTGTGCTGTAATACAGGAGGTGGGGAAAACAAACCTACTGTGTAACACAGATTTCATTACGATCCAATGCCCCGCTTACTCTATGATGGTGTATACTTGGCTAAAAATTCAGGGTGTGTTAGGTCTGCGCTGCATACGTGAAACACCAATTTGTTGCTTATTCATTCAGACATGCAGTTGATTGTGGGAGGGATGAAGATGAGTATATGGTGGAGGCCATTGGACAGAATCTGGTAATGAGCTCCGAATCAAACGGATGACTAATGGAATTTTAGATTTAACAAAGTATATTTGGACAGATATCTGACTTAATGAACATTTTTTTTTTTTTAACATTAACATTCACCATTTGCAAAAAATAAATAAATAAATAAATAAAATGAAAACAAATAAATACATTTCATAAGTGCCTCACAGCAAGAAGTTTGTGGGTTAAAATCAGGCTTGAGGCCTTGCTGTGTGAAGGATACGTGTTCTCCCTGTGTTGAAATGGATTTTCTCCTGGAACTCGGTTTCCTCCCACAAAAACAAGTGCGCCAGGTTAATCAAACATTTTAAATTGCCCGTAAGAATGAATGTGTGAGTGAACTGTGTGTGAATGGTAGTGTGTGTGTGTGTGTGTGTGCACCCTGCAATGGATTGCCAACACTAAAAAAATAAAAACTTGACCCAACTTTAAAAAGGCAACCAGTTGCAAAGCATTTTTGAGTTGGGTCAACTAAAAGTTCTGTTTTTTTTTAACAATGCAAACTCATGAACTGAGGATGAGAACTCAAAAATTCCAGTTGCCTTACTTTTTAAAGTTAAATTTTTTACAGTGAAGCTGCCCAGTGTGTGTTGCTGCCTCTCGCCCGTAGTCAGCAAAGATAAGCTCCAGCCACCCTGTAACCCTAATGAGCAGGAGTCAGTACACATGACTGATAGATGGAACCAAGTTATCCTTTCCTGATCCGTTCAATTTGCCATAGACAGGTTTTGGTTGCAGATGAAAAGGGTGCTTTAAGACAATTTTAAGTCCCCCAGCATCCAGTGACATTTAAGGGTGAGGAGATGTAGCATTACTGCCAGACACTGCATTTCTCTCTCTTGGCAGCATCAAGATACAAAAGAAGCCAAAAGTGAGTGCGCAGTTTGCCCTTTTCTCCTCAAATACCATCGTCTCGCGCAGATACTGAGATCAAAACAACCCCAAAGACAGCTTCGATTTCCCTGAGAAAACAAGTGATGGAAAAAAGTCTGAGGAAAAATGAGGGAGGGCAAGGATAAGTCTTCTTTCTCTTTCTCTATCCCTCCCCTCATCTATTTCAACTTTTTCCATTGGACCATAAGCAGCGTTTGTCATTGATGCCCATTGAACCACCCCGATAGATAATTCCACTGATTGTTTGTCCTCCAGAAACAGAGTTCCGTAAGACATGACCATGCTCACCTCTATAGTCTACCTTAAAAACTTTCTTGAAACTTTTCATGCTTGTTTGGAGGCATCTGCAGGACTTAACACGTCCTCCAAATGATGTTTTTTAATATTCTCCAAGCTCCTTGGCACCTCCTTCATTAGCATTCTTCAGACACCTGAGCCCTCGGTTGTGTTGAGAACATCAGGAGATAAGAGGGCATCTCAAATCTACTCTTTCAGTCCGTGAAAGTGAATTCCAGCTGATTGTGGTACCACAATTTGCATATCGCGCTCTAAAACGGATTAAATTTGAGCAAGTGCTTTTTTGATACTTCACCCAGGGCGCAGAATTTGCACTTTTTTGGAGAGACGCACTTTACATATTTATGCTAAACTGAATTTTTAGCTGTTTTCAAAAGTGTTTTTTTTTTTTTTTTTTTTAATTGCAGTACTGGCTTCTCACTGTATTTTGCTCCAAGGGGAGGAAGCTTGATATTGCATTTATTCTGTTTCGCACTTTTGATATTTCTTGCAGGAATTCCATACATTGTCAGAATACAACATGCCATACAACAAATGGATTTTCAACTCCTAAATAAGGATTGTGGCTTTGACTGAAATTCTTATTGCGTGTGAACAGTTTCAAAGTAGTTAAATATAACATTTGCTGTTCTCTAACCTCCATGCGCACTTCCCCTCAACAAAAAAGCTCCATGGGGTTGTCACGGTTTATGTGAACAAAGTGTTGTTATTCACAGGGTTTGTTTTACAGCTCTGTGTCACAGAACTGCCATTTGAGTGCTGTTTGCATTTCCACTATCGATGAGATCACTTCTCATACTTAGATCTTTCATTCCCTTGAAGCACTATTGTACCTGTGGTTCTACTGTGTTGTATACAGGAAAAAACCGTTTGCAAAATGTCAATAGTACAACACGGTGTATGTAACTTTCTATGATGATGATGATGATGATGATGATGATGATGATGATGATGATGATGATGATGATGATGATGATGATGATGGCAGCTGATGTAAATCCTTGGTCATAATTTAATCTCAAATCAAAATGTATTTGAGTGTATAGAAAAAATGGATTTCATAAAATTGTTCCCATTGTTTGTAATAAAAGGTAATTGAGGTAAAATGGAGTATTCCAAAGACAAGTACAGTCAAAAAAGAAGCAATGGTTTCAATGAATTTTCATTTACATACTGAAGGAAAGTTATTGTGCAATTGTTATGATTATTATGGATCCAGTTATGGTTCAGCTAAATTTCTGACAGGTTCAATAAAAAAAAAAAAAATACACAAATAATCTCATGAAATGCCAGCTCCATGTAGCTGCACTGATGAGGCTTTAATTATAGAGACCAGAACAGGCTCCAGCTAAACGCCAGATTACTAAACAAAGGGGAAAAGAGTGAAACCTTCATTTCATTCTTTTCTAAAATCTGCCAGCGCCCTGAGCTGTTAGTTCGCCCTCTCCTGTAAGCGGGGGTTCAGTCATACAAAACAAAACATTCTTTGACTCAATCAAAACATGTTTTAAACAAAATGCGCCCTTTTACATTAGACTCCTGTGAGCAAGTGCGGGAGGTCATAACGGTGGCCTTTCAAATACTAAAAAATAAAAAAATAAACAAACATAACACCTCGACGAGACTAAGCGCCAACAGTGTTTCTTTTTAACGTCTTGGAAAGGAATTTCTGAAGCAACAAATTGTTAAAGGTCTTTTTTTTTTTCACCAGACTCGTTTTTTTTTTTAATATCAGACAACAGATGCATGAAATCATTGTCTGAGAAATTTACCAGAGCCGTGCATATGATTATTGCCCTAAAATTTTTAGAGCCACAGACCAGCTTCTGCAGCCGTCTTTCACAAAACCTAACAGACACTATAGCTCACAATGGCTAAAAAGTGGCAGAAGGGGGTCTAGTAGCTGTATCCACTGAATACTATGTTTTGTAGATAAGTGAACAAATATACAAATTTAGCTGTAGTTACTGTGTTTAACCACCAAAAAAGTCCATGCAATTGATGTAATGTCAGCAACATCTAAGCAATAAATGGTGCTCCTGCACTGGTCTGGAAATACCAACCACTGACTGGTTGAAAAAGTAAAGCCATTCACAATATATAATACCACGTGCTAAATATTGTGAAATTCGCAAAAATGGTAGCGTCTAACTAATATCAACCTGAATTTCTGAACACAAATTTTCCAAGCAGAAAATTTCAGATCTTCACACTCCAACCCATCCACTTGTCTTCTTACAGTGCATTCTGGTGCCATCTCTTCCCCAGGTAAAGGGTGCGCACATACTTGGTTGATGCATGTGATGCAAAAAAAAAAAAAAAAAAGACTCACTGGACCAAGAGACCTTTGTCAATAGCTCCAAGGTCCAGGCCCAACACTTATATGCCCACTGTAGGCGCTTTGAGAAGTTGACAACAGTTACTCTGGACTCTCAGACTGGTCTGAAGCTACAAAGCACTACATGCCTAAAGGTGCGAAACACCATTGCTTATGTCATATCATTAAAATTCTCTAGGACTTGTGCCACAGTAGTCTTCTGTCAATTTGGACCAGACTGAAATGGCCTTCCTTGCCCTAATGCATCAAGAGCCGTGGGCGCTAAACACCCTGTCACCAGTTAATGGTCTGTTCCTCTTTTAACCAATCAGCAGGCACTCACCACAGCTGACTGGGAGCATCCCAGAAGCCTTGCACCTGTAGAGATGCTCTGACCCACACATCTGACCGCAACAATTTGAAATGAAAGTCACTAAGGTTCTACTGTGTTTCTTCCACATCCAACATGTTGAAAGCAAGAACTAACTCTTCGCTTATCGTTTATGGTCTGTCTGCAGACCTTGACATGCGCTGCTAGGAGATAATCAACATTATTTTCTTCAGCTAAGCGCAGTTTTAAGGGTTTGGCTCATCGGTGTATACAGCTCAAGCCCACTGTTGGCCACTCCAGGCGCAATCAGTTCAAATACAGTAGATCAATATTCATGGGAATTCTCTGTAATTCCTTTACATTTTGAAATAGCCCCTCTGTATATCATCATGTAGATGCATCAAAAACTGAAAAAAGATGCTGATGAACATGATAAAGTGTTAAAATTCTTTCGCGGTAGAGTCGGGAGAAGGTAATGGTAACTTCAGAGCAACATGAGGGTAGAAACGCGGTAGGTTGTCTGAGAAAGTGCGGCGCAGGGATACAAAGCATTTATAAATATAGTACCCAGTCACGAAACCCTTCCAGGATACACATCACAGTGGTCCAGCGTGTGCTGAAGAATGTCATGGTTGGCTGAGCGGCCGGTAAGCGTCTCCCAGCAGGGGATGCTTTCACACGCAGTCACTGTAAATGGTGAAAACTTACCAACCCCACACTACCACGTAAGACTATTTCATTGTATTCATATATATATTTGCTTAAAATAGGCGCTTGTCGTTGTATTTTTATTGTAGGTAGCTTTAAAATCACGAGTTTTTAATCAATAAACCATTGCATGTAAAGGAACGATGTATGAGAAATAACCAGAAGTATACTGCATGACGCGGCTTGATGTGTGGGGGTTTGTTTATGAGGAGAACAGTGGCGAAAAAGAGCGGTTCTTTTGGACAAAAATCAAAGCTTTCTATATATTTTAATGCTATTTAGTGCAGACAGGAAAATTCCTTTATTTTTGTTTACTCTTAACGTTCTGTGAAAATGAATGATACCTGTTACCGTATAGGACAGATTCGCTGTCATAGTTTAGAGAAATTTTAACTTTTTTCAGTTATATTGTAGATTTCTGGACTTTGTGGCGCTCCTGACATCCAAAGAGAAGATTTTAGTTACATTATGAACTCACACACAGTTGACACGTCTTCAAAAGCAAATTTCTTCCGTGCTTTCACATGCACTAATGCGGTTTCTCACGTTTTAAATTGAAAGTGCATGTTATGTTTTTGGAAGTGACTATTCGTCCCGCAGCGAATAGGAAACCACACATGGTCAGGAACTATATTTTCTTACCTGGCGCCGCCTCACGATCACTGTTGGCAGTTAAAAGGCTTACAGCATTAATCTCGCAAAACAAGAGTTAGTCTGGCGGTAGAGTAGTGATACAAAGATGGCAAGACAGCAGTAAGTTACGGAGAGTTCTCGCGATTTTTTCCGTTTTGATGTGAACTGTATGGTAGCAACACCTTTACCCTTACCTTCTGCCCTATAGCCACATCTTAGCCCTTACCATCTGGCTAGGCTATACCTACCCCTTAGCCCTTACCCTCTGGCATACAGATTCTGTTTATCACACTGCAACTAGATTTATCACTGGTCTTGACTTCCGCACCCACCATTTTGCCTTATACGAGTCAGTACGGTGGGGGTCATTGAAATCTAGATGTGACTACCATTGGGTTTTATTTAAAATCCCACCTTATCCAGCCACTATTCTCACATGGCGAGTGGGTTGCCATGGGACACAGTCACAGGACTTATGTCTGGATGGTGTTAGAACAGAGCTGGGTAAGACTGCTTTGTATTATAATGTCCTTCACACCTGGAATCAGATGCAGAAACTGAATGAACTGGTTCGTTTTAGACATTAGAGAACATTGATAAAATCATTTTATCAAGAGAATTGTTAATGTTTTAAGTTTTTTTTTTTTTAATGATGACATTGTGCATGTATTTTCTGTATTACCAATGTCCTTGTAAACTGTGATATTTTAATTGTAATGCAGGGCCCGGCTGGAAAGGAGACTTGGTCTCAGTCAAGCCCCCTGCTAAATAAATCTTAAATATTACCACTCCTTAACCCTTAGTTACATATAATTATACTCTGGCATATTGGTGCAGCGTAGCTGTTACCCGCTGGCTTAGTCATATGATAGCCCTGACCTCAAAGCATAAAGACACAAATTATCCTAAGCCTGCACTGTTCCAGTCTCAGTGATGACTGCAGGTGCTCTGAGGTGAGAGCTTTCCTTTCCATTACGATAAGCGCTTCCTCAGCACAGGTGCGACCCTCCAGTTTTTTTTTTTTAATTTTGTTTTTTAAGACCCAGCAGAGAAATGCATTCAAGCAAATTCAGCTTAACTGTATTTTGAGATAAACCGATAAAAAAATTAGATGAGATCTGCATAAATACCACTGCCCATGTGACAGTGTCACAGAACCCAGAATAACCCGAGATTCATACGTATGTAATGGAGGGGTTTTTTAGCCAGCCATTCAACAGCAACATCAGCTAAATTCATTAGGGACAAAGAGAATCTCTTTCTCGCTCGCACGCACGCACGCACGCCAGCAATGCTCTGGCACAACTGGTGCAATGCAGTGGCGCCGCTGGGATTTCATCCAAAGTCAGATAGCAGCTGCCAGCTCCTCATCATGGCCTCTTTACGCTCCATTATAAAAATGAGTGGTTCGGAGATCTCCCTTCACTGGCTGGTTGGCTGGGATTCAACATTTCCATTGCACATTATCTCTGAAATATGACCCCAAGCTAACACTCTCAAATTTTCCAAATGATAAGTGAAGCATTAACCCTTGGCTTAATTTATTTTGCTTGGTAAACGGTGCATATATGTACGCTGAGGATAATGCAAGCTGCCACGATTCTCAGAGGGAAACGCAGTAGGCAAATTGATTGGTCGACCTCCTGAAATTCCACTGGAGAAAAAATCAGCTGTGCTGGTGCTGGTGTGTAGAAGGATGGTTGAGAAACTCTTAGCTTCATTTACAAAATAATGTATTATTCATTACAGCAACTTATTTGAAAGTTAAATCAAGATTAGGTCAGTAGATTGTTTTCTTCAGTTAATCTGGACTCACCAGTTACTAACAGGAACACCACACTAATACTGTCAGGCCTCTCTTTTCTCTCGGTTGAGGTTCCATTCTTCATAGTATGGATTGATTTCTCAAGATGCTGGAACTATTCCTTTGAGATTCTTGTCCATGTTGACATGATTACATAACAATTTCTACAGATCTGTCAGCTGCATATTCATGCTGTGTATCTCCTGTACTTCCATATGTACTGTGAGACTGGGAAGGCTACTGAAGTACACTTGACCAATTTAGCATTATGACATGGTGCGTTTTGCTGGAATCAGCAATAAGACTATTGGTGAACGGAGACAATAAATGGATATACGATACTCAGGCTTTGCCGTTCAAATGATTAAGGACTCAAAGATGTTCAAGATAACATAGCCCGCACTGTTACACCACCAGCCTGAAATGTTGACACTAAGCAGGTTGGTCCATGAATTCATGCTCTTGATGCCGATTCATGCTCTTGATGCAGAAATTGAGATTCCCCACAACCAGCCTGCATTTCTCAAATATTTAACTGCCTGTTTTTGGTGAGCAAGCACTCACTGCGGCCTCAGATTTTTATTCTTGGCAGAGAGGAGTGAAACTCATCATGGTCTTATGCTGTTGAAGCCCATCTGCCTCAAGGTTCGACATGCTGGACCCTCTGAGATTGATTTCTGCTCACCACAGATTCATAAAGTGGCTACTTGAATTAATATACTTTGTCTGCTCAGATGACCCTCCGCCTTTCTCCTCTGACCTCTCTAATCAATAAGGTGTTTCTGGCCACAGAACTGCCATTCACTGGGTGCTTTTTGCACTGAAGTTGGCAGCCTTACCCGTCAAAAATAAGTGTTGCATAATGAAGTCATGGATTTTTTTTTTTTGGACAGTAGCTTGTCAGCAATTTAATGGACAAAACCTATTTTTGAGCCCTCGGTCTTTCCTTCCAACAGACTTTAATAAATTCTGGCTGATCGCAACAAAAAATGGAAAAGTAACCCTGGTGCTTCAGCAAACACATCACCGCCAAGGAGTCCAAGAGTCGACGCTGATACACTGCTGTACAAAAGAATTTATTACACCAAGAAGTCCATAGATGCTCTGCTTTATAAAACAGAAGATGATATCTCTGATTTTGAAACAGAAAAAAGCTGTTGTGTGAACACAACTGGGAACACAAGGGAAATGTATACAGTTGCCAGCGAATTAGATTAGTTTTGGCTATTAAAGTGCTCATGTTACTGTGAGAGAATTATCAGAGCTCTTCAGTAAAACTTATTTGACCAACCCATGTCCAGAGGGGCATCAACAGCTCCTCGCTAGGAGTGGTGGGCCTTTACACTTATTTACATGAACATTTACAGAATTCAAAATTAAAATAGTGTCACAAGTATAAAAAAAAATCAGCGCAAACACTTTCAGTTGTATGTTCCACAAAAGCACTCAGTCACATACTGGCCATTCAAATACGTTCAAAAGGCTTTTTATGTTGTTTGAAACAGACTGCAGTGAGCTCTGCAGTTTTTGTTCAATCTTTTTTCAAGTGAAGATCACTTATAAATTTTACCAATTTACCAATTAGCAGTAACCATCACTAGAGGTACAACATTTCTGTCCTGGTGCACGTAAGGCTGCATATTCTCCACTGCACAGTCAATAAACCTAACCGCCATTTGCTTAAACATCTATTCTACAGCACATCCAAAGACCAAGGGGTCATCAAGCTCCTGAACAAACTCAACTTTCACACCAAACCAAAAGACTTCTGCAGTTGACTCCATAGCATTTTCCCACAGCCCCAACATTAGTTGTAACATGACTGAACAGCAGAAGGTGGGGCGAGGGGTAAATTTCAAATTTTGATAGACATTATGTAACAGGACCCGGGACAGTCTTAACTGAAAGCTGCAGTAAACACTGCAGACACTGCTTACTTCAAAGATTCATCTCTGCGAATTGCTTATGAGGGACCAGATGAAAAGCGGAAAAGGCAGTGGATCACTGCGTGTTGAAAATCTCAAAAACAAAATGGCTGATTGTCACACTGGTCATTTGTGCTTGGCATGGTTGCATAAAGTTGACTGGCTCTAAAGAAAAATGTTACGCCATTTCCTGTTGGTCATTACATCAGTCATTTATTTGTTGCTGTCGTCCAAAGTACAGTTGATTTGACTTAGCAGGGCTGAACATGCCCCATCGAAAGGAACTCGCAAGACCGACCCCACTATGGCTGTTGGAGAAAAATGGGGTAAATGACCATGCACAAAATAATGAAATTGGAAATAATGTCAGCAGAAGACGACCAACACCATGCCAAGCTCTTAGATCCATCTGCCTTCCACTTATGTGGGACCAGTCAACAGCAAGGTAATTAGCAAAATATATTTATCATAAGTCCTCACCGTTTCTGTACAGTTGTCACCTTGTTTTTCTCACAAACTTTATGGCACAGAAGAGCAGTACATGTTCGCCACTCAATTTCTGATATCTCCACCTTCTGAAATACGATTTTAATTCTTCTAACTGAGGCATCAGCGCTCCGAACAGGTTCCGCCGATGAGCAATAATTGTCCATAATAGGAGCGCGATCCCAGCCAAAACCAAGTGCGCTCTCCGTTATTTGTCAAAATTTTCTGACAATGCTGTAACTCTGTCACTGCATTGCAGGAACGTTGCGAGAGCCGTATAGCGGACGACTTGGCTAGCTGCCGGGAGACTTTCGGAGCCACTGGAAGAGCTGCCGCTGGTAGAGCCTGTGCCAGCGGACATTGGCTTGCACCACCTCCACCGCTCGCGAGAGAGCAGGAGCCGCGACCCCTCCTGTGCTCTGGATAAACTCCTTCAGCTGGGGGAGGAACCATTACAGACAATACCGTTATTAACCCCTTAAGCTCTTAAGTTTCTCTTAAAGTGCACCTATTATAATTTTTCATTATTCTAATGCCGTACCCTAAATCATACCACTTTATGTGCATTTAAAATGTCGGAAAACAACTTGAAGGTCCCCTCCAGAAGAAGCACACTCTGCCGCAAAACACGCTGCTCTAGAGCTGACTGAAACCGCCCAATAGCTTCTGGCCTTTTTTTTTTTCATCAATTGATGATGTCACTATTTTAATTTTTGCGCCAAGCAGAAAGTTTGGCACGCCCATGAATCAAATGGGTTTCGCCCACAAGGCTACACTGGTATTTGTTTCTAAAGCTCATTTGCACTCTGGAGCAGAAATCCATTTATAGAAAGGGGTGTGACATTTTCTGATGCGCCAAACCCAGGATGACATGTTTTTATGGCCACAGCATTGCATCAAATGGAAAATATCTAGATGTTGTACGTCATTTTATATAAATTTCCCTGTAATTCAGGAGGACATTTTTGGGATCATTTTAAACCCTGAAATTTGAAATGGGGCTGAGGTTCCACAGCTTTGTATACAGCTGCTGAATTTAGCAGACCCACATGTGGATCCATAGGTTTTATGAGGTTAAGCTGACAGTTTACCTTTAGAGAGGATTAAACTTTATTGGACAACGTGACATGATAAACCTACATTTGATTGGATAAAACCACATGCACTGTTGGTTTACAAAAAAATTTTGCATTTTTTGTAGTATGCAATATTTTACTCTGTGCAAACAAAATGCATAAAAACACTAGGGTAACTCGAAAGTAATCATTGGTAATTATGTGGTAATGGTAATCACTAAAATAATTAAATAATGCTAATAAAAATGGCATCAACGTAGCTGGGGTAACATTGGTGGTGGGGCTCCCCTATAGGGAAACAGACAGCAGGGAGCAAGATAACCGACAGAAGCATTTATTTCCTTGAATTTCCCCGACTAGTTTAACTTAATCGAGGCACTGATTGACAGTCAAGAACCTCTGCTGCCCCCCCCAAAAAACCCCACCGACAACAACTATTTATTTATGACTGAAACAGAACAATGTTAGTCTAGGTATTAAATGAAATTAACAGCAGAGGGTGTCTTATTTCTCGGGAATAGCACAAACTCACCTCATTGAGTTCTGACTCCGTATTTAGAAACTCAGTCACTCCACTTATTAGCTTTGAATTCATAAATAAGGCCTCACCATATCTGTAAAAGACAATAGATTTTATCTGAGTTTATATTTTTGTAGAAAGAGCATTTTAATGAACTCCATGGAAGCAGGCAAAAATAAATCAGATGAGTAAACCTACAAGTTGGGCAAAATAAAGTACAAAAACAATGCTTAGATGTACTCCGTAAATACAACCGTTAGACATTAGGGCAGTTTCCAGGGGTCAAGGACAGAAATATTATTCCAAGCTCAAACCCTGTGTAAGGAGTTAAACTGGATTTTTTCCGAAATTATGCAGACGTACACATAGATACAGATGTATGTAAACTAAATCCCTCATCAAATGATATACATGCGCAGCACATAAAATGGCTTCTGACATAATTTGAAAAAGTGATTGATATCAACATATATACTGAACAACAAAGGAAACGCAAGTTAATTAAAGACAGACCGGAAAATGAGTATGCGCGTAATTGTTATAGAAAATCAAATTTATTACCAGCGTGTGCACATTTACACTCATTTCATCAAACTTTTCTTTGTTTTGCGGTCACTTTGAGTAATCATAAGAGTGCATTAACTAACTAGCTAACGTGCTCAGTATATATTACCTATAGTCAATAACGCTCCCCTCTTAGCCAGATTCCAGAATTCTTTTTAGTGGATGTCTGAAATACTACATTTTAATGCCATTCATAGGTGAAGATCTCTCCCAACAGATAATACATTTTGAACACCAGATTGTTACCTGGAATTTAAAATCTCCCACTTTTCCCGGAAATAGCCCCAGGCCAGGGTTCTCCCGTGGGGATTGCGCGCCACGTGAATGATGACATCAATCACGTCCTGATCCGGAACCAGGTCTGAGCTCAGAGAGAGGTTCAGGAGTCTGCCAAAAAGAAGGTAAATACGCTCCTAATGAGGTCGGGACACATTAATAGAGGGGAGATTGCGCTATAAAGCTCCCTCAGAGTCTATAATAAGGAGCTTTATCAGTTATAGTGCACGCTTTGATAAAGCAAAACATGCTGACATCAGGTTTTGAATTGAAATTACACACTTGGCTAATGTTCCCCTTTGGTGTTAAGACTGGACATAATGCAATCACACACTGGTTTAGTACTGAGAAAACTGTTTACTTCCCAATGATATTACTTGTCTTCATTATTTTATTTTTTTTAAATCCCTGCTTGTGCTGAATGGCACATCATGTACCATCAGCCATGACAGCCATAGCATTACCAGTCAGTCCATCACACTGCAATAACACCTATGTAATACATCTCAAAATAAGCCCTGAAGCTGTTCATAAAAATAAAAGATTGGATGATTTTGCATTTTGTAATGTGACACTTCGAGAGACACACCAAGATACAGTGTACATTAAATGGATAGAACCCACCTAATTGCTGGTGCACCACTTGACCTAGTTCTGTGACACCTAACAGAATCCAAGAATCCATTTTTCCAGGTTTACAGCCTGAGCAATCCAATAAAAAAATTAAAGGATTTGATGAATTTGTCCTGAACTCTGATCCCATTTAGCAGCCAGTTTCTAGAATTTTTACCAAAAAAAAATTACCTATTTCATCATTGAACAGACATGACAATTTACTTTTCATACTACTTGGTGATTTTTGGCCCCATTTCAGCTTGCAGATGCCTATTTCTTGTCTCTGGAGTGAAACCGCACGTTACCTGAAGATCAAATGAGATCTTTGGTTTGAACAATGCTCCTGACAACAGCAGCAACATGCAGCAGTGTGACTACTTCATGCTGAGGAGGGTAACAAAAACCGCATGTGGCAATCTGACGCTGGCACTCTATATGTGAGAAATCAGTATTGATCACAACACATCAGGTTTTCTGTACTGCTATTGTCCCTATTTATGCAATGATACACTAGGCATGCATTTATTTCAATCTTAAAATTGTATCAACACTGTACAGTGACCTTTTATGTTTGCAAAATCATTGAAAAAAAGCAAATATGTAAACTTTTGCTCTGCCTGATCTTGTACTGGTGCAATTTGGCATCCATTGTAAACGAGATGGCAGCCCACATGACAGCCTTGTCGATGAAATGCTACTTAACTAAAAATTTTCCGATCATCACCAAAATCAACACGGATCCTCTTCATATCAACACTGACCCATAAAACAAAAATGAAGAGAATCCAAGAAAAATAAGCCTGTAGAGTGAGGAATAAATTGCGGATGCGCTGACGGATGGACCGGGGGGCCCATCACAATATACGCCCATCCGTTAGAGAGGGCAGATGAAACGGATGTACACCTAAAGCAGGATACTGAAACGGTCCAAAAGATTAAACCTCTCCAGGGGCAAACAAATGTGAGCATGATTATAACTTTCACATTAATTCACTAGCCACAATGCGCCATGCAGGAAGTGAGAAATCCACCATTGAAACGCACAACACATCTGGAACTAACAAAAACCCATTTTTGCGTCAAATGAAATTCTTTCCCTGGTACAATCTCTGTATACTGAGCGTGGCTGCCACACATTCCCCCCCACAGACGCTGGCACAGGTAGGCATACGCTGGCACAAAGGGGCAGGAGCTTTGCCAGTCTAGATGGGAGTGCCATCCAGGACTGGCATATGCTGTTTCTTCAGCAGCGGCGTCTATTTCCCTGAAGGTTCACACATACACTAGCACGTCTGTCGCCTTGGGGACCCCACCTATTCGCCACAGGCCCCCTAAAACTTCGTCAGGGCCTCACCTTGGAGTGTTGGCAGCCCCAGCAGCTTTTGCCTACAGCTTTGTTCCAGCACTAAGACAGTCACAGTACCAAAAACACAACAGAGCTGGCAACCCTATTCTTCATCCTTGCAAAAGGATTACCATAATGCTTATGCAAATAAGTCAAATGAATTGCAATCCAATCATGTGGAAGTATCTCCTTTGTTGTGAGCTTCTTCAGGGATTTACCCTAACATTTCTTACCAGGACCACATGTGCTCCCGAGTTAAACAATTTAGGAGCGCACTGAAACCTCTTATCAGACAACATGCCGCTAAATAGTCTGTCCAGGTAGCAAATGCTTCTGTGATATGAGCACTGTTGAGATCTGCTCTATGTCTCGAAATGATAGTGCCTTTTATTGCAAATGGTAAAGTTGGAAGATATCAAGTTTGAGCATTTCTTGTGCTTTATTCAATATTTTGATCTAGCCTTTTCAGATTGTAACCAATTAGGCAGGTATATTATCAGTTGTTCGAGTGGTTATTACCTCACCAAAAAATAAATAAATAAAAATAAGAACTTAAGGTTCAAGTGAACCTGAAACTCAACTGCTACTTCACCCCACCATGTCTATTTGGGAGTGGGGTACAAAGCTGAAATAGTTTGTCCTAGAGATGATTTATGCAAAGTTTCATCAAATTCAGTGAATATTTTTGACTGGTAGAGGTTACAGGTTGTGAATTGCTTACAAATGCCAGATGAAAGATGACTGAGTTTACACTACCTAAACTAAGTTGGTCAACAACCAGTTGAGCTACCAACCTTGATTTTAATCAAAATTTCTGCAATTAAAACAACTCATACAGTCTCACAACTGCATTTCAAGTCATGCTTTTATGGGCAGAGATAAATGTCTCAATGAAACAGAGATTTGATATAATGGAATCCACAAATGAAAAGTTACTATTTTCTAATTGGTTTTATCTGCTTTTAAAACATTCACATCAGATCATGTGCAAATGTGTTTACTTGCCAAATTCTTTAGACCAATAACTTGTTCTGGCCCCTTTTCCCCATTAGCTCAAAAGGATTTGTAGTTAAAATTCAATGGTTTTCCAAAAGCAGACTTTCTGTATTCATTATTTTTATGTAATAATATTTTGCTCTTTTTTAATGAGTTGCCTGAGGTGATAAAAAACCCTGTAGGATTTTTTTCCAGCTAGTTGTGCATACAATTTAGCATTTGTAAGTGTTTTGTACTCAGCAATAAAAGGATTTGAGTTCTGAAGGCAGGTGTGTTGAGCCAGATAACATAAAATCATAGGAAAAACTCTTCTGTACAGACCAAATATTAATTGTATTTTTCTCCCCATTAATTGTAGAAATAAAAAATGCAGCAGCTGCTAATGAAGGGGGAAAAATGAGAAAAATACTGGAAAACATTCCATAGCTCAAGCAGCCAAAACGGAGGATATTCACAGGTTCACTGATGCTTTGATAAATGCTTCAGAGAATTTGGCAAACATTAAATGTGCCTGTCGTCGTGTCATATTTAATTCATCATTCAATTTCTGACACTGTCCTGCATGTGGACACAGCTTGCATAATGATGATTTTAATACCACTAGCATCCTTCTAGAATGCACTAGCCTCAACCTATCCCAGCATGCCATCTCAAAGACTGCACTCACTGGTCCAGTAGGGAATTGTTGTTTCAAAGCCTGCACTCACCAGTTCAGAAAGTCAAAGTGGTCTCAAAGCCTGTACTTGCCGGTTGAATAGGAAACTGTTGTCAGTAAGCTTGCTTTCCCTGGTCGAGTAGGCAAGTGTTGTCTCAAGGCTTGTTCTCACAGGTTTAATACAAAAGTACAGTTTCAATGCCTCCGTTCACCAGTTCAGTAAGAGTGTGTCTCAAAGCCTGTACTTACTCGTTCTATGGGAAAGTGTTGTCTGAAAGCCAGCACTCACCAGTTCAGTAGGCAGGTGCTGTTTCAAAGGCAGCACTCCCCAGTTCAGAAGGGAAGTGCTCTTTCAGAGCCTGCACTCACCGGTTCAGCAGGAAGGTGTTGTCACTGCAGGTCAAGGCCTCCAACAGCACCTTCTTCTCTGAGATGGCAGAGGTGGAGTGGAACTTCATCCAGATAAACTCCCACACGTCTTCGTCCATCAGAGACACACCAGTGCAGTACACTATGTCCCTCACGTTGGGCGGTATCCTGCAAAGGCCCCAGAGTCATCATCAGCCTTAAGCGTTTTTACCATGGAATGAGTTCTTTTTTTTCCCCTCCATCTCAAGTTCAGATTATTAACCACAACATTTAAGTGAAGTTTGCTAAACATCCCAATCTCAAAGATCGCCATTTTGTTGTCTCATGATAAAAAGCGGTAACTCCTGGCGAAGTTTGTGGGCCTCGTGTCCCAGAGATCACTTCAAAACCAAACAATTGTCAGTAGAGAGATGTCACTCAAATCATTTGATGCCAGAGCCATAGCTTCACCACTTCACAACGTTTAACGTGAACGTGAAAAGGAACAACCTCCTCGGAGACAGCAACCACAACTATACATAATTGTCCTTTTCTGATGATTAGTGCTCATTCAAATTTTATGGCTTAAGTGCCTGTACATGGGTAAATGGATGCTAGATCATGTTAATATCATTAGCAAATAACTTTATGGTTAGCTAATATGTTGTTGCCTGATAAGAGACGGTAACAGCTGTAGTTAGCGCAACATTGACTAACTTTCCATTCCCTTGACAAGTTATAGGCCCATTAATAGCTGACTTGTAGCAAGCTCTGTGTTTACCACCATATTAATGTTACTCTGAATTTTTTTATTTGATTCATGATGGAGTTAGGAAAAAGAACATGCAAAATTAGCACAAAGTGACAATGAGCAAACCTTCCTCTACCATCTTCTGCACTAAAAATATACGTGCCTTTTGTCAAGCTGCATCCTTGTCAGCATATTAATTGGTCATCTTTGCAAGCATGTGGTGGAGCAGGTAAAAAACCCTTCCCTCCCATGTGGGGAAATCCCTTAGTTGCAAATTTATAGCCCATGCAGACACAATACATCCCATCTAGTTACACCCACACTCTCTTTGGAGAATAAACATCCCAGGGATGCTTTCTGATTTACAGGGCCTCAATGAATCACGCAATAGCATGAATGTTTAACCCGACAAACCATAAGCAGCAGCAGTTTTATGAACTGTGAGGCCTGTAAACAAGTCAATCTGTCATATCAGAGTAAATACTAAGTTCATGAGGGTAGCATTCAAGTCAATGAGGCGTCATGAGTTGGCAAACGTCATCATTCCTGTCACATGAATAACATGCATGATCTCACAGATTTTACTACACAGATTTGTCACGTGGACTTCAAATATGAACGTTGGTGCCTGAGCCACTGCAGCTAAACCAATGGCAGTGTAGCTTGATGAAGTATTGCTAGCACTAGACAAAATGGAGGAAGCATGGATTCAGGGTATTTTGCTCCTATACAATCATACTCGTTCAGATGGGGGGAAAAAAAAAATCAAAACATAGTTGTAGTGTAGTTGTAGATCAGCCAAAATACTTGGATGGATGGTAAACTGTGATGATGGCTCAGTCCACGATACTTCCTGAACTGGAATACGTACATTCTGCACCCATGACACAATGCGTATCCACCCATAATGGACCTTTCCGACTTGCTCTGACCAGCTCCCCCCCCCTTAGTTACCGTTGCTATGGCCCACATGCAATGCAGCTAAGTTCCACATTGACAACAGCACAGCAGAAGTTGGAGCAACACTCTCTCACGCGTATTCCAGAAAATATTGCGGTTTCTTTCTTACAGAATGCCTCCAGCTTGTCCAGCAAAGTTGTTCAGAGAGGGCTTAACTATTTTACTCAAGGATATATCCACAAAATCAAAATTTTTAACGGAGCGGGTGGAGATGCAAAGTGCTGGCAATCGATGCAGAAAAGCCAAATACCCCATAAATGGCACGTTAAGATCAAACCGGACAAAATAGTGGAATCGTACTGCACGTGTAAAGCAGGGTAAGTAGTTTTCATACGTTTGTTGCCATCACTGAGCTACAAATAACACTGGATCCAGTATGCTGCCTAACGTCAGTTGGCCATGAGTCAGACAATACGCAAGCTAGACTTTGTAATAATATGTGTTATGAATTGTTTATTTCCGTATTGCCTATCGGCCTGCGGCCTCGGGCCAATACGGTGACCCTCACGCCAATACCAAGGCAATGCGAAACTAAGCAATTTATAATATTTTTATTAACTGGTTACGTATGTTGTACTATCATGACAATATTATGATTGACTTCTGAAGTACGCGACTTCAAGACTCATTAAAGAGCTAAATGCTAGGCCGTCTGCTGTCGTCTGCTTCTTTGAAGACAGCGAATGCCACAGTTACTGCGACCGAAAGGCCAATACCAAGGCAATGCGAAAATAAGCAATTTATAATACAAAAGTACTTTTATTAACTGGTTACATATGTTGTGCTATCATGACAATATTATGACTATGACCTCTGAAGTGCGTGACTCCAAGACTCATTAAAGAGCCAAATGCTAGGTCCGCGACTGTCGTCTGCTTCTCTGAAGAGAGCGAATGCCACAGTTGCCAATGGGCAGTGGCGTCGGAAGGAGTTTTGAAGTGGGGGGACACTTACTTATGAACTCGTGGAAGTAACTGTACAACTTAAACAGTAGAAAAAAATATTGGTCACTATTGAAATAACATTTTAACATTAACATTAGAAATAACTTTTTGTAATGAAAACATGAACAGAAAAAATGAACAGAAAACATCACCAGTGCTTCACCTGTATCTTAATATACTAATTTCTGGTATTTCTAAAATACCAAAGTAAAATCACGGTGTTATTTCATTTGGCATTTACCACGGCGACTAAAGGCAAGCAGAGTCTGCATTCAATTAATTTTTATATAGCTTCTTTTATTTATTCACCACGGCATGGAGGAGAAAAATGCTACTTTAAATAAAGGTAACCTTTTTCTCATCCGTTGCGAGTTAAGTGAGAGAAGCCACAAATTATTTTACGGACTTAATTTTAGTTATAATTGTTAAAAAAATGAAATAAAATAAAAAGCTGATGCATTAGTCAAACCTATGGCTGAGAGCGCGGTGGTTTAATTGTCTCTGGTTTACAGTACGATATAGGCCTACTTACTATACATCTCGGGTACAAAGTAAACATGCAAAGACCTCGATCACGATCATTATGCGGGCTACTGTGACTTGCTTTAACGTAAATTGAGATAATGGTGTTCAAAAGCCATGAGGAAAATAAATAATTTCTTCATTGACGTTACGCAGAGGAAAATGGTTTGTATTTTTTTTATCGCATTGAATACACATCTATTATCAAAGTCAAAATATGCTTTGGTTATTAAGACATAGCCAAATGTACTCTTTCTTGGGTTAGGAAGACCGCTGCCATTATTAAGGTCAGACTGGATGACATGAAACTTGATCATTTTGTTCATTCTAATTCATGAAACACTGCGCTTAAAGGATACCGTTTATGTATACCGAAGTGCAGGATATATAGCCAACACTGATACGATATCATTTAACATATCTGTGCACGTAGGAAGCCTACTTTTTCAGTTGAGCTGCTTATGATGCATAATTTCACAGAACAGGTAGCCTATTCAATTCATAAGGTTAAAGACATTCATTCATCTCAAACAAATATAAACAGTTACGTTGGTGATTTACCTTTTTGAAGTCAAGGAGCTTCAAAATGGCAAACCATTTAAATGGACCATTTAAATTTATATTTATTTTAATGGCCGCAACAGGATATAGGCTATGCCATGGGGAAAAAAGGAAGAAGAAGAAAAAAAAAGACGGGCTCGCCTCAGGCCGAGAATTCTGATAAGCTGTCTGGCTGGGCTGGGCTCGGGCCGCACATCTGGGGCCGGGGCCGGGCAAGGGCTTAGATTTTAGGCCCACGCAGGGCTCTAGGGTTCACTCCAGCCTGGTTTAGTCCGGTTGAAATGAACGCGCGTCTACCCCTGAACCGTTGGGTTTGGCCTTCATTAGACATATTGGACATAATCGCTGTGACTGTAATAGCCTACCCGACGTTACCATTTTATTACCACCTGAAAAGTTGGGGGACAAAAAGTCCCGTTGTCACCCCTATTCCGGCGCCAGTGCCAATGGTTACTTGTGCACGTGCTGAACTCGGTCAATACAGGTCGGCCAAAACAAGATATATTGGCAGGCCGTTTTTACTGTATGCGGGCAATAACATATATAACCAATTAATAAATCATATTATGCAATGCAGCAAACCATTAAACTAGCTACATAAGACATAATCGAGTTATTAATCCAATGTTCATTATATCTGCGTTTTCCTCCAAACCAATTTTGATGACAAGCTAACTTTACTAATTTTGTTGAGCGACTGACAGTTGTCCGACTGTTGGCTAGTTAGCTGGCTCGCTACCTAGCCAACTTTTCTCACATTAAAGTTTCAAAGCAGATAACATCATGCCATTACAAAATATTTCACCATCTGGCTAAATTTTTTATAAATCTAGTGTTGTGAATACCTGTGCTGGGTGGCATGAAGGAATCACGTTCTCAGCAGAATAGCTACTAGTTTGTAGCTACATCTGGTATTGCGTACAGAAGTCCTCTCGGGAAAAACTATTCTATGTTAATGTATACATCAATGATGCCATTGGTGTAATTCTGTCTTCCCAGCAAAACACATGCATAGATTGTTCGTAACTGACTAGTGAGGGCGAAATGGCAAAAAATTTTATTTGTTTACCTTCAGGCACACAGCCTTGTGTCTGTTCTTATTCACACTGAGTTCGAGTGGGAGACCCTCCACATCCTTTCATCCATCGCAAACACTTTTCAAACTACCTTTTTTGGCCTTGGAAAAAAGAATTAATTGAGCTCCCTGTTGCTGGGCAGGGTATCTTTCGTCAGTATTACACGTTCCCCAAGCGCATCTAAGAACCATTTTCAATAAAGTCAGACACCTTGCCAGTTACAAAGCTAATAACTGCATTGAATGTGGGACAATACGGCGGTGCTGCCGGGATAGGCAGGACCTAAGTAAGATAAGGCAATCTGATTGGTAGTTATTCCACGCTTGATTGACAGGTCAAAGGTCCATTCATGCTTGTGAATGAAAACAATTTGCTCAGTGGGATTGCAGCATTATGCATACAATAAATGCCAAAAACAAGCCTCAGTTTCGCTTTGAGAGGATTAACTAAACTGAGACTATTTATGGGACCAAAAAATGCAAGCCGACAAATTATCCTGCAATGTGATTAAGCACAATCTGATGACGCGTGAACATAAAAACAAAATAAATCAGATAAAAACAGGCATGTGAAAAGGAAAAAAACAAAAATGAGTGTAAAGTCCGTGAAATCGGAAAAAACACTGTAACCCATGCAACCAAAACAATTCCCAGCGTCCCAAAATCGGATTCTGCGTAATCTGCTGTGGCATTACAGTGATAACTGAAGCAGAATTGTAAGCTTAGCAAAAACAAACTTTGCTAAGTCTTGTTCTAATCCTATTTCCAGTAGAGGGGGAGAGGGAAAGAGAGAACAAGATCTAATCGGGAGGCTGGGCAGAGGCAAATATCAGAAAGGCCCTAAAATTAAAATGATCCCACAATATTTCGCAGGAGAAGAAAATAAAATAATTGTTTTCATTTTCTATGCATAAGTGAACACTTCAATTGTAATAACACTATGCAGTCAGTGAATATTAAACGTATTACGGCACATTTTTTTTTTTCAAACATTTAATACTGGTCCTTGGTATGATGTAATGCTGAACTATAGATTGAAAACTCAATGTTACAGTCTGGTCTTAAACCTTTGAGCCCTATCGGCCAGTTTAGAGGCTGCCTAGAGAATGTGCAATAACCAAAAATGCCAGAAAACTGGCTTCCAAACATGATCATATGACTTTTGGTTGTCATGTGACCTTGGTTACGATCAGGTGGTTTCCGCATCACAGTAAGCTGTGTTTTGGCATAGGTGGGGGTCACGACCCCTTTATATAATACAGGGTTCAACATGTTCTGAGCTATTACGACTGTTTTGTACATTGTAGCCTTCTTAGAAACACCATATAATCAAGAGACAGTGAAAACGGTGTACTCTGAAAACACTTTTATACATCGACAAGCATGAAATACTCAGATCTCCCACCACGGGATGGCTGATATCTGGCCTGGAAACAAAACGGTGGAGGAACGGACAGATGGACAGACAGAGTATGAAAAGGCATATCTACACAACAGGGTGTATCCATAAATAAAATTTCGTTCAAAAATATTGAACAGTTTAGGCGCTCAGGCCCAGAAAATAACGGAATGGCTGATACCTGGCTTGAAAACACAACGCGGTGGAGGGACGTACAGACGGACCGGAGGACAGACTGAGATGCATACATAAATTAAATTTAATTGAGAACTATTGAACGGTTTAGGAGCACAGGCCCAGGGGAAAGAAAAAAAAGCATGATGGACAGATTTATGGATGGACACACGGAAGAATAACACTCATTCATACATCTCCATCCACTTTGTGATGTAGGATAGTATTAATAAGTATACAAGAACATCTTTGGGAGCTTTTTTTCCCCACTCTTAATCATCTCTAGCATTGTTCACAAATCAATTCTGAC
The DNA here is from genome assembly GCA_029692085.1 of Gymnothorax javanicus. Taxonomy (NCBI): domain Eukaryota; kingdom Metazoa; phylum Chordata; class Actinopteri; order Anguilliformes; family Muraenidae; genus Gymnothorax; species Gymnothorax javanicus. The sequence goes on from CM056201.1 coordinate 17,352,338, forward strand.
AAAAAACTAAATAAAAAAAACATACTACATGCTACAGAAATATTTGTGTGTATTTTCACTAATGAGCCAAAACATTATGACAATTCACAGGCAACGCTTACCTCCTAAACGGGTCCGTGTCAAAATATGCAAACAGATTTTAAACGGTAAGCAAATGGTCGATTTTTGAAATCGATGAGTTGGATGTGAGACCTGAGCATCATTGACAGGGACCAAATCATTTATGGCCACACGACTGGGACCTCAAAGTCAAAGAAGTTTCCTCCAAGTGGCCAGGCTTGTCAGGTACTCCTGATCAGGAGAGGCAATTACTTACTGACTGTGGCCTAAGGAAGGACAAACCACAAACTGCCAACAGGGTGCTCAAGGCTCATTGATATGCGTGGGAAATAAAGGCTATCCTGTCTGGTCAGACCAACAGAAAGGCTACTGCGGCACGTCGCAGAAAATTTTAATGGTAAATGGAGGAATGTGTCACAAAACACGACACTTCACACCCCGCTGTGTGTGGCTGCAGATTGATCAGAGTGCATGATCTAACCACTATCCATCGTCGAAAGCATCAACAATGGGCATGCAAGCCCATTAGAGTAATGGTAGAAGGTCACAAATGGGTCTTGCACATAGCAAATGACCCCAAGCATACCTCCAAAAAGTTGTGGCAAAATGCTTAAAGGGGACCTATTATGCTATATTTCCAAGGTTATATTTTGGACTCCCCTAGAGTATCTTTCAAAGCCAAAACAGGGTCCTTATTTTGCTCATACTGCCATCCTCAAAAAACCCCATTTGTAATCCATTGTAGTCTCTGCCTGAAATGCCTCATTGGGGTGGCTCTTCCGCTATGGCCCCCACTCCCCGTGTACCCACTTTGTTCTGACTGGCCAGCTCTGGAGGGCGGAGTTGGGCGGGACGAGGCTGCAGAACGCAGTTTTCTGGGTCTGGCTCCCCAGAGTGAAACATGAGACACGTCTGCAATCTGATAAGGAAGCGGCGGGCAAATTCCGCAATCTAACGTTATACTTGAATATAGATCTAATGAAATGAACTTGTTATAACAAACGCAGCGGCGAAAGTGGAGGACGCAGTGCTAAAATCTGGCAGCTCGAGCTCAAATTTGCTATCGGCTACAGTTTGCTACGGCGACAGTGGTGAGTACAGCGGTTTTTCTACTTTATAGCTAGGATGCAGGGAAAGCTAGAATCCACCCCATATAGACACATTTGTAGAACGGGTCGACATACCCACATGTAGAACGGAGACCGTAGAAATCCGGTGGGTCTGAGTTTAGAGGGGAACATAGACAGTGAGGAGCAGCTAAAAGTGGACTTATGGACTGCTTCGGTGTGTTTTATAAGGACCTGCTGGTTCGTGTGCATAACTGTGGTGTGTCGTTAGCGTGGAGAAATGAACAGCTTCTGCGCTGGTATATGAGGGAGGGGCGAAAGCTCCAGGCTAAACGGCCTTTTCGGAAATTGCCCGTGGTAATGTTTTACTTATTGCATCGGAATGACAAGCGTTTCCTCGCGGAGAATGGGCGCGTTATGGATAGTGTGCGAGAGCTAGCTAGAGCTCCGGTTATGTTATAAGCATAATACAGGTTTTACAGACCGTAAGTTCCGTTTGCGTGAACCGTTGCTTATGTGGAGCTAGCGAATCGATCACTTTTACAGGAAAGAATTTAATATTCAGTCGCCGATTTAATATTCAATCGACAGCAATGCAGAAAAATCGTTTGTGATACCAGACACGTTATAGCCTGTGCTTTTCCCTATTGCTTTCACCGCTAGCATCAGAGAGCTTGCCCAGACATTGAAGAAGTATCAGGCTGACCCGGTCATGGATAATAAAGTTTATCGTTTCACAAGCACCCAAAAATGCACCCCAAGCTTTGCAAAACCTACGTCTGGTCTAACTGCACCTCTCCGGTTAGCTTCAACTGCAGTGGCTACAATCAGGCAACGTTATGATGAAACTGCCACATTGATGCTTACCGAAGTAACACAAGCATACCGATCAGAATTGCTGCATATAAGTTAACCAGGAGCATTTTTAATTAGAAGAGCACGGGAACTAACATGCAGTAGCTGATAAGCGGTCATGACTTTGAATGTAATCTGTCGCGCGAAAAATTTGTTTCAAGCGGCGGTGTCTTGGCTTGACATGCCAGTATTCGCGTCTTTGCATTGACTTTGAATGTAATCTGTTGCGCAAAAAATTAGTTTCGTGTCCGGTGTGAAGGCTGCTTAATGCGTGTATTCGCTTCCTTGCATTGACTTTGAATGTAACCTGCCGCGTGAAAAATTGGTTTCGTGTCCGGTGTGAAAGCTGCTTAACGCGTGTATTCGCGTCTTTGCATTGACTTTGAATGTAGGCTAATCTGTCCCGCAAAAAATTTGTTTCGCGTCCGATGTGAAAGCAGCTTTATGGATAGTACGCGACAGCTAGAGAGAGCTCGGTTATGTTATGAACGTAATACAGGTTTTACAGACCGTAAGTTCCGTTAGCACGGACAAGTTGCTTATGTGGAGCTAGCGAATTGATCACTTCTACAGGAAAGAATTTTCTATTTAATCTGACTTTTTCGGCTTTTTATTAGCCACAACAACTTCTAAAGGGGGATGAAATTATGTCACGGTAGTGCAGAGAAATCATTTGTGACACGGTAGAGCTTCTGCGTTTCGCATTGCTTTCTCGGTAGCACCAGAGAGCTTGCCCAGACATTTGTGAAGCATCTGGCTGATCCTGGTCATGGATAAGTGAAGCGATCACAAGCAGCCGTAAACAAACCCAAACATGTATCCCAAGCTCTGCAAAACCAACGTCTGGTCTAACTGCGCTTTTCAGCCCAACTTTGCGGACACATACAGCACCTCTCCGGTTAGCTTCAACCGTGGTGGCTACAATTGGGCAAGGTTATGATGAAACTGCCACATTTATGCTTACCGAAGTCACTCAAGCATACCGATCAGAATTACTGCATATAAGTTAACCAGGAGAATTTTTAATTAGCACGGCACGCGAACTAACATGCAGTAGCTGGTAACCGAGCGGTCATAACAACCACAGACAAACCCTTGCGATACAGGTTTTACAGACAGCAAGTTCCGTTACCGTGGACAGTTGTACCAAGCATCCAAATTACAAACAAGTATAAAAAGTTAGCTTCAAATGGGGTTTATGTTCACACACCTTCTGTAGAATTTCCCCTGATATCAGTCTTGCATATTTGGGACACAAAAATTAGCAACAGTAACTTTGCTACGTTAGCCGCAGTGCTACAGCCACAATCGACTGGCTATAACGTCAGGTTGGCGTATGCAGTAAAAGCAACTTGCAGCTTCTGTGTCTGTGAGTCACGGACAGTCGCAACAGATCCAGGCTTTATCTTCAGATATTTTAGAAAGCCTGCGCTTGAGGCCAGTTGTTAGTGCTAACTATCGTTAGCGGTCCTGCTAGCCAGTAGCCATCCACAACACGTTAGCTTCACTTACATTATTTGCTGTTATATCGTTACTTACAGCTTGTGGCTCCGAGCGCTTGATCGATGCAACTGCTTCAGGTTTCAGAAGCAGCTGAAACGCTTATCCTGCGTCAAATTATCCTTTATTAACAAAGCTGTCTTTTGTGAAATGCTGAGCACAATCAGCTAACGTTCCCTTTGGCCGTGGCTGTCTGCTGCCAGCAAACAAAAAAAGCTACTCACTGATTTCTGGTGGCATCATCTTTTGGAAGAAAAATAGTTGTTTTTCTTTGCGTCCAAAAGTAAACGGACAAGCAGCTTCGGGAGAGATACTGACAAAATTGCACCTCAAATGATCTGCGGTTCTTCTTTTGTATTTCCAAAAGTGGAGACGCTACTAAGGCATAGTATGATCTGCCGTTGTTAGTGCCTGCTAGAATAGAATCCGGTGTGGGCAGGTCCAGCGCAGTGGTTGGCTCTGGCTAGGTCTGTACTAATTGGACGGCACAACCTGACGTCAGGTTTTGCCCAGATCTCATGAAGATCTCGGGAGGAGCTGTTCAGAGAGGAAATCTCGCTCACAAAATCACGTTCTTAGATTACGGCAAAACCCCTGTATCTTATGTTTAGAAACTTTTCAGAGGTTGAGCATGGACAACCAACATTATAACATTGCTAATATGTATTAAAAGAAGGATCAGCATAATAGGTCCCCTTTAAGGACTACAAACTCAGGGTATTGAAGTGGCCATCATAAAGCCCAGGCCTCAATCCAATAGAAAATTTGTGGGCAGAACTGAAAAAGTGAGTACGAGGAAGGAGATCTACAAACCTCACTTACAGCAGTTCTGTCTGGAGGAATGGGCCAAAATTCCATCACCTTATTTTTAGAAACTTGTAGAAGGCTACCTGAAACATTTGACGCAAGTTAAATGTTTTAAAGGTAATGCTACCAAATACTAAGTGTATTTAAACTTGTGACCCACTGGGAATGCGACAAAAGAAATAAGTCAAAAGAAATTATTCTCTCTTCTATTATACTCACATTTTACATTCTTAAATTGGTGATCCTAACTGACCTTAGACAGGGAATGTTTGCAAGGATTAAATTTCAGAAATGGTGAAAAACTGAGTTTATATGTATTTAGCCATGGTGCAAATAAATTTCGGACTTTAACAGTACAGAAAAATCGAAAGAAATGCCTTCGTCCCAAATATTATGCATCTCAGCGCAGTCTAAGCTTATGATGCATTGCCACCAAAGCCATGTGCTAAATTACTACGGCGTACATACGCAATTCCCTACCCACACAAGCACGCACAGGTAAATACCCAAGGTTAGTTCGCAAACTTTCATCTGAAGGACACTGCACTGAAGCACAATTACAGCATCAAGTAGCTCCTGTATGGAAAACTTTTTAGATGATTCGATTTCAGCATTAACACTTCACGGACATTGCCATATAAGACACCACATCAAGGGGGAAGATAATTGGTAATTATGCGGGTAAGCAGGCGCAGAGTGAAAGATAAGTTCTACTGAACTGGCTCAGTAGTCCCCAAAAATATTTTTTATAAATTTTTTTTTTTTAATCAAAACCAGACTTAAAAAGCTGCCATTTAATCTATCATGCTGGATATCACTGAAATAACTAATCCATCTAATTCTAGGCACAGTGCTCCATCTGTTTATTCATTAAACAAGGCGGGAAATTTTATATGAAAGCACTTTCAGGATGTGCAATACTCAATGGGGTGCAGATGCGATATTAGTTATACCTTATCAATTTTCTTCTCCACAATTAACAAAGCGAGCTACGTGTGTTTGTTTCTTTACGGTCAAAGTGCCTTTCAATGGCTGTGACATTTTACAACAGCTGGTCAAAAACCACCTATCGTCAGTGTAGCTGCAGTACTCTCCCCGCACAATGGCCCACGAGTCAAAGCCCGGACAGTTCATAACAGAACTTCTCCCCCAGGCCATCTGTCACACGCCAGCGACCTCCGAAACACAAACGGACGATGAAGACATTAAGCGTTTATGGGATGTTCATCCTTGAGTCTTCCATTAGAGCACAGCTCCGTAGATAACGCAAAAAATGCCCCACAGGCCAGAGGTTTCGTTTTGCAGACGAGGACTGATGACCCACCAGCATTATTAAGACAAGAGAAATGTCCCAGCCAGGCACAGCCTTCACAATTAGCCTGAGGTCAAGATGTGCGAGGGACCGCAGTGATGACTCACTAACACGATTCTCTCAGGTGAAATTTAAACTGTGAAAAATCTGCTGCCTGGCCTTATCTATACGTGCCTTGTTATCTTTACCATGGATTGCTTTTGCCTTTTTAATCCATCAATACTGAGGATAGAACTAACTAACCCAAGTTATTCCAGAGATTGAGAGAGGCTTATAGCCTGGCGACTTAGATGGTAAACTGGGCCCAGGACATTGAAGTTCAAACTCTAGTTAGTCAGCGTAAGATCAGTACAGCTGTTGGGTCCTTGGGGAAGGTCCTTAACCCCACATTACCCCCCACCCCCATCATAATCACCTGTAAAAATACAAAAATTAAAAAAATTAGATGAATGAATACAAGCTCTGTAATGTAGGCAACATGGGTATTGCTTCATGCAACCTCAAGGATGTTTAGTCTTTTAAAAAAAGTCCCGAGTACCATAGTGAGCATGTAGGCCCAGGAGGCCTAGTGTGGCGCTGCCTTTGAGCACTTCCTGCTGCAAGCTGAAATGAGGACAACAGGAAAACCGGGAGATTCTGCGCGGGGAAATTTTGAGCACTCGCAAACCTATTGAGTTAAAAACAGGTTCAGAATAATAAGTGCACAGTGGCACTGCAGGAGGTACAGAGGCATGCTTTACACTGTACTTTTACACCGTCATCACTGTGCTGCCTTACAAGCCACCTACAACCCATAATTCATGAGTGCTCTAGTGCGAGAGCAGCAGTTCATCATTAACTGCATGGTCCAAAAGTGCCCTCCATGACTACACAAATGCTTCAGGCCATATTAAAGGTTCCATATCATGCAGTGGCGGCTGGTGGAGTTTTCTCCAGGGGGGGCTATAACTCCAAAATAGACAAATACCAAAAAGCAAGCAAACATGTACTAAGGTATCACACCAGTGTATTTACATAAATGAAAGCAACAAAAGCAACATTTTAACGTCATGTAGTGTTCTACTTTTTGTACATAAATTTTGCAGCCAATCAGTGACCTTGTGCCGGACTTCTGAAGGAGTGTCTCGAGACAGTTAAATTTTTTCTCTGTCAAATTTGACAAATTATTGTCAAAATAACTGAGATTGCGTCAGCTTATACTAGAAAATATGAATGCTCTGAACAGATGATTTTATCAATCCTAGCTGGAAACATTAAAAATGATTGGCAGGTTTGGAAACAGCCACCGCATTTTCAAATGAAGGACACGAAGATTTAATGATTCAAAACCTCTTTCAAAGTATAAAATCATTAAACTGTACCACACCCCTCTGCCTGAGTATAGCTATGGCCGTCTACTTAAAATTATGTTTCTATGATGCAGAAAGAAAGCACCATAATCAACCTATATTAACAGCCGGCAGCAAAGTGCGAATACAATTCATTAACACCACTTGCCAAACCTCCCAATATGTTTATAACGTTCAGTAGCGCGGCTAGATAAAATAATCTGTTGGCCTACAGGTCATTCATATTTTCGAGAATAAGCTGACGCAATCCCGGTTATTTCTACTTTATTTTCACTGGATTTTGTTCGGTGTCACGAACTAGTTTATTGTTAATATGCCAGATCAGTGTAGGATAAACAAGCGGCGAGCTGGGTATTGCTATACTACATTGATTGTAACCAGCTCATTTTACCAGCTTCACTATTTGAACAAATACATTCGTAACAATTCATTTGTCTAAATGGCAGGCTAGACGAATGATTTGGCCAACAGTTATGCTGAGGGTACGATGTAACCGCAGTATTCTGGGCTTGAACTGTGCAGTCAGTGGTTCTGAGACCGTACCTCGGTGCAAGGCTCGTAAAGACAGAAAAATTTCACTGTCTCACGACACTCCTTCAGTGGTCCGGAACAAGGTTGCTGATTGGCTGTATGCAAATAAGTTTCTGCTAGTGTCTGCAAGTCTAGTGGGGAAAAAAATTTCGCTGGCGGGAGGGTGGTGGTATGTAAATCCAGCTGCATTCAGCTCTGGGCGCAGGTGAGGTGCGCCCTAACATGGTCCTATCTCTTGTATTGAAGAGGAGCTACTGCGCATGTACAACTTTTAACGAGAGTCTATGGGCAAAGATTTTTGCGCCCCAGGGCGGAAACACGTCACCAATCGCAGATGAACGAAACAACTTCACTCATCATTAATTATATAATATTGATCTTGCTCATCTAAAAATAAATATACATATATTTCGAAATATTTTTATTTTATACTCAGTCAAAAAAACTTCACACTCATGAATTTCTAAATATTTTCTTGAAACTTAATACAAGAGATATTATTATTATTATTAGGGGTAAATGCGCTGTCAAAGACATCATGACACACACCAACTCCAACGTGCACAAGCATGCAGCACGTGCGAGCATACATCAAGGTAAAAGCATGTTTCCTCGTGTTCCTAGTCACGTGACCTTATGAGACACGTGCAATTGAGCCCACGTTAGCACGGTAGAGTGACATCTCAGAAAAACAAGTTCTTACAGTCAATTATCCGTTGATTTGCAATGCCACGACTGTCAAACATTCAACGTGAACGTGCCATTGGCATGCTGAATACGGGAACGTCGGTCACTGACGTTGCCAGGGTTATGGGATGCAGTCGACGGACTATCCATGATCTTTGGACATGTCTCCAACAAACTGGCACCACAGCAGACCGACCTCGTTCGGGGAGACCACGTGTGACGACACAAGCAGAAGACCGATAAATCGTCATCATTTGCGTAATCGATTTCTCACTGCAACGTCCACTAGGAATGAATTGTTTAGAGGTCGTGTGACTGCCCAAACCATACGTAATCGCCTGCACACTGCTCTTCTCCATGCACGTCGGCCATATCGTGGACCAATTTTAACCCAGTTACACCGACGTCAATGGCTTCTCTGGGCACAACGACATCTGAGATGGACTCAGCGTGATTGGAATAGGGTCATTTTTAGTGACGAATCCAGATTCACTTTGCACTTCGCTGATGGGAGAGTTAGAGTTTGGAGGAGACGCGGTGAAGCATAGCGCCCAGTGTTGTGTGCAGGAAGTGGACCGTTTTGGGGCGGTAGTGTTATGGTTTGGGGTGCCTTTAATGGTCCTGCCCGTTCCCGACTGATGGTCGTTCAAGGAAACCTAACTGCTGCAGGATACAGAGATCAAGTGCTCATTCCAGAGCTTTTGCCATTCATGGCAGCTCATGGCCCAGGTCTGACATTCCAACACGATAATGCCAGACCTCATACGGTAAATTTAACGCGGAATTTTCTTAGGAATGCTGGCATCAATGTCATGGAGTGGCCCTCAAGGTCTCCCGACCTTAATCCCATAGAACATGTATGGGATGTGTTGGGCAGAAGACTCCGTCAAGTAAGGAACCCTCCACAGAATTTCCAGGAACTTGGTGCCATGTTGGTTCAATTATGGCGACGCATCCCCCAAGCTGTGTTCAGACGCATCATTCAATCCATGAGGAGACGTTGCGTCGCAGTTGTGAACGCTCATGGAGGGCATCTGGCGCTATTGACATGCTTTCATCAAGTTGTAACTTACCATTTTTACTCTTACATTTCCGTAGCATTTCCGGTGGAACTGGTTACATTATGAACATGATTTTTATGGTACACCGTCCTTAATGGGTACAGAATGGAATTAAATCATTATTTAAAACCACTTTTCGTGTATGTTCAACTTATCGACCTCCAAACGAGTGTGAAGTTTCTTTTTTGACTGAGTATATTTCATTTTTATTTCATTTTTTTGTCTTATTCAAGGTAATATGGTGAGTGGTAAGTGGTGGGGTGGCGCCCTAGCGCCCTCTATTGGCCAGCCGCCACTGATATCATGTCACTAGGTGCACAGCCAATCAGCTCGTAGAAGCCATTTCAAAATCTGTCCTACGTGACATCATTGAATTGAGTTGTAGTAGCTAATTGGCTGTGTATCAGGTGACGAGAGGGAACCTTTGAGTCAACAGCATGCATTGCTGTAATCTGTAGTATCAATCATCTCAGCAAGGTGCATGATGGGAAACAAGATTGAGGCATCTTTAAGCTTTCCTCTGCTCAGTCTTTCTGAACTGTCCACAACTGCCTACCTGAAGACTCTGTTTCACCACTTCTGCATGGACATGAAAACTCATGCTGTGTTCGTACAGCTGGGTCATGTCGTTTTAATTCCAACACTTATGCACAAAATGGCACTAAAAGGCCCCTTTTGTTGACTGATACAATAGCAGAACATGACCGATTTCACGTTTTTTTTTTTTTTTTTTTTTTAATATTAATTCAAATCACCACAACTTCAACACGTGACACAAATGACAGGGGGTTCCATAGAAAACTACAACCCCAGATCAAAAAAAAGATGGAACGATATGTCAAATTAAAATTAAGACTGAAAGCAGGCTCACTTTGACAGTGACATTTTGCTATCTAGCTCACAAATATGCACGGTTATAAAAGAATATACGAGGTGGGGTTAGCCAAGATTTGACCAGTGAGCTAGCTAGCGAGAGACACAGCTGTGGTGCAGACAAAATGGTTTTGTCATCAACTGCTCTTGAAGTCCTTAAGATCGTGGCATCATGTCCTGCTTTTTGCCTACCCCACATTGCTCGCTAAGTTCCATTATAGATTTAACTGGGCTGGCAGTAATCAAGCCTGGGCATGTCTAGTATAATTAAAGCCAATTATCAATAAAATTTGTTCGGTAGTTTTATGTAGTGGGGGGGTGTACTTTTTCCATAAAGCAAGTAGGGTTGGATTGTTTTTTTTTTTTCCTTTAATAAATGAAATCATCATTTACAAACTGCACTTTGTGTTTACTTGGATTATCTTTTTCTAAAATGAAAATTAGTTTGATCTGAGACATTGAACTATGACAAATACGCCAAAATAGAAGAAGTCGGGTGAGGTTAGAGTGGTCCAGAGCATACACATTGCCTTCAAATCAACAAATTGCCTGCAGTCCTTAATTATGCTCTATGCAGAACAAAACAAACAAGTTCAACTCTTTCATTAAGTGGACTCAGAACCTCTGTGTAGGTTTTTGTTTTTTTTCCCCAGATCTACGACATTTCTCACCAGTAATTAAGGGGAGAGCCCAGGTGGATGATGCACCGTGAGAATCAAAGAGCAATTCTTCCACACACATTTCCCTGGTTAATAGTTTCAAGGAGGCCCACATTATTAATTAACAGGAAGTCCTGAATAAAGCCTGCCCGCTAATCAACCGTGCATAACTGCATTCAAAACAAATGTACCGCCAATTAGACAGTGCGCTAGCAGCTGTCCTCGTACGACCTCCGGTTAATTCCTCAAAGGTGCTCGAGTTCTCTTATATGAATAACAAGGTAAGAAAGAGGTGATAGTCACAAGAGGACTGGACTCATTTTAAAAGGAAAACAAAGGTAATCTTGGGAGGATGTGTGCGGAATGAGGACGTTACCTGTTTTTATTGCTTGATATCCAGTCGGAGATGATGCTCACTGCTTGCCGGTGACACTGTTTGTTACCAAAGCTGCAGGCCAACATAATGACTTCTCTCTGCATCTCTCTGTAGATTAATCAAGGATGAGACCCCCATCAATCATCATGTCAACAACTCTGCTCCAAACACCGTACACTGGGAGTCTACGACCGCTGTTCAAGTTCAGAGCCTTCAACGAGTTTTTAAATTCAGTATGTTGTATTTCCTTTCCCTCACATGCCACCAATTTAATGAATACATAAAATATTTTGTTGTAATTCAGTAATATTTTTCAATTTTGTTGCCTTTCTTCTTATTAAAGGAGTCCTCCATAGAAGGGGAGGGAGGTACTGCTGACATAAAAGAAAAACACAGAACATCTATGGTTTAGATTAATTGTTTGATCATAAATTCAAGCTCTTCAGAATGTTTACACATCAAACCAACTTCACAAATTATGCAAAACCCCAGTTGAAGTTTTGAGCAATTAATCTGTAAAAAAAAAAAAAAAAGCAGAAGCCACTGGATTGCTAACTCACTTTTTTGACTGTCATTCTTTCTACAAAAATGGAAAACAGACTTCTGAGTTTTCAAATTCAAAATAAAGTTGGTATTACAACTGCAATCACAATCAAATGAGCTCAAAAGTATCTCTGGCTGCAATGACGATATGAGGTGAACACTCATCGCTAGACACATGTATAGTGCAGGTTATTGGGTACAGGGGGACGGTGAAACACTGTAACTGGGGGACAGCTCTATTGGACATGCGGAAGGTGTGGGTAAAGTACGTACTCTGCCTGATAGACGGCCTGCATGACTGAGCTGTTGGAGGGAGAGCTGGGCCAGCCGAGCCTGTGGTACATGGGTGCCACCTGCCTCAGAACATAATCCTGTGAAAACATCAGAAGCCCCCCTCGTTAGAAACACTGTTTGCCCAGCACACATTTAAAATAATAACTCTAGCAAATATAGACGGCTATTTACCCACGCATTGCCCAAACACTTCTCCATGTGCTCATGCAGACAGAGTAAATGCGAATCGGAAAACGTAAATGCTAATCCATGCTATTATGAATAAAGTGAGGGCGAGCCTTCGATCGAGGCATAGTGCTTAAGATGGGAAAAAAAAAAAAAAGGATTACAGTTAAGTGCACTGAAAATGATTGGGTTTGATTACTGTTCAGGGAAGATAAGGATAAAATGATAGCCGCTAAAGTCGAAAATGTAGTCCAGAAATTGAACTTTTGCCTCGCGCTAATCTAAACTCTATTTCCTGTATCTGATTTTATGTAATCAACGAATGATCGTGAGTCAGCTTCTCCACCAAAAAAATATATATTCAATTAAACATAATTATACCCTGAGATTTCAGCATTGAAGATGTGGCAAGTAATAAAATGTAATCTTGAGCATGAGGAGTCCGCAGAAATCGAGACATGAGACTACACCATGACACATGGTAAGTTTAACTGCATAACAGCAAAAATTGTATTGCACAGCAATATATAGCTCCGCATCTTCAAACATAATGGGAATGCAAAAGACCTCAAGCAATTTTCATAACTTCTTTTGTAAACCAAAAACCAGAGTGAAACTAAGCAGCCTACACTGGGAATTGTTTAAACAGATGGCAGCTGTTCGTACAAAAGTTTCCCTCAGTCCAGCACAGTTGCAAGATCACTCGAGGTTCATGTGCTCACCGAGCCGAAGCGCTTCCTGTTTCCTGTCGCTCAGTGTTGCCCCTCCGGTGTTCCGCACTTTCTGTTTAATATTTCAGTGAAATGCATGCGTGCAGCTTCTTCACAGGGATATGTCTGAATGCCTTGCGGTAAATCCTTCCTCTAACGGTCTCTCTATCCATTAGCCTACGGGAGAGACTGCATAAACACCAGCCCAATTCTGTTTCTGAAGAGATGGAACTCTTGCATCAATGTGTCTTTGGTTCCTATTTTTTCTGTGTGCTCTATATGAGATCAAGGTACTGGAGGACATTAAGTGAATGCCAGTGCACTAGATTGCACACTGGACTACGTACATGCACAAACAGTACAGTTGCAATCAAAATTATTCGACCCCCGTTGCAAATTTGGTTTACTGGCAAAATTTACAAACTTTCAACTATTTGCAATGAACAAATCAAACAAGAACAATTTAAATAGCTCAACACAAACAAATATTAAAAGTGGCTTCTCCAAATTCAACACAAAATGCCACTTTTAATGACTACTGCAGGCTCAAAATTATTTAACCCCTTCATGACAAGCAGCACCTTTTTGCCGCTATGACCTGCTGGAAATGCGATGCATAGGCAGATGTCAGCTTTTTGCAGCATTCTCAAGGAATCTTTGCCCAGTCCTCATGGCCTCCACTTCACTAATATTCTTGGGTTTGCATGCTGCAACTGTCTTCTTCAAATCCTACCAGAGATTTTTTTTATGGTGTTCAAGTGAGGCGACTGTGATGGGCACTCTAGAATCTTCCCAGACTTCTTCTGAAACCAAGCCTTGGTGGATGTTGAGATATGCTTAGGATCATTGTCCTGTTGGAAGGTCCAATGATGCCCAAGCGTCAGCTTCCCTACAGACGGCATGACATTTTCTCCTTGAATATCCTGATACTTGACTGAATCCATCTTGCCCTCCACACTTTGCAGATTTCCAGTGCCAGAGGAAGCAAGGCAGCTGCAGAGCATCAAAAAGCCCCCACAATTCTTCACTGTAGGCAGGGTGTACATTTCAGCATATGCTTCATCATTCCTCCTGCAGACATACTACTGATTCATAAGCCCAAAATATTCCAGTTTTGTTTCATAACTCCACAGAACGGTATCCCAAAACTTCTGTGGCTAATTTATATGGTTTTGTGCATATTGGAGCTTGTGCTTTTGGATCAGATGTGGTGTATGTCTTGGAGACCTTCAACATTTAGTATGCGCCCTACTGTGCAAACTGAAACCTCAGTGCCTCCTGCCTCCAAGCCTTGCTGCGGGTCTCCTGCAGTCACTCGAGGGTTTCTGACCACCCGTCTCCTCAGGAATCTGGTGACAGCCATTGATAGCTTCCTCTTTCCGCCACATCCTGGTACTGTAGCCACTCTTTAACTCTGAATTTGCGAACTATGCTTCCAACTGTATCTCTACAAAAATTCAGTGCCTGTGCTACCTTTTTGTATCCTTATCCTTGTTTGTGCCAGACAATGATCTCCTCCATTAGCTTTTTGGATAATTCTCTTGACAGCCATATGTCTAATATGCAATCAAATGTCACTGTCAACAAACCCCTAGTGAGTGCAAGTATTTGACGTATTCTATCTCAAGCAAACCTGATGCAACTAATTAGGCTCTTGATTGGGTGTGCTTGAGACAACACCTGATTTGCAAATATGCTCTAATGACGGATTCTATTTGGGGGGTTGAATAATTTTGAGACTGCAGTAGTCATTAAAAGTGGCATTTTGTGCTAAAATTGGAGAAACAACTTATAATATTAGTTGTGTTGAGCTATTTAAAATGTTCTTGTTTAATCTGTTTATCATAAATGGCTGAAAGTTTGTAAATTTTGCCAGTAAACCCAATTTGCAATGGGGGTTGAATAATTTTGATTGCAACTATAAGTAGTTTATACTGTATGCGCATGCATATGTGACTGCATGCAATGAAGGTGTGATGGTGATTTGATGACAGTAATGAAAACCATACATTTAAAATAAGTAGTCAAAATTATCCCTTAGGGCGCTGAAATAAACTTTCAAATGCTTAAAAATTTCAATATCTTCAGCATTTGAAAACCTATCATGTGGTGACTTGTTGAAAACAAGTCGCCACATGATAGGTTTTCAAAACCTTTGATTTTATTTCATTATATCAGCGAGCAGCAAATGCGGCGTTTAGCGCTTTAAGGGTTAATTCATCCGCAACGAATGCATCGACATTTTGAGTTCAAACAAGCTGATTTAATTATCATTAGATCAAATAAATTTTGGTGGGGAGAATTGCCAATCTGTTGTTCATCTGACTACATACTGCATCTCTGTTCAGCAGAATTCAAAAATGATGATAAGGCTGATATGAATACAACAACCAAGTGCTCCATTATGAAAACACTGATGAAATAAGCCCCAATGGAGGACCCTAGTGCTAAAAGTGCTTCAGTCAGGTAAACTCATGTATTTGGATTGAACAAAATTTATTGACATGTAGATGTAATGACATTTGAGTTTGGCGGAAGGTTCTGCTCTGGAGGTGCTCTCTACCAAGGCAGCTCTCTACCCCCCCCCCCCCACTGTCAGACAGAGCAGAACAAAAAGAGCGGAGGCTGGGGTGGAGGTGGCGAGCAAAACACATTTCTCACCTTGCACGTGAGGCAGCAAATTTAGCAGCAAAGGTGAGAGACCTGGATTGTGCTTAAATAGACCAACATAATAGGTTCTTTGTTGCTGCCGCTCTGCGATTGGTGTACTCGCACTGACGCAGACAACCGCATCAGGTGGTGTAGAATGACTCAAGTTTCCTGTCTGAACTAGTTCCACTTAAGTCACAAAATGTCAATTTTGAGGAAACTGAGAAAATCGACTTGTGTAACCATAACAGACGTTTTCTCATCCTTATCTCACAGTGTATGAAAATGTGACTCAAGTACTTTTAGCACTAGGCTCTGAAGTTTGAATATAACCCAGTGAACTACAGTTCCAGTGAGGCACATGGTCTGGGTGGCCTCTTTGACAGCAGTTCCCACACCTCTCCTACAGTGATCCGGGCTGTTTCCTGTATTCCACCACAATCATGTGACATGGCTACATATCAGGATTCAGCCAATAATTTAGCACTTAGATAAAATCAATTCCCAATTGGCTAAGAGGCTCCGCTGCAAATGGGTAATGGCCTAAGCCAGTGCAGGTTTTGGCCTTGAGCAAGACCTTAAATCTAACACTGCTCCAGACTGCAGGCTCTTGCCTGGTCTAATCAACTGCCAGTCACTTTGGATAAACCAAGGCGAGGTTTGGGAACCCCTGCGGTGGATGCCGCCGGGCAAATTCACGCACACTAAAGATGCTGTACTCCTCCGTCCGGTCCAGGAGCTTGTCCAGCTGGTACAGGGATCGGCTGGCTGCATGCCAGGGCAGAAACTCCTGTTCATGGGGGAGGTAGCAGATCATCTCCAGGGGGATGCTCTGGGGCAGGTACCCTGCCCTGTTTGGAGGGGAGAGGAGAGTAAACAGGAAAAAATATAGTTGAAACCCCTTTGCGCAGATATAGATGCCAGCCTCCGTAAATTCCGAAATCTAATTCCTAAATAATTCCGTAATTGAATTTCCAAATGTCTTGTTTAATAACTTTCCAGAGCCTCTAGGACATGAACAGTGTTATAAAGCCTAAATAGGTTCATGCACAACAGGAAAAAAGGCATTATTTCTATTCCACGCAAAAGGGTAATGTAGGTTCCTCTGCAATTCCACAGAACCATATTTGAAGGGTTCTTTCTTCTTTGCAAGGGAGTTTTTACACTTTTCACACATTTAAACGGGTTCCATGAACTGAAAAACAGAGCACAGAGCAGTCTCTGCCAACATCTTTCTCTTTGTGACCCACCTTTCAATTCAATAAATGAGCTAGAGACCAGCTGGGCTCACGCCAGCTGCTACAGCGATGATGGTATTGTCCAGTATAGCAGTTCTCGTGATAATTCGTCCAATGAGAGCATACTCAGACCACACCCATCTTCAAACTCAAGCTTCCTTTTTATACCAGCTACTCACCTGTGATGGTTGGTGACTGTATCTTATGCTAGGTTCCCACTATCACGATTCGCGGTACGATTGAAATCGTGGTCTTAATCGTGGAGTAATCGTGGTGATCCTATCAGATCTAGAGGTCAGTCGTGGCAATCGTGTTGATTGTAGAAAAGTTTTGGACGGTTCAAAAATTTCCTACGATCAACACGATTAATTGTCAATCATGATCATCGCATCACCTCGTATCCAAACCTGAAATTTTAAGCCGCTTTCACACCGGACGCGAAACAAATTTTTCGCACGACCGATTACATTCAAAGTCAATGCAAAGACGCGAATATACATGTTTTGCGTGCCTTTGCATTGACTTTGAATGTAATCTGTCGCGCGAAAAATTCATTTCACGTCCGATGTGAAAACAGCTTCAGAGAAGTTCCACGATCAGCTACGAATGGCCAATCGTGGCGTTTGTAACGGAGCGCACGACAGTGGGAGCATCAAAAGGTTGCGATGCAATTGTGTTCACAAAAATTGTCTACAAACAGACACACACCCTTACATATAAACAAAAGCAAACCACTACACACAGCTGACAATGATTTGAAAGTGGTTCCACTGTAGATTTACCTGGTGACACAGACATTGATCAATTGAAAACAATACCAGTATAGCTATTATGGCTAGTAATCAAACTCTAATGTACTATTGCACAATTAACGCAAAACATATCTCGAAGCATTTAGCATAAAATAAAGTGGCTATTACCCCAACCGTTAGTGGTACAGGAAGGAAAGTTGCTCTTATTCCCCCAACCGTTGGTGGAACAGGGGGGGAAGGTTGCTCTTATTGCCCCAACTGTCTTTGTGATGCGCCAAAATATTTCACCGAAAGATGTCTGAGACATGCAGGGCTATGGCTCTCCATGAGCAGGATTTCCTAACCCATTCTGACACCTGGAATCAACAGTTAATTTGGTCCAGAGCACCATTATTCAACTCTGTCTCCTGTCAGAAGACATTGGTTCCATTTTAGAGACTCAAAGCACCAAGCAATTCCATGAATATTTTCCACCTCCAAGGCAAAGCCCCATCGATATAACACTTAAGGGAAGATGTTCAATTATTTCAACATTCAAAGACAATCTCTTGCTAAAAATCCTTGAAACATATGCATAAACTCATTTTCTTTTCAAATTAATCAAAAAATGTCAAGGGAGCTCTGGGCACAGTGTGAAAGCACACTAATGTCTTATTAAAAAAAACTATGTAACCAAGATATTAGATTTTCTCAGAACAACCTTGAAAATGAAGGCTGCATTCCATCTGCAAAACTCACAGTACATCCTTATCAGTCACTTCAATTTAGATTGTACTTCTGTATCCAGCATTATTCATAAATGAGGGAATAAAGTATTTCTTTTTGTGGTTTTTGGTCTTTTGACAGTAATTCAACTTTCAAAGAATCTATAGCTGTGGTCACCAGCCCTATTTTCCAAGAGATCAACCATCCTGTAGGTTTTCACTCCAACCTTAGCGCACCTCATTCAACAGCTAGAGATACGTCTGCTGCTGCTGAGAAGTCAGGTGCCAGATTAAGGCTGCAATGAAAACCTACAGGATGTTTAAGCATCACCAGATCTTCAGGAACAGAGTTGGTGACCAATTATCAATAGCTATGTTTACATTTAAAAATATACTGATGGCCGTTTGTCAGTTTCAGTAAAAATTACTAACTGGGCTGGCTAATGCGCCAGCTAGCTGCGTAACTGCTCAAACTAAATAAAGGTAAGAAATGCATTGATACAAAGTAGAGCAGCTACTTTGCTGGAGCAGCTAGTAGAGCACTAAAATTTAAAAACACTAAATTAACCCTTAAAGTGCTTACTTTTTACTCACCTCATCCCTCCAAAAATTAATCATTCATTGTTTAGTTGACAAATGACCTTCAGAAGGACACACAGGTACCACTGAACCTTTCTAAAGATCATCGCTGACTGAAAATGGGCAAAATTGTTGATCTTTTAGCAGAAATCATATATTTTGCGCCTTATGTGACTATAGCAGTGATAAGCACTTTAAGGGCTAATACTGAGCTGACTGCAGCAGTCTGACTGGCAAACCAGAGTCTCAAAACCAAGTTCACTTATTTGTAATTTACATGCTACATTAAAAAGCCCTTGATGTGATTGGGAGTCACTTTATGGCTCACTCCTATCTGCATCACTGCAAAAATAAAGGCCCTTCAGGATTCCATAAACAAACACTGAGCCCGGAAGAATTCGCCAAAGGAAGATGAAGACATGCAAGACTGTATCTTCTCTACAATTAGGCCACCAGTCCCAAACATCTGCTCGGTAAATCCTGAGTTCTTGGACAACAAACAAACGTCTTCAGCTATGCTTGCTTCCAAGATGAGCAAAGGGATTACTGTGCTTCCTGCCTGAACTAATGTATTGTGCACAACACAACAAAAAATTGTTTGATTTACTGAAAAAAATTTGAAGTTGTCCTGTACCCCGAAACTGCATTAACATACTCCTAAGATGCAAAGGCCCAATTAATAAATGAAGAGTTTGGTTCCAAAACGCAATAAGTGCCAAAATGACAAAAATTGAGATAATACCATAAAGCAATAGCCCTGTGCTTCTTACACATGGTGAAGTTTCTTTTTTCGAAATTCATACTATAGTCTATTTTTTCATGGTCAAAGTTTGTGTTTATCTATAAAATGAAATGGGCGCCCACATAGAAAAAAGTTGATTTACTCAAAATGAGTAAAATGGATATATTGCGTTTTGGAAACAAACTCTTCAAATTGATTTACATACAGTACTGAGCAAAAGTCTAAGGGATCCTACATTTTTATTATTATTTTTTTTTAATTTAAACTTGATGTTGGATGTTTATTTCTATTTTCCATATTTGTGGCACTGTAGATAAAAATAAATTAATAAAAAAAAAATTGAAGCATCAAATATTAATGAAAAAAAAAATCTAACAAAGCAACTTTGTATTTCGCTAAATACAGTTAATACAAATAATATGCCGTGACAGAGTCCTGATCTCAACATCACCAAAGCTGTCTGGGAATACCTGGGGAGACAGATGTGAGACAGACTGTGAGCCTGCAGAGGAACTGTGGCATAATCTCCAATATGCTTAGAACAACCAAACTAATAATCTTATAAAACCACTAAACTGCAAGACAGTTTCCCAAATTTTTACGCAAAGGGGGGTCACCCTAAATTTTGATTTGAGTGAGTTTCTCACAGTTCATAGCACTTTTTAGTCCATTTTTCAACATTAGAAACCATTAATTTCATGATTTTTGGAAGCATCTTTGCCTGAAGGAATTGCTACATGTGCCAAACTTCTGCACAGTACTGCAAATGTCACGCAACACAGTTCTGCAGAAGCAGTTCACACAGGATAAACATAAATAATTAAGTTTTTACGAGAGCAGAGATCACCATAACCTACATGGTCACGCCACCAGGTGTAATGGAAGGACATAATAATGGAGGAGGCATGTTTTTTCTTGGCGTGGACAGCCTGGTAATGAAAGACTGTCGATTTTACTAGCACGAGGGCATTCTCAGCAGTAATTTTAACTGCTGTTTACAGTCAACTGAATGGCTCAGTTGCGCTTCATTAACTCCCAGACATTTAGAAATGCTAATGTAAACTCCCACCTTAATGAGGAATCTATTTTCACTACCTGAGTCCAATGATAGCAGACTGGAAATCCTTCCCCAATACTTCACCCAACAAGGGCTGATGCACATATAGATCACTTTTACATCACTGCAACATTGCAATTGAGAAACTTATTTCATACAAGAAGCATAATAGTCTTAGGGTACTTTTACCTATTATATTCCCAAAACTGAGTTTTCATGGGTATCACAGGAAACTTCTCGTGTTCATTCCTGGATCATACAGGACAGACCCAATCGTTCTGCAATTCAGTCAACTTTGAAGGCAGTCTGGACACCCAGTTCAAAATGAGCTGTTTTTGTTTTCAACTTCCACTGAGAAATGAGTCTCATTAAAATTCACAAGTTTTCAAACGAACCAAAGAGAACGTGCTCATTAATGATAAGAAAACGCTGTAGCCAGTGTTGTGGTTCATAAGAACTTAATATGATGTCATAAATTCTGTGCGCATCGGAGTGAATTCTGGGTAAATCGCCGTACTAATACAAAGGTGTAAATTTTGTCACTGAACTCCTAAGAGGTGTAACATCGCACCTGATGGGTTAAGGAGGGGGGCGAGAAACTGTCTGGCTCATTACAGGCTGTGAGAGAGATCAGGCTCCATGTGCGAGACTGAGGGTGACGTTTCTCACTGCTATGTCTCGATGAGAAAAAATGAGCATTATTGAGGCATGCAGATGGAACAGGTAAAGTTACAGCCCGCACCATCCAATGCGCGTTCATCTCTCAACGTTATCTTACGGCTAACTCTCCTTCCTCAGCCACAGTGACTTTCCACCTCCCGACCACAGGTAGAGCACCGGGGTTATGGCTGAATTGCCTGCCAACTGATATCCAATTAGTGCGAGTATAATAGTCGCATTTAAAAAAGTGATTCCGGTCAATACTGTCCCGGACAACTTTACATTTTGTCTTATGAGTTATAGTGTTGACAAAAAGCCTCTGAATTCGGAGCAAACTTTCATACTTCTCACAGCCAGCAAGACTTTAATGATGCATTTAATCTTTGCAAGACAATTTACTTCAGACAGATTTCAGCAACATGGCGTCCTCATCCAAATCTCCTGCAGAGAAAGTCGCTCTTTATGTCACCATCGGTCAGTTAGTTAGGGGTTGACAGAGTTTTTGCTACACTTGCTGAAATAGGACAACGTTTCCCCCTTTCACTGAACCACTGTCTTGACGTCCAAAAGTAAAATAAGTGGGGGAAAAAAAATGGCTGAAATAAAAGTAGCAGCAACACAGCACTTTTGACAAGTTAAATGGTGGTTGTTATAACACATTGCCATTGAATTCATATCTTTTTTGTGACTGATGGATGAGGAAAATTGATCAACTTGTCTTTGGGGGTACAATAAAGAGAAGAAATCCAAAGATCACCACACATTATGGATATTTTTCACAGAGTCATAGAAGAGCCATCATTTTACAATTTCTAGTGCATTTTTCAAGGCAATGCAATGCCTTTTTTTTGAGACAATATTAGAAAAAATGAGAGACTAAGATGCATATGTTTGAATTCGCCTGTCCTGGCAGGGAGCCCACACATCGCTCAGGGGGATCCACTGCGCTGATTAACTTTGAAGACTTGCCCGCTTGCTTAACTAAAGTCGGTCACTACATGATCTTGATTTGCTACCTTATTACCTCAGCCAAACAAAGTTGGCTGGAAGTTATGTGATTGGTGCCATTTGTTTGTCTGTCTGTTTGTGAACAAAAGAACTCAAAGAGTAACGAAAAGATATTTCTGAAATTTTGTGGGTGGGTCTCTATTGCATCAGGGATGGACACTATTGATTTTGACCGCGATCAGTCAAACAATATGGCCGCCACGGCAGCCATCTTGAAATCCTATGACACTCGATAACTGAACTTTGCTCCCACTTACCAAGATTTGGACTGTGCTGCCTTGGCGGAGGTTTGCACTCGGAATGCCTGTAGTTTATTTATTCGACACTTTCTCGAGCTTTATTATTTAACAGGATGGACAGACAGGAAGTATGGGCAGTGAAAGAGCGGAGACATTCAGCAATGCTTGGCCAAATATCGAACAAACCACTGGTGTCACAGCTAGTAATAAGCACATAGATAAGCCACTGAGATACTTCAGCAACCTTTATGTATTTATTAATGTGTATATGTGAAGGAAACAGTACAGGCTCACTTTTGTCAAGCACTGGAATGTGGCAACATTTTTTCCCAAATATTTCTATTCAAAAATCGCAAGGCTTGCAATTCATACTATAGAAAGTAACATTATT
The DNA here is from genome assembly GCA_029692085.1 of Gymnothorax javanicus. Classification (NCBI taxonomy): domain Eukaryota; kingdom Metazoa; phylum Chordata; class Actinopteri; order Anguilliformes; family Muraenidae; genus Gymnothorax; species Gymnothorax javanicus. Next base: position 17,375,206 of record CM056201.1, read on the forward strand.
GTATCTGAGATTCAGTACAGTCACCCTCAGAGGGGCTGAACTGGCTTTGAAAGCTCATGAAATTTCAACATACATCAACAAATTCAAACCAGAGAGAGACCAAGAGGAAACAAAGCATGTCTAACTCACATAAATTTCTCCAAAACCTTCATGAATACGCAAAGCCTAATAAGCATGTTATGACATATTTATAAAGGTATTGTAACACTATGCTAAAATATGACACGGCCTTACTCAAGAGACCCAAATTTCTATTGAAATCTTAGTTACACAAATGTTAACCTCCACCCAACTCCCTGGCAGATGTAATTATAAATTTGCCCCCATTTCTTCATGTCTTTCCATTTGTGAGCAGGTTAATGGAAAAAAGATCTAGACCAATTTTTGTGCAACTTTAAGGGAAGGTTACATATGACAACAATAAGAGATTATTACAATTTTACAGGTCAAGGTCAAAAATCAAGATAAACACATGATAAAACTTCAAAAATGATGAAGCAGGCAAAGGTATGGACTCTACAGAGTGCTTTAACTTAAGTATTTCATTATGTGCTTCTGAGACTTGCGAGCCATCATTCCATCATGAATATGAGGAGTAGGGAACATGACATACAAGAGCCAAAGAAACCATCAAAAATCTTTTATGAGTCACTACTTCTCAAGTGGCTATGAAATCATTTCTTTTGAGCCCAAAAAAATGTAAGTACAATGGAAACAAATGGCAAAAAAGCTGCATGTAATATAAGACGCCGTGAAGCAGTGTACTGACCTGGCCAGGTTAAAGACGTCATCGATAAGGCCTGCTCTGTTCCCCACAGATATGATCTAAAAGAAATAAACAATTTTGGTCATGTACTTTAGTGGGGATTAATGAGGGGAAATGGTACACGTACACAAGGGGAAAACTAGGAAAGTGCACCCTGAGCTCAGCCCAACAGGATCCAAGTGCACTGCATGCAGTCATTTTTTTTTCATGTTAGGTTTGCAGTGCGTAAGAAGTAGTAAGCAAGCAGGTAACTCGGCAACAAAACTAAGCAATGCAAGTACCTACAAGTCAGTAAGAACAGACTGCTTACCTTCAGTGTTTTTAACTGTATAAGCTATGTTTTAAAATATTACAAGCAATATAAGATGAAATGAAACCAACCATTTACACAGGCTTCTCAAAATTTTTAGCAAAGTGAAATCAAAAATGGTAGTTGTTCACTCTCATCCTAAGTATGATTTCACAAAGGCAGGCAAGACAGAGTTTTTGTCACAGAGTGTCCTACTCCGCATGAATAAAGGTGATGTAAAAATTAAATTGATGAACTGCGTGACCTACGTCCGGGTTCCTCATTAGCTGCTGGATGAGCATTCTCCAGTTGTGCAGGTCGTAGTTCACCCTGAAGTAGCCCGTTTGGTTGATGTTCCCAAGCAGCCAAGATTCCTCATCCACTGGATAGATTCTATGAGTCTCTATAAGAAAGGGCACAAATGGCAAATTCAGGACAAACGAGCCATTTTGGCTCATTAGTGGGCCGGGAAACGGATGCAAAGGCAGGTGTGCTACCATGCCCTGCAGTAGGTGATTGCCAAAGATAGAGTTGCGACATGAGGGTTCCTGAAAATCTGGTCACGGAACCATTTTGATTCCAAAATGTTATCGGCATCGTCATAAAGTGAATACGTTTATTTTTTGGTTTTCTCTTTTTTCATGTCCAAACATTGTCCCCTCTAATGTTTTTCCCCCCTAAAATTAGTTTTTTTCCCCTCCAAGAAAAGAACAAACATATCCAACGATTGCCATTTTGCGAAACGACTCGGTTTCTCACAATGAATAAAAACATGGCTCCTATTCTTGAGTTGTTGCCACTCTTTCCATCTAGGAACTCTACATGAAGGCAATTGGCACAGAGCCCAGAAAACCAAAAGGCCAGCAGCAGTGCTCGGGGTTCCCCACTCGCTTATTCGCAATCACCAAATAACTCAACAGTGTGTCTCACTCATGTCCTAATGTAATATGTACATGCGGGACAAAGGTCTCTCACCTGTGAGCTACTCATGTTTGGATGGAGTAAACTTAGTGGTGTTAATAGGCTATTAGGCTTATATGCACAACTCAAAAAAAAAAAAAAAAAAGGTTGCCAGGTAACAGGGGCTTTAATAGCACATTGCTCATTTTCGACCATTAAATTGTGTAAGCACACACACACACACACACACACACACGCACACACACACACACACACACACACACACACACACACACACACAGAGCATTAGAGCTGCCCTGACACCGAAACCTTTCATGTATGACCATGTCAAACTGGCGTAAAATTGTAAACCGTGCACTGTACTGCACTCTGACCCCCATACTGACACGTGAAGTCAACTCCAATCAAAAACCGCGAGTGTATCGGGGGAAGTCAAGCAGAAACAAAAAATGGTAATATCTAACTAAAACATGAAGGCACTGCGATACCAATTACATTTTTTGTGCATGAAGTTAACTGTAACAACTCAGGCATGATAAACATTTTTTTTTTCCAAAAATTATACAAGGTACAACCCCAATTCCAAAATAGTTGGGACAAAGTGTAAACTGTGAATAAAATCAAAATGCAATGACTTTCAAATCACACCAGCCAGTATTTTATTCACAACAGAACAGAGATAACATAGCAAATGTTGAAACTGAGAAATTTTACAATTTTATCCACAAAATGAGCTCATTTCAAATTTGATGGCTGCTACAGGTCTCAAAAAAGTTGGGACAGAGGACTGTTTACCATGGTGTAGCATCCCCTCTTCTTTTTAACACAGAGTGGAGGCGTCTGGGCATTGAGGAGACAAGTTTCTCGAGTTTAGCCATTGGTATTTGATCCCACTCTTGTTTAATACAGGCTTCCAGCTGCTGGAGAGTTTTGGGTCTCCTTTGATGGACTTTTCATTTAATAATGCGCCAAATATTCTCAATCGGTGAAAGATCATGACTGCAGGCAGGCCAGTTCAGCACACGGACTCTTCTACTATGAAGCCATGCTGTTGTAATAACTGCAGTATGTGGTTTTGCATTGTCCTGCTGAAATACACAAGGCCTTCCCTGGAATAGATGTCATCTGGAGGGGAGCATATGTTGCTCTAAAACCTTAATATACCTTTCAGCATTTATGGTGCTTTTTAAAACATGCAAGTGTCCTACACCATATGCACTAATGCATCCCCATACCATCAGAGATGCTGGCTTTTGAACTGAACGCTGATAACAGGAGGGGTGGTCTTTCTCCTCTTTAGCCCGGAGGACACGATGCTCATGATTTCCAACAAGAATGTCAAATTTGGACTCGTCTGACCACAGGACACTTTGCTACAGTCCATTTTAAATGAGCCTTGGCCCACAGAACACGGCGGCGCTTCTGGATCATGCTCAACGATGGCTTCCTTTTTGCATGATAGAGTTTTAGGTGGCATCTGTGGATGGCACGGCAGACTGACAGTGATTTCTTGAAGTATTCCTGGGCCCATTTAGTAATGTCAATGACAGAATAATGCTGGTGAGTGATGCAGTGGCGTCTGAGGGCCCGAAGATCACGGGCATCCAGTAAAGGTCTTCGGCCTTGTCCCTTACGCACAGAGATTTTTCCAGTTTCTCTGAATCTTTTGATGATGTTATGCACTGTCGATGATGAGACCTTCAAAGCCTTTGTAATTTGACATTGAGGAACATTGTTTTTAAAGTATTCCACAATTTTTTAACGCAAGACTTCACAGATTGGAGAGCCTCTGGCCATCTTTACTTCTGAGAGACTCAGCCTCTGTAAGACATCCCTTTTATAGCCAATCATGTTACACACCTGATGCCAGTTAACTTAAATACTTGCTAAATGTTCTTTCAGCTCATTCTCTTATATGTTAATTGCTTTTTCAGCCCTTTTTCGCCTGTGTCCCAACTTTTTTGAGACCTGTTATAGCCAGAAAATTTGAAATAAGCTCATTTTGTGGATAAAAATGTAACATGTCTCAGTTTCAACATTTGAAATGTTATCTATGTTCTGTTGTGTGTGTGTATATATAACATATTGGCTCGTGATCTGAAAGTCATTGCGTTTTGATTTTATTCACAATTTACACTTCGTCCCAACTATTTCAGAATTGGGGTTGTACATGTACTTGCATCTAGGATGCACATATGAAATGCCACCTCTCAGACTGAAGAGAATTTTCTTGCGGAACATTTTAAGTGATTATTCTTAACATATTTGTAGTTCTTAGTCAAATGTGTTCATAACAATCCAACAAGAGGCTTCTCAGAGCCTGTACTCAGGCCGGGTCTAGGCCTGGGCCAATCGCCAAACCGCGTGCGCATGAGCGGGACAATCGTGACCCTGAAAAAGAAGAACGGAGCCGAGTAATGAGCGATTCTTCAATTCAACATATTCGTCAATTGGAGTGTCCAAAACAAAATAGACCTTGCTTATATTTCTCAGGAACAAAAAAATAAAATAAGATTCTAGCAATCTGTTGATAAAACCACAATAACACCAAGCCCAAATGAGGTACGGGCATCATATGGCACATGGGAGACTATCCATCCATCCATTATCTATACTGCTTCTTCCTCACAGGGGTCGCGGGGGAGCTGGACCCTATCCCAGCTGACTTGGGGCGGAAGGCTGGGACCCACCCTGGACAGCTCACAAATCCATTGTGGGGCGCGCACATCATTCACACACCATTCACTCTCACACTCGTACCTACGGGTGATTTAGTACTTCCAATTAGCTTGATGTGCATGTCTTTGGGCTGCGGGAGGAAACCAGAGTACCTGGTAAAAAGCCAAGTGAACACGAAGGAGAACATGCAAACTCCACACAGAAAGGCCCCAGGCCGGAATTGAACCCATAACTTGCTGCGAGGTGGTAATACTAACCACTGTGCCACCCTCACGGAAGTCTAGAAACTAACATTTTCAAAAGCCTTAAAATCTGAAGTTCCACAAAAAAAGAGTGAGAAATAAAGAAATGGAAATAAATGTCATCTTTGGTACATCTACTAAATTGATTGTACAAATTTCACTGAAAATATGTCTGTTTCAATCCCATCTGTTGACGTACTGTAGCAGAGCAATATGTTCCTAGTACTGGGGCTGAGCATCGAAACCGAGCAAAATATGTCAGTCCTATCTCTTATCAAATTGTTGCAATGAATGCTGCAAAAAAATTTCATACTTTAAAGGGAATGAGACAGCCAATCACTACCAGTGTCATTGCGTCTGCAGTGACACAAAGCTCTTTAGTGCGTGACATCCTTGGTGGAGGGTAAATTCAGTCTAGTATTGCTGCTTGGCAAAATTATGCGATTCACAGCTTGGTTGTATGTTGTGACAGTAGACTGCGCGGTGAGGTGCCATGAATGCTCGGCTACAATTAAATGCAAAACAGGCGACACATCAAATGTGATGAATGATTTAATTGTCCATTGCATGAACCCATGATCAGATTAAGGTTCAAGTGAACCTGAAACTAACTGGGGGTGGGGTGCAGGGCTGAAATTACATACCAAAGTAGATTGTTGTAAAGATGTTGTATGCAAGGTTTCATTCAATTTGTTCAATATTTGTAACTGCTAGAGGTTATTGATCATTCAAATAGGTGTTTATGGATGAAGGACTGTCAAAGGTCACAAAATTTTTCAGAAATCCACACAACTCATCATTTATGTTGAGACATGTTATATGTTACTTACATACCAAGTTTTAGCTCTTTACCTATTTAGAAAAATATAAAATAGACAACTTCACTTTTTCAATATCATTGCATTGTCAGGCTAACTTTTAGGGGTACAAGGCCCCAACGCAATCCCAAAGGAGTCTACAGTATGTGATGAAGATGTTGTATGATATCAAGTTTGGTCACACCTTAAGCATAGGATTTTTACCCTTATTTTAAGTAATGCTGAAGATTCAATGCATGAATTAATGCAAGATGCATCATGAATTCCTGTTGCTCATCATTAACAAATGATCACGTCTCCGTGACTTATTGCGATAAGTTCACTCTTAATCGATCATCAAATCAGGGATGTTAATTCAGTTACTTCATTCATTAATTATTTTGCAAACAAATTAGCTGGACCGCTCTTACATAAAAGTTTATTCCTGGATGATCCACTTGCTCCGCATCTCTGATAAAAAAGAAGAGCTTCAAATTTCTTTGAGAATAGACCCAATGGCATTTTTGACTCATTTAAAATAACAATTGTAGGCGTGTTGTGGAAAACTCAACTGCAGATGTGTTGCGGTGCAAATCATTCGTACAGTATTTCGAGTACAGTAATGGATTTGTTCAAGGCTGCAAAATATTTCGCTTATAATTGTATTTGTATTGTTGAATGCGGTAGAGTGTAACACAGTAGAGAAAGATGGAGAGAAAGACCAAGATCATTCAGCAGGTACAAACGGATAAATTAGTGGTTAATGATCAGACATGTTAAACTAAACAGAGATGCTACAGGCCCATCCAACAAACTAGACAACTTTGTGTAGAAAAAACATTAATTCTCCATCATTACATAATCAGGACTTCGCACATTACTCATCTAGTTTGAGTCCCCCTCACGAGAGGTTACACCATGATACTCATTTGTTCATGATTACTTAACGCACATTCTGTCATTAAGATTTTCATTGTTTTCATTCACAAAACAGCAAAAAGCACTACTATTGAATTTAAGGTGTTGGTGTTGATTTCAAAATTTTGAAATGAAACTTAGCCTGACCCAGTAGGGGAGACTGGGGTCCGAAGGGCCATGTGATCCAATGAGCCCTATCACTCATCAGACCCCCAGTGCCCCCTCTATTAGCTACAAAGGTGAGCCTAATTCAAACAAAGGGATTGTAAATATTTTTTTGTTATGGTGGCAGTAAATTGATATATTTGCTCACATTCATTTGGGTTATATTAGCTGGGTCCAATTAAAAAGCGCAGCATAGCTAAAACAGCAGCTTCAACTACAGAGAGAGGGATTCGGAGTTCTGATTCATGTTTATGAAGGGAATGTAAATTCGCTGGCCTCATTTAAAAAATCAAAGTGAGACAGGAAGAATTGATTTTAATGGCCATGGTATACGAGCGACTAAAACTGTGGGTTATCACAAATTCAATATGCCCCACACAGACGGCGACTGGGAAAAAACTGACAGCAAACAATGCTATTCTATGAGGCAAGACCCCCTAAATTTTTATTTCTTTACTTCCTCACTGAGAAGAAAACACTGGAAAAGCAAATGTTTGCTCAACTGAGCAGCTGAGCAGGAGGTCACAGGGTAAAGGAGCTAGGCTACATGTCACTTTTTGAAACCTTGAACACTCGCATTCCACTTACTTTGACAATGATGAGATGTTTATTTGGTATGTTTGTATTGGGATTGTGAATTGTGAGACCTTATGTCAGTGTTTTACATCCGTGCTTATTGTTCTTATGATTTCATGTATTTCCCCTTGGTAATCTCACATCCCATTCTGTTTTCACGTTTCTGCACTCCACTCCCTCCTGCACTCGCCCTCCCTGTTCTGTTTGGTAATCAGCGGACCTCATTTCCTCGTTTGTAGCCACACCTCCCGTCATGCTTTTCTCTGCCCTCACAGTTGAATTCCCTTCCAGGTTTACTTAGCTTTTTCTCCATATATACCCCATGCTTCCTTTCTGTTGTTGCGTGTTTCTCTTTTCAGTTCACCTGAGTCTCCATATGCTTTGTTTCCACTGGTCTCTTCTGCATTCCACTGTTTATTTCCATCAGTTTATTTACACCCTTTTAGTGTTCTCATTAGACTTCAGTTCCTATTTTCATTTTGAGGACTCGCGTCCTCATTCTGCTCTCGCCTAGCACAGTAGAACAGGGACCTGCATTACAATGTAAGAGTACGGAATTGGGAAACTGCAGAACTAAACCCAACGTGGCCCTTTTCTCTTCAGTCCACGATCCAGATATGGGAAGGCTTCAGGTGTGAAGTTATCCACAAACTCTGTAATCCTGCTTTGTGGACCAGGTAACGGCACAACAGCAAACACTCTCAGTCTTTACTCATTCAGAAAAGGCGAGAGGATCTTGAAGGGGGTCCTCTACAACAGTATTTCACAACCTTGCTACCAGAGTACACCTGCTCTCCAGACTTTGTACTATTGAACACACGAGCTTAACCTGATCGCCTCATTAGCAGAGTACTTGATGAGCTGAACAGGGTACATCAGATCAGAGACACACATATGTGCAGGACAGGGGTACTCCAGGAGATGGGCTGGGAAACACTGTCCTGCAAGGGCAAAATATAAGTACAGCAATGTGGCCGTGCAGTTACCTGTTCTGTTGGTCAACCAAATGACCGATTCAGATGAGATGCGAGTCAAATTTCCTGTGGAGAGTGTCAAAGGGATTTGCCACTGGAAACTGTCAAACAGGAGACAAAACAAGGAGTAGGGTTAGTCAACATTTCCAGGGCATTTTTTTTTTATTTTACAGTGGTCAGTAGACAGACGCTCTGTGTACAGACCTTGATTGTGTTGTTCATCTTTGCTCTGCATTCTCCCTGATTGGTAAAGAACCAGACTGTGACTTTGCCCATGCATCTAATAAAGCTTGAGAAATACCTCCGATATGATTTAACTCTCAAAGAACTCAAATCAAGTAAATTGAAAATGAGTGAAAACTCCTACCCATGTTTCACACTATACATTTTATAGTGCTCTTCTACAGTGCACAGTTTCATGTTTCAAGCTAATTTGGACCCATGTTGATAACACTCCAAGCACAGAAGAATCCGGAACACAACAGAAATGACAAAGGCACGCAGCTGTCATATTGGGACCGTGTGGAGATGAATAAAATGACTGTCGAAACACAGAAGGGGTCCACGGGTGGTGACAGGAACTTCAATCTAACTGCTGCAACAGAAAGTGTCAGAAAGGCCATACACCGTATTTGAGGCAGTCTGGAGAGAAATGTATTATTCAGGGCAGTCAACTATCGATTATTCTATGCTTTAGTGGCATACTGGGTTGACGAAGTTAAATATCAAGACAATTTGGAATGACTGTAAAGGATGAGATTGGGCAAATTCAATTCAATACATTTCAATACAAAAATATACGTGAGCTAAAAATTAAGAGAAGAAATCAGGTGAGGAATGTTCTAATTTAAAATAAATACAAATAGTATAATAAAAATAAAATTTCATTGCAGAATGAGAACATGAATAGAGGCTTGAAGATATTGCCAGGCACACAGACTTGACTAATAGGGAAAACATACCAAGAACTAATTATCAACTCTGAAGCGCTGGTAACATGCATAAAAACATGAGCGCAAGTGTGAAGGGATGCTGATATACACAGTTTGAGCAAGGATATTTTTAGATTAGGTGCATGCTATGTACAGATTTTCATACAATGCACACACAAGTTTAACTGGTGTCAATAGATGACAACACAGTACTGTATCGAAGGTCGCATCTCTTTGACAGTTAGGGCAAAAAACAAAGATGCCTAACAAACCCCGTCCTGAAGGCTTGGCAGCTTCACCGAATGTGAACAATGCAGCACCGCTTCACCCGCGAGCAGTTCTTCGGGTTCTGCCTTTTTAAGTACCAGCAGGAAAAAATAAAAGGAAGGAAAAAAGCTCCTTGGTGAAGCTGGATCGCCCTCAACGCACCTCGTCTGTCCCTCAGCAGTCCTTGACTCCGTGATAGAGATTGATCCCTCTCTGGCTTATATGACGGACAAATGACCAGCTGTGAAAATTTCCCGACCGGAAATCATTACATCCAACCTGGTCTCTTTCATTTCCCGATCGATGCTGGATCTTTACGGCCGGCTGGCTGGGCAGGCGGGGTGGCTAATCTCCAGCAACCCTCCTGGAGCAGTACTATAGATCTGGGGCAAATTACCTACCCCATCCCTCCCCGAATGTTCACAAAATACCCTCACTTCATTGGCTCCGTTATATGGATGGGTGTTGGAGATCTGGTCTGGTCAGAAAGATGCAACTTAGGCTCATTTCTAACCTCCTTCCTTTTCTTGTGCCTTTTTCTGGCTCCTACCTCCACCAATTAGGACAAGCAAGGAAAGGAAGTGATTGGCGGAAATGTGGTTTATAACCTGTGCAGAGAGACATATAGAACACCCAGTGGCTAAGCTTTTATTTATTTTTTTTTTCCCTTTCTCACTTTAGACCCACTGTGATGGCTCCAAAAGAGCTTTTTTTTTGTATTGACAGGACATTACATTGATCAGCCATAAAATTATAACCACCAGCTAATATTGTGTGGGTCCCCCTTTGGCCGCCAGTCTTTTATGTCCTGTAAGTTGAGAGGTGGGGCCTTCATGGATTGGACTTGTTTGTCCAGCACATTCCACAAACACCTGATTGTATTGAGATCTGGGGACTGTGGAGGCCAAGTCAACGCCTTAAACTCATTGTGTTCCTCAAACCATTCCAGAACCAAAAGCACACAAAGCACTCAAGTATTTTGGCTACAATGTCGTCCTCACTTTAGTGATTGTCAGTCCAGAGCAGTACCCAGCTCAGAGCCTTGAGCACAGTGAACTCAGTATAAACACGACACATGACCCCCTACTAGCCAACCAAAGGCACAGCTCAACAGCGAGGCACAGATTCATTGGAGCTGAGCAGCATCATCATCCAGACTAGCTGTGCAAGCACTCATGGGGAGCCAGTGGGTGATAATCAGGTCAATCAGCACCGCTCATCACAAAGGCTGCTTATTTATGCAGGACTGAATGGGCACCTGGAGCATGCACACAGAGGTGTGTGTGTGTGTGTGTGTGTGTGTGTGTGTGTGTGTGTGTGTGTGTGTGTGTGAGTGTGCCAATTCAGGTTCTGAACCAGTGACCTTACAGTGAGGCAGCAGTAGGATTCACAGTGCCACCATGACACTCCTCTTCGACACCACATGGCTTTAAATGCACTGCAAAAATTTGCTACTGGCCTCCAACCAAGTTTTTAGAGGAAAAAAAAAAGTGTTCATTGAGCCAATACTGGCAACCACAGAATTCAATCAGTCCTGAATAAAGTGACATTTTGCCAATGAAATTGATGAAGGTATCAAGACTTAAAGGTCACACATAATGTTTCCCTTCCTGGCAAGTTACTATATTCTTGGATGTCCAAAAATTAGGTTGTAATTTTTTAGGCAAAAACCCAAAAAACCGCATACTTTACAGGCCATTTTCTGCCTGCTATTCTCTTCCCTCTGAAGAAAAGGCTTGTCTAAGAGGGTGGTCCCTCAGTGATACTGAGATCCGCACTGATTGGCTGGCTGGAAAACATAGCTTTGCTTTTTTAACAAAAGTGAAAAGCTACAAGGGAGAGGGAGATGGGGAGGTCAAGCAAGGCAGTGGGAGAAATCAGGGCATACAGACAGAGCTGGTAATGTTTGTGATGTAGAAAACTGCAGGAATTTCAAACCATGTTTAAAATGATGTAATGGAAAAGTGTGGTCTAAAGTAAAACCTTGGGGTGTTCAAAGTCAACCTTCTCTGGGCTGGTACAAGTGAGACCACTATGATGTTCGTCCATCGTTGATCGATGAGGACCATAACTACTCTTTCGCTGTTGCTTAATTGTTTTGGGTCCGGTGTGTCTGTAGATGGCTGATAAGGCCAATCTGGGCACGAAAGTAGCGGCCAAATGTAGTGCACATGTGGTCTGTGACATCCACAGAGGTGCTGGCTGACCGATCTTTATGGAGTTGACGTTTTGATTCAGCTGTCTTGATACATATCTCTTCAGAGAGTTTTGCCCCATTGTTGATGAGGGTGCGCCAAAGATGTCTATTTTGAGCTAGCTGCTCCCATGACTCTGTATCTATACTCATGGCTTTCAGTGTCACCTTCAAGCTGTCCTTGTAGCGCTTTTTTTTGGCCACCAACTGTTCGTTTCCCAGATGTGAACTCGCCATAAAGGAGTTGCTTAGGTATGCGCATTTTCCATCCGCACAACATGACCAGTCCAGCGTAACTGGTTCTTCTGCAGCAGTGTGTGAATTGAAGGAAGCTTAGCCCGTTTAAGCACTTCTGTATCTGGGATTCTGTCCTGCCATTTGATGTGAAGTAGTCGGCCCAGATGCGTGCTATGGAAGTGATTCCATTGTCTGGCATGTCTACTATAGTCTACTATATATACTATATATTTTGTCTTAATAGTCAAATGTGAGGTTGTACAAAGCAGAACAGCAAAAAAAATCTCTGATAATCAATGAACATGAATGAGTCTCTACCCATGTTCCTCTGGAGAACAACATACCATCGCAATTCACTCTGATCCACAGGTGCATTGTCACAGGGACGCCAGCTCATCCTGTCATTATGCTGTATAAATGTGATGGAGTAGTTACAAATGCAACTGCCGCATGGCTCGACAGGCTTCTGAGGGACCATACATGCAAACGTGAACATGCTGTTTTGCCCTAAACAGAATATTGAGGTCCACGTGAGCACATGCATGATAGACTTTGAGACTGTAATCCTTGAGCTGCCAGGAGTATAGTAAGTCAACTGATTTAGCCGTCACTGTGACCAAGTCCAGGCCTCTATATGAATGACTGCAACAGACAAATGTGCATTTCCTTGACACAAATCCCCATGCGACTGTTCTGGCCTCAGTCAGTAATGGGTTAATCCTACAGCACATAAATGCATTTTCAGAGCATGCATGATACCTCAGCTCCCATAAATATCCGACAATGCTGAATATTCATGCCCTAAGAATCCTGCAAGAGACCCTCCAGTAGCAAGTGCAATTGCCGACCAGGTATCTTGACTGCCACCATAAGCTGAATTTCTATTTGATAGATGACACGGAGGCATAGACGCCTTGGAGAAATGCAGCAAACAAAGGAATCTACTCTGCTGCTCGCCAGGATGAATGAATAAGCAATGTGTCAAGGGACAAAAAAAGGGGGGAAAAAAAAACCACGTACAAGCCCATGCAGCCCAACACAGTGGGGGTCCCCACATCAACGGATGTTGGGGCTCTTTTCTCTTTTCCCTTCTCAAGTCCCACAAATCCATACATTTCAAAAGAAATGGAGAAGCAGGCAGAGGCACCAATCCGCCCTAGGCAAAGAATTGTGACTAAAATAATCACTGCACAGCCAGAAGTATGTGGACACAGTTTTTTTATTCATGGTTGAGGGTAGGCCTCATTATTCCTGCTGTAAACCTCACGGTTCAAGTTAGGCTTTTCATTTCCCATGCTATATGCCATAAGATACAATAACAACCCAGATTGTTTTGTCCTTCCAAAAGTTTAGGGGAGACCAGATTGTTTTGTCCTTCCAAAAGTTTAGAGGAGACTTTTTCCTGTTTCGGTGTGACATTTCTCGGTAAGAATGAGATGCATACATGATTCATCAATTCAGGAGAACTTTCATTGACACCAACTGAAACATTGTGGCCCACCGTCACTAATGCTCTTCTGACCTTAGAGGAAGCAGATCCCAGCATCAATGTTCTTACATCTAGCAGAACGACTTCCCAGACAAGGAGAGGCTGGTGAAGCAGCAAATAGGCCAAAAAAACTTACAGTACATCACTACCGACGACTTTGGAACAAGACATCAGTGAGCAGGTGCTGGGCTGTGTAGTGTACAGGGATTGGACAAGATATCTGGAGCTGCAGGGCAAATGGCTTTAACTCGGAGGTCTCTCAATTACAATTACCTAAGAACTTGCACAAGTCATTCCAATTAATCTGAATGCTAACTGCGAGCATCTGTCAGCAGAAGTAGTCTAACCGGCAGCACATCACTACGCAAGCCCACAAAGCAAGATGAGGATACTAACAGAGCACAAAATGAGACAGCATGAGCAGGCCTTATGCCATCATATACTTGGATTTTCAGAAAGCATTTGATACAGTACCGCATAAGAGACTAATTTTTAAAATGAGCTCCATTGGAGTTACAGGAGGTATTCTGGAGTGGATTTAAAACTGGTTGCAGGACAGAACACAAAGAATGGTGGTCAGTGGAATCTCATCTGAGCTAGGTATGTTGGGGAGTGGCGTCCCTCAGGGATCGGTATTGGGACCCCTGCTGTTCCTCATCTACATTAATAACCTTGATAGGGATATTGAGAGCAAATTAGTTAAATTTGCAGATGATACTAAATTGGGAAGTTTGGCAAATAGATTAGAGTCCACAGAAGTGATTTAGGATGATTTGGATAGAATCCAGAATTGGGCAGAAACGCGACAAATGAAATTTAATGTGGTGAAATGTAAAGTTGTACATGTAGTTAATAAATATAGGGCACTGGCGGCCCCAGAAGCTCCCGCCATTAAGATAAACAAAATGTCAAAGTTTTTGTTGATGGACACACGGATGGAGCCCGATACCATAGTCCCATGCCACTCAGGCGGCGGGAGCTAATTAGGAGCCAGTAACTAAAAATGTTGGTAAGATAAAGCAAATTGTCGAAGTTTTTTGTGATATTTTTAGGCCAGTTACCTTGAAAAAATAGGCCAAGGTCAGTTTTAGGCGCGTCATTTGTAGGACTTTATGAGATGCATGTCCTGTAAATATTAGGAGCCTGCAACTGAAATAGTTGATGAGAAAGAAAAATGTCAAAATTTTTGGTGATATTTTTAGGCCAGTGACCTTGAAAAAATAGGCCAAGGTCACCTTTAGGCACGTCATTTGTAGGCCTCTATGAGATGCATGTCCAGTAAAAATTAGGAGCCTGTAACTGAAATAGTTCATGAGATACAGCATTGCGCCATGGCAGTTAAAAAAGCCAATCGGATGCTGGGATACATTGCCAAAAGTATTGAGTACAAATCCATGGAGGTCATACTTCTCTTGTACAATGCATTCGTCAGACCACATCTGGATTATTGTGTACAGTTCTGGGGACCATACTTTAAGAAAGATATAGAGGCTCTAGAAAAAGTTCAGAGAAGACCCACTAAGCTAATTCCAGGAATATAAGCTGATAGCAATGAGAAGAGGCTGAAGTTCTTAATCTCTTTAGTCTTAGGAAAAGGAGACTTAGGGGTGATCTAACTGAGGTCTTTAAATATATTAAAGGGATTAACAAAGTGAATTATGTAGGATTCCTTCGGCCAAGTTTTGTTAGTAGAACTCGGGGTCACAAATGGAATTTGACCAAGGGTAAATTTAGCACTGATATTAGGAAATATTTTTTCACCCCAAGAGTAATTTTGATGTGGAATAGCTTCCCTGACCATATTGTTGAGGCAGAAACCTTGGGAATTTTCAAGAGCAGGCTCGACTTAAAGCTAGATACCATTGAGTCATTGAGTATCTGAAGTGATCTATTCACAATAATAAAAAGAAACTGGCGAGCCTATTTGGGCTGAACGGCCTGTTCTCACCACTCATGTTATGTTATGTTATGACTGTTGCAAATACCCACTAGTACAGGGCTATTCAACAAGGGCTGGTGTGGGTGCAGGCTGTCATTCCTACCAAGCACTTACACACGTGATACTACTAATCAATCTCTTTGGCCAAGACTCTTGGGGTTGATAAGTGGTGTCAGCTGTGTAAGTGCTGGGTTGGAATGAAAGCCTGCACCCACTCCAGCCCTTGCAGGATAATGTTGAATAGCCCTGCCCTAGTACATAGCACTAAAAATCACCCCAGAATTAAAATCAACCCACATCTCAACTAGCCAGCGAAAAACAGCAAATTGCTGGCATTACAAAGCTGGAATTCATTGACACGCATGATGATTCCAATGATTTGCCCATTCGCTGTGTACATTACGAATTCAAGTGTCCCTGCTGTCAAACCCAGCCAGTCTCCATCTTCTGTCCCTACTCAAATGTGTTTGAACAGTCACAAGAGAGACTGCTATTGGTGCCAGCCAACCATATGGCGTGACCAGTCTCTCCTACATCTGCCATCCTCGAGACCACCAGAGACCCACTAAAGAACCAGCCTGAGGGCGAACTGCGAGGCTCAGGCTCAGATGAATTCCTTAAAAAGCCGTTCATCTGGCTGTCTTGGTGTCGGCTCCCTCATCAAGAGCACGATAGGAAGAGTGAGGACCCAGCTGCTGACAGTACTTAAGTCATAAAATGTCTTTTGAGAAAAAGGGGTCTGAATATATACAGTATATCCACAAAATCTGCTCCTTGAAGACCTTATTGCTAAAAGTGCTTAAGTCACAAAATATCTATTTTGAGAAAATTGAGAATCAATTTAGAAGACTACAAAAGATTTTTTCCCATCCTTACCTCATGGTGTGTGAAAATGTGACTTCAGTACTTTTAGCACAAGGCTCTTCAATTCAAGCAAAAATGCTGAGAGAAATGGCTCGAAGAAAGACATTGGCCACATTCGGCTATAAGTATGCTAAAAATGGATATGTCTGAAGTTGCATTTCCTTTTCCTCAGCACACACACAAACATCTTCAGGGCGAGAAACACTCCGGTCTATAGTAGTTGGTGGACGGTGCAGGATTTATTCACAGTATTTTCAAAATGCAAAGAGTCAGTTGGGGCCTACCTCCGATTGAAAAGCCGTGGATCCCTGATCTTGGCGTCCATGTCGTAGACAAAGTGCTCCTGACTGATGGACACAGTGCCGTCGAGACTGTCGTTTTTACTGATGGTGACCACCGGGTAGCCCATCTGCAGTGTCCAGCGACCCATCACCTCCTTAATATCAATGTCCTTCCCCTCTCGCTGCATAGCCTGAAAAAAGGAACATTCTCCCTTTCAGGTATATTTGGAATCATTGTTCATGTTGGTGTTGTGCACTTTAACATCTTTGTCTTCATCTTAATGCAACAAGTATTTTAGTGGCAGCCAAGGTCTCTTTTACCCTTAGTCATTAGTTAATTCGAACAAGCTTCCAATCCTCAGTTCAAAGGTCCCAGTTCAAGTTAGCTTAATTCATCCTTTTTATCAACTCAGGTTTTCAAGAACAAGCTTCCAGTCCTAATCAGGATCCAGGCCTGGAACCACTTTTTTTTTTTTAAACCCTGGCTAGTCTACTCTCTTTATCAGGTTTGCCAGGGACAAGCTTCCAACCCTGAGCTGGGGCCAGGACTGGGACTGCATTCCTCTCAAGCATCAAACCCTTCTCCTCGTGGGCAGTCGAGTGCTGGCAAACACTTCAACATCTGGCTGCAAACCGGAGGCCACTGGCAAGCAACAGCAACCCAAGCATTGCCTATTACACTTGCTGAACGTTCTCTTAACCTCTACGGGGTTTTGTCCCTGTCACTTCCGTACTGTTGTCAATAAATTACCAGTTGTATTGCAAGTCTGTCTCTGCACTTGATTCCTGGTCTAGACCATAAAAGCCTTAGAACAGCACCAGGCCTGGTCACCACACCATTTGTATGAGAAAGTTGGTTGGTCTTCATAATACAACAGAAGAATGGAACATTGGAACATATCTTCCAATGTACCATGGTCTGGGTGAATACTCTATTCTGATTGGATGGCAGGTGTTGATTAAAACCGTGGAGCCGCACAGGTAGTTCGGCCTACGGTAGTTTCACCGTTCGAAGTTCGAAATTCATCCGCTAACCAATAAATATTAAATATTAATATTTAATATTTATATAGTAAATATTAAAGCAGCAAAGTAATCACGCTTTATTCATTAAACGATAGTAACTGTGTAAAGTTACAAAGGAAGCTAACATGTCCACTTTATGTATCAGCAACTGCTGACAGTTTGCTAGCTACATGCTGTGACAACAGACTGATTTCAGCTCATTGGCTCTATGGAAACCGTCATAAGTTCATTTTAATTGCGGGTAGCAAGTTAGCTACAGTCTGCATAATCACGCATAATGTTGTGTTATGCATAATCCCCGTTTCAGATGGAATCAGTTACCAAATCATTAGCTGGTAAAAGGATGATAGATCTTTTGCGCACGCTTTCTCCATGAAGGTAAGCTGAACTAAATTAGCTGGTTCAGTTTAGCTTAGCCTATAGCTATGAGCTATTGGCTATGAGAAGGCGCGGCGCCCATTTATTGATTACCAGCTCGTTTTTAAGTGCAAAACTTTCACCAAAAATTTCTGAATGCTTTGACTTGATATTGCTGGCAAATGACCATGGTATCAGCTGGATAATCAAGTCATAGGTGTGCATCACACGGTTTTAAGGCACTTCACGGAGGCAACCACAATTCACCTCCGCGTCGAGCCTTAAAACCGTGTGATGCACATCTACGAGTTGATTATCCCTTACGTATAAGGCCATGCTACATGAATTGCCTTCTTATCCATGTTCTCAGCTGACTCCAAAAACTGTCAGTAGTTTTAATCTTTGGTCTCATGGACACAATGGCCCTCATTTATCAAACTTGCGCAGGATCTGGTGTAGATTCTGGTGTAAATTTCAGCATTCTCCAGGTGTCACGTCTGATTTACTAAAAGTGTGTGCGTCGCTGATTTTGGTGTAAAACTGGCGTGGTGTTGATAAATCTGGCGGCAGAAACCATCGTAATTTACATGACACGCCCCTATAAATTCATGCTCCGGGAGGCATAGTCCTGCCCACTTTACGACATGGACTCTCGAAAGACGGCAAAGAAGAAGAACTTCACTGAGGAGGAAATATAAATTATCACGTCCAGGTGGAGAAAAAACAAAATAATTTTATTTTTAAGAGTGGCATAAAGGGAGCTCAGAAGGCTGCAGTTTTTTTTTTTTCTGGGGTGGAAAACTTGTGCAGCAGAAGTTTGATTTAATTCAATAATAAATCGAAGTGACTATTCGTACTTAAGCGCAAAAATTGATCGAAATTCGCACATTTCTCCATTGCCCACACTTACTTTAAGTGTATCCAAGGCTAAAAAATTTTTCTTGGCCAAACTTATTTTAAGCGGTACTTTCTAAGCGGCACTGGAATGGTCATCAACTGGCGCACTTATAAGTGTGGCCAAGAAAAAAAATTCAGCATTGGCCACATGTATAAGTGCAAATTACGTCGGCCTTAATAAATTCAATCATAGATCCATGATATTTCATGTTATTTAGCCTACATAATGGACAATCCAAATGCTTTACATGTAGGTTAAAAAAAAAAAAAGTGGTCCGATTTTAAGATCGCCACCAAAAAACGGGTTGTGGCGCTCAGGCGCAGCAGCGCACGGACCGGTGGAGGCCAACCAGACTCGAACCTCCAGCTGTCACCGTTCGAGGAGCGCGTGGCAGCACTGATGGGCTCCCTCCATCTCATGGGAATGCGAGGCGGTGGGGACATGGATGAGTCCCCACCGCCTTGATTGGAGCTGCATGAGGGTAATTGTTAAAATACAGTCTGCAGGGATCACTCTTCATTGTACTTTTATTAGTATTACTCCATGACATTTTATTGGGTGGCATAAAAAACGAGCAGCCACTGGTCACTTTCCAGGAGGAGATCTTCTCCACGCCGAAAGTTCCTCTCACGTCGGACAGAAGCTTATTCCTCTAACAATTGAAGATCTGCCATTGTCAAAATGTGATCACGGACAAAGTGTCCGTAGTCTGAGCAACAAAAGAAATGCAAGTTTGCTAGTTAGTTAATGTACTACTCTTATGGTTACTCAGTCAAAGTGACCTCAAAATAAAGAAAAGTTTGATGAAACGAGTATAAATGTGCATGCGCTAGTAGGGCCTAATAAATTTGATTTTCTAAAATAATTACGCGCAAACTTACTTTTCCATTCTGCCTTTAATTAACTTGCGTTTCTTTTGTTGTTCAGTATATATCTGACTGGATGAGCATGTGACATACCACACTGCATATCTGCCAAGCCGCGCATTGCGCTTAATCAAATTGATTGTAATTGTCAGCCGTCTGGACTGACAAGCAGGTTGTCTCAAAATATAAGTTTAATTAATTTCTGAACACAGGTTTCTTATTTATTTATTTAGCCTATTTATTCATTTTACTAATAAGAGCAACAACAGCATGACGCCCGCATCGCTGCATATGGTTTATAACTCATTTTGACAGCTGCACTCGTTCCTGCATGTTGTTCGCTGGTTTCAAATCTGCGTACACCTGTTCAGACCTGGCGTGAGATTTTTGCGGAAGTTCGCTCACGTTCGGATTGATAAATTCCGATCCTTGCGGGAGATTTGGCGTATACCCATTTTTTTGTTGTACGCACGTTTAGTAAATGAGGGCCATTATGTTTGTCATTCCTCTAACTCACTTAGTCTATGGAAATACAGCTTTTCCTGCCTTTGTTCCCTAATCTTGGTCTTGGCTACAGAATTACCTTAAACTTGATCATCAATTTAGTTTGGATGTTTTTAAAACCAGAATTACGGCTTATCTAACCAATATATGCACAAGTTTTACTGCTAAACCCTTTTAATGCATTATTCTTGTAGTTTTCGTTTGTCATTGTCTGTCGCCGTTTTTTGTGTGAAACATTTATACTGCTGTCTTGGCCAGGACTCCCTTAAAAAAGTGACTTTGTAGCTCAATGGGATTTATTCCTGGTAAAATAAACGTTATATAAAATAAAATAAAAATTGTAGGTGATGCCTCAACATATATTTTCAGAAAGAATATGATTACATACCTTTAAGGTTCCATTCAAAAAATATATTTAACATATTTATGCTGAAAAAATTACCCTGAGGATGCCTGTAGAGCCAAAGCAATTCAGGAAAAATATAAAAGTAAAAAAAAATTAATCAGTTGTACTGATTATATATAATACCACCATTCTTGCACTCCGAAAGCAAGAGAAAGAAAAGATTTGAAATGTCACAATGCACAATAAAAAAACTGTGTGTGTGCATGTGTTCATTTTAGAGAAACTGAAAGCTATTGATTTAAAAAAAGAAAAGGTGGTAGCAATATGTAGTCAGTGGAACTACCAAAAAATGAGATTACAGTTGAAAAGGAATGGTTCTCATTGTGTAGTTCAAAAAAGAGAGAAAAAAACAGCATAGGAGAGGAAGCAGTGGAAATGCAGCAGAAATTAAGAAAACTGCCTGCCTCTTCCAGATTAGCTCAAGAGCCCAACACTGCTTCCCAAAGCAGTCGTGCTGTAGAGACAAGCTACCATAACATGCTAATGTTAACTGTCCATAAACTCAAGCATCCTGGAAAATGAGGCAATATTCTTAATGTCTCTATTTCAGTTGGTTTGAAATGCTGATAAAGTTGACCAATTACAGCCCAGTGTTTGGGCCCATCCCCACACTAGATGAGCTACACCAGTTAAATGTACCATTTCAGAGTCTAAGATGGTCAAGCCTGTTTAAACCATGTTTTGCCACTTTTAGCTAGTTAATGAGCTGGACTAGCAGATTCAGGACTAGTTTTCAAACATCTCAGATAATCATCTCACATTTCAGTGCTACACCACAACACCATTTCAGGATGCCGAATGCTCAATAAATCAATTAAAGAAGCTCTCAGCTGATCATATAATCACCTCTGGATCTGACGCATGTGAGAAATATCAGTAGTTCTTGTTAGTCGAAAGCTGTGTGTAACTTACCGTGTTGTATGGCATTGCATCAACCTTAATCTCCCCAGGCAATGCACAGTAAGCCTGTTTCTCCCTTTACTGCGAGATATTAATTCAAGATTACCTCTGGTGGAATCTACCATCCCGTGGGCTTTTACTCAAACCCTAACAAAACATACACTTCTCATGGACAGATTTCACATGTGTTGACATGAGCGAGATGAGACACAAAGCCAACTCACTGTAAGAACGAATATTAATACCACAACTACATCACACCTGACAATTTTATTTCATTAATATTCCGTATTTACAACTATTCCTGCGCAAATGTATGTACAGTCTGCTACCATTATTTCCCTCATAAATTTTTTATAGAAGGGAAGCAAGGTTGGCAGAAGACCCATACATTCACGAAGGTAAAATATTGCACAATATTTAAGGAGATAAAAATGCCCCATGAAATATTCATTTATTTATAACTGTCGGTAGCCTTAGCAATTCGTCTCCCCTTTCTCAGCACTAATGTTTAAATCATTTCAATTTGAGGATGCATCTTGACATAAATGATACATACAGAAGATACGATTTTGGTGAGCTATAACTGGCAACAGGGGAGTAGAGAGTCGATATATAAAATGACTGTTGAGAATGAATCCCAATGAATGAATCACATGTACTTGCCAGACCTAGAAAGATTTATTAATAATAATAAAAATAATACATCTTTTGAGCCATTTTTAGTTCACCAGATGGCATTCACCACCCTCTCCTCATAAGTATGCTCAAATTTTGGTTTCTTTATCAAAACAACTTTTCGCTGACCAAATGACCATGCTTATCTAGACATGAAACAAATGATAAAATATGGAAATAATGGCTGATTCATGACCTGGACAGTCCATGAGGCTTAATGAAGGATTATAATCTGGCTGAAGCTGTCCTAGCATTAGTGTCCTCAGAAATGAGTACAGCTAAATCCCTACAAGTTCCGTAAAATAAAACCGAGCGGCTGTTGTTTTGACGTGAGGCGTCATCATCAGAGTTGACAGAGAAGTGAAGGTATTTGTGCTCCAGCTCTTCTGCTCGTCCAAGGCCTAAAAACGTCACTCATCCTGCTTTACCGGAGCTGTC
This sequence comes from Gymnothorax javanicus, assembly GCA_029692085.1. Classification (NCBI taxonomy): domain Eukaryota; kingdom Metazoa; phylum Chordata; class Actinopteri; order Anguilliformes; family Muraenidae; genus Gymnothorax; species Gymnothorax javanicus. Next base: position 17,397,809 of record CM056201.1, read on the forward strand.
GTCTCTGAATCGCCGGCCTGCTAACTGTCCTCATTTCGCCCCATTGGAGGAAAAAAAGGATCGTCAAGTTCTTTGTTATTAGCAGTTTCAACCTCGCTTGGGTCCATCTCACGGTATGAAAAATAAATTAGCTGGTATGCAATACGTGGAGTGATTATACACGGTTGTTTTTTTGTGGTCCCGAGTCTCGGCACTGTTCGAACATCCCTGTTACACTTTGCCAATATTTTCCTGTAGCAGAATCATTGTTTTGCAGTGAGAAGAACCTTGTAACCACTTGTTAATTGCATAATTAGCAAAATAACCGTGCTGAACGCTAAATGGCAGCCAAATTAACAGCGCCAGCTGAGACCATTGGATGACAGTTACTGAAAAAAAAAAAAACTCAGCTTGACAGCCCAGATGTCCATGTACTAATTTGTATACAGGCCCTGATTTTTGCAGCATTCACCATTTTTCAGGGAAAAAATTATTACCAGTAACCAACTGTGTTCCTGAAGCTTCACTGTACCATTCTGTAGGTTTTCACTTCAACCCTGTTTTGATAGACCTGACTGAATAATTAACAGCGAAAACAGATCTCTTGCTGTTGAATGAAGTTTTGTTCGGCCTGTGTACAAACCTCCAGATAGTAGATCTTTGGAAGCTGGGTTGGCCAGCTCTGCTCTAGCTGTTGAATGAAGTCCATTCATCCATCTTTTATCTATATCTGCTTCTTCCTCACTAGGGTCGCGGGGGAACTGGAGCCTATCCCAGCTGACTGTGGACGAAAGGCAGGAGCACACCCAAATCCATCGCAGGCCGCACACACCATTCACTCTCTCACACCAACAGGCAATTTAGAGTCTCCAATTGGACTGCCATGCATGTCTTTGGACCGTTGGAGGAAACCAGAGTATCTGGAGGAAACCCAATGGAACAGGGAGAGAACATGCAAACTCCACACAGAACCCACAACCTTATTGCTGTGAGGAGGCAGTGCTGCCCACTGCGCCGCCCTGTTGAATGATGCGAGTTTCAAGTTGTAGCGAAAACCTACAAGGATCAATGTTCATAACTGCTCTTATAAAATACCACCTTGTACTGGTATAAAGAAGCGTTACATTTAATTTAGCCACATTTAGAATGACACTCCTTGCTGGATCATCCTGAATAAGGAGGGGCAATGACCACCAAATATTTCCCAAAAGATATTTGACACCTGAACATTTTAGTAAGGGAATGCAGGTACAGAGGAAGTTCAATTGATATAATTTACTGATCTAATTAATATCAATCCGAGCATTTTAAAATCAAGATTTTATCAGTCTTTAAGGACTCTGGTGCGATCTTTCATCCTAAAACAGAAGCGTTTTAAAATTGTTCAGCGATGATACCACCGGCCTGGTACTTCCATTCAACACAAAATGCACATCCAGTGCTGCATCTTTTCTTATTCTGAGAGATGAGCAAAGACTTTAAGAGATGAGCTGATTCTCACCTGATACCACAGGACATCAAATCAGATTAAATGCTGACATATGAGGCCAGGCCTTTCCTTTCTGCCTTAAGATTAGGCCATTGAGGATATTCCTGTATTTGAAGTGGATTTAATGCGTCTTCGGTGTACCAGGTCTGGCAGCTCCAGGATCTGCCCCAGAAATGGGGGCACAGTATGCGGCTCAGATCAGTTTCAGGGCAGTATGCTGGGCAGGACCATGTTCCTCACTTGAAAAGGGGGTGATGATGCGCTAAAGCAGGGAAAAGATCATGGAACACCTGGCCTGTGCCCAATAAATGCAGCCACACATAACAGTAGGTCCCTGCGGATCAACAATGATTGGCTTCATGAAAGTAACTTTGAAATCAGTTTGGTAGATCTGATCGACACAGCCATGTACTGTATAAAAAGGGTGTATCCAAAAAATGTCAATGCCAAATTCTCCCCACAGGTGGAAATGACTGTTCCCCCTGGGCGGGCAACAACACAGTATTTTTTCTTGCCAACTCTCGTAAATTCTAATGACTTCCTTCTAAAGTGGTTAAATTACAGCAGAGCTCCAAGTGGGGAAAAAAGTATAAAGATCCCAGGATGAGTTTGGCACATTTGGGCCGCAATCAGGAAGGCACTGTGTGCACAGAGCATAGAGCATTTAGCTGCAGGAGAGGGCAGCACTCTGAGAGGAGAGCACAACATTTAGCTACTGGAGAGGGCAGCACACTGTGAGAGGAGAGCACAACATTTAGCTGCAGGAGAGAGCGGCACACTGTAAGAGGAGAGCGCATAGCATTTAGCTGCAGGAGAGGACAGTGCACTGTGAGAAAAGAGCACAACATTCAGCTGCAGGAGAGAGCAGCGCACTGTGAGAGGAGAGAACAACATTTAGTTAAAGGAGAGAGCAGCACACGGGGAGGAGGGCACAACATTTAGTTACAGGAGAGCAGCACAAAGAGGAGGGCACAACATTTAGCTGCAGGAGAGAGAAGCACACAGAGAGGGGAGTACAGCATTTAGCTGCAGGAGAGAGCAGCACACCGTAATGGGAGAGCACAGAGCATTTAGCTGCAGGAGAGAACAGCGGAGGGAATGGGAGAGCAGAGCATTTAGCTGCAGGAGAGCGCAGTGGAGGGAATGGGAGAGGACAGAGCATTTAGCTGCAGGACAGAACACCGCACTGTAATGGGAGGGCACGGAGGGTTTAGCTGCAGGACAGAACAGCCCACTGTAATGGGAGGTAACAGAGGGTTTAGCTGCAGGACAGAACAGCGCACTGTAATGGGAGGTAACAGAGGGTTTAGCTGCAGGACAGAACAGCACACTGTAATGGGAGGTAACAGAGGGTTTAGCTGCAGGACAGAACAGCTCACTGTAATGGGAGGGCACAGAGCATTTAACTGCAGGAGAGAGCAGTGCACTCTAATGGGAGAAGAGAGAGCATTCAGCTGCAGGACAGAACAGCGCACTGTAATTGGAGGTAACAGAGGGTTTAGCTGCAGGACAGAATAGCACACTGTAATGGGAGGTAACAGAAGGTTTAGCTGCAGGACAGAACAGCCCACTATAATGGGAGGTAACAGAAGGTTTAGCTGCAGGACAGAACAGCGCACTGTAATGGGAGGTAACAGAGGGTTTAGCTGCAGGACAGAACAGCGCACTGTAATGGGAGGTAACAGAGGGTTTAGCTGCAGGACAGAACAGCGCACTGTAATGGGAGGTAACAGAGGGTTTAGCTGCAGGACAGAACAGCGCACTGTAATGGGAGGGAACAGAGGGTTTAGCTGCAGGAGAGAGCAGCGCAGCATAAGGGGAGAATGCAGTGGGTTTAGCTGCGCTGTAATTCCAGCCACTGCTCAGGGTATACTGGGGAAGTTGAAAATGGCGTATGGTCTTCACAAAGCCAGACCACAATCACCTCGGCCGTGAATAAGGTCTGTGGGAGCAGTGATATCATCCATCACCTATAATTCCCCAGCCACAATACTGTCATCGCCCAGCAACACTGACAGACAGAAAATCAGAAACCCCCCCCCTTGTCAAAATTGTCCAGAAACGCAGCATTCCATGAACAAAACTGAAATCAACTAATGTGCTGCACTGTAGTCGGACCAATTAAAAGGTTGATAAGCAAGCATCAGTCATGGTATGAGGAAGAGTTAATGCCTGTATTTCAGGCAGCTTAAACATCAGTGTAGGTACCAGTGACGCTGAAGGACGTATACACATTTTTTGAGCAAAATATGTCGCCGTCTTGAGGAAGATTCTTTTCAGGAACACACCTGCATATATCAACATGCAAACAGCAGGCCGCGCTCTGCACATTACTGTGTCGCTCCCTCATCAAAGAGCGCAGCAGCTAACTGGCAGACCAGGCCTGTCTCCCACAGAAAATGTGGTGCTTTAAAAAAAGCAAAATGAGACAATGAAGACCTTAGACATCTGAACAGATGAAGGTGGCGGTCAAGGATGCATCCTTCAAAAGTGGAACAACTAGCATCTTCAATTTCCCAAACAATAGCTTGAAGGCTGTTTTTAAAGGTGGTGTAATACAACTGTAAACAAACCCTTGTCCCAACTTTTCTGGAACATGTTTTCTCCATAAAATTCTGAATGAGTCCTTATTTAAAAAAAAAAATAGAAAAGATAGAGAAGGGAAAAAAATATATCTTGTCTTTGCCCTATGTTCAATTTAACCCCTTTGCGCGGATATAGACGACGGCGTCCGTAAATTCCGAAATTTAATTCCTTAAAAAATCTGTAATTGAATTTCCAAATGTCTTGCTTCACTGGAATAATTTTCCACAGTCTCTGTGACAGAAATATTGAGTTATAAAGCCTAAATAGGCTCATGCACAACAGGAAAAATTGGCATAATTTTATATTCTGCGCAAAGAGTTAATACAGGTCAAGAATAATTGAGCCCCTAAGAACCATACTGGGCCATCCCGCACTTTTGCCGAAATTGAGTTGTGGTAGTCAGCATGTGCAGAAAACTGAGATCTACATTTCCTAACAGCCCAACCCAATCTGCCCACATGGATTGTTAATACAAGCAAATGTCTTCTCTGCCCCTGTATATATGCACTGCACTGCCTTAGCCATAATACGCCATCCCACAACCTTCCCATAATTCATTGTAAACATGGCAGCTCGGTATCTCACTGATGAGGAGTTGCTTATTGTGATTGATGATGATGGTGAAGTGGAAGATGACAGAGACCCAAAGTTTGTCCCAAATGAATCAGAAGATTATGCTTCCTCCTCAGAAGGAGGTTGGTTTCAATTTAATGCAGCAGAAGGGCACCCAAAACCTGCACAAGAAGTGCATGTGCATGATTTTACATATCTTGAGTTTGTACCAAATGCAGTGTTTAAACTAGATGACTCTAGGTGCAGTGTTTACTCTGGCAACTTTGAGTCCCATTTTCTCAAAAGTACCCCAACATGGGTTGGCCCAGTATGGTTCTTAGGGGCTCAATTTCCAAATTAATTTTCTGTATCGTCACACCTTTTATAGAAATGCGATAGTACAGGATATGTCAGCATGAGTCAAAACGTTACTTCACTCAATGACTTCAAGATCTCAGCACTAAAAAGTAGCGTGAGACATCAAAAAAAAGTGGCTTTCATGAATAGATAATTCCAGCTGTGCATATTAGTATTTATACAAAAACTGGCAGTCCTGGTTGGTACATAGAGCTAACTTCATTAATGTTCAGCTACTGGAAAAAATAGCACACCTGGATGGTGCTATATTGCTTAATGTCCACCATGTGCAGCCACTTGGCTATTCAAAGGTCATGTCAGGCTGAGAGACCATAGCATTTACCCTGCTCTTTGTTTGTGACCAAAAAAGAATTAACTGCTTACATGAAGTCATTTAATAGAACTGTAGCACAGCCTCCCAGAAATTGTACTTGACAGTTTTCAATTACCAAACCATGGTCTCATTCCCACCTACTGCAAGGTCTACAATCAGTACGGAAGGGCACAGGCTACAATACAAATCCACATAAAACCTGACTTTTTAAATTCAGCAGGCTGCCAATTAGCCAGCTGCTACAGCATGCACGAGAGACAGTATGAAGCTATTCAGTGGAGAATCCACTCCTGACCAATCAAGGAACAAGCACCCAGCCAGCCGAACGCTGGCAGCAATGCTGCTTTGGCAGAATTGAGAGCATAAACGCAATTCAATCAGACATGGCCTGATTCTCCCCTGGAGTTAATCAACACCAACCATTATGCCCATGCAGAAAATCTAAGAGACAGACTTCAAAGAAAAAGTGACTATCTGTTTGAAGAATCCATTTGCCAGCATCAAACTTGTAAATCTCCAATTGCTCAGCATTCGACAAGGAGTAAAATATGAGAAAATATATACTATGCCCCACAGAAATTTATGCAGTTCATTAATTTTTTATATGCTAAGCTTTAATATTTGTGACATAGGAAATATATTCAGTAAAGTAAATTTTTGCAATGATAGAGTTGGGGAATATTAGTACAATATTATTATTATTATTATTATTATTATTATTATTAATAGTGCCCCCACGATGAAATGGTGAGGATTGATAATTAAGACGGCTCTGTCCTAATAATCCTCCTGCTGGATACAAATTTGGTTCAGCAAGAAACCTGTGATGTCAGCAATCAGTCTCATAAAATTACTATATAGCCAAAATATGGAATTTTAATTAATAATTAAAATAACCAATATTAATGATTAAATAAAGTATAATAAACTCAAGGATTTAATGAATAATTTGAAGGATTTTTGGAGCTCCATACAGGCCATTTTGACTCAGATTCCCATGTCATACAGCACCGAAACAGACACCGGGTTTAATAAATTAATTTATTAAACTAGCAAACAAAGAACACACAGGGGCTGATTTTAAGAGAGGACAATGTACAAACTATGGAAAGACAACAGTGGTTATGCGTGTGCATGTATGTGTGTGTGGGATGCGCGTGCGTGCGTGCTTTTGGGCACGCGTGTCCTTTGTCTTGGGACAAAGGGAGGACGGCAGACGATGTGCTGGCTCCAAAGTACAGGTAGGCCTGTGCATGGCTGGATAACTCCGTTTAGCTTCAACGATCAGCTTCAGCACGTGAGCAGTTCCCATCATTAATCAGGCTACCATCTATACTACAGCGAGCGTACTAGTTGCACCGTTAGAAAGTTAGCCAGCGGGAGACAAAGATTACGCATGAAATTGTACTCAGTCTGCGAAAGGCTAACTAGCTCATTAAAACAGAAAAACGGACGACCGCGATTGGGCAAGTACACCAGTAAAGGATAAACCGAAATGCTTTACAGTCTTAGTAAAACAAAACTAAACTGTAATCCGCCTGGAAAGTCTAGTCATTTTTTAGCTCGCCGGGACGAATGTCCTCGGAGAGCTATTTCCATTCCCTCTGCGTCAGTGTCCGTGGACAGCAAGGTTAAAGTTTTCTGGCGAGCTGTGTTGTCTTCTGACAACTCTTGTTACTGAAATTAACATAGCCTGAGTTTTCTTTCCTGGTCCGTTGAACAATGTTGCTCTGAGGTGGATGACCTACAAGGGACACTCAGCGGTGATGTGGAGATATGAGGTCCTGCGTCCATGTAGATGCCGTTCCGCTGTACTGGTTGCAAGAAGTTATGTCCTTATCTATTCGGGAAGTTATGTAATGGATTGTTTTTGTGATAAACCAGAAGCAGCGTCGGGCGTAAGCGAGCTAGTTAAATGAGGTTTTTCAGCATTGCACTTAAACTGAGTTCCACAGAGTAGTGAGCACTCTAAAGGGAAGGCACAATAAATCGCACAGGGTGTACGAATTCCAGACACAACGCCGTGCTAGCACTTGCTGCATCTCCATCAACGGAGGAGGAAAAAGTGGGCAAAGAGAAGTGGGGCGAAGGGAGAAATGGAGCGAGTGGGTGCTCCATTTATTATACCCTGATTGGGGGCGGGGAGTATCAACACCTTTGCTATGTCACAACAATGTGCTCTTCATGCAGCTGACTTCATCTCATTTGCTGCACGTTCTTAGAAAGAGAGAGTCAGTGTTGAGCGGTGAATGTCAGCTGACCGTTGGTACCAACAATAGGCTGGCAACAAATGGGTAATTTAAAATGGAAGTAAAAGCTTTGACATGACCATGCCAAATGCTATGGGTAGTTAATATAATAAATAGCATTTTTCTTCACTGAAGCCAAAGTAAATATTTTTGATGCAATTATTGTTAATGAGACAATTTCCTATTAACAGTCCAACAATTACATTGCACTGTGATGCCAACAATTGTATCCCCATTTTCCTCTCCAGAAACACCTCCTCTACCCAAACCTAAATGTGACTCAAGCTTTTAACAGTTTTTAACCACCATAATAAGCCATATAATTAATGTTTTTACTCAAGCACACTCCAGCAAATTAACTGCAAATGTTAAAAGAGACAGTCTAACTCATAGGCACTCAACTCTGGAGGCTTATAATACAGAAATTTTCCACCTCAGTAATGCATTTAACAAACAAAAATGGGTATAAAAGCCGCAATGAATTCTATTTTATTTTCTTTTTTTTTTTCTAACTGAATGGTAAGGTCAGGATTTTAAGGCAATACAAACATAATTCGCAGCTTATGATGTACAATTTCCGGTATGTCAGTAGTTATGGAAGACCTTGATTTGCTCTGTATAATAATAATGATAATAATAATAAAAAATAATAATAATAATTATTATCATGTTGTTGTTGTAGTATTAAAAATTTCCATGCATAAAAATAAACCAGATTTTGCAAAGCTCAAGTCCAAAACAAAGTGTGGACTCAAATTTTCCAATAGTTGCGCTACAGCAATTGTGTAAAGTTCAAAAGTTTAAAAAATCATAAAAAATGTACTGTGTGTGCTATGGAGTTCAGAACTTGCACCAAAATGTAGCCCCAAGCTGATAAAAACTTTCACACAACGCAACCATAGGGTATTTTATGAAGTCCATCACAGCCTTTTCATCAAATAAGCAAAAGTAATTTAATAAAACGACTAAAAATGTTCTTCAAATTACTCAAAATGATAACGCAGCATCTTCAAACCATCTTAAACAAGACAATGAAAAGAATCTTCATTTTATGAAAAAAGTCCGAAATGTCTGACTATAAATGTTAGAGTCCACGAACATTGAACCTTAAGCACATTTAGAACCTCAAGTGAGAAATTACAATCAACTTCAAAATAGATGAAAATATTACAGAATGATAACTCGCTAACTGTAAAATTTCATCATTTTATCTGAATTTTCTATGACATTTTGAATTTTGCTCCTATGCAGCATGTTGTCACCATTGCAAAATAGAGCATCTTTAAACACCAGAATGTCAAAAACATAATGATTGACATACATTAAAATTATACACGAAAAATCTTCACTATGACGAGCGCAGTTCTGACAAATTTTAGATTTTTTTCAAAAATTTGACTTTTTTACATTAATTTGATTTCCACACTAATATGAGGTTGTTGACCTGAAAAGTAGTCAGCAACAAGTTCATCTATCTGCCCAGGTACCGCATCCTGTTAAACGCCTGCCCGCAGTACTAAAGGTAGCACATTCATGCCCAGAGTGGTGCTGTAAAGACGCAGATGTAAGTTTTACATTTGACAGCTGGTATTCATTATGATGAAACCAACTGATGAATATGCTGTGACTGCTATTGCTAGATCCCCAAAGACCCAATATAAGAAGACATTTTGAACAAAATTTTCTTAATAAACATTTGCAATGTTGGCGTAATATAAAAATCTCCTTTGTCTTCTTGTCATCTTATTTTTTCCTCTTCATCTGCTACACCAATTCACTACTGCCCAGGTACAACCCACTGCTGCTCAGCAGGTTTAACAATTTTGATTGGATTGGGCTCCATATTGAAGTAATTATTTGCTTTATTATGTAACGTAAAGATTCGTTCTTTCCTGATTGGTCAACGCGAGCTCCGCCGGTCACTGTAAAAGTTGATATTCACCGCGCGAAAGTGCTCGAGAAGTGAATATAACAATCTGAAGATCTCCATCTAAAAATAGATTAGGCTGCTGTGCAGGAGCTCCTGACAGCGTCCGTATTTCACGTCGCTTTGTCCCTGTGAGGAGCTTTACATTAGAGTTATCACCCTTCTCTTATTTTACAGTATATTTTCAAGTGGGGTCATATAATAAAATAGTTATTGGCATTATCAGTGAATCCAATGATTTATCCACACTGGACAAGTAATATTCATAAAGCCTGTGCCTCAGTGGATATTACTTATCCAAGGTGGATAAATCACTGGATTCACCTCAACTGAAGTCAATAATTGTATAATAAGTTATTTAATAGCAGTACAGCTACAGTGGTGACTGGACAACTAATATGCTGGTAAAATAACAAATTCTTAGGCGCTGTGGTTTCCCAGGGTAACACTGGCACAATGAAACATCAGACACTAGGAGGTCCATAAGCATTTGGACAGGCACATGATTAAAAGGGCTGTAATTACAAAAGGTTAACGTGACGTGAATGCATCTACCCTCTCATTAAAGCAGACAGTCCGCACTTTCGTTTAAATCAGTGTGACATGGACTTTGTAGGAATTACAGTCCTTTATAACTGTTTCGCTGTCTTACAACTCAGATCCCACTGTTGGTATTTGTGGGCAATAAGAGCTGGATGCAGACAGGCTTACACCAGGCAGCTACGCTACCCCGGCGTCAGCGTAATAAACAGAAATAATTCATTACCTCCGAGAGCTTCTGCCACAGATCATCTCGTGCAGCGTTGCCGTACATGTGTGTCAGCAGATAATCCTGCAAGAAATAAGGGCATGTCTTAATCCCACTTGTGTTTCTTCTGGTTTGATTAATTAAACAAATAAAAACATGACAGGAGAATGGCCTCGGTGATCTCAGAACATCCATTAATGCAGGAGGGTCTCCTCTGGTGGGAGCAGACAACAAGGTCCCTGTGCATTTGGGAAGTTCACATACTTACATCATTTTAAGATACAAACAATCTACATAAGCAAGACTGTGTTTACTGAGGTGCTAGCACTGTTGCCACACAGTAAGGTTCTGGGTTCGAGTCCCAGTTGGCCCGGACCTTTCTACGCCGAGTTTGTGTGCCCTCCCTGTGTTTTTGTGGGTTTTCCCCACCCTGAAAGACCTGCACGATAGGAACACTCCCATCAGTGCCCCTGGCCGTGGCTCTGGCTTTAGAACTGGAGTCGGTCCCTGGGTGCTGCTGCCCAGTGTTGCTAATTCACTAGGGTGGGTCAAATGCGGAGGACAAATTACCCCAAGGGATTCAGTAAAGTAAATCTTATCTTGATATCGGTCACCAGAAGCTTTGGAGCATTAAAACGCTGAATTTTGAGGGAGAGAGAAAACAAACAAACAAAAAAAAACTCTCACGGCAAAAGGATTACTGAACACTGAGGTCGTAAGCAGCCTGTTACAATATCATACTTCCACAACATTAATCATATCCGTGTTGTTGCATTTATTTCACTGGCTGTATACAGTGACAATCTACCTCTTTGTCTTTCTAGCCAATCAGATACAGTCCTGCGGCATCTATTCACTCTCTACACTTGGTCCTGGGGACCCACTGTGTATGCTGGTTTTAGTTCCAGCCTCAATTTCAATCCAAGTATTTCAACAGGCTGTTATTTATTTATTTATTTATTTTAAATTATTAGTTCTTCAGGTTAGAGGAAAATTTTGCCACTTTTAACAATGTTATGATTTAAATGTCTATGCATTCCATAATGTTAAAAATAAAGCAAAGTAAATCATATTGTGTTTGTTTAGCTTTATTCCATGCCAAGCCAAGCCAAGGTGAGGATTTAAAAAAAAAAAAAAAAAAATCTAAATTCAAGACAGTGGTAAATCAATAAGCTGCTCGTTATGTTTCTGAATGCATGTTCTTTCCAAATGTTTTCCTGAAACCAAACACAAAAATAACACCAAAAGGGGTTGACTCACTATAATTTGGGGGTTCGACTCACTCCAATTTCAGGTTTGACTCACTGTAATTTGCTTTGTCTCTGACTTCTCGCCGAACAAATGGTTAGCTCGAGCAACCATATGTCCTCTGTTTCATCAATATGAGACCATTTCATTGTTTTATGTTATCACTTATCACTTAATGTTATTACTTTTCCATGTAACTGAAGTAACTTGTACTTCTTCATGGGATGTGTGGCCATTTTTGACAAGTGGCCTTACAGGGGAAATAATTCCTGTGAACAAGAATAGTGCCATTAGGAATAATTACTGACTCATTAACATTCTGAAATCGCCACAGTGGTTTGAACAAAAACCAGCATACGCAGTTGGCCCCCCAGGACCGAGTTTGGACAGCTCTGCTCTAATATTTGCATTCTTTGTGCAGCCAGTTCATGTAGCAATCCAACAGCTCAGCGGTGAAGTAACTGCACCAGCACACTGCAATTAACCTCACAATCAGGTTTGCAGTGTTTTAGATTTACAGTACAGCGGGCTAAGGTGGGGGCGATGCTTATCACTGGAGCTTACTCCTGCATGCCTTGTAAGAGAGGCAGGAATATGCCCTGGACCAACATTTTAATTCATCGCAGGACACGGGCACTAATAACTAATAACTGGATTGCAGGTTATTTTGATTATCCAATAAGACTGTGGGGAAAAAAAAAAAACGGATTATGGACTCTGAGGAACCCAAAGTACCGAAAGAAAGCCCAAACAGACATGGGGAGAACATAACTCCACACTCAGGCAGGATCAAACACACAACCCCCCTACCTCTCTTCACTCTTCTGTGTACTAGATTTAACGTGGTAGCCTTGCAGTTTTTGAACAAAGAGGGCTGAATACAGGAACTTCATTGCGGTCTTTGCAATCAGCATTGGGCTCCGTGCTGTCACTGTATAATGCAATTTCACTGTTCCTTTCCTTCATTGATTTCCCATCTCATGCCTTTAGACAGTAAATTATAGCTTTTATAGCCAATAATGGAATAAACAATTCACACTGGGCTGGCAGGGTGCCCTCGAGGTAGGTTGCTTGACCAGTAACCGAAGAGCTGCTGGGTCAGGTCTTCGTCGGCGTTCAGGATTCTAAGTTGATGTGGAGAGATGATGCGGCCAAGACCCCTGCTATTGGGCCCTTGAACAAGGCCCTTTACCCCAAAACTGCTGCTTCCCCCTGTCACTCTGTCCCTCCTCAATTACAGCTGTTCTACAGGACGTTTATCACAGTGCACCATGTTCTCACTGGAACTTTCCCTGGTTAAATGAAGGATGAAACAAGCGAAAAAGTGAGCAAAGCTCACCAATACCCCCGACCCTTGTGCAGTGAAGAGATTAAGGCATATTTTCATATAAATTAGTATAGAAGTATAGAATGCATGACTGAAATTTGAAAACAATATACAGTTTTTGAAAAATCGGTCAGACAAACTGGTGCGGACAGAGAGAAAAGGACGGATATGGAATATTTTCATATAAATTGGCACTGCACCGCTGCATGGAGTATAAAATGCATGACTGAATTTGAAAACCATCTGATAAGCAGTTTTCGAGAAATCGGTCGGACAAACTGGTGTGAATGGAAGGATGTTAGGACGGACAGACAGACGTAATTCTTTGATATATATACTATCCCCCCCCCCTTATGGGTCAGGGGCATAAAAATGACTCCAAAGTTCACAGGATAAATCAGAGAAGGCCCTCAGGATTTAATGAGTTCTGAGATTCACACAAAAATCATACCTTAATGATCAAATGCAGAAATAAATTTGCAATTGATAGTGCGTAATCTGTTCGTGTCAGCTTTGCTTTAAGCTGTGGTGCATACGTGTGAGGGGGTTTCCACATGTCTGATAACAGGACAGGGATCTCTTAAACCGAAGCCAGAGTTCGCTAGACTTGACGGCTCGAGTTTCCTATTTTTACAGCCACCTTTAAATTCTTTAAGACGGAATCGTTTAGCCAGGACGTAGCGAAACATAAAATCGTTAGATGCAGGTGCCTGTCGTCGGTGCGACTCTAAACATGCCACAGAGGAGGGTCTTCATCACACAGAACTAAAACAGCATTCAAATGAGGAGAAGGCCGAGAGCCTGAAGCTCAATTCCTCATAAAGCAAACACCGCATTGCCTATAATAGCACATTTAATACAGCATAATTGCATTTCTGTAGTCCAATGTGGTGATAAATCAGGCTTGGTGCTGAGGATAGAGTCCCCTCCCTACTGCGGAGAGTTGAAAAGCAGCAGGAACAGTAAACAGCTGCTGTGGCTCGTTAGGAATCTCATACATCATGCAGTAACTGAGGGCCAGATTCTGCTCGAGAGGGTGGTTTTTCGCCCCGGGACGTGGGACACAATCCGATGTCCCTGCTTTGCTTACGGGAGTCGGAGCGCGGCAGGATTGCGCACTGTTTATGGATGGCGCCTGGTGAAATTCGCGAACATGAATTAAGAGGCAGGTGGCATGTTTTTCAACATTTATTCTGGAGGTGAGAACACTATCAAAATCCTGTTAGAAATCATTAAATCACCAGAGGAGATGAAACCATCTCTCTCTATCTTTCACAGTCTGTCTCCATCTCTGTCATTCAAATTCTCTCTCTCTCTCTCTCTCTCTCTCTGTTGCTCCATTTCCCTTTAACCATTTCCCCCTCTCTTACCATTATCACATTTTTAAAATGGCATCTTTATTTACTGTTCATCTGGGGGGTACACAAACAGTTTTATCATATTTTGTTGTTGTTATTGTTGCTGTGCAGGTAGGTTTCAGTAACAGTAAGTGCATGTTTCCTTTCTTTAATGTCAAAATAAAGGGCAACCAAAGGCCTCCATCACCCTCTCCTGGCTTCAGTCTCTCTCTCTCTCTCTCTCTCTCTCTCTCTCTCTCTCTCTCTCTCTGTCTCTCTCTCTCTCCTCACACACTTGTCTGCCAGCTCAAGAGTGCAGCTGTAAGTGTGAGAAGTTCACAGGCTTCGTGACTCGTCTGTCGTTACAGGTTACGGTCACTTCTGACACAGAACTCTCGTTCACCTCCGTTTAAGATGATATTTTTAAAGCATCTTTTGCATTTTTTTTGTTTGTTTTTGAAATGATCAAATACAGTCAAACCCATTGAACACATTATCTGTCATTTAGACATACTGTATATATCCGGAAATGGCGTCGACTCTTTAATGTAACCGCTCCAGACATGTTCTACGTGACTGCACAACCATGTAAGCCTGTCAATTAAATGGACTGTCCCCACAGAGCCAGCTTTACAGGTGTGACAGGAGGACAGAAATAACACAGGTGAGAGCCGGGCTTTACAGATACCAGTGAAAATGTCAACTCAAGCATCCATGCACTCATCCGCCCATTATTCAGCCCACGCAGCCCAAGTCAAGGTCCCGGGGGGTACTCAAGCAGCGCCTAACATGCACTATGCAACAGGCAATACACCCGGCAGTTCTCCAGTCCACCAACAGACTCACACACTCATTCATGAGGGCCATTCAGACGACAAGCGGAGGGAGGGTGGTTGCTGGAGCCTATCCCAGCATGCTTTGGGGAAGAGGCCCATTGAAAATGCACCAAAGCAGAGTTGGTTCCTATGATGCAGGTGCAATTGAAAGGCAGCATCTATGAAAGATTAAATCAGATGAATCTTAGGATCATTCCTGACATGTAACTTTATGAAAAATTTACTATAGTACCAAGCTATAGTTATCCTGTAGTAAACGGATGGTACTTTTGCCAACATAGTGTAGTATTACTATAGTGATACTATAGTTATTCAAACTACAGCAATACAGTTGTGTGGACGATCATAATATCATGGTAATGTTGACTATGGTAATACTATAGCTATATTGTGATGTCTATAGTACTACTCCAGTTACATTATGCAAAACTATAGAAATACTGTAGCATTACTAAGAAATAACCATAGGATATTTTCATAAGGGTAGCCAGAGCTGTAATTCCCAAGTATGAAATATCATGCGGAACGAAGCGTGGAGTTCTGGGTTTAACTGAGATTCTGCCAGCCACAGGTGCTGTAAGAACACCTGCTGCTAAACACCCAGCCCCAACCAAATTACGCAAAACCCGGAAAAATACCAACATAAAGAACATGAAACATTTTTCTCAAAAATCTTTTCCTTTTTCTGAACCAATCCCTGTTGATGGGAAATTTTGCAGCTTTCTACTTATAATGGATAACAAGGGAGAGGACAAAGTGTAACGTGAGAATTTCACCATACTCCTCGAACTCAAGTTTTGATTTTTTAATAGGTTGACTTTCACCAGACGAGATGTATCCAAGAGGAAATTGGTGATTATTCATCGCTGTTTTGGAACATTAAGCCACGTTCAGCTTCTTCACTATAAGCATTTTAGGACACGAAACAGACGGATCCTTGTGGACAGAACAGTGTAAAGGGAATACACTACAACACCTCATACAGACACGGATAAACTGTATTTGAGCCTTTTCACGGTCCATGAAGTTTCAATATAAACTCTTCCATTCACAATACCCCTCTCCAAGATTGACCAAAAAAAGAACAAAGAATGCAGGAACCGTTGAAATTACAATTCACAATACAGAACTGTAATATATAACAATGTAGAGGCACCAACATTTACCGCACAAATCCTATAAGGTCATGGGTTCGAATCCTCTCCACGTAACTTTCAAACTGTATTTTTCACTATATTGCACCAGTGACAGCTGCTTAAGATAAAAATAATGAAAGTAGAGAAAATGAGGTGCATATTTAAGTCTCATGTTTTAAAGGGGACCTATTATGCTGATCCTTCTTTTAATACATATTAGTAATGTTATAATGTTGGTTGTCCATGCTCAACCTCTGAAAAGTTTCTAAACATAAGATACAGGGGTTTTGCCGTAATCCAAGAACGTGATTTCGTGAGCGTGATTTCCTCTCTGAACAGCTCCTCCCGAGATCTTCACGAGATCTGGGTAAAAACTGACGTCAGGTTGTGCCATCCAATTAGTACAGACCTAGCCAGAGCCAATCATGGCGCTGGACCTGCCCACACCGGAAACTATTCTAGCAGGCACTAACAACGGCAGATCATACTATGCCTCAGTAGCGTTGACACTTTTGGAAATACGAAAGAAGAACCGCAGATCATTTGAGCTGCAATTTTGTTAGTATCTCTCCCAAAGCTACTTGTCCGTTTACTTTTGGACACGAAAAAAAACAAATATTTCTCTTCGAAAAAGACGATTCCACCAGAAATCAGTGGGTAGCTTTTTTGTTTGCTGGCAGCAAACAGCCACGCCAAATGGAGCGTTAGCTGTTTGTGCTCAGCATTTCACCAAAGACAGCTTTGTCAATAAAGGATAATTCGACACAGGATAGCGTTTCAGCTGCTTCTCAAACCTGAAGCAGCTGCATCGATCAAGCGCCGGAGCCACAAGCTGTAAGTAACCATATAACGGCAAATAATGTAAGTGAAGCTAACGTGTTACGGGTGGCTAGCAGGACCGCTAGCGATAGTTAGCACTAACAACTGGCCTCAAACGCAGGCTTTGTAATATATCTGAAGATAAAGCCTGTATCGGTCGCGACTATCCGTGACTCACAGACACAGAAGCTGTAAGTTGCTTTTACTGCATAAGCCAACCTGACGTGATAGCCAGTTGATTGTGGCTGTAGCACAGCGGCTAACGTAGCCAAGTTACTGTTGCTAATGCTTGTGTCCTAAATTTGCCAGAGTGATATCAGGGGAAATTCTACAGAAGGTGTGTGAACATAAACCTCATTTGAAGCTAACTTTTAATACTTGTTTGTAATTTGGATGCTTGGTACAACTGTTCACAGTAACAGAACTTGCTGTCTGTAAAACCTGTATTGCAAGGGTTTGTCTCTGTGGTTATGACCGCTCGGTTACCAGCTACTGCATGTTAGTTTGCGTGTCGTGCTAATTATAAATGCTCCTGGTCAACTTATATGCAGTAATTCTGATCGGTAAGCTTGTGTTACTTCGGTAAGCATCAATGTGGCAGTTTCATCATAACGTTGCCCGATTGTAGGCTCTACAGTTAGTGATCGCTTCACTTATCCATGACCGGGATCAGCAGGATACTTCACAAATGTCTGAGCAAGCTCTCCGGTGCTACCGTGAAAGCAATGCGAAACGCAGAAGCTCTACCGGTTTACAAATGATTTCTCTGCACTACCTTGACATAATTTCATCCCCCTTTAGAAATTGTTGTGGCTAATGAAAAGCCAAAAAAGGCGGAGATTAAATAGGTAATTCTTTCCTGTAGAAGTGATCGATTCGCTAGCTCCACATAAGCAACTTGTCCGCCCTAACGGAACGTACGGTTTGCAAAACCTGTATTATGTTCCTAACATAACCGAGCTCTCTCTAGCTGTCGCGTACTATCCATAAAGCTGCTTTCACATCGGACCAAACTAATTTTTAGCGCGACAGATTACATTCAAAGTCAATGCAAAGACGCGAATACGGGCATGTCAAGCCGCTTTCACACCGGACGCTAAAACTAATTTTTTTCGCATGACAGATTACATTCAAAGTCATGGCCACTTATCAGCTACTGCATGTTAGTTCCCCTGCTCTGCTAATTACTTTTGTAAAAACGCTCCTGGTTAACTTATATGCAGCGATTCTGATCGGTATGCTTGTGTTACTTCGGTAAACATCAATGTGGCAGTTTCATCATAACGTTGCCTGATTGTAGCCACTACAGTTGAAGCTAACCGGAGAGGTGCTGTATGTGTCTGCAGAGTTGGGCTGCAGTTAGACCAGACGTAGGTTTTGCAAAGCTTGGGGTGAGTTTTTGGGTGCTTGTGAAACGATCGCTTTACTTATCCATGACCGGGGTCAGCCTGATACATCCCCAATGTCTGAGCAAGCTCTCTGATGCTACCGGTGAAAGTAACAGGGAAAAACACAGGCTATAACATGTATGGAATCACAAACGATTTCTCTGCATTGCTGTCGATTGAGTATTAAATCGGCGACTGAATATTAAATTATTTCCTTTAAAAGTGATCGATTCGCTAGCTCCACATAAGCAACGGTTCACGAGACGGAACTTACGGTCTGTAAAACCTGTATTATGCTCATAACAATACCGAGCTCTAGCTTGCTCTCGCAAGACTATCCAAAACGCGCCCATTCTCCGCGAGGAAACGCTTGTCATTCCGGACGCAGTAAGTAAACCATTACCACGGGCAATTTCGAAAAAGGCCGTTTAGCCTGGAGCTTTTCGCCCCTCCATCATATACCAGGGAAGCTGCCTCCAGGCTAACAACACACCACAGCTATGCACACGACCCAGCAGGTCCTAATACACACCAAAGCAGTCCATAAGCTGTTGGTCCACTTTTAGCTGCTCCTCACTGTCCATGTTTCCCTCTAAACTCAGACCCACCGGATTTCTCACGGTCTCCGGTCTACACTTGGGCATGTCGACCCGTTCTAAAATGTGTCTATATGGGGTGGATTCTAGCTTCCCCTGCATCCTAGCTAGGACTAGAAAAACCGCGGTACCCACCAACTGTTGTCGTAGCAAACTGTAGCCGATAGCAAATTTGAGCTTGCGCTGAGAGATATTCGCACTCCGTCCTCCACTTTCGCCCAGCGTTTTGTTAGAACAAGATCATGTCATTAGATCTATATTCAAGTATAACGTTAATTATGGAATTTGCCCGCTGCTTCCTTATCAGATTGCAGACGTGTCTCAGGTTTCACTCTGGGGAGCCGGACACGGAAAACTGCGTTCTGCAGCCTCGTCCGCCCAACTCCGCCCTCCACAGAGCTGGCCAGTCAGAAGAAAGTGGGCACGCGGGGAGTGGGGGCCATAGCGGAAGAGCCACCCCAGTGAGGCGTTTCAGGCAGAGACTACAATGTACTACAAATGCAGTTTTTGAGGATGGCAGTATGAGCGAAATAAATACCCTTTTTTTTACTTTTGCGATCAGGAGTACTCTAGGGGAGTCAAAGACCAAAATATAAACTTGGAAAAATAGCAAAATAGGTCCCCTTTAAAGCTTTTTTTTTTTTTTTTTTTGGATTGTCCCCCCCCTTTTTTCAATGAAATGATTTCAAGACTGGACTTATAAATACTCCAGATCTGAAAATCCATCTTGCATTGAAAACGCTATCCATGCACAGAGGATATAATGCCTTTCTCCCCTCCTCATTAAGAACAGAAGAGCACCTCTGCAGAGAATTTACACCGAGGTATATTAATTAAGGTCACAGGGTCAAGTATGAGTCCGCACTCTGCTGCAGTAGCTCTCAGTTAAGTATCCCCACACAACATACACATCAGTGCAGAGCCTCCCTGCGTCTTATATGCACATGTCTGGGAGAGAGAGGAGAAACCAAACTCTGAATGTATATCTTGACGACAACACAGCGTGAATACATTACACTAGGTATGGTAAAATGATTTATTTACCACAGTCGTTCACAAACTCGGTCCTGGGGATCCATCCCGTCTGCTGGTTTTTATTCCAGCCGTAATTGCAATCCCAGAATTTGAATGACTGGCTAATTTTTTTGAATTCCGCAAATATGACTATAGCGATTTTTCACCCTTTTAAGCCAAAGTTCCAGAAATAGCCATGCCAGCACCGAAGAGCTCCATATATAATTCACACAAAGGTGAAACTTTGAATCTTCAAATTTACGAATCAGATGACTTATAATTATTGAAACTGTGGACACGTAGTCACTAAAACGAAGCCACTGTTAGGTAATTAAGAATTCAAAGATACAGTAAATTATAATCAGTCAAACCTGTTGTTTTGTGTTTGGTTTGCCTGCATTCAGAGACCTAATTAGCAGCTGATTGATTTACCACAGTCTTGCATTTGATCAGCAAAAACTATTGCCTCACCCCAGCTTAGCTCGCATATTTTATACCGCAATATTCAAACACAATATGGATGCTCAGCTTTTAACTGTCATGCAATGCATAGCCATTTCTGTCACCGTGGTTTTAGAGGGTGAAATCTCACCAGTCTGCTAAGCTCATTAATTATTAATTAATGAATGAATTTAAAAAAATAACAGCTGTAAATTCTGGGATTGTGGTTGTGGCTGGAATGAAAACCAGCATACGAAGGGGTACAGCCGGAGTAAGTCAGTGAGCCAATATATTCCATAAGATGCAAGACTGTTTACCTTCCAGATAAATCTCAAATGAAAAAAACAAGCTGGCAGGATAGGTTTTTATTACCTGTTGCGGAAAATATTTGATACACTTTTCCATTTTTATTGCATTACTTTTGTTTGTAAGCAGGTCTCATGCACCCACATTTCACTCTATATTTACATTCATTTTTTAGTAAGGAAATAAAATAAACATCACTACATCTGTTTTGACTGGTGTAAGTTTAGCGATGACGTTATTCAAGTCTGTCAATCAGCCTTCACTGACTTTCAGTATCAGTCCGTTTTATGTAGTTTTATATCTGAGTTGAAAGTTGGTTTCCAGCAAACTGAGCAAATTTCATCACTATCATCATGAGAAGCAACAAGCTAGTAAAGAACATTTCAAGATATCATACTGTGAGCAGCATAATTGATTGGACAGTGACACATTTTTATTTTGGTTCTGTGCTCTAGTATTTGGAGTTTAAGAGGAGTACCAACTCTCAGTTTTGATGTGAGGGTGTTTTCGTTCATATCGGATGAACCATTCAGAAATGACAGCAATTCGGGCACACAGTCTCCCCATTTTTGGCACATAAAAATATTATATTGGACAGTTTAACAACAGAGTAAAGTAATCATTTTTAAATTAAGGCTCCAACTGTTCTTCAGGCGAAACTGCCAAAAGTGAATAAATACGCACGCATTACAAGATATGAACATATTACCTCTGTCACAACTATATTTGCTTCACAAGACCTCACGTAATAAGCAAGTACATGAAAAAAAATGCACACATTAAATCCCCATGGAGAAATATGCTACAAAGCTGATGTGTCCATTTTTCAGCATCTCATTTTTTAAAATTATTTATCAACAGTAACAAGCAGCAGATGTTTTTTTTTTTTTTTTTTAGCTCGCATCTTTTTTATAGTGTTAAAATGTGGAGCGCTCCCATTTTTAAGACAGTGTAAAACATTCAACTAAAACCTGCTCGACTTCTGAAGAAACATGCTGCTCATCAATGTCAGTATCACAGCAGGTGACCAATCACGAAAGAGAAAGGGCAGGAATTGGATCTTTGTTGGTCCACTATTGCAAACATTCACAGTAAGAATGCTACAATATGAGACAAAGTCAGCAGAGTCGTCACAGCAACGTTTCAATGCATCTCCTCTTCTCCTCGCTCTGAAAAGATAAGCGCGTAGCAAGTGCGTCTCCCGACTACACTGCCCCAAATTCAATGCACAACACGCAAGCATATAATGTGCTGCTAGTTGGCAAATAATACAATGTTTAAATGGGCAGGTTTTGACATCCTTTTTTTCGCTTCTGTATGGTTTTAACCCCTCTCTCTGATCAAGTTTTCGTCTGCTTGAAAACCAGGACCTTTGGAATATAGTGCATCGCTGTATACAGAGTACATTTGCATTTTAAAATCATTTTTAGTGTATTCTGCACATGAAACGACTACTTGAAGTCTGTGGCTCATAGACATCACCAGACGCTGGGTATCCTTCCTGCCGATGTCCAGCTGGGCCAGCACTGTAACATCTTCAGTTTCTGCTCGTTTCAGTGACTTTTTGCCCAAGAGCTGCTCTTCAGCATGTAAAATGCATGTTCAGCTGGATTCAGATCTGCTGTCTGAGCCAACAGAACCAAAACTGCGGAAAATGTGTCATTGTCCCATTAATTATGATGCTCACAGATTATACTGAAAACATCAAAGCAGTCGTGAATTTAAACTACTCCCATTTTTGAAATGAATTAAAGTTTTCCCAATTGCTAATCCATTGCTTTTCAATCTTGAGTTCAGAGTCAAATACCTTCAGTGTCAAATACTTCTCACACAGTCAGCGCTAGTGCCGAGGACGAGGCTGTGAATTTGCATCATCGGTTTAACAGGGAAAGAAGTCTGTTTTCAAAAATTTTGAATTGATTTTGTGCTTCTCTTTGAACAAACAAGAAAACTTAACTTAATATTTCAACAACCCAACTTGTAAATGTTTAAATGCTGAAAATATAAAGAAGAAAACTTAAAGAAGAAATAAAATCTGACCCAGAGAGAACCAGAAAATATAAAAACAAACATAATCATAAGAATAACAGTTTTTGCTGTGTTGGCACTTTCTTGGCGTCCTATTCTATTTCCCCCAAGTGAATTATAAATTACTGCAACCGTGGAAGGAGAGCGATGGAAGTACAATAGAAAACTACAGCTTGTTTACATCAGGGAGTCACTGCCATGTGAGAAATAGCTGTGAGTGTCTCAGTGTGTGCGTGCTTTTGCATGTGTATGTTCATGTGTGAGCACAGCTGCGGGTAGTGAGCGTATGTTTGCATCTCTTGGTGAGTGGCCATGCGTCTCTGTTGGTCCCGTGTTTCTGGGCATGAGTGAGTGTGAATGTGTAAACCATGTTTAAACCTTGTTGTTATGTCTGTGTGCTTGTAAGTGTGTAAGTTTCTGAATTATGTGCTTTCAGTCATTCTATCACTGGAAAACCATTGAGAGCAATGAAAGTCAAGACACAGCCTTCACTGCCATACTCCGAACACGTCAGGGGAAAACATGCTTGTGCTCAAACACACACATACATACAGTTGCCATCAAAATTATTTAACCCCTGTTGCAAATTAGATTTACTTATAAAATTTACAAACTTTCAGCTGTTTGCAATGAGCAAATCAAACGATAACAATTTAAATGGCTCAACACAACAAATATTACAAGCGGCTTCTCCAAATTCAACACAAAATGCCACTTTTGATGACTACTGCAAACTGAAAATTATTCAACCCCTTCATGACAAGCAGCACCCTTTTGCCGCTATGACCTGCTGGAAATGTGATGCATAGGCAGATGTCAGCTTTTGGCAGCATTCCCAAAGAATCTTAGCTCAATCCTCATGGACAATGGCCTCCAGTTCACTAATATTCTAGGGTTTGCGTGCTGCAACTGCCTTCTTCAAATCCTACCAGAGAGATTTTATGGGGTTCAAGTGAGGCGACTGTGATGGGCACTCTAGAATCTTCCCAGACTTCGTCTGAAACCAAGCCTTGGTGGATGTTGAGGTATGCTTAGGATCACTGTCCTGTTGGAAGGTCCAATGATGCCCAAGCGTCAGCTTCCCTACAGACGGCATGACATTTTCTCCTTGAATATCCTGATACTTGACTGAATCCATCTTGCCCTCCACACTTTGCAGGTTTACAGTGCCAGAGGAAGCAAGGCAGCTGCAGAGCATCAAAAAGCCCCCACAAGTCTTCACTGTAGGCAGGGTGTACTTTTCAGCATATGCTTCATCATTCCTCCTGCAGACATACCACTGATTCATAAGCCCAAAATATTCCAGTTTTGTTTCATCACTCCACAGAACAGTATCCCAAAATGTCTGTGGCTAATTTATATGGTTTTGAGCATATTGGAGCTTGTGCTTTTGGATCAGATGTGGTGTATGTCTTGTAGACGTTCAACATTTAGTATGCGCCCTACTGTGCAAACTGAAACCTCAGTGCCTCCTGCCTCCAAGTCTTGCTGTGGATCTCCAGCAGTCACTCGAGGGTTTTTGACCACCCATCTCCTCAGGAATCTGGTGACAGCCATTGATAGCTTCCTCTTTCTGCCACATTCTGGTACTGTAGCCACTCTTCCTTAAACTCTGAACTTACAAACTATGCTTTCAACTGTATCTCTACAAAAATTCAGTGCCTGTGCTACCTTTTTGTATCCTTTTCCTTGTTTGTGCCAGGCAATGATCTCCTCTATTAGCTTTTTGGACAATTCTTGTGACAGCCATATTTCTAATATGCAATCAAATGTCACTGTCAACAAACCCCTAGTGAGTGCAAGTATTTGATGTATCCTATCTCAAGCAAACCTGATGCAACTAATTAAGCACTTGATTAGCTGCATTAGGTGTGCTTTAGACAACACCTGATTTGCAAATATGCTCTTATGAGGGATTCTATTTCGGGGGTTGAATAATTTTGAGACTGCAGCAGTCATTAAAAATGGCATTTTATGTTAAATTTGGAGAAACCACTTGTAATATTAGTTGTGTTGAGCTATTTAAAATGTTCTTGTATAATCTGTTTATCACAAACAGCTGAAAGTTTGTAAATTTTGCTATTAAACCCAATTTGCAATGGGGGTTGAATAATTTTGATTGTGTGTGTATGTATGTACAGTTGCACACACACACACACACACACACACACACTTTCACGCACACACACATAGACACGCACACTTTCGTACACCCACATACACACTCATGCACGCATAGTTACACGCAATGTGCTATATCACACGGCCCACAGGCAGGTATAACTCATGCACGCACGCACATCCAAAATACACATTTTACAGGCTCACATGCAGGACGAGAGCACACACTCTGCAGGCACAGATATATAACACAAACACAACCGCATCTAGAGCACTCACAACCCCATCACAAAGTCTGCCTACATTCTCCTCCCTGCAGGAGCAACTTAGACCTCCCATACTGTTGCATTCTGGGGCTTTTCTGAGTGCCAAGTCTGAATGAAAAGAGAGGCATTATTGGAATATAGAGTTTAGCGCAGTGTGTACAGCTACTTTTGAAGAGTAAGAAACTGTGTCTGTGGGAGGCCCTCGGGGTGTGTGTGTGTGTGTGTGTGTGTGTGTGTGCGCTCCTGGTATACCTATACAAAATGTCCCCATAAGACACGGAATTCCAGATTTCTTTATCCTTATGGGGACATTTTGAGGTCCCCATGAGGAAATTGAGCTATTTTAGGGTTAAAGGTTAAGGTTAGGGTTGGGATAAGGTTAGGGTTAGGTTAAGGTTAGGATCAGGGTTAGGGTTAGGTATGTAGTGTTGAGGGTTAAGGTCAGGGAGAGGGGTCAGGGAATGAGTGCAAGTCTATGGAATGATCCCACAAGACATGAAAACCCAACATCGTGTGTGTGTGTGTGTGTGTGTGTGTGTGTGTGTGTGTGCGCGCGCAGGAGCGACAGCAGAGGCACATAGGCCTATTACCTACATTTAGTCCTCTCTGAAACACAGACTGTCCCATCATACTCGCCAGCATCCGGATCAGAGACGCCCCCTAGGAGAGAGAAATCAGAGATAAACTGAGAGGAAGAGATGGAGAGTATACAGGAGATCATGGATAAACTGAGAGGAAGAGATGGAGAGTATACAGGAGATCATGGATAAACTGAGAGGAAGAGATGGAGAGTATACAGGAGATCATGGATAAACTGAGAGGAAGAGATGGAGAGTATACACGAGATCATGGATAAACTGACAGGAAGAGATAGAGAGAATACAGGAAATCATGGATAAAATGAGAGAGCATACAGGAAACTAGACAAAATACTGTTTGTGGATGACAGCAGGGTATATCCCCAAAAGGATGGCATTCTCCCCATCAGCAAAATTCGTAATTTGGCCAAGTGGATGCACAACAGCAGAGGGTATAGAGTCCGGAAAGTCAACAGGAAATCACCATAGACAAATACAGCATAAGGACTGGGCTGCAGGAATGTTCACAGCATATTTTGGTGTTGGTCATGGGGTGACCAATACCAATAACACACCTTCTGTAAGCACCAGAAACAGTAACCAAAAGAGTGACATGACTCTGATCAAAACTGTTCGAGTTACTGCATTTGGAAATGTTGAATTTGACAGAGTGGTTGCGCTCCAGGAAACATTAAAGAGCAACCACAATCAACAACTTCCTCCTCCGTGTGTCACAAATGTTGAAAGCAGATATGAAATGATTCCAATTAAAGCTGTTTGTGTTATTTTAATTTTAGCAAATTAATAGTTTGGCTCCATGGTTCAGCTGCAGCAAAGGTCATAGGGAGACCAACATCAATAACAGCCCTTCTCTATGGACCAGAAACAATGACAAGAAGTGTGACTTGATTCCAAACAAAACCTTTTTGAGTTCTTCAATTTGGAAATATAAAGTTTGACCTGGTGGTGGCGCTACATAAAAAGATTGTAAGACCACAGAAAACATGGGGGTTTGTTCTATATGCAACAGGGATGTACGCAACAAATTTCCTGCAATTCCCACAGAAGAGTCAAGTAACAATAAAAATTAAAAAAAAAAAAATAAAAGCGGTGGTGGGATTGTAACAAAGATCATAGGGTGACCAACAACAATAAAATGACCTCACAATGCCCCAGAAACAATCATAAAAAGTGTGACATGATTCCCATGTAAACTGAGTTATTGCATCTGAGAATATAAAGTTTGGCCTGTTGTGGGTGCTACAGAAGAGGTTATGGGGTCACAGAAGATGATGGGGTTCCTGCTTTGTATGCCAAGAATGAACACAAAAGGTTTTATGCAATTTGCATATAATCGGAGTTGTTATGCTCACACAAAGGATCTGTGGCAGCAGCCGCATCCTCGCCAAAAACATAATATCCCTGACACTTCATTCTGGGGATATAATCAAGGAGAAACTGAGAAGAGTAATAGAGCACACAGAAAATCAAATGGAAAATGAGATGAAGAGATGGAGAGTAAACAGGAAACCATGAGTAAGCTGAGGCAGTGTCGGTCCCAGAACTGAAAATTGGGTAGGCAAAGAGCATCCCTTTACAACAATTATTAGTGCTGACTTGTTCTTGGTCATTTTTGTTCATTAAAATGATTTCCAATTATAGTCTGTAAGACAGCATATTGCATAATTCAATCTAAAGGAGATTTAATCATAGGCTAAATTGAGTTCAGAAAAATTATTTACTCATAAGTCGGCCTGCGCTTTAGAAAAAGATAAACTGCTCTGAGACTGCTGCGCTACTTTTTGACACATCAGGCGATCTAAGCTGTGCTTCATGTTTGTTTAAATTGCTTAAATTAAATCAAAGACAAAGATTAGGAACCTTAACACAATTTTGAATAAGGCCGATTGAAATTCACCAAATTGTGCGTCCAGTGGATGATTATCGTCTAACCTTAATGCAGAGAACGAGCAACACCTGATAGTGTGAAGTGATATTGGAGTGAATGTATTATTGCTTAGGAAAAATGCCTGAGAAAAAAGTCAGGAGTAATTGTTTTAAAGTGACGCTTTATGCCTGCCCAATTTTCCAGTCTGGAACCGGAACAGATGAAGAATACACAGAAACTCAAGAAAAACAGTGGAGAAGAGAGTACACAAGAAAAACTGAGGAAGAGATGGATACTATACAGGAAATCAAGACAAAACTCAGAGAAAGAGATGGAGAGTATACAGGAAATAAAAAAAAACAGAGGAAAAGAGATTACACAGGAAATTAAGAAAAAACCAAGGAAGAGAGGGAGAGTATACAGGAAATCAAATAAAAACAGAGGAAGAGATGGAGAGTACACAGGAAATCATGGGTAAACTGAGGAAGAGATGGAGAGTATAAAAAAATTAAGAAAAACTGAGAGGAAGACAGAGTACACAGGAAATCAAGAAAGAACAGGACGAGATGGAGAGTACAGATGAAATCAAGAAAAAACAAGAAGAGATGGAGAGTACATAGGAAATAAAAAAGAGAGAGAGAGATGGACAGTATACAGGAACTCAAAAAAAAGCTGAGCGGAAGAGATGGAGAGTATACATTAAATCAAGAAAAGCTGAGAGGAAGAGGTGGAGAGTATACATTAAATCAAGAAAAGCTGAGAGGAAGAAATGGAGAGTATACATTAAATCAAGAAAAGCTGAGAGGAAGAGATGGAGAGTATACATTAAATCAAGAAAAGCTGAGAGGAAGAGATGGAGAGTATACATTAAATCAAGAAAAGCTGAGAGGAAGAGATGGAGAGTATACATTAAATCAAGAAAAGCTGAGAGGAAGAGATGGAGAGTATACATTAAATCAAGAAAAGCTGAGAGGAAGAGATGGAGAGTATACATTAAATCAAGAAAAACTGAAAGGAAGAGATGGAGAGTATACATTAAATCAAGACAAAAAGAGAGGAAGAGATGGAGAGTATACATTAAATCAAGAAAAACTGAGAGGAAGAGATGGAGAGTATACATTAAATCAAGAAAAGCTGAGAGGAAGAGATGGAGAGTATACATTAAATCAAGAAAAGCTGAGAGGAAGAGATGGAGAGTATACATTAAATCAAGAAAAGCTGAGAGGAAGAGATGGAAAGTATACATTAAATCAAGAAAAGCTGAGAGGAAGAGATGGAAAGTATACATTAAATCAAGAAAAACTGAAAGGAAGAGATGGAGAGTATACACTAAATCAAGAAAAGCTGAGAGGAAGACATAAACTGAGAGGAAGAGATGGAGAGTATTTATTAAATCAAGAAAAACTGAAAGGAAGAGATGGAGAGTATACATTAAATCAAGAAAAGCTGAGAGGAAGACATAAAGATGGAGAGTATACATTAAATCAAAAAAACTGAAAGGAAGAGATGGAGAGTATACATTAAATCAAGAAAAGCTGAGAGGAAGAGATGGAGAGTATACATTAAATCAAGAAAAGCTGAGAGGAAGAGATGGAGAGTATACATTAAATCAAGACAAAAAAAAAAGGCTGAGAGGAATCAAGAAAATGGAGGAAGAGATGGAGAGTATACATTAAATCAAGAAAAGCTGAGAGGAAGAGATGGAGAGTATACATTAAATCAAGAAAAGCTGAGAGGAAGAGATGGAGAGTATACATTAAATCAAGAAAAGCTGAGAGGAAGAGATGGAGAGTATACATTAAATCAAGAAAAACTGAAAGGAAGAGATGGAGAGTATACATTAAATCAAGAAAAGCTGAGAGGAAGAGATGGAAAGTATACATTAAATCAAGAAAAACTGAAAGGAAGAGATGGAGAGTATACATTAAATCAAGAAAAAAAAAGGAAGAGATGGAAGAGATTAAATCAAGAAAATAAATTAAATCAAGAAAAATCTGAAAGGAAGGAAGAGATGGAGAGTATACATTAAATCAAGAAAAACTGAGAGGAAGAGATGGAGAGTATACATTAAATCAAGAAAAGCTGAGAGGAAGAGATGGAGAGTATACATTAAATCAAGAAAAGCTGAGAGGAAGAGATGGAAAGTATACATTAAATCAAGAAAAGCTGAGAGGAAGAGATGGAAAGTATACATTAAATCAAGAAAAACAGAAAGGAAGAGATGGAGAGTATACACTAAATCAAGAAAAGCTGAGAGGAAGAGATAAACTGAGAGGAAGAGATGGAGAGTATTTATTAAATCAAGAAAAACTGAAAGGAAGAGATGGAGAGTATATATTAAATCAAGAAAAACTGAAAGGAAGAGATGGAGAGTATACATTAAATCAAGAAAAACTGAAAGGAAGAGATGGAGAGTATACATTAAATCAAAGAAAAGCTGAGAGGAAGAGATGGAGAGTATACATTAAATCAAGAAAAGCTGAGAGGAAGAGATGGAGAGTATACATTAAATCAAGAAAAACTGAAAGGAAGAGATGGAGAGTATACATTAAATCAAGAAAAGCTGAGAGGAAAAGATGGAGAGTATACATTAAATCAAGAAAAGCTGAGAGGAATAGATGGAGAGTATACATTAAATCAAGAAAAGCTGAGAGGAAGAGATGGAGAGTATACATTAAATCAAGAAAAGCTGAAAGGAAGAGATGGAGAGTATACATTAAATCAAGAAAACTGAGAGGAAGAGATGGAGAGTATACATTAAATCAAGAAAAGCTGAGAGGAAGAGATGGAGAGTATACATTAAATCAAGAAAAGCTGAGAGGAAGAGATGGAGAGTATACATTAAATCAAGAAAAGCTGAAAGGAAGAGATGGAGAGTATACATTAAATCAAGAAAAGCTGAGAGGAAGAGATGGAGAGTATACATTAAATCAAGAAAAGCTGAGAGGAAGAGATGGAAAGTATACATTAAATCAAGAAAAACTGAAAGAAAGAGATGGAGAGTATACATTAAATCAAGAAAAACTGAAAGGAAGAGATGGAGAGTATACATTAAATCAAGAAAAGCTGAGAGGAAGAGATGGAGAGTATACATTAAATCAAGAAAAGCTGAGAGGAAGAGATGGAGAGTATACATTAAATCAAGACAAAAAGAGAGGAAGAGATGGAGAGTATACATTAAATCAAGAAAAGCTGAGAGGAAGAGATGGAGAGTATACATTAAATCAAGAAAAGCTGAGAGGAAGAGATGGAGAGTATACATTAAATCAAGACAAACTGAGAGGAAGAGATGGAGAGTATACATTAAATCAAGAAAAGCTGAGAGGAAGAGATGGAGAGTATACATTAAATCAAGAAAAGCTGAGAGGAAGAGATGGAGAGTATACATTAAATCAAGAAAAGCTGAGAGGAAGAGATGGAGAGTATACATTAAATCAAGAAAAGCTGAGAGGAAGAGATGGAGAGTATACATTAAATCAAGAAAAACTGAGAGGAAGAGATGGAGAGTATACATTAAATCAAGAAAAACTGAAAGGAAGAGATGGAGAGTACACATTAAATCAAGAAAAGCTGAGAGGAAGAGATGGAGAGTATACATTAAATCAAGAAAAGCTGAGAGGAAGAGATGGAGAGTATACATTAAATCAAGAAAACTGAGAGGAAGAGATGGAGAGTATACATTAAATCAAGAAAAGCTGAGAGGAAAAGATGGAGAGTATACATTAAATCAAGAAAAGCTGAGAGGAAGAGATGGAGAGTATACATTAAATCAAGAAAAGCTGAGAGGAAGAGATGGAGAGTATACATTAAATCAAGAAAAGCTGAGAGGAAGAGATGGAGAGTATACATTAAATCAAGAAAAACTGAGAGGAAGAGATGGAGAGTATACATTAAATCAAGAAAAGCTGAGAGGAAGAGATGGAGAGTATACATTAAATCAAGAAAAGCTGAGAGGAATAGATGGAGAGTATACATTAAATCAAGAAAAGCTGAGAGGAAGAGATGGAGAGTATACATTAAATCAAGAAAAGCTGAGAGGAAGAGATGGAGAGTATACATTAAATCAAGAAAAACTGAGAGGAAGAGATGGAGAGTATACATTAAATCAAGAAAAGCTGAGAGGAAGAGATGGAGAGTATACATTAAATCAAGAAAAGCTGAGAGGAAGAGATGGAGAGTATACATTAAATCAAGAAAAAGCTGAGAGGAAGAGATGGAGAGTATACATTAAATCAAGACAAACTGAGAGGAAGAGATGGAGAGTATACATTAAATCAAGAAAAGCTGAGAGGAATAGATGGAGAGTATACATTAAATCAAGAAAACTGAGAGGAAGAGATGGAGAGTATACATTAAATCAAGAAAAGCTGAGAGGAAGAGATGGAGAGTATACATTAAATCAAGAAAAGCTGAGAGGAAGAGATGGAGAGTATACAGGAAATCAAGAAAAGCTGAGAGGAAGAGATGGAGAGTATACATTAAATCAAGAAAAGCTGAAAGGAAGAGATGGAGAGTATACATTAAATCAAGAAAAGCTGAGAGGAAGAGATGGAGAGTATGCATCATATCAAGACAAACTGAGAGGAAGAGATGGAGAGTATACATTAAATCAAGAAAAGCTGAGAGGAATAGATGGAGAGTATACATTAAATCAAGAAAAGCTGAGAGGAAGAGATGGAGATTATACCTTTAAATCAAGAAAAACTGAGAGGAAGAGATGGAGAGTATACATTAAACAAGAAAAGCTGAGATGTAGATGGAAGTATACATTAAATCAAGAGAAGTGAGAGGAATAGATGGAGAGTATACAGGAAATCAAGAAAAACTGAAAATAGATGGAAAATACATTAAATCAAGAAAAGCTGAAGGAAGAGATGCAGAGTATACAGAAATCAGGGTGATGGGAATAGATGGAGAATACAGGAAATCAAGAAAAACTGAGAGGAATAGATGGAGAATCATTAAATCAAGAAAAGCTGAGAAAGAGATGCATACATACAGGAAATCAAGAAAAGCTTGGAGGAATAGATGGAGAGTCTACAGGAAATCAAGCAAAGCTGAGAGGAATAGATGGAGAGTATACAGGAAATCAAGAAGAGCTGAGAGGAAGAGATGGAGAGTATACATTAAATCAAGACAAACTGAGAGGAAGAAATTAAGGCAACCGCTGAACTGAAAATTTCAGGCTGAGAGTTGAGTAGCCTACCAAGGCTGGCTCTGACATGTGACCACATTTACACCATGGGGAGCCCAAGCCATTCTCCACCTTTTCTTTCAATTGATATGCACCATTTTGATTCTAGATTGGCAGCTGATGACATAAAGCCCAATGTATAGCATAGATTTTACCAGACCATTCTCCATGAATAAATGTAAAAACAAAAGTCCAAAAGGAGGAGGCTTAGTTTTTGGGTTGAGAATCAATTTGAAAGAGTCACTCAACATTACAGTGAAAAAAAAAAAAACAAATCACAGTTTGTCATTTATTCACTTTAAGTCATGGTTTACAAGCCTTTCTTAAAAACCAGATGTCTATAGATTTTGGGGATGTATTTACTGCATGGGCCTTTTCTTTCATTGATGGGCCTGATAATTTGAGTAAACTGTATACATAGATTAAGTGAGACCATTGCTGAATAAATGTTAACAAAAGAAAGGAGGGGCTTAGTTTTTGGGTTGAGAAGATTTGCAAGAGTCAAACTACAGTGAAAAAGTAAAAAAAC
Source organism: Gymnothorax javanicus (assembly GCA_029692085.1). NCBI lineage: Eukaryota > Metazoa > Chordata > Actinopteri > Anguilliformes > Muraenidae > Gymnothorax > Gymnothorax javanicus. Next base: position 17,431,082 of record CM056201.1, read on the forward strand.
AAATCACAGTTTGCATTATTCACTTTTTTTGTTGAGAAATTGGGCACTAGGACCATGAAATGTTTTTGATAAGTGACTCTTTATATTAATCCAAACTATGCTAATGAAACGGTATCTTTTTTTGTATGCCACAGGACAGACATTGAAATTGTTTTCCACATTTTCATCCCACATTCAGTGCTATTCCATAATTAAAAACAACAGTGATTAATTCAAATTACATGAAATGCCATCAAAGATTGCTTGTGGGTAATTGGCTATCAGGCAAGTAATAAAAAAAAATACATCTTAAAAGTGCGCACATTTTAGCTACTTTATTCTATAGGGACAATATCCCCAAAAACAAAATAAACCTATATTCTTATTTAGCCAGTCATGTACAAAAAAATCTGTCTCAAACATAATCTGGGTCAAGGAAATGTCCACTTTGACATTTACTGTTTTCAAATCTTGGATAATTTAGCCTCAATAGCTAATTTTGTGAACGTAAAAACTACAGAGGACTCCAGCAGTCACGTTCCAGCTTAATCAGATTGGAAGGCGTCAGTGATTCAGGCAACTGACATCAACAGCCAGGCAACACGCTGTCTACCCATGCGTAACATAATGTGTGATAGGGATGGGGATGGCTGCCATATAAGCAGAAAGATGAAAATCACAAGCACAAACTGGCATTGCCACCGATGCACGCAAACTCTATAAATGTTAGAGGTGTTAGCAGAATGACACATCGGCTTTTTTCTCCACGACAATGCTAGACACCTTAAATCAGAAACGCAACAGAATCACACTCAGCACCCTCCTATGATAATAAGTCAAATATCTTTTGTTTTTTGTTTCCCCTATGTGCGCTAGGGCGCATGTTACAAGAGAGAACCCAATTTAGAGTCTTTGGGCAGACGTGGCGCGGATTTGTAAATCAGCCATTTTAGTTTCACTGGCTCAGTCCGCCCTTGGAACGCCCAACGAAAGATCATCCCCAGGGTCCACTTCCAAACGAGCCACTTTCCTGTGAAACACCACACCGATCCGGATCCCTAATTAGGAGCGCTTGTTAAACAGCCACAGTCTGGGATGCGATTGTTAGATAATAGTTTTAGGAGAGCAGCCCTTGGGGCCTTTTTAGACAGCCTGTTTGCTGATAATAGCCTGTCATAGGGGGGCAGACCTCACTCGGATACTTAACTATAACCTCTACATGAAACCAAAAGTTCTCCTTCTACAAGGCATAATGTACTGGAGTATTTCAACTCGAACTTATGATAAAATATCTATGATAATGAACATCTGCGAGGTGCTAGGAATCTCTGTCCATCTACACCCGTTAAATTTTCGCTTCTTTTTAAATTTATGCTGCGTTTCTTATTCTAAACTAGAGCTGGACTCGCGAGAGCCCATACCTCCGCCAGCATGGCTGAATTTGAACTTTAGCTTATATCTCAGCTGTACTTTGGCCTAGATAAGCCAAAATTTAATTACTTGCTCCTGTTGTGCTACTCTAATATCCTGCAAAGATTGGTTAAAATCTATACAGCCATTTTTGAGATATCCTGCTAACAGACAGACAAACAAATAAAATAAATAAATGACTCCCGCCTAGCAGGACCGTTGTCGAAATCGTCTGGTGTCTGACTCGAGACTTCAAATCTCCGCCAGCATAGCTGGATTTGTACTTTGGCCTATATCTCAGCTGTACTTTGGGCTAGATATGCCTAAATTTAATCACTTGTTCCTCTTGAGCTACTGTAACATCCTGCAAAGTTTGGTTGAAATCTATGCAGCCGTTTTTGAGCAATCCTACTAACAAACAGACAAACAAACAGACAGACGACTAACAGAACGTAGTGACATGGTTGTCGATTTCGAGAACCAACAAACGGAAACAAAAACACAACCTCCTGACGGAGGTAAATATGCTCAGGACATGTTTGGCCAGAGCACTCTTGTTGTTGTGCAGAAGGGTGGGGTGTAGCTACAGAGTCTGCCGAGGTGAAGGAAAACAATGCAATGACAAAGTGAGACCATGAGCAAAAAAGGCAACCTCTACAACCAGTAGCAGCCTTGAAATTATTTTGCATTTCACATTACAGTTGTTTAGCTGACACATCTATCCGAAGTGACTCACTGCTGCATAGACTAATCCTCCCTTGAAGCATTGTGTTCCATTCAAATGCCCAAGCCACTGGTACACTCAGTGTAGTGGGTCTTAGTGGGAAACGGGAGGAGGTGAAAGCTTCACCTTTTTATATGCGATCCAGTCGAACACCCTATCGATGTCGCTGGCCTGGTATACTTCCTGGGAGATGGGATGGGAGCTGGCCAGGCCGTCCAATAGCATCACCTCGTGAAGGACGTCCGTGAGGAATCGCTGCTTCTCCTGTGAATGAGGGCAGCGGTTAGATCCAGCCAAAGAGGTTCTGCAATAACCTCTATTCTGCATCGTCCAGCCTTACATTAAAGCAATGAGTGTGCAAGACTACTGTAAGCAAGAAACATTAGGATCATAGAGGAACACAATGCATCACAATGTATTACCATTTCAGCTCTCTGACACTGAGAACATTTACCATAACACACACTGAAGAGAAGATTCAGTTTTTAAACATTATGTTGAAGATTTAACTATTCCGGATATACCGTCACAAATCTGTGATTAGAATTTGGCCAACCAAACATTCTGATGCCAATGTAATAACCACAAGCGGGAACTGAAAGTTCTAGAACACAGAGAAAAGCGTGCTTGGAAGAGAATAAGAAGAGCTGTACGAACACACCTTTCAAAGGGTTAAAGAAACAAAAATGTGGTTTATTGTACATCACGCCATGTGCGCAAACAGCCTACCTGACCTCCTAAAACATTTGCAAGGTTGTCGGTCAGGAAATCGGAGCTGAAAATATAAATGCTAGCTCCATCAGCATTTGAGATTACAGAAATCTAGAGGCTCTAAAAAACTGCTTATTTTAGGGCTGGGAAATACATTGTATATCATTATTATATCATTATCACATACTGCATTAGATTAGTTATCACCTGGGTTTTTGGAAATCATAGTATTGTGATGATGTACGCGTTGTCTTTTCTGGTTTTAAAGGCTACATTACAGTAATGGGATGTTAGCTGTTGCCTCTACCCGCTTGGTCATCATATCCACATTATAAACCGTTTCTTCAAAAATCACATTGAGTAAATATTTTGCGAAGGCAATAATAATTATCCATACAGTATCGCCACAATATCAATACTGAGGTATTCGGTCAAAAATATGGTGATATTTGATTTTGTTCATATCACCCGGCCCTAACTTATACAAAATCAAGCAGACACAAAGGACAAAAATGTACCGAAAGAACACACAAGTGGCATACAATCGAGCGTGCGCATGCAGTGAAAATTCACAGATGACGACTGGCTGAGAATCGGCTAATGGATAGCCTGTCCAGATGAATTGAGGATTGGGGCCCAAAGACACAGCAGCTCAGCAGTTGAGAATCTAATAATGGAAATGGTTTGGTCATGCTGCATATTAATAACTCACGGGACACTCTCAGGTGCAGTTACTGCAGCGTGTGTCTCAGTATTATGAGATCCAATACAGCTTATATCTCCCCGTGTGCTCTAGGATAACTCTGCACAATGCAGCATCTGCAGATGAGTGGACAAGAACCAGAGTCTTCTAACCCACAAATTAAAAGTTCCCAGATAGTCAGCTTTGAAGTTTCCGCTTTCTGTAAATTCAGATGTTTGCCAGACTGTTGATATTTCTGGCTAGAGGAACTTGTAACTGATGTTAAATATTCAAGAATAATGAGTAGTCAGAGGCTGCTATACTTGCTTCACTCATTTTTCATTGAATCTGGTTCATGGAATCTAACCCACTCAAATATGAACATGAAGGACGTGAAATATAAATCCAAAAAAATTACAAAATGCTGCACAATGGGCAAGAATACAGTGGACTGTGGTGAGTTTTCAATGGAGAACCTCCATTCAAAATTAGATTTAGTTTAGAAAGAGGATTATTCTGTCTGTTAAAAAAACTGAACAATACCTTTACTGTAAAAGACACAAACCATCTACACACACACACACACACACACACACACACACACACACACACACACACACACAGATACATGCCCGTGTATGTTGAAGTTTTTTTTTTTAATCACAGAAAGCATACAGAGGAGAAACCAGAGAGCATGGATGATGGCCACATTCTGAGCTGAACACTTCAGGAATATCACACACCCTCAATCCAACTTGTGCCACTTAATCACTGGTGTCTAGAGGCTCAAGAGGCCACAAGTGACTCCTCCATCCATGTGTAGATATGGTCTGAGAGACCATCTATTCACTATCCCAGTGCTTCCTAAACTCAGTGCTGGGACCCCTCCATACGTGCTGGTTTTTGTTCACACCACAGTTGCAGTCGAGGGAGTTTAACAAGCTGTTCCTCTGCCTTAATTAGGTACATTTCCTGTTTACAGTGCAGTTTTTCTTCTCAGTTTAGGCCATATTGTTGACAGAAATATCAATGCGTGTCTTGAAAAAATAAAAAACACTTGAACTTTCATTTATGTTTCTATATTGCCAGTAATTTCATGCTAGACATTTTTTAAAAGATTCAATTGGACTCAACGAAAATCAGTGAGCTGGAAATTAGGTTGTAAACACAGATGTTTGTTTGAACTTAATAACATAAATGTAACGGAAAACAGGGTTGACCCAGTAATTTTCTGGCCAAAGGAACTGTTAGTTTTTGCAAAAATGTGTTGTAAATGCAGCTCGAGGGTATATAACTGCTTTAAACATGACATACAACTAAAGCCGCTTTCACACTGGACACGAAACAAATTTTTTGCACGACAGATTACATTCAAAGCCAATGCAAAGACGCGAATACACGCGTTTCGCGTGTATTTGCGTCTTTGCATTGACTTTGAATGTAATCTGTCGTGCGAAAAATTCATTTCGCGTCCGGTGTGAGAGCGGCTTCAATAAGACAAGATAACAGCCTATGATTGCAATTGTGGTTGGAACAAAAAGCAGCGTATTACTACAGGGGTACCAGGACCAAATTTGGATACAGCTGCTTTATATCACCCATGATGCCCTGCTCTGGGTCACAGGGGTGCTGAAGCCCATCCCACAATGCAGTTGGCTGGAACATGTCCAGTACAGTCAGCCAGTCCATGGCTGGGTTCACACATCAACCCACTCACACACTCATGCCTACGGGCTGCACAGTCTCAAATAAGCTCCACGTGGATGAATTTCTATTGGAAACACCCAGGGAGAACCCAGACTCCACACAGAGAGGCAGAGAGCCAACAGTCTTCTTACAACAAGGCCAAAGTGATTCTCGCTGCAACACTGTGAGACAGTGGGAGAAATGATGACATTTTAATTGATGACGTGCTGAAAATATTTGCACATGAAATAGCTTTGCACGTGCTCATCAATTCTGCTTAATCTGTCTATTCAAGTTGGCATATTGACAAGAACTAAGCTTTTCCATTGTCCGAGTAATTTTCTGAATTTGGATTTGCCGTGAAAAAAGCAAACACTACCTCAGCTGAACATACTGAGCATTATTTTATTATTATTATTATTTTTTTTTTATATATTTATTTTTTTATTACTTCACCCCACGGAGTGGGCGTGAAGTACTGTTTTTAGCAGCTCTGTGTGTTTGTTTGTTTGTCTGTCTGTTTGTGTTTCTGCACTTGCCAATATTTGCGTGAATGGGGTAAAGTCTGCCATCTCTGATTGCCTTGTTTTTTTTAAAATCTGGTTGGGTCAAGCTTCAGACACGGACTGAAATGAGTTTCAATCATTATGGACCGATTCTTTCAGTATTCTGCTCATTGAAAGAGCTGAAAGAAACGGACCTGGCACATGCAAGCTCTGATATACCACCCTGTCATTTGCTGAAATTACTGGCTCAACAGATCATAATGCAAACCTATTATGCTCATAATCATCATAATCTTTGCAACCATACACTGTACCCTTTATCTAGCGACATAATGTTCAAGGCTGGACTATGGATCACAGCCCTCTGTGGCCAGGAGACCCTTCCAATAACCTGAGGCTTGACTGTCAAAACACTGCAGTTTCATTTTTAAAAACATGAGAAAATGGCTGCCTTCTTCACTGCATTTTCCGCACACCACCAGCAAGACTTCCCTTCACCCCAAGTGCCAAAACACAGCCTGCTTCGTTCCTGCTCCACAGACTCCCAAGACCGCCTTGGGGACAATACCCGGCTCATCGGTTCTAAAAAACGGATCGTTCCGTCTTGGCTGGGGAAAGAACAGATGCCTTCAGCATCTGGAGGAAAGTACCGGTACCGAAGAGAAGAGAAGTATAATGCGTACATAATGATGTTTGCCTTGTTTAGCTCTCTCTGTTTGTTGGGGGTTTGAAAGCGCGATCCAGGGAGACTAACCCTGAACAGAGGGCGAGGAAAAGGCTGGATGGTTGTTGAGGACTGAGGAAGGTGAAAGAACAAAATGGCTGCCATCCCCTGCGACTGCCTCTTCTTACATATGAGACTGCTCAGGCAGGAGGTTGTGAGTTGGGAAGCAGCCGGTAAAATCCCCGCTGCAGCCACATTAAGAGAGCTGTCGGGCCCTTGAGCAAGGCCCTTAACCCCTCATTGCTCCAGGGTGGGGATTGGCCCTTGCTTAGTCCAATAAACCGGATGCACCTCAGATAAATGCGTCCGCAAAATAAATAAACGTAAAGCATTGCATTGACCTTCGGTTGTCTGTGCACTACTACTCCAAAAAGCCAGAATATTGAATTTCTTTCCCTTTACAGAACCACCATGACAGCTATAATTAAATAGAACTCATGGACCATTTTATCTTCTCCGTATCATCTGTACTGTGGGCAGATATTAGGGATGCACTGGGATTGTGGTAAAATAATTTAAAAAAAAGTCCAATACATGCAAGCCAGCGATATTAAATTCTACAATTACAAGACAAGACAGGCAGTATTAAATACTATAACCACAAAGAGGAGACAAGAACAAGACTGCTGTAACTACAACTGCTATCCTTTCTCAATTGCTGCATGGGCTTTGCAATGCAATGCCATTATACAGTAAATTCAGATAAAGGATATAACATTTCAATCAATCATTAAAATGAATATGAATCCTTGGCTTATAGTGAATCCATTTCTGAACAAAAAATCTATATGGTCTTTATTATAGAACTGTTGATGTTCAAGAAATACCAGGATCCTGGGTATGACAAAAGAATTGTCACAGCCATAATCATAGATGGGCTTACCCTTCGACTCAGTATGTCAGTATTTTGAACGTGTGCTGTTACAAGGGAGGCACAACCTTCTACTGAAATATGCTGGTGCATTGGATCAATCGCAACTGAAAACCAATTACTGTTATAAACATAATGGCACAACCCTGGCTGTGTTCAGAATGTACCGGAAATGTTTTGCCTAAAGTTAAAACATTGCTACTAAATTTCCACAACATTGTGAGAATGTTTTGTCTGCCCTGCCGTTTCAAGAGATGAGGCCTCAATCTGTGGGGGAAGATAGTGATGTCACTAATCAGCGGTTACTGCACACCAGAGGTGAGTACAATGCGCTGTGACTCAATGCTACAGTATGAGCCGTAAACAAGGTGTAAAGAAGAAACGCGCTTATCGGCGAGGAGAGGTACGCTGCCCCTTAACGGAAAGTCGTTAATTACGCGGCCAAGGATAATGGGGGAACGGGGAGGGAAATGCTCTCAGCCGCCTGACCGCTGGGCTCGGAGCCACGCGTGACGCGTAACTGTAGAACAGAGCCATCGCCTCGCCAGCGGCCTCCATCTGTACCATATGTGCTGGCAGCAGGCAGGTCTCAGCCAGATGATGCCCATTTAGCCCGACACGGAAAGACGTACGGACGCCTGCTTTTCACATAATGGATGCACTTGCGGCGTATCATTACCTATGCTCCGCGCGCATGCCCTTGTGCAGGGTGACTGCCTTGACGTACATATTACCTTCAGCGCAGAACAAAGGTCTTATTTTATTCTTGGTTTCAAATCGGCCGCCAAGACGGTTTGACGCTGGCCTGGGTATTACTCAAACCAGGGTTTTTACTCAAACATTGTCATATTCATATTCTGTATCTGCTGGCTGCAGTGCTTCACTGAAGCTACATCACATTTTCTGAGAAATAATCAAATCCAGAACTCCATGTTTTTTTTATGGTGTCAGCACTGCATCAAAAGGAAAATTTCAAGATCTTGAATATTATCTGAAACACATTACCCTGTAATTCACACATCCATCCATTATCTATAACCGCTTCTTCCTCACTAGGTTTGTGAGGGAGCCGGAGTCGATCCCAACTGACTATGGGTGAAAGGCAGGGACACAACCTGGACACACATCATTCACACACCATTCACTCTCTCACTCATACCTACGGGCTATTCAGAGTCTCCAATTAGCATGCATGTCTCTGGACTGTGGAAGGCAAATACGGGGAGAACATGCAAACTCTGCGCAGAAAGGCCCCAGGCCAGATCTGAACCAATGACCTTCTTGCTGCGAGGCGGCACTGCTACCCACTGGGACCTTTGGAAACCTTGGGATATGATCTAGAATTTAAAATGGGCCTAAGGTTCCACAGGTTTGGATAGTATAATGAGGAGTCGTATGATTGGAGAAGGAATATACAGGATGGTTGATCTAGTTAGTGACAACTGAAGACAAACCATAAAACCATTGCAGGGTGTGTAGTGATTTTTTTGGTTCTCTAAACCTCCAAAGAGCCGAATCCAGTCCTGATGGTGCCCAGACTTAGGTGCATCAAACGGCTAAGTGCTTTATTTGGTCACATCTCCCGATAAATTATGGCGCAAAGCACTGTAGCACTAGGAACCGTGTTTGGTTTTATGCTGCTACTGTTTCCGAGATTGCTGTATTGTTTGGGATCAGGCAAGGGTCATTGTGAACATTACAGCCACAAAAGCACTTATCCAGATGCCACTTTTTGTTTTTTATTTTGATTGTAAAATATCAAAAATTAATGTACATCCATCCGTGATCTAAACTGCTTCTGCCTCACTAGGGTCGCAGGGGAGCTGGAGCCAATCCCAGCTGACTATGGGCAAAAGGCAGGAACACACCCTGAACAGCTCACGCACTATTCACTAACCCTTATACTCACGAGCAATGTAGAGCCTCATATTAGCCAGAGCGAACCAGAGAATCCGGAGGAAGCTCAAGCAAACGTGGGGAGAACATGCAAACTTCACACAGAGAGGCCTCAGGCCGGATTCAAACCCATGACCTTCTTGCTGTGAGGCAACAGCACTATCCACTGCTACTGTACTACCCCTGATCTTAAATGAGTAATGAAATAATATTTGAAACAATCCCTTTAAGACAATGGCTCGGAAATGGTCGATAGATATGGTAAAAATGTGTCAAAAGTTTATGAATAAATGTCTCGGCCATTACATCAAATACTGAAAATATGAAACATCAATCCTTTAATAGAGAAAATGGCATCTTCAAAAAACTTATAAAAAATGAATTAAAATCAGTTATTTGATTTGTAAAATCAATTTGAAAACGGCTCGTAAAAGGCAGCTTTATAAATGCCCAAGGTGTACAAACACTACATAATTTAAATTTAAGACCAGAAAAATCTCTGTAGATGCAGTCATATCAGTATTTTCCCCCGTTTGAATACATTGCTTCTATAAACAATTGTTTTAACCAGCACATTTAACTTTGATTGATACAACAAGCTGTAAATGGGAATTAGGTTCCCCTCTCTCGTCGCATTACAGGGTGCTTATCACATCCCTCTTTTATCATTACTGTCATGTGGACCTCTCACTAATGCCACAATTCAGGGCCTAGCTGGGAGGATGAGAAGGCTGACCAGAGAACAGTGTTGTCTCAGAAAGCATTTTAGTCTTGTAATGGGACTTTTAAAGGGTGTTTTGTATTACATTGGACATTTAAGACATGCACTTAGTCAAAGCAAAGTACGACACAGAGTGGTTATAGTCAGAACATAAGATTCTCCTCTCTCCCCACACCAACACATCAAACAAACATTTTTCAAGTTATCTTTTTTCCCCAATCGGTCAAAATAATTCAAAACGTCACTCATATAACAGATTATGTTTGCCTTTTCTTTCTTTCTTTTTTTTAGCAAAAATTATCAAAAGTAAAACCTAAAGTCTAAAAATATACAGTATGCCTGAAATGTTTACAGCAGACCTATGTTATAAACTTTCCTCCAAGACTCCCCAGAAGATTTTCATCTCCAGGATAATAATAATACATTTTATTTAATCATGCCTTCTGCAGATCCAAGGTCACTTAGGAAACGACAAAGCAGATGCATACATAAGCAGAAAAAAATAATAACTATGTAGGTATGTAAACAAAAACAGATAAAGTTGGATGAGTGTGCAGACAGATAAGATGACGTGGATTCATGAAACAAGACCCCTCATAAAGAAAGGAGTTTGTGTGTGATAGGTTTGTTACGGAGGTGAGTTTTTTTAGGTGGAGAGAAGTTGACAGAGGTACAGTCAATTTCATCTCCCGAAAGGGAGAGCCCATTGCCTGCGGAGATATATGAATGTTAAATGACTTTGAATGATTGGTTGTGTTTTGAGTGTCAAGACCTCTGGCTGAGCAGTAGTTGTCAGGAGATTGATCAAGGCTTCCTAATGATGGCTTTGCGCTTTTATGCTGGGTGTACAGCAGTGGAGTATATGACGTGATTTGGAACTACTCAAAATCGGCCATCCAGCTGGGGCAAGCCACAAAAGGTTTTGTCAAACAACAAACAAAATCAAATTTAACACAAGTTGATTGACACCTAGTGAGGGATGCATCTGTCAAACAAAGTATGCAAAGGCACATTAAGAGCAAAAGAATATTAAGTCTCGTTGGGTGCTTAGCTAAGTTATCCAAGTAATATTAACTGCGTGTGAATCCCAAATACATGAAAATGAATATGCAGAAAGCCTGAAAATTTTGCATCAACTGTGTCAATAAAACACACCTAGCGCTCAATGGTAGACAGTGAACGATTAGCACTGCACGATTTAACCTGCCATTTAGTTAACTTTTTCAGTAACACTTTACAATAAGGGTACAACAATTAACATTAGTTAATGCAGTAATAAGCATTTACTAACAGGTAATTAACATTTAACTAATGCGCCTGGTAATCATTTACAAATCATGTTCAAATCAACTAAGGTATTAATTTATAAATTATGGTTTAATAGTTTTAAGTGCTACATTGGGGATACTTAAGGGATGTTTTCAACTTCACAATAAGGGAAACACAGAAAATTAATAAATGTTCAATTATGGTTACGTAATGCTTATTCGGCTATCTAATGCATTAGTCACCTGCTAATGAACTGATAGTTAATGAACTAATGTTAATTAATGTTAATTGTTGTACCTTGTTGTAGTGTTACCACTTTTCCTTTTTCATTTGATTAAAATTGATGTTTTTGAATCATTTTCCCGACCACCAATTCTAAATAATTAATACAGAACACCTCGACAGTGGCAATTATTTTCTCTTCAAATCTTGTGCTAACATTCTGAAGAGGCAAACCCTCGTCCTAGAGAGCCATAGGGTGAGCTGTTTTTCACCTTTAGAAACTAGGCAGTGAGACAACTCTGATGAAAAAAAAGTACTCACCATGTTCCACTTCGGGAAGAGGAAATCTGCCCCCACGTACTCAAAGAAGTGAGCGAATCCCTCCTTCAGCCACACGTCTTCCCACCACACCGGGGTCACAAGATCGCCAAACCACTGCAGGGCAAAGAACAACGCGTTACACTTCCTGAACTCAAGAGATTAACCCAAAGAGTGACACTTTACCCTTCCTGTACCCCAGAGATTAACCCAAAGAGTGACCTGTGACCTGTGCCCTAGAGACAAACCCAAAGAGCAAAATGTTACACTTCCCGTGCCCCTGAGAATATCGCAAAGAGTGACCTGTTATATTTCCTGAGATCTAGAGATTAACCCAAAGAGTAACACATTACACTTCTTATGCCCCAGAGATTAACCCAAGGAGTGACATGTTACACTTACTCAGCTGTAGAGATTAATCTAAAACGTGACACAATACACTCCATGAGCCATAAATATTAACCCAAAGAGTGACATTTTACACTCCCTGAGCTCAAGAGATTAACCCGAAAGTGAGACACGTCACATTTCCTGAGATCTAGAGATTAACCCAAAGAGTGACACGTTATACTTCTTGTGCCCCAGAGATTAACCCAAAGCGAGACATGTCACATTTCCTGAGATCTAGAGGTTAACCCAAGAAGTGAAACATTACACTTCTGAGCTCTAGAGATGAACCCAAAGAGTGACGAGTTGGACTTCTTAAACCCTATAGATTAACCCATAAGCGACAAATTACATCTCCTGAGCCCTCGAGACTAACCCGAACCTACTTACTGTTATAGAATTGCACAGCAAATACAAAGTACATACATCAAATACTTTTTTTTCAAAAAATGTTTTTTTCTTCTGAATAATAGGTCACAAGAATGCCAATTAAATAAAGTATTTTAATAATTTCAAGACCTGCCAAAATTTCACTCCCCAAGCTCACAATTACTTGAAACAAGAAGAAAACAGAGGTTAGGTTAGGGTTAGAGTCAGCACAAGAAAATGTGTCTTAACAAATGCTCCAGGCTAATTATTATTATACAAGAAGAAAATATTCGACTGAGTGTATGGGAAAAAAAGCGTCATAGGACTAATACAATCAAAACATTCATTATAACTACACTTTCTGCAGTGTAGGCGACCCAAACTCTGATTCCAAGGCCTTGCCACCAATTTGACAGAGTGATTTTAATTTGTCACATGGTATTGATCCTCCCACGAGCTGAACAAGCAGCACTGCTCATTAGAGAACTTCTTTTTTTAATAGCTACTGGAACAAAAAAGCAACTAAAATTCATATCAGAATATATTTTGCATTTTGGACACCAACAATGCACAGGCAGGGCAGCTCATGTTTCGTCCACATTCAGAGGAACATGGTTACAAAGGGAACAAAAGACTCAGCAATAACTGTTCCCTTGAGTTAATTAGAAATTTTCTGTAGAGTCAACCACTCTGCCTGAACATTAACCAATCACAGCACGGGGTCATTGAGTACTATGCACCAGCCCAGTTATCAGACACAAATGTAAGCATTGAAACACTGATGTAACCATCAAAATGGATTTCGTACTGAAAGAGACTGCAGATGATATATTAAATTCAAAGAGGCACTCTGAAAAGACCAGTCAGGTTTGATTCCATTACCAAACATATAACTCTCCACAGCCAGCTGGACATATTCCACTGGCCTGTTTATTTTTACCTCCGCCAAACAAAGTTGGAAGGAGGTTTCGTGATCTGTTTGTTTGCTTGTCTGTTTGTTTGTGAACAACATAACTCAAAAAGTAATGAACGGATATCTCTGAAGTTTTGTGGGTGGGTCGCTATTACATCAGGGATGGACCCTTTTGATTTTGACCACGATCAGTCAAACAATATGGCCGCTTGAAATCCTATGACACGCGATAACTGAACTTTGCTCCCACTCACCAAGGTTTGGACTGTGCTGCTTTGGCGGAGGTTTGCACTCTAGGAGAGCCTCTAGTTTTACACTGCAATGATGACAGTTGTTTGTTTCAAGTGTCGGTCAAATGTGTATCCTCCAACTGACAAGGATTTAACTTCCTGTGTATTTTTTATGTTTCATACATTAAATCAATCAAATCATATGCTTATCATTTTTAGTTAAAATGATATCAGACACACAGTTCAAATTATGTTGCTCTGTACAACAACTAACATAATGGTCCAATGATTCAAATGGCATTTTAATGCTGATATTTAGAAATGAAGCAACGCCAAATGGCATAATTGTTTTGCACAGTACGTTTCCAAATGTAATATTTACGACTGATTTGGTCATTAGAAGCCATCCCTATTTGGTAGGAGGCAAATGCATTATAAAAGTAATTATTGCCGATTTAATGGGGCTAGAAATTTTTGAATGATAACAATAGAAATGCTTCTGGACTAAGTGCTCTTCAAGAAAGACAGGGCATTTATGAAACTAAAACCGCAAAGACTGGCTGCCATTAGTCAACCTAATTGGACTGTTAATGGGCAAGAGAACTCTGAAGAAAACCAGAGATGGAAAATTCAATTAAAACCATGTCCAAATCAATCCACATCCAGTGAGATTAACTGCCACTAGTGCTCACTGAAAAAGCCTCCATGGACATCTGCTACCCAATGTTCATTTTGACTCCTTTAAGTAGACCTCACTGCGCAATTATCCCAATGCTCACGCACAAGCATTATAATGAAGTCGCAAAGTAATTAAAAGCCCATAAAGTAAATTACATAAATACTAACCACTGAATCTTCAGGTGTTGATATATGTGAAGACAACAAGTAAAAATGGACATTTTGTGACACTTTGACTTTTTTGACTTTTTGTTATAATTTGTTGTATATACCTATTAAGTATTTGGTGTCAAAATATTAGCATCATTAACCCATTAGTTTCAAAGGAATCATGTAAGAAGTAAACCATTACCCCAGCTCATGTCAAAAGTGCCAAATTTAACAGCCTTTATTTCAAAATCACAGGTGTTCTGAAATGTCAATTTTAGCTTGATGTGTTCAAAAATGACAGTGCTGTCTTAAGTCACAAGATTTAAATAACTAACATGACCAGCTGTGACTGATGCTGTGTATTCAAAGAGATGATTCTGGTAAGAAATCACCTCGTCAGCCCAGAGAAAAACCCTTAAACTCCCTGAGTTTCAATCGTCTTCATGATTGCAACTGTTCTCTCAGACATTTATCCCAGAGCATCCATAAGAGACACTATTCAACCAGAAGAAGTTAATCTTGGGATTAAGGTAAAAAATGTCATGGCATTCTTATTATCTAGCTATGCACAGTTTATGCCACGCAATTCAAGTAAAATGTCTGCAAATAACCATTTATTATTTACCGTTTAGTTGGCCAGCCAGTGTCATACCTCTGTAAGCTGGGAACACCTGCACTTTCTGCCTTATCACTGCAGCACATGACTTTCTTTACGGTGCTTTCAGTAGATTTTGTAACTCGACTGACAGTGAAATAACCGCCGAGATCCTAATATTCTCTAGCGCTGTCCGTGGTGCTGAAGCCCTTCGTGAGGTTGAGTCCCCTGAACAAGCAGTTTAACACGTTCTACACTCAAACTTTACAGCTAAACTGTTTGCAGTCTGGTCCCACAGCACTCCAGAAAACAGCTCTAAAGTTTAAGGGTTCTTTTCTGGGCAAAAATCTATCATTCTCAGGAAGTTTTCCCCCACTTCAGTCCTAAAGAAAGATGGTTCCCTTATGTAGACAAGCAAAAGCACTCTTTCACTGTGCATCTCCAACTGTGCTAACACTAGAATTGGCTCTTTAAAAACATAAGAAAGCATAACCATGAAAATCTTGAGTCCCGAAAGAGCTTCACATTAATCTGGTGAAAATGTGAAACCAACTGTCTGATAGTAAAAGCTTAGCCAAGAACTGATCACATAAAAGGATAATTCTAAGCACACTTGAAAATTTTAAACTCTGTGGCTGAAAATGAGTACAGAATTTGATCTCATTGAAATAAAATATTGTGCAGTGTCATTTCAAATTAAAAAGTCTTTCAGATATGCGACACATATTTGCACAGATATTACAGGAATTTTGAGCTAAACTCTCATTTGGGGGACATTACTGCGGCATTCCTGTCTTCTATAAAGGCAGGAAAAGGAAGCGATATGAGATTCAGAAGGGCCAGTCCTGGATTTAGAGACGCTTATAATCTCCATCTGTCCTCTGCATCATCAATCAAAGGAACACTGAGCAAAAAAGCCTCAAAGTCTCGGAGGAGAGAAGCTTTTCTGCTCCTGAAATGTAAAGCAAGAAACCGTCCCCTCAGACTTTGAGTAGTGAAAAACTTGCAGAGTCCCTCAAATATTTAAACAAATCAGACCCAAGATCAATCAGCCCACTCAAAAACATAACATCAAAAAAAAAAAGAATGTCTGTTGCTGAAAGAGCATTGTGCATTGTCCTTTTTTCATGCATATGGTGACTTCCATTTCCAATATAGTGCCAGAAAATGTCCAGTTTGTCTCCATATAACATGAGAGCCGAGATCAAGCCAGGACCACCATTTTTCTACCGCTACCCTGAAAAGGTTTCTCAAGTGCACCTACCCTGAAAACATGTCTTGCCTTAGTTTATTTGTGTCCCCTTTCACAACAAATCATGTTTCTGATATTCTGAAGCAAAATACATAACTGTACATTGTGAACATATTATCGCTCAATGACTTGAAGTGGGTTTAAATATAAAGTTAACCATGCATAGATCAACAAAGTTGAAAACAAGGCGACCTTAAAAAAAGCATAGCTTGTCCAAAGTCCAGCAATTCCAGTTCTGGGCTACACGAAAAAAAAATGAATGTTGAGATATACAGGGTGTATCAAAAAAAAAAAGTTTAAACTTTGAAAAATGTCTCCAAAATTATATAATATAATTTTCCAAAAACCTGTTATAATGTATTGATGGACCATGCCCTCATGCTCCTATTGACATCTTGTTAATCGCCTGTGTTAGGTTTCGCAGTGGGACACCAAAAGCAAGTCTTGACTCCAACAGGAACGGTTATTAAACACAGAATATACATGAACATGAAGCACACAGCATGGAACAGGCTTGGAGACATGGCATGGGGACAAGGCATGGAGACAAACACAAACTAGAACATGACTTAGAAACACAACGGACAGACTTGGCACAAGAGCACAAAACAACACAGACATGGCCTGAGAAGAACACAAGGCATGGCATGGAGACAATCTCAGACAGACATGGCACAAGGACAACATGACAGGACACAACGGACCGACTGCCAACTGGAATGTCTCCACAGAATATAAAGGAACACGGTTTGATGAGGGGACAGAAAACACCTGGGCAGAACAGGGAGGAAACAAAGCATGAGGGGGAGACATTGGATAAAGGCTAAATGACATAACAAGCCCATTAAGAAAATGGGCGTGCTCAGCTAAGTACCAATAAAGTAAGCAGATTGAAGGAAGCGTGAAAAAGTTACACAGCAAAGTAAAGCAAGATCTGAAATAGTAACGAAGTGGGAAATCATGACAATTAACACCCTATCTAAATTAGTAATGTTAGTAAAAGTGCCTGTCTAAGAAAAATACCCCCCATGAATGTTAGTAACTGTTAGTAACTAAAAACAGTAGTTGACATTAAGCTTAGACAGACCCATAACATGACATAACATAACATAACATAAGATGAGTGGCAAGAACAGGCCGTTCAGCCCAACTAGGCTCGCCAGTTTTTTTTAACTATTGTGAATATATCACTTCAGATACTCAATGTCTCAATGGTATCTAGCTTTAAGTCAAGCCTGCTCTTGAAAATTGCCAAGGTTTCTGCCTCAACAATATGGTCAGGCAGGCTGTTCCACATCGAAATTACTCTTTGGGTGAAAAAATATTTCCTAATATCAGTGCTAAATTTACCCTTGGTCAACTTCCATTTATGACCCCGAGTTCTACTAACAGAACTTGGCCAAAGGAATCCTACATAATTCACTTTGTTAATCCCTTTAACATATTTAAAGACCTCAATCAGATCACCCCTGAGTCTCCTTATCCTAAGACTAAAGAGATTAAGGATCTTCAGCCTGTTCTCATAGCTTTCATCTTTTATACCCGGAATCAGCTTAGTTGCTCTTCTCTGAACTTTTTCTAGAGCCTCTATATCTTTCTTAAAGTATGGTCCCCAGAACTGTACACAATACTCCAGATGCGGTCTGACAAATGTGTTGTACAAGAGAAGTATCACCTCCTTGGATTTGTACTCAGTACTTTTGGCAATGTATCCCAGCATCCGATTAGCTTTTTTAACTGCTACGGCACAATGACTAGAACCTGTGAGGGTTTGGTCAGCAATCACTCCTAGATCTTTTTCATGTGAACCACATTCCAGTTTTAAACCTCCCATGAAGTAATCCTGTCTAATGTTTTTATTATCTACATGTACAACTTTACATTTTGCTAAATTAAATTTCATTTGCCACATTTCTGCCCAACTCTGGATTCTATCCAAATCCTCCTGAATCACTTTAGTAGAGTCTAAACTATTTGCCAAACCCCCCAATTTAGCATCATCCGCAAATTTAACTAATTTGCTCTCAATATTTATATCAAGGTCATTAATGTAGATGAGGAACAGCAGGGGTCCCAACACTGATCCCTGAGGGATGCCACTCCCCACCATACCTAGCTGAGATGAGATTCCACTGACCACCACTCTTTGTGTTCTGTCCTGTCACCAGTTTTGAATCCACTCCAGAATACCTCCTGTAACTCCAATGGAGCTCATTTTAAAAATTAGTCTCTTACGCGGTACTTTATCAAATGTTTTCTGAAAATCCAAGTATATGATGTCATAAGCCCTGCTCTGATCATAAGTCTTGGTGGCCTCTTCAAAAAATTCCAGGAGGTTTGTCAGGCATGACCTTCCTTTACGGAAACCATGTTGGCTATCCTCAAAAAAATATTATTACGTTCAAGGAATAATTCCAGCTCGTCTTTTATGATAGATTCCAGTATTTTGCATGCAATGCAAGTTAAACTGACTGGCCTGTAATTTCCTGGCTCAGTACGGTCCCCATTCTTATAAATTGGTATTATATTGCCCTGCTTCCAATAATTTGGTATTTCTCCAGTTTCTAAAGACCGTCTGAAGATAGCAGAGAGCGGTTTAAAGATGATCTCATTAACTTCCCTGAGCACTCTAGGATATAAGCCATCTGGACCCGCCGCCTTATCTGCCTTTAGTTTATGCAACTTATCTAATACTTCATTATCCCTAACCTCAATTTCCGCTAAATAATCTTGAGCGTTGGACATGCCCTCTGGCCGAAAAAAAACCCGCTCCAAGGTAATATTCTCAACAAAAAAACTGTTTAAGGTATCCGCAATATCCTTGTTATCATGTAGCAGCGATCCATATTTATTCTTTGTGCACTTAACCTCCTCTTTGACTTTCCTTTTTCTGCTACAGTACTGAAAGAAGCGCTTAGGATTAGTTTTTGCCCCTTCTGCAATTTGCCTTTCATACAGTCTTCTAGCATTTCTCAGCTCTTTTTCGACCACAGCTTGCATTTTACAGTATTCAGCCTTAGTATTCTCATTGTTATCCTTTATGTATGTCTTATAAAGATTCCTCTTATTCCTCAGACTCCTACCCGAAGCCAGAACAGCGCTGAAAGAATAAGGAAATACCGCAGCCAACCAATAGAGAAGAAGCAGTGAGTGCACGAGAGAAGACAAGACGGGGACCGCAACGCAGACATGAGGAGGATTCCAATGGCAGTACGGGACATGACCAGAACGAGAAAATAACAGCCTGCTGTTCCACATGAGTGAACACGAGTTGTTTATTTTCAACCAATTTAAACTGGCTTGCGTACAGAATTGAGAGGGTTAAAAACAAAGCAAACAAGATGGTTGGCAAGTTCAGACATTTAATTTCTTTCTCACCAATTTTCATGAAAATTAGATTAACTCTTTGTCTGCTACCAGCCCGCCAACTTCAGACTCGGATTGCCGAGGTTGCCATTTTGAGGCAGGATCCTGCAATGGTCCGACGGTCTGTATATGACACGCTGAGGAGAGCAGAGGTCTGTGTACAAAGGAATGGAGCCCATGTCGAAGACTGAAGTTTGAATGCAATGTTCCTTGAACCATGGACTTAAGTACAGTCATGCTGTTGTAAGTGTGCTGAGAACAGCAAAATGTGAGTCCCAGGTTAGTGGGCTAGTAGCGGGCAAAGGGTTAATCTAATTTTCATGAAAATTGGTGAGAAAGAAATTAAATGCCTGAACTTGCCAGCCATCATGTTTGTTTCATTTTTAACCCTCTCAGTTCTGTGCGCAAGCCAGTTTAAGTCGGGTGAAAATAAACAGCACGTGTTCACTCATGCGGAACAGCAGGCGATTAATAAGGTGTCAATAGGAGCATGAAGACATGGTCCATCAATACATCATAACAGTTTTTTGGAGAATCATATTATATCAATTTTGGAGGCATTTTTCAAAGTGTAAACTTTTTTTGATACACCCTGTATGTTGAAAACTTGAAGTCAACTGGTTCCATGCAACTACATGAAGGACCTCTATGCAGCTCCTGAGATCCTAAGCCCAATTAAAAAAAATCAAGTGTCTAATAATTTACTTAATACGGTAAAGTGAAACCCATCGACAGAAGGGATATAAAAGATTTTACTTCTTACAGAAAGCCAAAACGAATACCATGCTCACATCATAGTAGACAGGGGTTATACATCCTTATTCATTTAAATCTCAACTGCCATTTTCCAATCTGTATCCAGCGACCATCCAGTTTTTGTCATCAGTTGCACAAGTTTTCTCGACTTCAGCAGTTAAATTTCTCGAGGCTCGGGCGAGTTTACACTTTAGAAGGTGACTTCATGTCATTCAGAGGAGAAAAGCTTGCAGGGGATTACTGCTTAGAGCTGAGTAAGACTCCCCGCTCCTGGTGTGAGATGAAAGCGACGCCTTGTTTTGCTTCGACTCTTCCCTGATCAAACCAAAGCGAACAGGAGATGGGAGGCGCCCATGTTTACCGAGAGGTTAAATCCGCGGCAGCTGCTCTGTACTTGTTTGGAGAAGCACAAAGGAGCAGGGCAAGTCTTCCTCACATCACTTTATAAGCACTTCCTTCATTATAAGTGCACATTTTAAGCACAGGCTCGAGGTGGAAGGTTTAACCAGCTGGGGGAAGGTTTAACCAGCTCAAGTCCATTCAGATACATTGAAATGATCCATAAAACGGTCAGGCATGTAAAATGAGTCATGTGTAAGGTACATACAGTGCATAAGACTGCATGAATGTTTACATTTTTTTCCCAAAGGAACAAATACTAAATGAAGTACTGAAACCATGTCGTTGGTAAAAGCAAACTCCTGGGTTTCCTCTGTTCACAGAAGAAGTATTCCGTGTATGTCACACGGGCAAGAACAGCATCCATTTTGGACTCACTGTAGCATTTTATGGCTAAATTACAGACCATAATAAAAACACAGCTAACTATATGAAGGTCAGAGGGATAGGCGGTAATTAGCATCGTCCTGAAGAAGGTCCTGGGTTCAGATCCCGGCTGAGCGCTTTCTGTGAGGGCTTTCCTCAAGTCTCTTGGGTTTCCTTCCACAGAAACATGCAGATTATGGTGCAGTCACATGCATTAGGGTAGACAGTGAATGGCAAAACAACTATTTAAGGGCAGCACTGATAGGAACTAAGCAGGATAAAAAAAAAAAAACCCTGAATGAACAATACGTTGTGATGGTGATGTTGCTCTGTGATTGACCTCTAGTACAGTCCATTTTCAGTATGTACAGGAAAATGATGATTCTGGTGTTACAGTAATGAGTCTATATTTGGGACATGTGGTTGGTGATCTTCCATGTCCATGTAGTGTCATGTTGTCTCACATCCAGGTCATCATTCTGTAGGATATAACTGTTCTGTGGTATAATGCTGTGGTTCCCAAACTTGGTCCTTAGGTCTCATGTTGTAGTTTTTTTTGTTTTTTTTTTTTACCCCAACAAGTGCAATTCTAGGATTTTTAGGTGCTATTAATTGTCTTAATTAGCTGCACTTATGCTGAAAACATATTCCTCGTGAGCCAAATTTTGCTTGATATCTATACATGCCAAGAAGATTAAAATTTCCATACTGACATTGTGATGTATCATAAATAACTGCATACAAGCCGGTAAGAGACTGCGAAAGCCCCCTGCCAAAGATCGGACGAACGCATGCACGGACAGATAAGGCTTAAATCAATAGTCCCAGCACCTATCCTTCGCGTGGTATGGGGATTATATATTGGAAAAAAAAATTGTCAAGTCAGTAATCAGTAGGTTCCTCATTGGTGATACTGTGGACACATGTTCAGAAAAACTAAGAATTTATTAGACAAGGAAATGATAGTCAAACCTGTTTTGTGTCACATTTATTTCATTAAGTTCAAGCAAATAATTTTCAAAGAACTCTAACACCTATGTTCATCAACCTAATTTGGAGCTTGTTGATTTTCTCGCCTCTGGTCTGTTTTTTTTTTTAATATAAAATTGCTTACAAAATAAAAAAAAATAATGACAAGAGCCCTATTTTTGTGCCATTGCAAACAGAAAAGCACGTGGTGGTTACGTTATTCACATTTTTGTTGATTGCAAAGGCAAATTTATTGTCTTTTCCCACTTTGGTGCTCCGACATAAAAGCATTTGCAGCACAGTGAGTTGGCCTGCACATTAGAATAATGTTAATTATTGTGTGAATAACTGAAGTGCAAATACAAAGCTTACCTGGTGACATATCTCATGAACAACAACCATGGTGAGCTCCATCAGGTAGGAGATGGAGGAGACCTCAGGATCCAGCAGGATCTTCTGCTCCACGAAGACGCTCAGGCCCCAGTTCTCCATGGCAGCATACGGGTGCTTAGGTACAGCAAGGAGGTCTGTGGAAACCATTGGAGGAGGAAAACAGGAACTGTAAGTTTTATCATTTGAGTTCCAAACACTGGCACATCAATCATGCCCATTACCCAATTATTTTCAGTCAATTTATCATCAGGACAACACAGGTTACAAACATGAGTATCCATTTCTTCAAAAAAAGACCCTAAATATTGATTTGTCTCACCACGGTATGCATTTCCACTGTGTGATGGGCCATCACAGATGACTCTGAGCCCAGAGAAGTCGGCGGCGCTTTTATTTGCTGTTAACATGAGGACTTCCTTTTTGCACAGTCAAGTTTTAACTGACATTTCTGCATGTAACTACATATTGTAGTACTGTAAAATTGTTGGCAAAGCAATCATGAGCCCAAGTGGTAATACTACTCACAGATAAATGACAGTTCTTGATGCAATGCCAACTGAAACAGATACAGATTGATGGCCTTCAGCTTAGGCTTGCAGGCTAACCCCTCACACTCAGGAATTCCTCTAGATTCCTTGAATCTTATCATTATGTGACGCACCGCAGGAGGTGAAACATCATGATCCTTTCGGATCTTTCTTTAAGAAACATTGTTTTTAAACCTTTCAACAAATTTCCTACATACGTGGGCAAATTGGCAATCCTAAGGCTATCTAGCTCCAGAAGGACTAGGTCTTTACTGGATCCTGCTTTTGTACCAAATCATGATCGCAATCACCAGCTGATATCAGCCATTTCAAATCACATGAACATTTATATTTTTTTACCAGTCATTAATTGTCCCCATCTCAACTTTTTGCTGTGCATTACAGGCATAACTGACAGGAGTGGGTGCATTTTTACAAATAGAATGAAGTTGACCAGAGAAAATATCAAATACCTTGATTTTGTATGGTATGTAATAAAATACTGGTCAAAGTATATTTAGAAATCAGTGCTTTCTGTTTAAATGTTCATTTTTCATCCACAACTTTATACATAGGAGTCATATTGGGCCTTGAATATATGGAGGAGCTGGATACCTTAAAACACTGAAGTTTTATTGAGTAGTACAACAGACCCACACTTAACATTATTGTGAAGCCTCCTGTCGAGAGGATAAGTACACATTTATTGATGTCATTTGTCATGTACTGTATGGAGAACATTTCTGGAAGAATCTTGGACTGCTCATTCATTCTGAAACACTCAAAAACTTCTTACTCTCAAATGATTTAAAGCATCGGTTTCAAACACTGTCAAGACAATAGAACGATATGGCTCTTGTAAAACACAAACTCTAGACTCAGTAAGACTCAGTTAAGCAACCTATATAAAGATTTTGTTGGCATGGTGCTGGTGTCTCACAGTTCATTTTGACAAAAAAAAAAAATAAATAAATAAATATATATATATATAAAACCCCAAGATCTCTAAATTTGGCTGCCCAGGACATACTTATCTCCCTGAGCCATGACTCTGGTTGTACATTATTTTCTGCTGCCAACAATTTCATACATTGAGCGGTCTTTTCAGTTCGTGTTGATATTTTTGGAAAGGGCATGTCTAACGAAAGGATTTCCAGCCAAATTTTATTTTATGTAAATGCAATTTTTTAAAATCTGCTGTAAACAGTAATTCATGAAAATATCATTTTTATAATTTGTTCCCAATTTTAATTAATGTAAAGGCATTTATCATTTGTTCCAGCTTCTCTTTTTTTTCCTCACCATTTTTTTTCTGTGTTTTAGGTCAGCGTCTTTTTCACTTTCCATCTCTCCCTCTCTCACATCAGCATCTCAGATGCTTTCACATCGTTCTTTCCAAGTCTAAAACACGCTGGCATTTGAGCAGCGGCCTGTCGACTGACCCCAGAGAACTTTAAGATTTTGGTCCTGAAGGTAAGACCTTGAAGAAAATGAGTTCAATGAAAACCATTACAGGATTGCACAGCTTTCAAGTTTGTGCTAGGTTTTAACCGAATGAAGGAAACTGCCTTGAGATCAATATAAAGGGCAAAGCAAAAAATAAAAAATAAAACAAAAAACATTTGTCTAATGCAGCAACAACGCGGCCCATGGTTTATTAAAAGCACTGAGAGCCTGAGGTTAGCTGTAAGAAGGGGAGAGCAAGAAAGCATTAATAACATTTACCTCCCCCTGTTCTCCTGCCAGACTGATGAGATTTGCTGGAGGGAACAAAGGAGGCATCAGGAAGAAAGTTTGAACAGCACAGCTCCATCCCTGTCCAACTAAAGCAACAGGTCAACTTGCTTTTGCACAGAAAGTTCATCAATGCTGGCAACATCTCCATTTTTAGCTGTACAGATTTTTCAGCAATTCCACCATTTTAAATCTATTGTAGGGCTTTTTCCGGCTTTATTTGACAGGGTGGTATAGGAAATGGAGCGGAACAGGGAATTTGAGAAAGGGAGAGGAAGAGGGAGAGGGAAAAGAGAGAAAGGGTCAGAGAGAGAGAGGGAGAGTCAAAGAGAGAGCGGGAGAGAAAGAGAGAGAGAGACCTGCGAAAAAGGTTGATTGGCAAATTCACAGATATAGCGGCTCATAATTAGCAGATTGATAGTGCTCTATAGTCTACATCCTCAAGATATCAAGTCTCCCCCCCCAATATTATAGTTTAAATGAGTTTCTCACTGATCTGAGAACTACTTTCATAGCCTTCATATCTGAATGTAACACTGATCAATGGCAGTGGTAGATGCCAACTGAAAGCCTTTGGAACTACCAACTGCAGATCAAAATGAAGCTAAAATGAAGCTTTTACACTTTCAAATGGGTTCATGTTGATGCGGCGTCTTAACATGTAACCATAAATATTTCTGTTAATGTAACTTCAGGAAGGGTCAGATCTTTGAATGTCAGTTAAAAAAAGACCTGAGTGTTACAAAGAGGTAAAAAATCCACAAATTATCAAGATTTTTCAAAACTTCACAACATGTGGAAAATGTGCAGATTAGTGCTCCGTCATAAATGGCAACATCTTTCACCACCTGGAAAGAAGAGAGATATTGATTCTTTGATATGTACTCTATTCAGCCTTGTAGAGGAGCCAGGGACCAACTCCAGTTCAAAAGCCAGAGCCTTGGTCAAGGGCACTGGTAGGAGTGTGCCTATATAGCATGTCTTTCTAAAGCCAGAGCCTTAGTCAGGGACACTGGTAGGAGTGCTCCAGTAGAGCATGTCTTTCTAAAGCCAGAGCCTTGGTCAGGGACACTGGTAGGAGTGTTCCTATAGAACATGTCTTTCTAAACCAGAGCCTTGGTCAGTGACACTGGTAGGAGTGTTCCTATAAAGCATATCTCGCTAAAGCCAGAGCCATGGTCAGGGACACTGGTAGGAGTGTTCCTATAGAGCATGTCTTTCTAAAGCCAGAGCCTTGGTCAGGGACACTGGTAGGAGTGTTCAATAGAGCATGTCTTTCTAAAGCCTGAGCCTTGGTCAAGGACACTGGTAGGAGTGTTCTATAGAGCATGTCTTTCTAAAGCCAGAGCCTTGGTCAGGGACACTGGTAGGAGTGTTCAAATAGAGCATGTCACGCTAAAAAGCCAGAGCCTTGGTCAGGGACACTGGTAGGGGTGTTCCTATAGAGCATGTCTTTCTAAAGCCAGAGCCTTGGTCAGTGACACTGGTAGGAGTGTTCCTATAGAGCATATCACGCTAAAGCCAGAGCCTTGGTCAGGGACACTGGTAGGAGTGTTCCTATAGAGCATGTCTTTCTAAAGACAGAGCCTTGGTCAGGGACACTGGTAGGAGTGTTCCTACAGTGCATGTCTTTCTAAAGCCAGAGCCTTGGTCAGGGACACTGGTAGGAGTGTTCCTATAGAGCATGTCTTTCTAAAGGAGGACACACTGGCCTTAGGACACTGGTAGGAGTGTTCCTATATAGAGCATGTCTCTTTAAAGCCAGAGCCTTGGTCAGGGACACTGGTAGGAGTGTTCCTACAGTGCATGTCTTTCTAAAGCCAGAGCCTTGGTCAGGGACACTGGTAGGAGTGTTCCTATAGAGCATGTCTTTCTAAAGACAGAGCCTTGGTCAGGGACACTGGTAGGAGTGTTCCTACAGAGTATATCTCGCAAAAGCCAGAGCCTTGGTCAGGGACACTGGTAGGAGTGTTCCTATAGAGCATGTCTTTCTAAAGCCAGAGCCTGGGTCAGGGACACTGGTAGGAGTGCTACAATAGAGCATGTCTTTCTTTCTTAAAGGGACACAGAGCCTTGGTTGGGGACACTGGTAGGAGTGTTCCTATAGAGCATGTCTTTCTAAAGCCAGAGCCTTGGTCAGGGACACTGGTAGGAGTGCTCCAATAGAGCATGTCTTTCTAAAGCCAGAGCCTTGGTCAGGGACACTGGTAGGAGTGTTCCTATAGAGCATGTCTTTCTAAAGCCAGAGCCTTGGTCAGGGACACTGGTAGGAGTGCTCCAATAGAGCATGTCTTTCTAAAGCCAGAGCCTTGGTCAGGGACACTGGTAGGGGTGTTCCTATAGAGCATGTCTTTCTAAAGCCAAAGCCTTGGTCAGGGACACTGGTAGGAGTGTTCCTATAGAGCATGTCTTTCTAAAGCCAGAGCCTTGGTCAGGGACACTGGTAGGAGTGCTCCAATAGAGCATGTCTTTCTAAAGCCAGAGCCTTGGTCAGGGACACTGGTAGGAGTGTTCCTACAGAGCATGTCTCTCTAAAGCCAGAGCCTTGGTCAGGGGCACTGGTAGGAGTGTTCCTACAGAGCATGTCTCTCTAAAGCCAGAACCTTGGTCAGGGACACTGGTAGGACTGTTCCTAAATAGAGCATGTCTCTTTAAAGCCAGAGCCTTGGTCAGGGACACTGGTAGGAGTGTTCCTACAGTGCATGTCTTTCTAAAGCCAGAGCCTTGGTCAGGGACACTGGTAGGAGTGTTCTTACAGAGCATATCTCGCAAAAGCCAGAGCCTTGGTCAGGGACACTGGTAGGAGTGTTCCTACAGAGCATGTCTTTCTAAAGCCAGAGCCTTGGTCAGGGGGACACTGGTAAAGCCAGAGTGTCAGGGACACTACAGAGCATGTCTCTCATATCTCTAAAGCCAGAGCCTTGGTCAGGGACACTGGTGGTCAGGGACACTGGTAAAGCCAGAGCCTGTTCAGGGACACTGGTAGGAGTTCAATAGAGCATGTCTTTCTAAAGCCAGAGCCTTGGTCAGGGACACTGGTAGGAGTGTACAATAGAGCATGTCTTTCTAAAGCCAGAGCCTTGGTCAGGGACACTGGTAGGAGCATGTTCCTATAGAGCATGTGTTCTCATGTCTTTAAAGCCAGAGCCTTGGTCAGGGACACTGGTAGGAGTGTTCCTATAGAGCATATCTTTCTAAAACCAGAGGCTTGGTCAGGGACACTGGCAGTAGTGTTCCTATAAAGCATGGCCAGAGCCTTGGTAGGAACAGTGAATGTTCCTGTAGATCATGTCTTTCTAGAGCATGTCAGGGATACTCTAAAGCCAGATGTCCTTGGTCAGGGACACTGGTAGGAGTGTTCCATATAGAGCATGTCTAGGATGTGTTCTATAAAAGCCAGAGCCTTGGTCAGGGACACTGGTAGGAGTGTTCCTATAGAGCATGTCTTGGTCAGGGACACTAAAGCCAGTCAGGGCACTTGGTCAGGGACACTGGTCAGGGACACTGGTAGGAGTGTTCCTAAACAGAG
Organism: Gymnothorax javanicus; assembly: GCA_029692085.1. Classification (NCBI taxonomy): domain Eukaryota; kingdom Metazoa; phylum Chordata; class Actinopteri; order Anguilliformes; family Muraenidae; genus Gymnothorax; species Gymnothorax javanicus. Next base: position 17,459,414 of record CM056201.1, read on the forward strand.
CATGTCTCTTTCTAAAAGCCAGAGCCTTGGTCAGGGACACTGGTAGGAGTGTTCCAAACAGAGCATGTCTCTCTAAAGCCAGAGCCTTGGTCAGGGACACTGGTAGGGGTTCCTAAATAGAGCATGTCTCTTTAAAGCCAGAGCCTTGGTCAGGGACACTGGTAGGAGTGTTCCTATAGAGCATGTCTTTCTAAAGCCAGAGCCTTGGTCAGGGACACTGGTAGGAGTGTTCTAAATAGCAGCATGTGTTCTCTAAAGCCAGAGCCTTGGTCAGGGACACTGGTAGGAGTGTTCCTACAGAGCATATCTCTCTAAAGCCAGAGCCTTGGTCAGGGACACTGGTAGGAGTGTTCCTAGAGCCAGAGCCTTGGTCTTCTAAAGCCAGAGCCTTGGTCAGGGACACTGGTAGGAGTGTTCCTATAGAGCATGTCTTTCTAAAGCCAGAGCCTTGGTCAGGGACACTGGTAGGAGTGTCAGTCAGGGACACATGTTCAATAGAGCATGTCTTTCTAAAGCCAGAGCCTTGGTCAGGGACACTGGTAGGAGTGTTCCAATAGAGCATGTCTTTCTAAAGCCAGAGCCTTGGTCAGGGACACTGGTAGGAGTGCTACAATAGAGCATGTCTTTCTAAAGCCAGAGCCTTGGTCAGGGACACTGGTAGGAGTGCTCCTATAGAGCATGTCTCTCTTAAGCCAGAGCCTTGGTCAGGGACACTGGTAGGAGTGTTCCTATAGAGCATGTCTTTCAAAAGCCAGAGCCTTGGTCAGGGGCACTGGTAGGAGTGTTCCTACAGAGCATATCTCGCTAAAACCAGAGGCTTGGTCAGGGACACTGGCAGTAGTGTTCCTATAAAGCATGTCTTTCCAAAGCCAGAGCCTTGGTCAGGAACACTGGTGGGAATGTTCCTGTAGATCATGTCTTTCTAAAGCCAGAGCCTTGTTCAGGGATACTGGTAGGAGGGTTCCTATACAGCATGTCATCTAAAGCCACTGCCATGGTCATGGCCACTAGTAGGAGTGTTCCTATAGAACATGTCTTTCTTGAGCCAAAGCCTTGGTCAGGGACACTGGTAGGAGTGTTCCTATAAAGCATGTCTCTATAATGCCAGAGCCTTGGTCAGGGACACTGGTAGGAGTGTTCCTATAGAGCATATCTCTCTAAAGCCAGAGCCTTGGTCAGGGACACTGGTAGAAGTGTTCCTATAGAGCATATCTCTCTAAAGCCAGAGCCTTGGTCAGGGACACTGGGAGGAGTGTTCCTACAGAGCATGTCTCTCTAAAGCCAGAGCCTTGGTCAGGGACACTGGTAGGAGTGTTCAAACAGAGCATGTCTCTCTAAAGCCAGAGCCTTGGTCAGGGACACTGGTAGGAGTGTTCCCAAATAGAGCATGTCTCTTTAAAGCCAGAGCCTTGGTCAGGGACACTGGTAGGAGTGTTCCTATAGAGCATATCTCTCTAAAGCCAGAGCCTCGGTCAGGGACACTGGTAGAAGTGTTCCTATAGAGCATGTCTTTCTAAAGCCAGAGCCTTGGTCAGGGGAACTGGTAGGAGTGTTCCTATAGAGCATGTCTCTCTAAAGCCAGAGCCTTGGTCAGGGGCACTGGTAGGAGTGTTCAAACAGAGCATGTCTCTCTAAAGCCAGAGCCTTGGTCAGGGACACTGGTAGGAGTGTTCCTAAACAGAGCATGTCTCTTTAAAGCCAGAGCCTTGGTCAGGGACACTGGTAGGAGTGTTCCTATAGAGCATGTCTTTTTAAAGCCAGAGCCTTGGTCAGGGGACACTGGTAGGAGTGTTCCTATAGAGCATGTCTTTCTAAAGCCAGAGCCTTGGTCAGGGACACTGGTAGGAGTGTTCCTATAGAGCATGTCTTTCTAAAGCCAGAGCCTTGGTCAGGGACACTGGTAGGAGTGTTCCTATAGAGCATGTCTTTCTAAAGCCAGAGCCTTGGTCAGGGACACTGGTAGGAGTGTTCCATAGAGCATGTCTTTCTAAAAGCCAGAGCTTGGTCTTGGTCAGGGACACTGTAAAGGAGTGTTCCTATAGAGCATGTCTTTCTAAAGCCAGAGCCTTGGTCAGGGACACTGGTAGGAGTGTTCCTATAGAGCATGTCTCTTTAAAGCCAGAGCCTTGGTCAGGGACACTGGTAGGAGTGTTCCTATAGAGCATGTCTTTCTAAAGCCAGAGCCTTGGTCAGGGACACTGGTAGGAGTGTATAGGCATGTGTTCAAAAAGCCAGAGCCTTGGTCAGGGACACTGGTAGGAGCATGTTCCTACAGAGCATTTCTAAAAGCCAGAGCCTTGGTCAGGGACACTGGCAGGAGTGTTCTATAGAGCATGTCTTTCTCAAAGCCAGAGCCTTGGTCAGGGACACTGGGAATGGTAGATCTTTCTTTCTAAAAGCCAGAGGTCAGGGACACTGGTAGGAGTGTTCCATAGAGCATAGAGCATGTCTTTCTAAAGCCAGAGCCTTGGTCAGGGACACTGGTAGGAGTGTTCCTATAGAGCATATCTTTCAAAAGCCAGAGCCTTGGTCAGGGACACTGGTAGGAGTGTTCCTAGAGCATGTCTCTCTAAAGCCAGAGCCTTGGTCAGGGACACTGGTAGGATCAGGGACATAGAGCATGTCTTTCAAAAGCCAGAGCCTTGGTCAGGGACACTGGTAGGAGTGTTCCTACAGAGCATATCTCTCTAAAAACCAGAGCCTTGGTCAGGGACACTGGGAGGAGTGTTCCTAACAAGCATGTCTCTAAAGCATGTCTTTAAAGCCAGAGCCTTGGTCAGGAACACTGGTGGGAATGTTCCTGTAGAGCATGTCTTTCTAAAGCCAGAGCCTTGGTCAGGGACACTGGTAGGAGGGTTCCTATACAGCATGTCATCTAAAGCCAGAGCCATGGTCAGGGACACTGGTAGGAGTGTTCCTATAGAGCATGTCTTTCTAAAAGCCAGAGCCTTGGTCAGGGACACTGGTAGGAGTGTTCCTATAGAGCATGTCTTTCTAAAGCCAGAGCCTTGGTCAGGGGAACTGGTAGGAGTGTTCCTATAGAGCATGTCTCTCTAAAGCCAGAGCCTTGGTCAGGGACACTGGTAGGAGTGTTCCAAACAGAGCATGTCTCTCTAAAGCCAGAGCCTTGGTCAGGGACACTGGTAGGAGTGTTCCAACAGAGCATGTCTCTTTAAAGCCAGAGCCTTGGTCAGGGACACTGGTAGGAGTGTTCAAACAGAGCATGTCTCTCTAAAGCCAGAGCCTTGGTCAGGGACACTGGTAGGAGTGTTCCTAAATAGAGCATGTCTCTTTAAAGCCAGAGCCTTGGTCAGGGACACTGGTAGGAGTGTTCCTACAGAGCATGTCTTTCTAAAGCCAGAGCCTTGGTCAGGGACACTGGTAGGAGTGTTCCTACAGAGCATGTCTTTCTAAAGCCAGAGCCTTGGTCAGGGACACTGGTAGGAGTGTTCCTATAGAGCATGTCTCTCTAAAGCCAGAGCCTTGGTCAGGGGACACTGGTAGGAGTGTTCAAACAGAGCATGTCTCTCTAAAGCCAGAGCCTTGGTCAGGGACACTGCTAGGAGTGTTCCTAAAGAGCATGTCTTTTTAAAGCCAGAGCCTTGGTCAGGGACACTGGTAGGAGTGTTCCTACAGAGCATGTCTTTCTAAAGCCAGAGCCTTGGTCAGGGACACTGGTAGGAGTGTTCCTATAGAGCATGTCTTTCTAAAGCCAGAGCCTTGGTCAGGGACACTGGTAGGAGTGTTCCTACAGTGCATGTCTTTCAAAAGCCAGAGCCTTGGTCAGGGACACTGGTAGGAGTGTTTCTACAGAGCATATCTCGCTAAAACCAGAGCCTTGGTCAGGGACACTGGTAGGAGTGTTCCTATAAAGCATGTCTTTCTAAAGACAGAGCCTTGGTCAGGGACACTGGTAGGAATGTTCCAATAGATCATGTCTTTCTAAAAAGCCTTGGTCAGGGACAGAGCCTTTTGGTCAGGGACACTGGTAGGAGTGTTCCTATAGAGCATGTCTTTCTAAAGCCAGAGCCTTGGTCAGGGACACTGGTAGGAGTGTTCCTATAGAGCATGTCTTTCTTGAGCCAGAGCCTTGGTCAGGGACACTGGTAGGAGTGTTCCTATAGAGCATGTCTTTATAAAGCCAGAGCCTTGGTCAGGGACACTGGTAGGAGTGTTCCTATAGAGCATATCTCTCTAAAACCAGAGCCTTGGTCAGGGACACTGGCAGAAGTGTTCCTATAGAGCATGTCTTTCTAAAGCCAGAGCCTTGGTCAGGGACACTGGGAGGAGTGTTCCTAGAGCATGTCTTTCTAAAGCCAGAGCCTTGGTCAGGGACACTGGTAGGAGTTGTTCAAACAGCCAGAGCCATGTCTCACTGGTAAAGCCAGAGCCTTGGTCAGGGACACTGGTAGGAGTGTTCCCAAATAGAGCATGTCTCTTGGTCAGGGACAAAGCCCAGAGCCTTGGTCAGGGACACTGGTAGGAGTGTTCCTATAGAGCATATCTCTCTAAAGCCAGAGCCTTGGTCAGGGACACTGGTAGAAGTGTTCCATATAGAGCCTTGGTCAGGGGCATGTTCATTCTCTAAAGCCAGAGCCTTGGTCAGGGGACACTGGTAGGAGTGTTCCTATAGAGCATGTCTCTCTAAAGCCAGAGCCTTGGTCAGGGGCACTGGTAGGAGTGTTCAAACAGAGCATGTCTCTCTAAAGCCAGAGCCTTGGTCAGGGACACTGGTAGGAGTGTTCCTAAATAGAGCATGTCTCTTTAAAGCCAGAGCCTTGGTCAGGGACACTGGTAGGAGTGTTCCTACAGTGCATGTCTCTCTAAAGCCAGAGCCTTGGTCAGGGGACACTGGTGTCTCTTAAAGCCAGAGCCTTGGTCAGGGACACTGGTAGGAGTGTTCCTATATAGACCATGTCTCTTTAAAGCCAGAGCCTTGGTCAGGGACACTGGTAGGAGTGTTCCTACAGTGCATGTCTTTCTAAAGCCAGAGCCTTGGTCAGGGACACTGGTAGGAGTGTTCCTACAGAGCATATCTCGCAAAAGCCAGAGCCTTGGTCAGGGACACTGGTAGGAGTGTTCCTATAGAGCATGTCTTTCTAAAGACAGAGCCTTGGTCAGGGACACTGGTAGGAGTGCTACCATAGAGCATGTCTTTCTAAAGCCAGAGCCTTGGTCAGGGACACTGCTAGGAGTGTTCCTATAGAGCATGTCTTTCTAAAGCCAGAGCCTTGGTCAGGGACACTGGTAGGAGTGCTCCTTTAGAGCATGTCTTTCTTTAGCCAGAGCCTTGGTGAGGGACACTGGTAGGAGTGTTCCTATAGAGCATGTCTTTCTAAAGCCAGAGCCTTGGTCAGGGACACTGGTAGGAGTGTTCCTATAGAGCATGTCTTTCAAAAGCCAGAGCCTTGGTCAGGGGCACTGGTAGGAGTGTTCCTACAGAGCATATCTCGCTAAAACCAGAGGCTTGGTCAGGGACACTGGCAGGAGTGTTCCTATAGAGCATGTCTTTCCAAAGCCAGAGCCTTGGTCAGGAACACTGGTGGGAATGTTCCTGTAGATCATGTCTTTCTAAAGCCAGAGCCTTGTTCAGGGACACTGGTAGGAGGGTTCCTATACAGCATGTCATCTAAAGCCACTGCCATGGTCATGGACACTAGTAGGAGTGTTCCTATAGAACATGTCTTTCTTGAGCCAAAGCCTTGGTCAGGGACACTGGTAGGAGTGTTCCTATAGAGCATAACTCTCTAATGCCAGAGCCTTGGTCAGGGACACTGGTAGGAGTGTTCCTATCGAGCATATCTCTCTAAAGCCAGAGCCTTGGTCAGGGACACTGGTAGGAGTGTTCCTATAGAGCATATCTCTCTAAAGCCAGAGCCTTGGTCGGGGACACTGGGAGGAGTGTTCCTACAGAGCATGTCTCTCTAAAGCCAGAGCCTTGGTGAGGGACACTGGTAGGAGTGTTCCTCTAGAGCATGTCTTTCTAAAGCCAGAGCCTTGGTCAGGGACACTGGTAGGAGTGTTCCTATAGAGCATGTCTTTCTAAAGCCAGAGCCTTGGTCACGGACACTAGTAGGAGTGTTCCTATTGAGCATATCTCTCTAAAGCCAGAGCCTTGGTCAGGGACACTGGTAGGAGTGTTCCTATAGAGCATGTCTTTCTTAAGCTAGAGCCTTGGTCAGGGACACTTGGAGGAGTGTTCCTATAGAGCATGTCTTTCTAAAGCCAGAGCCTTGGTCAGGGACACTGGCAGTAATGTTCCTATAGAGCATGTCTCTCGGAGTGGGGGAAACAAGGGAACCTGGAGGAAACCCACACAAACAGGGGGAAGAACATGCAAACTCCATGCTCAGCGGGCCTGGCCAGCCAGAACTTGAGCACAGAACCTCCTCATTGCAAGGCCACAGTTCTAACCACTGTGCCACCATGCTGACCTAAATGAATTAAATTATGTCTTCAAATTTTGAATACATTGAGATAATACATCATTTCCAATCAAAGCCGTTAATATGAGCAATGACAGTGCATGGTGATGTAATTTTCAGTTCAGACAATCTACAGTGCATACGCATAGTGACGAGCTGCTATTTGATAAAATTCCATAAACCAAAATGAACTGATATGCTGTGAAGACAATTGGCAATAGAAATGATAAGGGTGCCTTTGTGTGGCTGAATTAAAGCCAGGCATGTGTTGTGGGAGGCATTTGTCTCTCTTTGATAATAAAATGCATTTCCATGCGAGACTGAAAAGATCCCACAGTGTCAGAGATATCTCTGCAGGTAATGAATTCCTCTTACAGCACAATTGTATCTTCCATCACAGTTTGGGATAATCTCTTTGGCTGTGAACGGTCAGATGATTATACCCCTACGGTCCACGTTATCTTTCATGCATTCCTGAAATCCTAAATTCTGTTTCAGAGATTGTGGAGCCTCGGGCCGTGGGGAATGATCAACACAGGATGCTAAATTATAGCAGCAAAAACCACACAGCACCACAGTTACTAGGGAAAATGGTACAGACACAGTTTTGATTCAAAAATCTTCTCTTTTTTTATTTATTTGGCTATGGATTTAAAAAATAAAGTACCCAAATGATAATGAAATGTCAAACATATACAGGAGAAATATGCTGTAAACATCAGGAGGTGAACGAGTAAAGCTGAGAAAAGAGTTTTCGCCTTGATTCTGGTTATTCTGGTTAAAATGGAGAACAGATTGTACACTTTTTAGATAGTTAAAATGCCAAAAAATAATGAAATGTTGTTTGCGAAGCTCACCATATTGAGGAGAAAAAGGGCATTCTGGGCCAAAGTGCAATAACTGGACACGCTCCTGCAGGGAACCCTTAATAGTGCTTCCCTGAACGGGATTGGTTGCTGCCTTTCAGACATACTGCTATATTTTAGTGGAGACGCCCAATCCGTTAACAATGAGCTGATAAGCTGATTGTAGCGTAATGAGGAGCTCAATGTTACATTACACTTCCGCCCGGACAGAATATCTGACTCGGGCCATCGCTGACCCTCAATGACCCTGAGCACCTCCCCCTTAATTTTGAGCCCTTCACTTGTAATGGCCTACAGTAACCTGCTGTTTCCATCCTACTATTATCTCTTCCCGCAGCTGAGTGATATTATAAATGAGGGCCTTTCACAGCCATTCCGGCACAATCTTAACTCAGGGAAAACTGAGATATGGACACCATCAACAAAACGAGGTCATTTTGCACCCATTTAATGCTATCTCCTACTCACAGCCAACGTGTCACGCCGTTTCCTTCCAAGAGATGCACCTAACTCTTTTTTTTTTGGTGCAAATAAAAAAAGAATGTTTAATCAATAAATTTATCTGCAGACTAAATCTCAGTATCTGTAAAATGAAACTGATGCAAAGTTAGACTCCAGAACACTATGGTTTGAAAAACCTGGTGACTGGAGATTGAAAGACTGATGACCATCCATCCATTATCAAACCTCCCAACTTGTTCCATAGAATGAAGAGGCACTGGAGTCAATCCCAGCATGCACTGCGCAAGAGACAAGCATACACTCAGTTTGTGCCATCTCAGGGCACACGCACCAGTCACTCTATGGACTATTTAGACCATCAATTCATTTATCAATAATCTACTATCAATCACTGTGGGAGAAAAGCAGAGAACCTGGGGGAACCCATTCAAACAAAGGGAGAACAGTGAAAAGCTACACGTAGAGAGGCCATATTCAATCCATGAATCTTCTGGCCATGAGGTGACAGCATTAGTCACAGCATTAATCTTCCACCTCCTGCTCACTCTTCTTTGCTCTAACCATGTGTCTTGTTTGGCCTTCACCCATCCTCTCTTACCGTCTCAAACACCCCCCACCCTCCCCCAGGCTGAAAGAGATGCCCATCCCTGGAACATGACTGATCTGAGTCACTTAAAGCAGACTCACTGCCTTCCTCAGATGGTTTATTCTTATGGTCAGACTCACCTCCTCTGTCCACACCCACTTCAGTAATCGACTGAGGCCTAGAAACCTTTCAGGACACCAGTGAATGCTCCGGAGAGGAGCCCAGAGGGCCCTAAAGGATGTCTGAGCATGAAAACTAAGGCATATTTCCATTTTAAGTAAAATTGTAGCCCCCAGACGAAGTCGGGCGGCTACTATAGATTCACGCACATTGTCTCCGCCGCCGCCGCCGCATCCGTAGACACTTTCTTGATGACGCTCTACAGGCTGTAATTTTTGACCAGTTTCTTTCACATTTGGTATGGACCTGTGTTACACTTCACTTATGACACCCATTGATTTTGGTTGCCATGGCAACAGTATTGGCAAAATAATATGCAAATTAGTGGCAAAACAGAGATTTCCTTGTGGACGCAGTACTGGCTGCAATTTTTGACTGATTACTTTCATATTTGGAAAGGACGTGTTACACCTCATTTATGACACCTATCGATTTTGGTTGCCATGGCAACAGTATAGGCCCAATTATATGCACAAAAAAGGGGAGAAGCGGGCTTTCAGGGCTACACCCATGCGGTCGCAGCCGGCCGGACTGTCTAGTTAACATGAGAATAAATGATCGACAACTGGATGCATTTGTCCATACATTCCCAGTCCGAAATAAGCACGGCTTGAAACGGATGCTTGAATTAGGAATGACAACCCGCGTACCTTATACACTGTTCTTCAATCCCTCCATCCTTGAATCGGTTCCTAGCATCTTTATCTTATGACCTCCATGAGTGAATGGAAGAAGACGTGAAATCATGAGGTAAGCAGGGACGCAACAATCCAACTTTATCAGTCCTGGTACCAATAACTGGCCTTTGGGTATTGGCCGATTCCGAGTGCCAATCCGACTCCAGCGTTTAATTATTAAGCCGTAAGTCTCACTGTGTGGAAGAAACTGGAATCATTCTTTTATGTGTAAAGCAACATAAGGTTTGTGTAAGACAACCTTGCTTTCAAAACTTTGTGAAAGAAAATTTAACAAATAAATACATTGATATAAATGTTCTGAATTGTTATTTATTACCAGGCCAGCCTATCATCACCGATACCCAAGCACTTTGAGTTGTAGCGGACCACTATCCAATATAACTATTGGAATCTGCGCATCTCTAGATGTGAGGAGGCAAAATAAATTAAAACAAGTGTTGCCACTAAACGTGGCCATGTCCCCCACCAGGTCACGGAAATCGACTGGGGTTGGCGTATCACAGTAATACACATTGAAGCCAAAGATGAACAAAATCGGTCAAACCGTTCTTGAGATATCGCGTTCACAACAAACAGGACGTGATGGACGAATGGACGGACGAACAGAGCTGAATTTTATGTCCCCCACTCGTTCGCTACCGCGGCGGCGGGGGACAAAAAAAATGAATTAAGCCAAGTAACTCTAGAGACCTGAGAAACTGTTACATCCTCCAACTCGGAATTTCATGTTTGAATTAACTTCTAAATTACCCTGAACCAATTAAAAAAATTGCTGGTAGTGAAGCCAGGGAAAGTGTGAAAGGCCAAGGACCAAGAAGTACATAAATACTGCAGGTCAGTCATGTAAGGGCGAGCTGGAATTGAATGTATATCTGAACGTGACAGTGCTGAGGGAATGTGCACGTTAACAGCCTCCGGTGCAGCGAGAGTTTGTTTCACTCCAGATTTTTATGGTGCGTAGAGCGCCAGAAACCCCAGGCTGGTCTCCAAAAAACCTATTAAATGGCTGCACGTTATAATTATGACTTAGCACAACGGTAATATAAATGCTGCTTAAAACGTAATTACAAATGATAACGAAAAAATATATATGTGAATTCATGCCACAAAGAAGGTTAATGATACAGTAAAATGCTCAATGAGCCACAAAATGCGCACAACTCAGTCAATGACTTAATTTGAAGCAAATCACATTTTTGGTTTTGAAGACATACTGAGTTCAGAGTGTGTTTATTTCACATTTTGCCCTTCCCCCCAGCACTCTGAGGTGAGACCAGTCTGTATTTCCAGTGGTGTGAATCAATTTGCTGCTAATTAGCTTTCTACACGGAGGCTGTAAAGTTTGTTCAAAATGCATTTCCTCATAACACAAAGCAAGTTTGACTCATAATTTGCTTTGTTTTGAATTATTAATTATCCAATAAATGGTTTGTCTAAGTGGCCATGCATCCACAATTCCACCAATTAGAAGACCATTCATTGTTCATTTCATCTGTTACAATTTTTTCCCCTCTTCCAGCAATCAAAAGCCATTTCCAGTATAGGACAATACTGATATTGAACTTTCATTATTCATGGCATGCATAGTCATTTCTGACAGGATGTGGTATTTAAGATTAAATAAAAACCCAATAAACATGAGAGCGCAATTAGGGAAAATCAACAACGTGGAAATCCTGAGATTGCAGTCTTGGCTGGAACAAGAACCAGGGCAGACAGTGGACCCAAGGACTGAGTACGAAAACCCCAGCTCTCGGGCATCTCGAACTGATGTTAGTAACTCAAGCGTACAGACCCCCCCCCATTCCAAAATGGAGACACCCTTTCACACCACAAGCACGTCTGAGCAGCGCTTTACCAGCTGCGTGACTGTTTTCAGTAGAGCGCAAGAGAAAATGGCCGCCATGCATAACGAATATCCCCTCATCTCTGCCATCATGCATGAGAGACCCGCGGAGGAAACGTATCGCCAAAATATGCTACGCGTCCGCGAAAACGCTCCTTCTCATTACCTCGCTCACTCGCAACCGCTCACGGACGACCTCCATTAAAGTGCAGCAGCCATTATTAACGCAAGATTGGTGGAAGGATCAAATAAGCGCTCAACAAAAATAAGCTTAGCGTCGAGCAATCAAAGTAACCACCAGTGTATTTTCCTATTGATTTGTTATCACAAGGCCTGTCAAGAGGGCACATATTACATAATGGGACTCCTGGCTTTCAGAGTAATTTAACAGTTCAGTAGCTCTATTCATCAGTACAGAGAAGCTGATTCACATTGAACTTGGAGTTTCTTTGGCCTAAATCAGTGGAAGAGAAAAAAAAAAAACAAAACAAAACTCAAGAGATCTGGTGGCTCTCCGCTGGTAGGATTTAGAATTATAGGCAAATCCCTGTACATAGAATCATTATTTTAATTGAATACTGTGCTCACCAGGTGCAAGGTTTTTTTTTTCCATTCGACAACCAATCCATGGATAAGAGTTTTTTTTTTTGTTAAACGACAGAGAGAAGACTCTTCACAGAGAATGTAAGCATCCCTAAGGGCAAACACCTGTCTGCCAGAAAGTAATAACTTTGAAACACTTTCACAAAAACCAGACAAAAAGCAACCCACTTCTGAGGTTAGAGCTTTAAGACACATTTCAGCGAGTGGCATTAGAGGAACAAAAAAAAAAAAAAAAAAAAAAACACTTATGTCTTACAAGCCGAATGCGTTCATCCTGCTGTGGACTTCTGGGTTGGGATAATCGTAAAGCACAAAGTTTCCTGAAAGATGGGTTCAGGGCCCACAGGGGAGAGAATAATAAAAAGCCTTTGCCGAGCTGTGGGCGACGCTCGCATTCGCAGCCATAGTTTTATTACACATTTTTCATTCCGCCGTTATCGCCAAACACAGATGGGTAGAGGACAGTTTCCCTGTGGTCTGCACTGTACGCATCCCAGTGTTATTCGCTGAAGTCCTGGGAGAGCCATTGTAACGATACGGCACATATAATCTGAATATGCGCCAGCCGCTGGAGGACCTAAAAACACAAGAAGAAAAGAAACAAATCCCTGACAGCACTGCAGAAGTGTGCCAGTTTTCTATTGTTTTTTATTTTTGTTTTGTTTTTTGTCTATGCATTTCAGTATAGGGAGGGCGGTGACATAAGGTAACGACTCGCTTTTTACTCTTGTGGAGAAACGCTTCAGCCACTGGCTTATATAAAAAAAAAAAAAAAATGTATCGATGATGAATTAAAACCAGGAGACTGTTTTCTTCTGATCTACTTTGAACCAACCTTGTAATTTATTTCATGGCTTTTAAAGTCAGTATATTCCCAAAGCACTGTCTGAGGACCACAGCCAGGCCACAAATATCAGCATCAGAGGGCAGGTTCGTACCGAGGAACATAAACAAAAAACTCTTGACAAAATGGTGCTTCAAGGCTTTAACGACATGATGCTCAATAGCAACAGAGCCCCATGTCTAACAGCGCAATGTATACAGTAGTTTACTGCAAATCAATGCAGTAATACATAAACTATAAAACTTGGCGTGGCAACAACCGACATGCGGTTGCAGTTATATGGCCAGAACAGCACGGCGTCTGAATTTACGGCCCCTATTTTATGGGCCATTTCAAATGTTGTACCACAAACGCTATTTCCCAAAGACGAGAGCTTGCATATGCACACATACTCATCTCATTTATTTACGCTTATTGAATTTATTTATCATTTACAGGGTTCAATTTGCTTTTCCAACTACTAGCCCTGTAATCGCAAAGCAAAGAACTTGCAGTTTGCCTAATCAAGACCAGAATCTCCTTTCACAGCTATAACATTAAAACATCCACGGTTTCACAGGGAGCAACCATAACCCACAAAATGACACACCGTTATGAACTTCAAAGAAGGAACCAGGTGCAGATCCACATAAAAAGCCTTTAGGCACTCTAATAACAATTCTTCAAGCCGCAGTTGGCACAAACAGAAACATCAGTACGAACGGGGGCTCAGGAGGAGGCGGAGTCAGGGGCAGTCCGAGTCAGGCGATGAGCGATCAGGATCAGAGGGGGTGTTGATGTTGTGGTCAGAGAGAGGTTCGAGGTTAGTACAGGGACAGCAATCCTGGGCTAGAGGACAGGCTGGATTGTACTCATTCAGGAACTTCACAGGTGGGAAGGACCATTCTTGCTACTCTTGAGCTGACAGAAAAGGGAGGTATCCCTAATGAAATGGTTCCACATTTTCTCAATAGATTTTACCAAAGACAGAAGGGATAGAGCTCTAGGCAGAAATGGCTTAGAACACAATGAAGAGAGACAATCCAGGGAGGGAAGGGTATGGACGAAGAACTTAAATACAAGCAGCAACAATTAATAATGGGACAGCGGTGAGTGTGGGAGCTCATTGGGGAGGGCGATGCACAAGACAATTAAAGAATTATGAAAACTAAAGGGGAAAACATGAGGGGGAAAAAAACTGTCAGGGATGGTTGGGGTGTGGAAAAAACATTAAAGAAGACCTCAGGACTTAAGCTGCCAATTGAGAACTAAAATCCAAAGCCCAGATATTTTGCCATCTCCAGTGAGACAATAAAAAAGGTTGATTATATATTGCAACTGAAAAAGGTGCCAATGACGATACTAAAAGGGTAAATTTTGACAAGAAACATTCATTGTAACTTGTAAAAAACATATTTTTTTAAGGTCTTAGTAATTCCACCAAGTATGCCAGTGTTGGTCCCAAAAGCACAGATGACACAGAGGACTTACAGGGATAGAAAGCTATTTTTGCACCAGCTAAAGAATAAAACATAAAAGCGGATGTGATATGTAGAGCCATCAGAACTAAAGCTGATTCAATAGCACCGTTACAAAAACCAAAGAATACTGTAAGCAGCTGCCTATTTAGGCTTGTTCCACAAAGCAGGCTAAATGAGTTTGCCGGGTAATTGCACTGTGTATAACCTAGATTCCACACAAGCATAAAACAGACTAATGTAAAACTAGCTGTTCTGGGTTTTTGTTCATACAGTAACCTCAATAACTCAGCAATCATGCTTCGCGAATATGCCCAAGAGTTACATTGTCTTTATAGTGAGCTCAAACATCCTCAGTCCCACAGTTTTCACAGCAGATGAGATACATGAAAACTGAAGACTCCTTTGTATGAGTCCAAATTTCTCAGAGACTGGAAGGGGATGGCTGAAAAATAGTCTTTGTGGAGGCTCTTGCGCTAACACTTGTGTGGTAACATGGGCTTAGGTTCCAAAGCAAAGCAAACCATTTCTCCAGGCCCTCCATGACTGCTTGTCTAATCGTGTCACCACTTTCATCTTTCAGATGATTATTTCTGAAGGTTTTTGATGGTCACATCATTGCTCCATAGGTTTACTCAATGTGGTTGCAACTTCCTTCAAACTATAGCTCAGAGTCTGCACTTTGCTGTTCCACATTGAATAAAAAGTGTGGGAATTACAGCTATTTAAAACTGCAACACTGTCCAGCATTTTTAGACCCCACATAAAGCACACAGAGTTGCAGATTTATTTTTCCTGCCAGGAGTAGTCTCTCCATGCCAGAGAATTAATTCTGCACCCTTCTTTCAACGAGGACCCCATTTGACTAATCTTCCCTTTAGACGATTAGTTCTGCTCTTGTTGCAAAAAAAATATTTAATAAATGAATCAGTGCTGGATTTACTTGAAAATATAGTATCAGAGGGTTCCAGACAACCATGTTGAGTAACTCCAAATGCTTTAAGCCATTTAGACATTCTGAACCAAATTAAGTTGCATAGATGTTAACAGAGAAGCATATACACCAACATGCCAAATAAATTTTACATTTTAGTAATCAGAATGCAGAATAAATTTCATAAGTAGTAGCAATAGTTCAACATGTTGACCAAATCAGTTTCAAAACTAGTATTTCCTCAGTTTGAAATACTTCAATAAAGCAAAACATCAAACATCATGTCCCTAGTTGACTGTAAAACGGATGCTTTAAAGCCTTGTCTATTGCTTACCTTAACAGAACCAAGAGAATTGACTACAAGCCCCGAACAACAGGGGTCCAACTTTTTTTAAATTTATTTCTAATTTTGGACTACTATTGCACTGAGCACTTTATGTACTGTATTCTTGAAGTGTGGAACATACGCCCCACCCATTGTACAGTACTGGAACTACACTGCACTACACAAAATATCACTAAGAAATCATTTTAAGATTAAAACTTAAAAAAAGACAATACCAAATTAGACGACTTTTGTTCTCAGGGACTATAAGGAGGTTAGGTAGTTTGAATTAAGTCCTCGTACAGTCTTCATTTGAAAGTCCATTGAAATATTACACAAATGCTGAATTTCCATTCAACAATCACATTTTCGCCAACCTAGAACGACATCAACTAGCTAAGAAAGGTCATTCTCCCAATGTTGCTAGAAAGACGTCAAGAAACACCTGTTGCACTGAGGAAACGTGTATACACGAGTCATCAGGATGTGGCATATCCCCCGGCCCTTACAAATTTTGAAATTAGGAAAATGCCAAAATAGCAAAAGGCAGTTTTCCAGCACCTAGTCAATTAGTCTTCCACACATCCTAAACAAAAGGAAACTGTCATCAATATCCCCCACCACCATGGAGAACTGTTTTCAGACCCAATATATTTCATGACCAGTAACATACACCCATTAAATTTATTTAATCTATTTCAACTAGTTTCTGGAAAAAAAACGTATTCCTACTTAGCCGTACAGATGGATAGAAGGACAGACAGATGTACAAGCTCCATTGCAATATCCCCCACTCCCCATATTAATCTTATAAAGTTACAGGATGATACAAGATAAGAGTATAAGGGATGGTGAAATGTGATTGGATGATGGCGGCCAGCTTAAATTAAAAAAAAAATCTTGCTCTTATAGATCTATCGGACCCTTGAACAACTCTGCATCCTTCACTTAGCAGCCATGAAGCTCACTAAGTGTGCCTAGTAACATGACGCTTAATTCTACTGACTTTAAGCAGTATTACAGGCCAAAAGGTACTAAACAATCCTCCAACCTCAGTTCAACCGTTGGGTTCCTGTATCCCCTGGATGGCTCCTCTGCAATATCCCCGCAAAAAAGCCACCAGTGGGGAAAGAAAGGCCTGATACGGTATGAATCGCCTCCAACTCTCCTGGGGCGTTCCGGTTCGACACGACCGCCATTCAGAGCCATACAGCTGATTTTACGCGGGGAGAAAGAGCAGCAGGTGGTATCTGCCAAGTGGCAGAGGAAACCGCCGGCTCAGTTACACGCGGAGTCTACCCCGCTGTCATCCGTTTCATGGTCGGTGGGTGATCGCCGTTGCTAGGGGAAGCCTTTGAACTTCGCTAAAAAAAAACACTCTCTCCCCGTGAACCTTCCACAACCTCA
Source organism: Gymnothorax javanicus (assembly GCA_029692085.1). Taxonomy (NCBI): domain Eukaryota; kingdom Metazoa; phylum Chordata; class Actinopteri; order Anguilliformes; family Muraenidae; genus Gymnothorax; species Gymnothorax javanicus. Next base: position 17,476,047 of record CM056201.1, read on the forward strand.
ACTTAAAGACACTTCTTCAGACAACATAGCGAGAGATGTCATTCCCTGACTTCCTCTATAATGCAAAGAATGTGGTCGTCTCACCCATGCACATTTGTTTGTTTTACATGTTGATAAAATAAGCCTGTTAGCCATGGCTTCGTGGCCGGTTAAATCCTGATAATCAATGTTTTGGTATGAATCTCAGTCCTGTAAATTTTAGCCGGATATATTGCTGTCAAGCTCTGAAGTTTAATAAGAGGCATGAAATACCACGGGTTGTTGTATTAACAATTTACCCACGCTGCACTTCAGTGCCCTTTAAACTTTGCTATTCCTCAACTAATGATGCTCCAGTGGCCATGAAAAAAAAACTGAGCAGAAACTTGCTCAATAACTACTTTGCTCTCTTACAATCGCAGTTGAGCTTAACAAGAACTGAACTGATAACATGGTTCAGCCAACACAGCTGAAAATACCCTCTACACTGTTATAAATTGACTGAATTTTACAGTTAAATTAATGCATTGTCTCCTTGTTATTTTAACTGTGAGTAGAGTCCTGTGTGCATTTAACTGTGGTTTACAGTTAACATACATGGAACATCTGTTATAAACTGATTGTAAAATTAAATTTTAAATAACTGGCAAAAAAAGGTGCCAGTTTAAGTTGTATAACAGTGTAATTAAAACGCATGGTTTGATGAAAATCCTTTTTTTAATTTAAATTTAACATCCCTCTTCCACAGATGTTATCATAGCCACAGTTCATTTTCACATCTAAGAATACTTTAAAAGATATATAAGCTTCCACTTCATTCCAGTAGCTTAATTGGTTCATCGGACAGCCCTGAATTTACTACCATCAGGGATGAAGTTATGTAATACTTGAATATCAGGAATAACTTAAAGTTTTTTTATTTTCATTTTAGAAGAGTTCAGATGAGGTCCAAGGGGAGCTCTATGGATCAGATAAGGGTTGAATCTGCAATACTTTAGTTTAATGTGCATCTTCCCTCATTAAAGACAAATTGGACATGAACTTGAACATAAACCATTATTGCTGGAACATTATTCCAAATTTGGATCCATCCAACTAAGCATATTTCTCTAATGGAACATGATGCAGGGAAGCCAGCCATGATGACAAATCATGTCCTCTCCAGGCCTTTCTTTGCTCTTAGACTTCTGAAAATACAATGTGGTTCACATACAGCCCAACAACCTCAGAAGCTCTGGGTATGTCCAAGGTTTAGAGATGAGCTCCCTGCTAAACATAAACATAGTAATAGTCTCTTGAAAATCAGAAATATCGACCAGGCAGAAGTGACTTGCATGCTCCAGTCACGAAAAGGGAAATTAATAATTTGTTCGTGATTGAAAAACCAAAAATGTGTGGAAGAATCTACTGGATCATTTTCCTGGACATGAGTTTGAAAAGCGTGGACGTCTGTAATCTTAATTAGCTTGGCTCCAAAACCCAACAAGACACCTTGGAACTCCAACTATATTTCCATCATACAAGGTGTCCAGGGCTGAAAAACAGTCTGTTTCAATCAACATCTATAAAACCACTGGCCCTCAGAAGGGCTTCTGGCCCATGACATCACCTGGAGATGGAATATCACAGTGTCACACATTATTGTCTGTAGGGCAAAAAGGAACCAAATTATGAGATGATTCATTTTCAATACATTCACATGCACAGTAGGTTTATAAAACTCACATGATCACATATCTGACACTGTAAGCCAAATGATCTTTTTCATGGAAACACTAAGCAGGCTAAACTTGCCCTCTCTGCTCAGAGGGCAACCTTTCGTCACTTTTTTCCATGCACTCGATCTTACAGTAAAAATGTACCTCAAAAGATACCCCACGATTCCACTGTGGAGCCCTCCATTGTCAGAATGAAACCTTTAACTAAATGATTGTTTGTTTCCGGCCAGCCTGTTTTCACTAAATTGTCACTTCCTTCCCTTTAAAGACTGAGCAATTACAAGTGTTCCACACACTATTCATCGTCCCTGCACTGACGAAATTTGATCACATATAACAGCAATGTGTGCTCTTGATTCTGCTCCATTTTTTACAGCGCTGCCCTTTTTCTGCTGCCTCATCAAATTCTGCAACAATTCCTGTCAGCAGCACTGTAATTGAATATGATATAACCACTCAACATTATAAATAGCAGACTGATAAGGGAATATTTTTACAAAGGGGTTCGGAGGTATCAAGCAGCGTACCGTAGGCCTAACTTTGGCGGGCTAAGAAAACATGTCTTCACTGTGCCGTAGTTTAAAGTTAGTTAAGACACTGAGCATTCTCTTGTGCACTGTGGGGGTGGGGATGGGGATGTCAGAAGGTTGCTGCCGAATGCAAGCGCAGCACTTCTAAGAGATCCGGAATGCTGTTCCGGCAGGATAAAGCACAAAATAAGCACTGGTTATTTATGTGGAAAAAGTTCAATATATTCCCTGGATTCACACAAATATTTTCCAGAAAACAGGGACTGCATGACGAAAATTTCCTGGCTTTTGATTTGGCAGGAAATCAGCACTGGTAAACTCCGCTGGGAAACAAAGAACAGTACTGTAGTGCGATCTTGGTGTTTTGGTAGGCAGATAACGACAGCTGTCATCCCAGTTACAGTTAATGAAGCCCCACCTCTGCAAATTCCCTGGGTGTGTGATTCAGCACACATCCAACACAATCCTCCGCAGATTCCCGGACAACAAAACATGCCAAGCATTCCACAGTGCCGTCATTCTCATAACCTGGTACCAGCTGAGCACAAGACATGCAGTGAACTCTGAATATTTTGGATAGTGGCTACATTTCAATTGGCTGCAATTTGCATGACATTCCGGCCATGTAGATATCCCATCACACACATCACATCCGGTGCGCAGCTTGCGTCACGGAAAGACAACAGCAATTCAGCTGCACTTTAGAAACTACAAATAATATATATGCCAAAATCAAGTCAAGAAAAAGTACCGGATGCATGAAAAATGAATATGGCTTCTATGCTCGGTATCGTCCTGTCAATTATCCATAACCATGCAAGCTAACCCAACTTTTCCCCCGCAGCTGCGCAAGACCAGAAGCCATTTGGCCACCAAACTATCCCATGCTCTTTTTTTTTCCCACTGTGTCCACTGGAATGAACAGTGGCTTGCTGGCAGCCAGAATCACCCAAATGAGCAGATATGTGAAATTGCATATTTTTATTTCCTGATTGTGTTACTGGTAATATTGGTCATCAAAGTTGTGACAAGGATTTTTGCATCAATGTCAGTTCATCTGGCCATTTCAGTCCCGGGGATCACAGCTCACAGCAAGGAGGGTACAGTGCTTGCATCCTATTATCCGTTATTCTGTCTTACGGACACAATAGACTAATTATGAAGCAAAAAATTCATATTGATACAGAAAACGCTCGAGACATACTAACGAATTCATATTATAATCAACAAACTGACATGGAACAGCGGACAGTTAAAGCATCAGTAAGGGGTCTCAGCAGGGTTTGCTGCATTCAAAAGCTTAGTCTTGCATGCAGAAATGTGTCCACAGATAAATGAGTATGTATAAGTGGCAGTGATGAGTGTCATGCTGCGCTCAAACACTATCCGTTTACTGCTGCCATTTTACATGCATCATTTTCAGCCTTTATTTTAACAGGACGGTTTCACTGAGAACATGTCTCTCATTTTCAAGGATGCCCTCAGAGAGATGCCAGATAGAACAGTTGCAAGTCAGGAGGGATAGAGAGCAACAGGGATAATGCCTCTGGAGCAATTTTGGGGTTAATGGCCTTGATTAAAAGTCCGAAGGCAGAGTTCTTCCTTACCTCATCGCTCCAGATCAAGTCAGAATCCCAAGACCCACTGGAGGTTTGAACCAGCAACTCTAAAGTTAACAGTCTAGCAACCTACCATAAGGCTCTACTGCCGCCCAATAACATTAGTTCACTGCACCAGCAAATTATTTATCCGTTTTTGCTCATTAAACTTATTGTACCTTCCGGTACAGACTATAATGCCCAATCATGCGACATTCCCTCCTCAGTTTCACAAAAGGTAAAATTTATTTATATCACTGAAAGAGCGGCAAGGCTTTTATTCACCGCTTGAGATAACATCACCAAAAACATGGGAAGATTCACTCTACCTGCCAGCATTCACATGTATTTCACAGCGGTGGGCCTTTCGCTCGACGGCGCACGGATGCGCCTGAATTCATGGAACAGTGGTTGCGTAAAGAGCGACAACTGGAGCGTAACATCGCTGCCACCTGGGCATAACCTTTACAGAGCACTGACACGGAGAAAATTGACCATTCAGACGCGGATAGGCGGGACCCTAGAGAACCTGGTCCTACACGGCCAAACGCGGGGTATAGAGCAAGCGAAAAAACAAAACAACTGGAAACGCTCCCAAGAGAACTGACAACCGCCATTTTGCTGTTCATCTAAACATTACGATGTGGCTTTTCAGGTACATAAGACTTTTTACTGATTCCCCCACCTCCCCTGTGCACAAAGTGAAAAGGTTTTTTTTTTCCCCCTCCTCTTCTTCCTTTTGGTTGCCCACTTTCACATTTTTTTACCTTTCGGTAAATCTTTTCTCACCAAAAATTGACTTCTCGCAAAACTTCCACATCCATCGCCATGTTGGCATTGAAAGATTTGCTATACTGTATTGAATATGGTTCTGAATAATGGTTGTCAAGCAAGCATAAGCAACATGCTTTGATGCATCCATAACACAAGCAGCATGTAAAAAGAGCAACTCGCACAGTCCAAGAAGCTGTCGCCACAAAATCACTAAACCCCGTCATCATTGAGAGTGACGCCTGTGTCCTGACGCAAAGTCACTGTAACTCCAGAATGTCCCCCAGTGACTTCAGAATGATTCCTCCCCACTATTTTAATTCCAAGCACAAGGATCTTTCTAATTGCCACAAGTCCTCAGCTGAAAGGTGAACCCATTTGGTGAGACGAGTTCATGAATGGAATAAACATATGGCAGCACCTCTATTCAAAATTTTTTACTCAAGATCTTAACACTTAGGGAAACATAAGCAAAATTCTCTTCATAAACTACAGCACCACTTTTCAACAGCCAAGAATTTCCTTTGGAACAATGCATGCACCATCAATAGTGCAATGATATGCTCAGAGGAACCAGTCACAACTCAGGGATAATCCAAAAATCGTAAGCCTTTATTGCAAAATGGGTCAGGATCAGAAGACACAAGGATTGCCAAGCCAAAAACAATGTCCAAAAAGTGAAATCGACTAGACAGGCAGGAGTCAAAACCAGTAAGGCAGATGTGCAATGGTACATAGACAGTAAGCCAAACTCGTAGTCGAAATCCAGAAAGGTAGGTCATACACAGGGCATCCAAAACAGAAATCGTGGTAGTACAAAAAACAGGTTCAAAATCCAATAAGGCAAAACAGGAATAGAAGGGTGATGGCAAACTCGAGGTCGGGCAAAACAGTCGTGAAGAAGCAATGAACAAAAGGCATACGAGGAGCTCTGCACAGATGTAAATTGATCAACGTTCTGACAGAGAATGAACTGCAGCGAAGACTTTAAATAGACAAGAGGGAAGTCACATGCTATGCAGGGAACAGGTGAATTGGATAAGACTAATTACAGAGGTAAGCACACAAAAACGCGGATAGGATCATCGCAGACAACCTATGACAGATAAACAGCTCCGGTCAAGGAGTTCTAAGTGCACAGTTAAGATTCCAGGACAGAGAGAGAAACGCACCTGAGGTGCGTAAGCTGTAATCAAAGCAGAGCTCAGGGAAAGCAAAAGGGGCGGAGTTACAGAACAGAGTAGAGCGGGGCAGAGTTAGTTATATTAGTAAACAGTGATATCTACACACCTAATCAAAATATGTGAATGTTAGTTGGTTAGTTTATGTACAGACAAAGGGATTAGTATACAGTAAAATTACCAGTACTAACTAAGCAGCCTAGTGGTTAATTAATATGGTAATTTCAGAACCGCGGGAAAAAAGGTAAAACGAGACTAGAAGGAACTTCCGAAATCACCCGAAGCGTGTCTGCACGCAGACAGGGGAGCGCACTAGCATGATGACACAAATCACATCAGACATTACAGGGGAGACGATGTGCAATGCAATAAAGGAATGAATAAATAAACATGAAAAGTAATAAATACAAAACCAGACAGATACAGATCATAACAACTAGTCCATTCTGTACCAATCTGAACATTTTTTAATAGACTCAAATGATTGTGGTGCTGAAAGCACTCTCTTACAAGTAATTTACCAAAGTTTTAGTCAGCGAGTTTGATACACGGAATGTTCCAGACTGTTCGAGAAGCACGGCGTGAGCACATTTTTTGTTCCGAGAGAAGCTGGTGATGAACAGAGAGAAGGATAATCTGATTTTGAATATGAGCAGAATTAAGCGGTGCGCATGCAAAGAGGAAGACGCGAGCGGAGGGCAGGGATAACGTGGAGTAGAGAGCTGAACCGTGAAATGAATACTGCCATCGCCGTCTTTTAAAATCAAACTTTCAGCTACTTACCATTCAACTGGCAAGCCATACAGAGAGGTTGCTGTTCTCTTAAAGTGTTCAAACACTGCCTTAAAACTACCCTACCAACTAAGCATACTGAGGTCACTGTTTAGACCACAAATCATAGACCAAGGTTCCCCAAATCACAGTCCTCGAGAGCCTAGTACTGCTGGTTTTCCACTTGCTTTTGTGTAAAGATAGTCCAGCCAATCAGTAGCACTAATATTTCAATTAATTGCCAAGAAGGAAAGAAAACCAGGGCTGGATTTGGATTCGAGAGCCAGATTTGGGGAGCCCTGTACATAGACCATACCAAGTCAAAAAGAAACAAGGCATATGTGCAACCATTTAGCATATACAGTACCTTGCGAAACTTTTAGGTATCCCAGCTTTTTATGATCATTTTGATACCCTCTTGTAAAAAGGGCACAAGTGACATTTTGGACTAAAATGATGTTTTTTTTTTTTTTTTTTTTTAGATACATACAAGTAGGACCCATAGCCTGGCAAAATTTAAGGTCTGAATTCTTATCCAAAAGGCGTATCTGCGAGTAAAATTTTCCCACCAATGTTTCTCATGTGCTTGAAGGGCGTATGTAACAATCCCCATGTTAAAATGGGCGTAAATGGTAGTTGTGCCTTTTACGTTAACAAGGGATGATTAATAATAGAAAATTTATATGGCATTCCTAATCATAAATTAGTAACAGCCAAAAATCAAGCAAAGCTTGAAGGCAGCACTGTTACCCAGACTTCGAAGAATGCTCAGACCATTTGAGAGAACAACTAATAAATGGTAAAGGAGTGGATAAGAGAGGATAAGTGACACATCCTCTCAAAAATGTTCTACACACTCTCTTATACAGCCAACTTAAGGCAGGACAACACCATTGAATCAGGACACGAAGTTTCACAGCGAAGGTTTCTGTCATGAACAGCCCCTCATTTTCAGCAGGTGCCACCGACAGCTGCACCTTGTCAAAAAAAAATATCGAGGAAATGTACAAAATCCGTGTCAAACCTTTGGCTCCAGCCACCTTCTAGTCCTTTTACATCTGAGCTTTGACGTTTTTCCTGAGGTTTTTTTTTTTTTTTTTCCCAGGCTAAACGACTTGGACAGAACTCATTTCTCCATGACTGAATCCAAATGCCCGCAGACTGGACTGGCAGACTCTCCCCTCTCGGACTTCAGTCTGACGTACTGTAACTCTGACTGAACTGCTCCTCATCATTATGTGAAATCTGTGGGAGCGCACTGCTGTGAGCTTAAATGGACAAATGGGACTGGACTTCAGACCTCACTCATAACATACAGTAACTGCGGTTACCAGCAACGATCCTACCCTGTGTCTGTCTGTCTGTCTGTCTTCCTGTCGGAGAGCTTCGAAAGCTCTTTTTGCTGTCGCTGTCTTCTCGGAGTTTGGCACAGGTTATAAGTTACAGTGCCCCTTTAAATAATTACCTTGGCCAATGAATTTAGACAGAGGTCGTGTTTTTGCCCCCGTTTGACTGTCTGGCTGTTTGTTTGTATGCACGATTACGGAAAAGGTTCTGAACCAATGCTGGTGAAACTTTGTGGGGAGGTTATATATACTGAACAACAAAAGAAACGCGAGTTAGCAAGTTGGTTAATGTGCTCGCACGGTCACCTCGTCGAAGTGACTGCAAAACAAAGAAATGTTTGAAGAAATGAGTGTAAATGTGCATGAGCTAATAGAAAATAGGGTTTTTATAATAATAACACATGCTTAGTTTCTGGTCAGTCTTGTATTAACTTGTGTTTCTTTTGTTGCTCAGTATATGACAACGGAAAGAAGAGTTTAGATTGCCACAAGTCTAGGCCAAAGGCCAAGGTCAAAAAAGATGCTGATGGCGGAGGTATACAATCCACTGAGTGCCGTTCAAGCGCTGTCATTTTTGAACCGATGCAAATCAGGCACCAGTTGTTTCGCCCGCTTTGGAACTCTGGAATTCTATTAGTAGCTTTTGAGACTGATCTAACAATATGCTGATCTAACAGTATGCATTTACGACACCAGTAAATGTTTTTGTTCTTTTTGTTTTAAGAGACCTAAAAGCTGAAGACATTTCTAAAGGGTGCTTTGATCATTTTCCCCATTCACTGTATGTAACGGGACACTTTTACCGTGTCGCAGGGAATTAGATACTACACATTCTGCCTGATATCAGCTGCGTATAAATACAAAACGCGACACTAAAAATGGCCCAGTAAATCAGGCTGCTGGTCTCTCCAAACACTGCATTTTACCCAGGATTCTTTTCACAAGGTGCAGGAACATGGGTTTAACAAGTATCTGAGGTTCACTGTGCAGTTTTCACGAGGCGTGCACCAGAAAGTAAATGCATAAGCGCGCCTAGCTGATATTAGTGAAATATCAGTGTAATGCTCTCTGAACAACAAACTACAACCAAAAACCACACATGTAATGTAAAGATATACAACCCCAATTCTGAAATAGTTGGGATGAAGTGTAAATTGTGAATAAAATCAAAATACAATGACTTTCAGATCACATGAGCCAATATGTTATTTACAAAAGAACATATATAACATTTCAAACGGTGAAACTGAGACATTTTACATTTTTATCCACAAAATGAGCTTATTTCAAATTTTCTGGCTGCAACAGATCTCAAAAAAGTTGGGACACAGGCAGAAAAGGGCTGAAAAGCAATTAACATATAAGAGAATCAGCTGAAAGAACATTCAGCAAGTAATTAAGTTAACCGGCATCCGGTGTGTAACATGATTGGCTATAAAAGGGATGTCTTAGAGAGGCTGAGTCTCTCAGAAGTAAAGATGGCCAGAGGCTCTCCAACCTGTGAAGGCTTACGTAAAAAAATAGTGAAATACTTATAAAACAATGTTCCTCAACGTCTAATTACAAAGGCCTTGAAGGTCTCATCATCGACAGTGCATAACATCATCAAAAGATTCAGAGAAACTGGAAAAATCTCTGTGCGTAAGGGACAAGGCCGAAGACCTTTAGTGGATGCCTGTGATCTTCGAGCCCTCAGACGCCACTGCATCACTCGCCGGTATGATTCTGTCATTGACATTACTAAATTGGCCCAGGAATACTTCAGGATGCCAAAGGATGCCATTGTTGAGCATGATCCAGAAGCGCCCCGTGTTCTGTGGACCAAGGCTCATTTAAAATAGACTGTAGCAAAATGGCAAAGTGTCCTGCGGTCAGACGAGTCCAATTTGACATTCTTGTTGGAAATCATGGGCGTCGTGTCCTCTGGGCCAAAGAGGAGAAAGACCACTCCTACTGTTATCAGCGTTCAGTTCAAAAGCCAGCATCTCTGATGGTATGGGGATGCATTAGTACATATGGTGTGGGACACTTGCATGTTTTAAAAAGCACCATGAATGCTGAAAGGTATATAAAGGTTTTAGAGCAACATATGCTCCCCTCCAGATGACATCTATTCCAGGGAAGGCCTTGTGTATTTCAGCAGGACAATGCAAAACCACATACATCAGCTATTTCAACAGCACGACTTCGTAGTAGAAGAGTCCGTGTGCTGAACTGGCCTGTCTGCAGTCCTGATCTTTCACCGATTGAGAATATTTTGGCGCATAATTAAACGAATAGTCCGTCAAAGGAGACCCAAAACTCTCCAGCAGCTGGAAGCCTGTATTAAACAAGAGTGAGATCAAATTCCAATGGCCAAACTCAAGAAACTTGTCTCCTCAATGCTTGTCTCCAAGGTAAACAGGCCCCTGTCCCAACTTTTTTGAGACCTGTAGCAGCCATCAAATTTGAAATGAGCTCATTTTGTGGATTAAATTGTAAAATTTCTCAGTTTCAATATTTGCTATGTTATCTCTGTTCTATTGTGAATAAAATACTGGCTGATGTGATCTGAAAGTCATTGTGTTTTGATTTTATTCACAATTTACACTTTGTCCCAACTATTTCGGAATTGGGGTTGTCAATGACACCAACCAATTCACCCCAGTTTCACGCCCAAATATGCGCAATATGGCAAAATCTCAATGCTCAGCTGATAGCAATGTTGAGAAAAAATGTTTTGCGAGACAATAGAGGCTGTGGCCACAACAAAGTTGAGCCAAGGGGTCATTTGCCCACTGTATTTTACTCAATTTGACTAATTAACTCAGGAGCAGGGGGCAGCCACAGTGCAGCACCCAGGGACTAACTCCAGTTCTAAAACCAGAGCCTTGGACAGGGGTACTGATAGGAACATGATCTGTAGGAACACTCTAATGGAAATATCCTATAGTTATTTCTTAGTAGCTAGCATAGTATAGCTATAGTAGAACTATAGCCTTCGCATTATAACTATAGTATTACCACAGTCTACAGTACCATTATATTATTATAGTCCACACAACTGTACTGCTGTAGTTTGAATAACTATAGTATCACTATAGTAATACTACACTATGGCGGTGAAAATACCATCCATTTACTACAGGATAACTACTTTAAAACTATAGTAATTTTTCATAAGGGGTCTTTCAGGGTAGGGAAACCAGAGTACCCTGGGAACACCCACACAAATGCAAGGGGAGTGCATAAACTGTTTATTTCATTTTTTTTAAAAGGAAACAAAAGTATTGTGTATCTCTATCAGCAAAGTACTCGAGCCAACACAGCCATCGCAGCTAAGAAAAATTCAAGTGTCTTTGGCGCAAATTCAGTGCTGGCACCCGTAGCTTTGCAGTCTCTGTGGAGGGGAACCCATGCGTGGGGACGAGAGAGAGTTGGACACAGTTTCGTTCAGGCTCCCTGCGGTACTCTGCCGTGTGACAGTGAAGCACACTGTCCTCAAGTCCACATCGCTCCTGCTGAGAGCTTCTGAGAGGCCAAACACCAGAGCAAAACACCATCGTTGCTTTTTATTAATTTATTTCTGGCATTATGTTCTAGCTTTCCCATCATCACAGACAAAACCCTACAAAAAATAGATATTTTGCACAAAGTGAGAAGATGCTGTGAGCTCCACAATGTTAGGGACCGACTTTTTTTTTTTTTTTTGTCTTGGCTCCATATTTCCTAATTCCGTATGTAATCAAAGTAGTAATGAAACAATGCAAATGTGCTAAAAAAAACAACCGTTGGTGGTACAGGAAAGGAAAGTTGCTCTTATTCCCCCAACCGTTGGTGGAACAGGAGGAAAGGTTGCTCTTATTCCCCTAGTAAATATAACTCCATTCGAATGGCACCAAAAAGTTTCACCGAAAGATGGCGCTCAACAGTTGGGGGAATAGCCTTTGCCAAGAAAATACAAAAAAATTTTGCAACACTGTGGAAAAAGGACCTCCAAACCGATCTCCTCGGCGTCCAAGAACTTTGATTCTGAGCCGAAAGACCCATCCAGGCGTAGCTGAAATTATGCACCTGACATTATGTGGCTCACATAACATACCAGAGCATACCCACAATCCCTCACCCCTTCAGCCAATGATTTAGTTCATTGGTGCGGGACAGTCACCCTGTCGCCAGGCTTCCAGAATGGGATTACATCATAGCTCCGCATGTAGAAACAGCTGAGGCCCGGCAGTACAGCTGGGATCGCTGGACGATCAATTCTGCTCATGGTGCTTTCTGTTGTGCCCTCAAACAGCTGTTCCAGGGTCAGTCAGCTCAGCCTTGATGGTGACTGCAACTGTGGGCCAGGGCTGACCCAGTCAAGAGATTGTGTGCGCGCCTGTGTGTGCCTTTGTGTGCACAATACACACACAGTATAATCGTTTTTCAGTGAATTTTCAGGATATAAAACCATGATAAGCACCTGGTCCTCAGGGAGCCAAAATGTCTACCTGGACTGCAGTGATCATCTTGACTGAAGTAGTGCGGCTCATTTGGCTTCTGAAGACCAAGAATATCTCGTTATTTCTTTTTATATTTAAACCAGCAGGGAACCCCTCTCTACTAGGATATCTGTGGAGCAGAGCTGGGTAGCACACAGATCTTTGAAGAATACCACAAAGGATCTAAAGTTCCAGCTCATCATCCCGAGCAGGGCTCACTTTTCCTCTTAAACCCCCCTATTCAAAAACTCAATTCCCTTTTCACGTGGTTAGCAAGACCTCCCCGCCTGCAATATTCCATTTTCATCTGTAACCACTTTGCGCAGAATACAACTAATGCCAATTTTTCCTGTTGTGCATGAGCCTATTTAGGCTTTATAACTTAGTATTTGTGTCAGAGAGACGGTGGGAAATTATTCCAGTGAAGCAAGACATTTGAAAATTAAATTACAGAATTATTTAGGAACTAAACTTCTGAATTTACAGACGCCGGTGTCTACATCTGCGCAAAGGGGTTTTAATAGATACAGCAGTCTCTCATGAAGGCCGCTCTCGAGAGGTGGCCAAAGCAAAGCGATGTTTGACGTCCACCATAACAACACACAGAGAATTATATACAAACAGTCTCTCCGACTATTTCCTCCCCCTCCTGTCCACCCTTGCGTTTCTGTACAAATACACTGCTCTGGAAAACCCAGACTGCATGCCAGGGATCATCAAGTCTGGCTCTCAAATCAAAACCCAGCCCTAGTTTTCTCTCAAACCGTGTCATTAACTGAACTATTGGAGCGTCTGATTGGCCAGACTGGAGGAGGGAAAATGAGTTCTTGGCCCTTGGAGACCGCGACACAAATGATCCCTACTGTAGGACATAGGATTTTGAGGGCAATGTTGTATCAAAAACATGACCAACAACTCTTATTAAAATGACTGAGGAGCATATATATTTTTAGGATTTTCTGGACACCAGGAACTCAAGTCCAACAATGTAGGTCCAAGCAACATTTTTCTCAACATAGGCCCTGGTCTTCTGGGGGCTCCCTTATGAAAAATTACTATAGTTCCAAGCTACAGTTATCCTGTTGCAAATGGATGGTATTTTCACCACCACAGTGTAGTACAAATATTACTACAGAAATACCATAATTATTCAAATTACAGCAATACAGTTGTGTGGACTATTGTAATATCATGGTACTGTTGACTGTGGTAATACTATAGTCATAAAGTGATGGCTATAGTACTACTGTAGTTATACTTCGTGAACTATAGTAATACTATAGTTATGCCATTATACTATAGTATTACTAAGAAATAACAATAGGATATTTTCATAAGGGCTAGTAAGCATGTTACCAAACCATGTTATTTAAACAGCAAAACCTTCTATCTACACACTGGCCCACTGAAGAAGCTACCTGCAGGTGCGCCCGAGACCAACGGACCAACGGCAGCCTGGACCTTAAAGAAAAAAAAGCAGCCCTCACTACAACTATTTAGCCGATTTTTATCAAAAAGTGCCCGCTCACAGTCAAGCACCTTAGCTCGCAAGGTCGTTTACACTGCGAAAACTGAAAAATAAGTCTATCTTACCAAGCATGTTAACCCTTAGAGCGCTGAAATAAATTTTAAAAACTATATTAATTTAATTATCTTGTGCTGTGGGAGCTCTTTTAAACAAGTCGCCACATGATTAAGACAGACACTTTCTGCAGTGCATGCTGTCATTTCTAAGGCGTACTAGGGGCTAATAACTGGTTTTGGGCCAGTCATTGCAGGCAGAGTTAAGCTGCAGACCATAATGGCGAACGAGCGAACTGTATGATGGGCTTGTGCAGGTTTAAGTGAGAATTTTCAGCAGAGAGACAATGCATGGATACGTCTCAACACAGAGCGTCTGTTATTCCCACCTCAAAGTGACATGAGAGGCGGAAACAGAATATAAAAGCGACTGCCCTCAGCAGGGGAGCCGCACTACTTTCAAACCGAGAGCCCTCGGGGACTGCAGCCTGGGCCTTGAAGCTGCTGAAAGGGAAAGAGAGATGCAACTTCCTCTCACAGAGTAAACAGAAAGTCTCCACCATCCATAACACGTCCAATGGGAAGAGCTTCAGGCCACAGTTCAGACCGCATCTGCCGCTGAAATTAATAGCCAGTGCTCTGTGCAAAACGGTGAAGTCCCGATACACCCGATACTCCATGCCAGCTCATCTCAGGCACTGGGAAATGCCACGGACCGCAATGATATTCTATCAGAGAGAGTGTATGGTTGGACAGGGGCAGAAGAGTGCCAGCTTAAAATCAGAGCTGGTATGCAAGGAAAGGTCGCCGCACTTAAAAGTGAAAAAAAGTGACGATCCAGTGCTGCGTACTGCTGAGTCGTCGCTCACTTTAAAAACGGGAGAGAACCAGTCACCCAATCAGGCAAAGAAGAGTCAACATCGCTGATCAGGAGAGACCATTTCTTATGTTGCCCACAGAAACCTGTAAACCATAACACACAGCTGCATCATTCACTCCTCCCGAGTCCTCCCACAACAGCCCACCAAAACCTGAAGAAAACATAATGAGGTCCTTCAGTATTAAACACAATTTTAAAGGGCTCACTGTCCTACATGGTTCACTCTGTGGGGACATCAATACCTTCCAACTAGAAGCGAAGAGCATCGACACTGTAGATGTTAGAGAACCATAGAGAAAATGTAGCTCTTTAAAATTAACACTGAATACTTACGCAAGGAATCTCTCTGTACACAGTGAGACATTGCCGAGAAATCGAGATAGCCAAGTGCCATATGCATGACTATGTATTCCAATTCAATTAAACTGGATCCACAAAGCCTGCTGCTGCATTGTAAACTTCTCCTTGTAACCGCGGTCTTCTTCCACACTAGCTAACTAGCTCTGCTGCTGAGTGTCTGCCTTCGTCTTTGTTGACAGTTGTTCAGTGATGGCAGGAATCACAATATCAGGCTCTGGAGTCCAAATCCAGCCCTGGTTTTCTTTTCTCCCAGGTTATGAGCTGTATAATTAGCGTTCCTGACAGACCAGACTGGCTTCACACCTGAGTCCCAGATAAAGTTGGAAAACCAGCAGTTTGCAAAACTCAAGGATCGTGATTTGAAGATCCCCGAGATAAAGGATCGCATCATGGACAATTTATCTCATTGGGAGTGCCCTCTCTTTTAGATAGTTTAATATCTAATGTAAGTTACGCTATTCAAGGAAGGTCAACTTAGCAACACTATCCAATACCAGGGAACGAACCTCGTCTTGAATTGTCCTAACAGGACAGGGGCTTCAGCAGGAAATTTGGACTTGCTGGACACACACAACTGTGGGATCTTATTTCAAAAACGTATTGGAATATTTGTGGGGTCTCTCCATGTCCAAGGCCAATATTTTCACTTCATTGCAAAATTCTGAAAAGTGTGAAATTCTCATATCATTGACAGATTTTTTTTAGTTTTCTTTTGGTTTTTACGACACGGTTCGCCTCCCGCACACGACTTCCAAGACAATCGAAGTAAAAGCCATCAGACCAAGTACAGCGCACAGCTGTGATGTTCCTGCCGCTCAGCTAGCAGAGTCGGTGCAGATTGGTGGGGTGGGGGGATTGAACAAAGTCCCTTTACCAGTCAGAAGAGTCAGTTTAATGAACAGGGCAGCTTTAAAAAACAATTCTGTTTCCATTAACCGCTCAAGCCCTTGCCTTGTAACTCAACCAGCAATTTGTCCGAATCCTTCCAATGTGGTGCCCCCCCGCCCCACCCCCCCCGCCCCACCCCCCTCCGGTGATATATGGGGTCTTAGCAGCAGTGTGACAATAGCATTAGGCCCGAAAGACAAATTAGACCAATTTAAGGCAGAGCCGCAGGTGAATTACTACATCCAAAAAGGGTGGAGGAAAACCTGCAAGCATTCAAGCTTTCTGAGATATCAGAAATGGGTTTGAGCCAGACTTGGGATCAAACATTGTTTGTTCAGGATTCAAACTCTTTTCTGCTCTCCGCTGATCTTGCCTAGTACATTTGAGTCCTCCAGGTACAACAGAAAGAAAGGGTTCACACTTTAGAGGGTACGGCATCTTTTCAAGAGCACGGGGCATGCTTAATCAAACTCAGAAAAGTATTTTGATCAAAAAAAAAAAAAAAGCTGTTTGTTGAGTGGGGTTTTTCCCAGAGAATGCACATACTGGTTTGACATGTTTTCATGAGCCAACAACAAAAACACACTGCTCAAGATGGAAAATTACGGTCTTCCTGGGTTGATTAAAACCACCATTGAAGATATATTTGCATGCTGGAGGTACAGTTGGGTCCATAATGCCTGCAGATAGGTGAGGTATAAAATCTACAGGTATGATGTAATTGGTTTATGCCAGCAAATTACTTTTCCCTTAAGGACTTAATAATCTCAGAAACGCCCGATATATACTATTCAAAAAAAGTAGGGGATATTTTATTTTGAGATCAAAATTTTCACATACATATACAAAGGGATACGAAACCATGTTGTATAGTTCCTTACTGAGGAAGCATTTCCAAAGAAATTCATCACCCAAACACATCAATGACACTCTCACGATCTGCACGGGATGCTATTGATGATCAAGGGGGTTGTGCCACAAATTTGCATGACTCTGAACTGGAAGGTTAGAGCCACTGTAAAGGAAGATTTTGAAGAGAAAGAATCAGATTATCAGTGGTTGAAGTCGTTAATTAAACAGAGACCATGCGCCGTCTAACACAGGAGGAGAGGTTACGTGCCCTTGGCATGCTACAGGTTGGCACAAGACAGGTCGTTGTGACAAGGGCAATGAATGTCTCCCAGTCTGTCATCAGCAGATTATGGTCCAGACATCGTGCTACAGGGTCTGTTCAGGATAGACCACGATCCGGTCGACCAAGGGCAACAACTCAGGCTCAGGACAGATTCATCAGCACTATTGTCTTGAGAAATCGTATGGTAACAGCAAATCAGATAAGGTCTCAATTTCAAAGGGATACTGGCTTGGTAGTGAGTGGCCAGACCATCAGGAATCGTCTGCACAGATTTCATTTACACGCCCGACGTCCTCGTGTCATTCCCTGTTTGAGGGATCGTCACATTAGGGCCAGACTCCAATGGTGTCGTCATCATCAACGCTGGGATAATCGCCGATGGAACAACGTAATGTTCTCAGATGAGTCGAGGTTCACTGTGGACTTCCTTGACAGACACAGGAGGGTTTGGCGCCCGGCGTAATTTAACGTTTCCATGACGTTAACGTCATTAGACATGATCCGTATGGGGGTGGATCTGTAATGGTGTGGGGAGGCATCACTGCTGCCGGCAGAACAGACTTGCATGTTGTTGCTGGACGTGTCACAGGGCAGTACTACCGGGACAACATCTTGGCACCCCATGTTGTGCCGTTTGCACGCGTCGTTATGGCCGCGTTTCATTTTCCAAGATGACAATGCCAGATGTCATAGGGCCAGGATCGTTACAGATTACCTCCAGCAGCAGAATATCACCACATTACCACGGCCAGCACTCAGTCCGGACCTTTCCCCCATCGAGCATGTCTGGGACATGCTTGGACAGCGGCTCACGCCAACGTCAACAACCTCCTGCCAATGTCCAAGAACTTGCTGCAGCATTGCAACAGGAATGGAATAACGTTCCCCAAAATGACCTGGGACGTCTCGTTAGGAGTATGCCACGCCGAATTCGAGCTTGTCTAGCCAACCGAGGGGGTTTTACCCGCTACTGACTCTGTTTCACAATGGTGGTAAATTTGCTGTGTGACCCTGTGTTTGTGTCGACCCTTATTCTGGAGAATCTGTCCTTTACTGACTGTACACAGGGTTTCGAATAAATTGACAAATGTTTCCTTAATGTTTTTATGTCATTTGTTTCCTTCCTGACCTCATGATCTGCATTTCATGGTACTTGTAAATCCAATATCCCCTACTTTTTTTGAATAGTATATCTTAAAAAAAAAAAATGCATTCACAAACATCATAATGTTACAAAACAGCAAGTCCATGCATGTTTGAATTTCATGATGCATCCAAAACCACAATTGTTGAAGACTATACCAGATTATTAGCATTTTTTTTTTTAGCTCAGCGCAGCAGTAGAAACACTCAGCCACTCATCTTTACAGTGCAAACTGCAAACAAGAATATTTAAATAAACAAGCCAATCAGGACAACTTAATTTTTACTGTGCAAACCGCAAAAAGGAATTTTGACATAAGCAAACCAATCAAGACGACTTCATTTTTACTGCGCGAACTACAAAGCTGGAAAAACCTAGATGGCACTCTGAGAGCACACTACCTCCGCCGTTTTGAAATTTGTTGGCTGTGCAATTATCATTGAACGGGAGTGTTAAACGAGCCATCTTTAAGGATATGGACAGTCTTTCAGATCCTGAATCAAGACTGAGTCGGATCTTCCCCAAAATTAAATCACCTTCTCCTCAACACACTAGCTATCGCTGTAGTGACTACTTCGGCGCGGGTTCGATCCCCGGTTGTACCGACCAGCAGTGGTCGGCAGCTTTTTCAGAACAGCGCACGATTGGCTAAAGCGCTGTAGGGATGCACATTGGGAAGGGACTGCTGGAAAGGGAAATTAAAAATGATTGCCTTGTTCGTTGCTCAAGTGCCTCCTGTTGGCCAGCCGGGCGCTCGTCAATGAGATTCTGAGCTTGCTCATGTTCGGGTATCCTCCGCCCTCGTTCTGAACTTGCAATAGTTTCGACCAATGAGTGTAAAGAAGCAGGGGCTGACAGGCGTGTGCTTCGGAGGAGAGCCGTGAACTGTCTCTCTCTCCTGAGCTGGCAAGGTTGCACACGAGCAAGCCTTGTACATAGGTCTCGGATTGAGCATTCCATATTCGGGTGGGATTGGAGATGCCAAATTTATTTAAAAAAAAAAACACAAAAAAAAACCACACACTAGCTATCAACACAAAAAATTTCAGTGACATCCATCCATAAGTTTTTGAGATATCGCATTAACTGACAAATGAAAGAACAAACAAACAAACAAACAAACACTGGCGAAAACATTACCCCCCCCCCAGCAGAAGTATAACAAACCAATCAGGACAACTTCATTTTTACTATGCAAAGCAGGAACGTCTATATTTTAAAAAAAACAACCAGGACAACTTCATTTTTACTCTGCAAACCGCAAATCAGGCATACCTACATGGGAAACGAATCAGGAGACTTCATTTTCACTGCACAAACTTCAATCTGGAGTGTCAATGTAAACAAACCAATCAGGAACACTTCATTTTCACTACGCCAACTGCAAACTAGAGTGTCTATATAAACAAACCAATCAGGAACACTTCATTTTCACTGTGCAAACTGCAAACTGGAGTGTCCATATAAACAAACCAATCAGGACGACTTCATTTTTACTGTGCAAACCGCAATACAGGCATACCTATGTGAAAAACGAATCAGGACGACTTCATTTTCACTGTGCAAACTGCAAACTGGAATGTTTGTATAAACAAACCAATAAGGACAACTTCATTTTTACAGCACCAACCACAAAGCAGGAATATCTACATATCCAAAAAAAATCAGAGCCGAGAAAGTGATCATGAAATATTCATAAAATATCTTACTTCTTAAATCCTACGTAGTTTGCATAAACTCCTGCCAGGACTGCTTGACAGAGAGAGTGCATTCAGGCGGGAGAGAGAGGAAATGGGGGGGGTGTAATCAGTTCACCGCTTTGTCATTGCGTGTGCCCGTTACATTACTATCACACTCAGACCCAGCAGTCAAACCATGAAACCACCCCGCTATGACCTTGCTCACAAGGCGCAATAAATTCAATTAGCGGATTATTAACGACCATCTCAAGCTGGTTTTGGCACGAGAGGAAGGTGCAGATTTCTGCGTTCAGTGTGGCTGGATGCCACGGACAAAGGCGCAGGAATGACAGGACTTGGGCTATGGGAGCAGGAAAAACAGATTTACGGACCACGAGACACAATAACCACCTCCGTGATGTTTATGGCGGTCCAAGTGGTGCGCGGGAGATGGGGGCTCTAAATCACACGTGATGAATGAGCTGGAGATACCAAGCATGAATACCGAGACCGTCGATCGTAGAGGTGACCCTGAGGTGACACCTATCATGTATACTGATCAGAGAGCCATTCGCTGAGTCCAAATGCCCCTCTCATCTCCAGAGGTAATTAGAGAACGCACAAGTGATGAGGATTTATTGCAGAAAAGGAAAACAATTAGCTATATTTAATGTCATAATCATTTTTATAGCTTGCCAAAAAAAAAAAAAAAAAAAACACAAAGGTAGTTTACCGTGCCGTTCAAATGGCCATCGGGCAGGAGAAATGTGCACACGCCTCAAAAATTTCACTCAAATGCTTCATGTTCCTAAGCAGAGTAATAATATCAATAATTCAACACTGTCAGCGCCTAACAACATTCTCGACAGCCTTTTTATCAAGCGAATAGATGATCGCGTTACAGAATGTAGAGCACTATTTATCTGCTTAGCAAAACTGATACAAAACACTTGACACGAGCCCACAGGTGCAAAGGCATAATTGGAGTGTGAACCTTTCCGACAAAATTCAAACTCAGAAAAGTCTGTATATAACACCCACTGACAATACCCTACCTGATAAAGCTGAAAGTACAGCATACAACGGAGCTGACTAAACAGCTATGTTTATGTGATAAGCACCTTTGTACTTATTCTAAAGCTTAATTCATGCTAGCCATCAGTCTGATGTTCGCATATCTGGTAGTTTATTGTTTGCAGTAGATGCCATTCCATGCAATTCATCTAATTTCCATACTCAATCTGGTTTAATCAGATACATTCAATCATAC
The DNA here is from genome assembly GCA_029692085.1 of Gymnothorax javanicus. NCBI lineage: Eukaryota > Metazoa > Chordata > Actinopteri > Anguilliformes > Muraenidae > Gymnothorax > Gymnothorax javanicus. The sequence continues at coordinate 17,497,284 of CM056201.1, forward strand.
AACAGGTCAGACCTTCACACCAAAAGAATAGAGCTGAATTTTTTGGTAAAGACATTATAAAATTATATCTTCGCATATTTTCAGAGTGAACACACATACAATAAATTCTGCCGATCCATGCTCATTTACCAACTCGTGGCTCATATTTTCATAAGCATTTTCATATCAAACCGGCTGAAATATTTTAGATTGGAAGATATGAAGAATGTTTGGCATTAGTAGAGTAGATTAGTAGAGTAAAGAAAAGCCCTGTGCAGATGGAGGCATCTACTTAGCACTGTGCATCTATTCATATCAGGAAAGATATGAAATCAGTGAGGAAGCGCTGATGATTCCCAACACACAGGTGGCTTCAGCCACCCTATGTTACGTCCTGATTGTTTCCCTAATTGTTTTCCCTGCAATCCAGCTGTCTACGTCAGTTTTGGTTTCATTTTGTTAATTGATTCTCAATATTAATAATTGTCTAGTTCCACTCCCCTCCCTCCCTCCCTCCCTCCTGGTTTCATTCTTCTTCCTCTCACACCTGTTCTCCCTTATTGTTGATTGTTGTTTTGTATATTTAAGGTCCCAGTCTTCGTCTTCCCTTTAGTGTCCTTTGTCATAATATGTCTCTGTTAAAGATCAAGTATCTATATAAGGACCATTCCCTCCCGTACCTTTGGTCTTGGCAAGCAGCTTCATCTAACTACCTTCTTCCCTCCTGTTTGAAGGCGTGCACCTTCCCCATGTCCCCTGGTTCATTCAGCTTGCTATCCTGGTCACTGACCTTGGATCAGACCCTTGCACTCCTCCCTACCTCTTCCTCAAGTCCCAGCCTGCTTTCTACCTGACCATGGACCAATCTTAGAAAAACACTCTCTAGCTCTGAAAGCTTTTTTTTATTCTTCAGTTTTGCTCACAAAAAGGCCAACTTTGGCATATTCATTGAATCTGCATTTGGCTCGATTCTGTTACATATGACAACCAAAGCTGAATACAGCAACAGTTAATTGAAAAATCCATACCTCAATTTGGGGAGAATTGTGCGTTTTATTGTTTGTTTTTGCAATGTGTGATGCAATATGGCCTTCTCACAAAAACTTCCTACTATTTAGCAGATTTCACTCAGAGCAGAATGGTGTTTTCAGTTTTAGTTATGCAAGATTTGGATTTGTTCACATTTGATGTTTATATTTCTATTACCACTAAAAACAAATGGAATTCATGTATTGTATAACAAGGGATTTAACACGTATGAGGCCTTGACAGTCCTGGCTCAATTTTTTGTTTGTTCGATCATTTGTTTTGTATGGTAATGTCAGCTGTTCTGCAGTACTTCAAACAATGTTTAAACACTTTGAATGAATCACGCTTTATGACTAGATTGTGTTTACCATAAGGATAAGTACAGTAAATATCCAGCTGTTAAAGAGAGCACTGATGACAGACGAACTTGAGAAATGATTACTTTTTTGCAACGACAATGAGTTGCATCCACCGATCGTCTCCACTACTTTCATTAGAATTCAGACAAGCTGTCCTCTATCCCTTCGCCTTATTTTTAGATCAGGGCTGTTCAGAACAATTAACAGCCAAGAGCTGAGATGGTGACTCGGAAAGATGTCTGCTCGAACACTAGAAGGTTGATTGACATAAAAGGCAGCGTGTAATTACTGATGTGCTTAATTTCTCTTTTAATTTCCACACTGCCACATGGGCACGCAGAACGCAGAACACAGCCACAGCCTCCCCTTAAAATAAAATCATTTATACCTTTTCTCTTCTCAACCCATATCTATAAATTTTTCATTTTTAATACACGGCAGCACATCCATATTAGAACAAGGTAATTGGCTGTAATTGTACAGATCAAATTCTCACATTCTCCAAAATTGTAAAGGGCCTCTGCCACTCCCTTCTCGCTGAGGCGGAATCTACATGGGAACAGTGTCCGAATAATGCAGCGTTAATTGGAAATGTGCACAGCATAATCAATTAAACAGACCTGAGGTAGATCACAAATTTATGCAGTATCAATTCACAGTGTCGACACAAAGACCGGTACGACCCCGATGCAAAGTATTTTCCATTCATACGGGAGGCGAAATGCTACCAAATTTCCCTGCGCGATAGATAAATAATACATTTGGAATTGGAATAAAACACTTGAACAACAACTCGGAAAAGAGTTTGAGTCAGTGAATTGAGTGACACCTAAATACAAGATGACCATTTTACTCCAGAAACAGCAGTTTATCACCAACACCCATAGTTCCACAGTGAGATCAAACGTGTGCAGAAAATAAGCAAGGAACATCCATTACCCAACTCGCTTATTCTGGGCAGGGTCACTGGAGGACTGGAGCCTATCCCAGCATACAATGGGAAAAAAGCAAGAACACAGCCTGGTCTGCGTTTCCCAAAAGCGCAGATGCTAACTTACATAGTTGGAGCCATTGACTGTGAATGGACCAACTATGTAAGTTGCTAACATAGCAACTATGCTTTAGGGAAACGCACCCCTGGACAGTTCGCTAGTCCATTGAAGGGATTGTCAACATTCACTCTCACCTATCATATGAAGAGTTTGTTTCCGAAACGGAACAAGTGCCAAAATTACAAAAATTGAGACAGGAGCAATAGCCCTGTACTTCTTACACGTGGTGCAAAAAACCATTTTTAGAAATTCATACTATAAGGTTTATTTTTTTTTGTGGTCAAGGTTTTTCTATAAAATGCAGTAGGTACCAACATAGAAAAAACAAATTTTTTCAAAAGGAGTAAAATGGATATATTGCGATTTGGAAACAAACTCTTCATATCTATAGCAGATCTAGAGCCTCTAACAAACTGGACCTGTCTTTGTGCCACAGGGTAAACAGGAGGGCCCTGGGGTAACTCGCACAAACACACAGAAAGGCCCCAAACTGGATTCAAGCCATGCAACTTTCTGCTGAGAGGGTAACGGCGCTACCCATTGCAGCGGACATATAGCACACAGACATGATTAGCTGGATGTGCATTTGATATGACAGAGCAGATGAGCTGTGCCTTGACCTAGTCAGGACTTCAGAAAAATGCGACTTTACAGAGTAGTCTAAAAAACTTTGCCAGCCATAACATTTTTCAGGAGTAAGTACTTCAAGGCATCACTGTTTTCTAATGCGCACATTTGGTCGCGTCACTTGAGTCGTTCCAAGGGCCAGGTTGATTACAGGCTTCTAATTAAGTGACATATTGCTTTGATTGAGTGATACTATAAGTAAATATAATCTTACAACCAAAAAGCAAGTAATACTTCACTATTTCCGCTTCCTGTGCTATACTGCATTCCTTTATCACATATGCCACATCTGTAACAGATGTGGTGATTCAGTGTAGTTTTGGTTGTTTGTTGCTCTCTCCCCCTCCCTTCCTGTTTTTCGTCTGCAGGGTTTGTGTGAGGCAGGGAGAGGCTGACTCTGCTGCAGCAGCTGATTAGGCACACCTGTGGTCACTCAGCTAATCAAGCTGCCTTTAAAAGCCTGTGCTGAACTCCACTTCACTGCCAGATAATTCCGTCTCGTATGGTTCTCCAGTGTGCCGTTGCTGCAGCAAAGAAGATTCTTCGTTTCAACCAGCCGGATTTCCACCTCCACTGCCTGCCTAATTTTTTGTTGTAATTAAACTTTTGATTGAGACATCTTCCTGCCTCCACCTCTGCTTTTTTGGGATCCAATGAGTAAAACTTAACAGAATTATCTGGCCACAATGGATCCCGCAGAGGCTGAAAGAATCAAGCAGGCTATTTCCTCTCAAGGAGCTAGAGTTGGGCAGCATGAACAGGCCCTTCAGCAGATAATGGACACTCTTAACACTCTTGCCTCCAGTGTGACGCAACTCGGCAGCCACATGGACCAAGTTTCCACCCAGTTTACCTCGCTTGCAGCCCCCATCCAGGATCCAGCGCAGATTGTACCTGCTCCATCTGCCTCTGTTCCACCAGTGCCAGTCCCAGCTCTTCCTGATGCCCAACCCAGAGAACCATTCATTCCCACACCAGTCAGGTATTCAGGAATTTCAGGGTCTTGTAGTCAGTTTCTTCATCAGTGTTCTCTAGTGTTCAATCAGCAGCCTTCAACTTACAACTCCGACAGATCCAAGACAGCCTTTATTATGAGTTTGTTATCTGACAAAGCATCAGCCTGGACCTTAGCCATTTCCAACAATAATTCACCCATTTTTCAGTCTTACCAGTTATTCACCACTGAAATGCTTAAGGTTTTTGATCACCCACTCAAAGGAAAGGAAGCTAGTAACCGGCTCCTTTCCCTACGCCAAGGTTCTAGTTCTGTTTCAGAGTACTCTATTGATTTCCGCATTCTCGCTGCTGAGAGCGGTTGGGGTGAGAAGGCTCTGCAGGGGGTTTTCCTTCAGGGTTTGAGTGAGGAGCTTAAGGATGAGCTAGCTGCCCGAGATGAAACTTCATCTTTAGATGAGTTAATATCCCTAGCTATTCGGTTAGATAACCGCCTCAGAGAGAGACGTAGGGAGAGAGCAGGCAGACAGGCTTTCCACGCCTGGCCCCCTAGACCACATGCACCTTCCACTCCACCTCCTCTGCCTACGGAACAACCATCACCTAGTGTATCTACACTGGCTGCCTCACCCCAGAGCGCCGTGGAACCCATGCAGCTGGGGAGGATGAGGCTCACCCCTGCTGAACGTCAGCGGTGTTTCCACCAGAGGCTCAGCATTTACTGTGGCCAGGCGGGTCACATCCGCTCCAACTGTCCAGCTCGGCCAAAAGACCAGGCTCACCAGCCACAGGAGGGGCGCTGGTGAGCCATACTTCCAATGAGTCTTCACCCTCCAACAGAATGCAACTCGAAGGTCCTGTCTCCTGGTTACGTCTCCCTTCCCGTTCATGTTTTGATTGACTCTGGCTCTGATCACAATTTTATTGATTCTGATTTTGTTTCCCAGTCCAGGATCCCTTCTGAACCCCTACCTAAGCCCAAGAAAGTTTTCGCGCTTGATGGGAGGCTTCTAGCTCAGGTCACTCATCGCACTGCCCCTGTATCCCTCCTTCTCTCTGGTAACCACCATGAAACCATGTCACTGTACATTATTTCCTCACCTGCAACATCTCTAGTGTTAGGTCTACCCTGGCTAAAGTTACACAACCCACACATAGACTGGTCATCGTCATCCATCACTAATTGGAGTTTGTTCTGCCATTCTCATTGTCTTCACTCTGCCACTCCTGCTACTGTTACTGCCACACCAGCTCCCCCTAAACCGGTTGACCTCACCTCTGTTCCCCCCCGAGTATCATGACATCCAGGAAGTTTTCAGTAAAGACAGGGCCTTGTCTCTTCCTCCCCACAGACCATATGACTACAGGATTGATTTGCTTCCTGACACCCCCCTACCCACCAGTAAGCTTTACAATCGCTCCCGTCCTGAAAGGGAAGCTATGGAGATATATATATCAGATTCTTTAGCTGCTGGACTCATTCGTCCCTCATCCTCACCTGTGGGGGCTGGGTTTTTTTTGTTGACAAGAAAGACAAGACTCTGCGCCCCTGTATAGATTACAGGGGTTTGAATGACATAACTGGTAAAAACAAATACCCCCTTCCACTCATTGACTCTGCTTTTGGCCCACTCCACCAAGCCACCATCTTCTCGAAGTTAGATCTTCGCAACGCCTATCATCTTGTGAGAATCAAAGAGGGGGATGAGTGGAAGACTGCTTTTAATACCCCCCTAGGACGCTTTGAATACCTAGTCATGCCCTTCGGCTTAACTAGTGCTCCTGCAGTTTTTCAGGCACTCATAAATGACGTCCTGCATGACTTGTTGGACAGGTTTGTGTTTGTGTATTTAGATGATATTTTGATTTTCTCGCGCTCTTACGAAGAGCATGTTCAGCACATAAGGCTTGTGCTACAAAGACTGTTAGAGAACAGACTCTATGTCAAAGCTGAGAAATGTGAATTTCATGTTCCCTCTGTGAATTTTCTGGGCTTTGTGGTGGAAAAAGGGCAGCTCAAAGCCGACCCTGCCAAAGTCATGGCAGTGGCCGACTGGCCCACTCCTACATCAAGAAAGCAACTTCAAAGGTTCCTGGGGTTTGCCAATTTCTATCGAAGGTTAATCCGTGACTATAGTAAAGTTGCTACACCTTTGACCAAGCTAACTTCATTGAAAGTCCCCTTTGAATGGTCACTTGCTACTGAGACTGCTTTTACCAAGTTGAAACTGTTGTTTTCCACTGCTCCTGTGTTATCCCGTCCTGATCCTGCTGCTCAGTTTGTGGTGGAAGTTGACGCCTCAGACTCTGGTGTTGGAGCAGTTCTCTCCCAGCGCTCCCCGTCTGATCAAAATATGCACCCATGCGGCTCCTTCTCCCGCCGGCTTACCCCCGCTGAAAGAAACTATGATGTGGGAAACCGGGAACTGTTGGCTGTTGTTCTGGCGCTGCAAGAATGGAGGCACTGGCTGGAGGGCTCAATTCATCCATTTGTGGTATGGACAGATCATAAGAACTTATTCTACCTCCGCTCTGCCCGCAGGTTCAACTCACGTCAGGCTCGGTGGGCTTTGTTCCTGGGCCCTTTCAACTTCACCATCACCTACCGGCCAGGCTCCAGGAACATCAAGCCTGATGCTCTGTCTCGTCAGTTTTCTCCTGCTGTTGAGGACGCTGCAGAGGAGACCGTCCTACCATCTTCCTGTGTGGTAGGGGCAGCCAGGTGGGAGATTGAAAGAGTGGTCCAGGAGGCTCAAGAATCTTTTCCTGTTCCTGAGGGATGTCCACAGGATAAGCTTTTTGTTCCCCCTGCTACTAGATCTTCAGTGCTCCAGTGGGGACATTCCTCCAAGGCTGCTTGTCATCCTGGTTTTCATAGAACCCTGCATCTTCTCAGGCAAAGGTCCTGGCGGCCTTCCATCTCCTCTGACACTAAAGAGTTTGTCTCCGCCGGTTCTGTCTGTGCCCGCAATAAGACCTCTCACCGTGCTCCTGCTGGCCTTCTACATCCCCTTCCCCTTCCTCACCGGCCATGGTCGCACATCGCTGTGGATTTTGTCACAGGTCTTCCTCCTTCTGAAGGTAATACCACAATCGTGACTATTGTTGACCATTTTTCTAAGGCTGTGCACTTTGTTCCCCCGCCTAAACTGCCTTCCTCTCAAGAGAGTGCTAATTTGCTCATTCAGCATGTCTTCAGGCTACATGGAATCCCTCAGAACATTGTTTCTGACAGAGGCCCACAGTTCTCCTCCTAAGTATGGAAGGCATTTTGTCAGGCCTTGGGAGCATCTGCCAGCCTGTCATCTGGTTATCACCCACAGTCCAATGGCCAGACAGAGCAGGCTAACCAGGATCTGGAGGCAGCTCTTCGTTGTGTTGCCTCTCGTCACCCAGCCTCCTGGTCCACCCAACTCCCTTGGATTGAATATGCCCACAACTCCCTGGTCTGCTCCGCCACAGGTATGTCTCCATTCATGGCTTCTAACGGCTTCCAACCACCTCTTTTCCCAGCCTAGAAGACCAACACAGCTGTGTCCCTCAGTTCAGGGGAATCTTAGGTGAGCCCTGAAGTTACCTGCTTCTTTGAATGTCCATCCTTCCTTTCATGTCTCCCTCCTCAAGCCAGTTTCCACCAGTCCTCTGAGCCCTCCAGCCGAACCCCCTCCACCCCCCCGGATCATTGACAACCATCCTGCCTTCACTGTGAGGGAGTTGTTGGATGTTAGGAGACGGGGTCGGGGTTTTCAGTACTTAGTTGATTGGGAAGGGTACGGGCCAGAGGAACGTTCATGGATCTCCCCAAGGCTGCTTCTTGACCCTGAACTTTTTAGAGACTTTTATGCCCGTAATCCAGGCAGGCCTGGACGGCCGCCCGGAGGCGTCCCTTGGGGGGGGGGTACTGTGGTGATTCAGTGTAGTTTTGGTTGTTTGTTGCTCTCTCTCCCCCTCCCTTCCTGTTTCTCTTCTGCAGGGTCTGTGTGAGGCAGGGAGAGGCTGACTCTGCTGCAGCAGCTGATTAGGCACACCTGTGGTCACTCAGCTAATCAAGCTGCCTTTAAAAGCCTGTGCTGAACTCCACTTCACTGCCAGATAATTCCGTCTCGTATGGTTCTCCAGTGTGCCGTTGCTGCAGCAAAGAAGATTCTTTGTTTCAACCAGCCGGATCTCTGCCTCCACTGCCTGCCTAATTTTTTGTTGTAATTAAACTTTTGATTGAGACATCTTCCTGCCTCCACCTCTGCTTTTTTGGGATCCAATGAGTAAAACTTAACAACTGATTGAATATTTACCTTTTCAATGCATTTATCTCAATTCCAATGGTGACATCTGTCATCATTAACCTTCATGTCAAAGAAATTTGGAGATAGAACACATTTCACATCCCCTAGACACATTCATTGAGTGACATTGCAATGACAATGGTTTCACTAAACTGTGCAGATGGAGCGCATTTTGTCTCCTCTTTATCCCTGTCCCCCCAATGACTAATTTTCCCAGGCCACATTGCAATAAAAACAGCATTTGCATAATTTCCTGGCACAAGAGACGTAAATGCATAGCGGAAAAATGTGGGTTTCCATAAGCTGAGCAAGAATTTGCTCAGATGGAATAGCTACAGTCGGAGCTGAATGCAGCTTCTTAAAATATTAATAGTTATTACTAATATCACGCATTTTCAGCATACAGCAAATGATCAATATGGTCTTCAACCTTCAATCCGGGAAAATGCCTTTAATGCGACTGCTGTGCGGAGCAACAGTAAATAAGCTGGAGTTATTAGCCACGCCGCTAATTTAATGGGAAAGGGCTGATATACTGTATTCACGAGTATGGTCGATAAATTAAATTGCCAAGTAAACATCTAAATGCGTCGTTTGACAATTTTATCACATTTTATGGGAAGTAAAAATACATTCTCTCCATGAAGTATTCATAAAACCGCCAAGAACCCAATACACTATCTGCATAAATCATTCATAAGCATTTGCACTGCGAGGCCTCGCCATAAAAATTAAGTGACATAGCGAGTTGTGTTTACAAGCGAAAACAGTGTATTACCAAGCATCTCCAGTCATCCTTGAATAAAGCACCGCATTAGCTCAAGAAAGTGATACACAGAATTTAAGGTCATTTTCTTGGCACAAAGCATAAACAGCAATTTAAATATGGATGCCCAAGGTCAGGACACCTGACAAGTAAATCAATAATGGACTGAGTAAGCCAATGCCTCCACTTCTGAGAAAACATCTCGCTTTGATCCAGTTCTATTTTGGCATTCAGACAACGGACTTGAATACACTTCAGCAACAGCAGGAAGACACATTTTTATGTCCTACTCAAATCAAGCATGTACTGTCCCATCAATAAACAAGGTGCAACACATTACAATGCAAACGTTGATTGCTATGCATCCATCAGCTATAGCTTTATACGCCCTAAAAGCTGACCTTCAACCCCCCTGTACAACTGGCCTTATGACCTTGACCTTTGATCTGATGACTTCCAAAAGCCTATCAGTTCAGCTACCCTCTGCGGGGAGTTACCACGTCTGATTTGGTGGAAAGATATTTGTGATGGATGCATGCATGGACAAACAACCTGAGGAAAGTATGCCTCCCGCCCATGATGTGTAGGAAGCATATAAAAACTGCCAGTAACACCTACAATCTCACGCCTCACTTCTGCACAGATTGTTTAAAAGACCCAAATGCCTAAAAATAAAACCATAAAAAATGTTATAATACTAGGATTGTACATGAATTCATTGGGGCATAAGTTGCAGAATGTAGCAGAACGTAGAGGGAACCCCTACTGTATTTTAAAAAAATATATATTTCAGTGAAAAAGGACTCAGACCTACACTGGCTATTTGCAGATTAAATTACTGAGAGAAAGAGACAATGTCTTCTTCAACCTCTTAGGATTATAGCATGTCATATGCCTGTATATTTACATATAAATATAACTTTTGGTAAGAGTAACACACTTGAAGACCACAATGGAAAAATTATCAGAGTCACATTTTACACATTGTGGAGAAATGAGGAATTAAAAATTCAAAACGATCTTAGAAACAAAGCACTGAAATAAATATGCAAAAAATATAAAATATTATAACAATAGATAGATAATAGAAGATTACTAAATATTATTATAAATATTATAATAATATATAAAATATACAAAAATGCTAAACTCTGATCGTTTTTCCTTTGTGGTCTTCACTCGAAAAACTACCAAGTTAGGCCTGATTCTTCCCCCTCACTCATAAAAATGCTGTATTTGGCTGGAAGCCATTGAAGCTGGATTGGGTATAACAGCATCACACATCTGTTTGTGTCCTGATTGTGGCCTTATGCCAGTACAACTGCTGCTCAGCGTTACTGCTACGTTTATGGCTAATATTCATCCACATAGACAGGGCCACCGTGTCACGCTTCGCATAAATCGTTCCAACGGTCTGAAAGATGAGAGAAACTTGTACCTGACAAAGGGCAGTACAGATCCCCCCAATCACTTCAAATGAAGTGAAGTAAACAATCTATATTTTAAAGATTCATCTACAGCGTCATGTGTTCTGTAGCATGTCTGTAGTCTGTGTCTGTGCAGTGTGGTTTCCCTGAATGGCTCTTAGGGTCCACAACTGCTCCCCTTCTCTTCTCCGCCAATATGGTTCCTTTTTATAATGGAGGAAAAATTACCTTCACATCATTCTCTCCAACTCCACCAGTGATGGAGTACGGTATACTGTTATAGCTGAATGTCCCATTGACTCAGCGACCAATCCAATTGAGCAGTCATGATTTTATATGCTTTGTATGGTCACACTTTAGATGAAGTGTTGCTCATAAAGACTTTATGCAGCATATATAATGCCTTCATAAATGAGACATAATGTGAGGAGTCCACTTGCAAAACCTGCTAAGTCAAGTTTTGAAAATAAATGAGTTATCTCCCTTAGCCTCTCTTTCAAGCACCTGCGCATGTCCCACTGATAGCTCCGCTTTCAAAACCTACTAAATCATGCTAGAAATTGTAATGGAAAAAGCGGAGCTCTGTCAAAACCCGCCAAGGAGGAAAACTGTCAAATTCTGCTAAATCATCAATGTGGAAATGTGATTCCATTTTCGTTCGCTAGAAGGAAACAAACACAACCGAGCTTTTATAGCCTGTTCAGCTTTTGCTTTCTCTAACTCAAGATGGGGGATGCAGACTCAAGTTTCGTTTTGATCGCAAAATGCAAACTAATCTCCTCGTAAGGGTTCGAAAAGGAAGCTCCTCAAGCTTGAAAGGTAAGAAACACTAATATGAGGTCAAATGATATCCTTGCATGTCTTACGATGCATTTCTTGCATGTAGAGCGGGTCCTGAGTCAAATACCTTCACCTATTGAGTAACGGGGCTGGTTTAAACACTGTCAAAACCTGCTAAATTTCCACTCCACTTTCAAAATCTGCTAAGTCAAAACTTTGTGTTGCAAAATCAAAGTCATTTCTTAAAAAAAAAATAATGAATTGCCCCGTGGATTATGTCTGCAAGGCTAATAGTTTTAGTATAGTGAAAATTGGTATCTATGGAAGATAATTTCTATGCCTACCAAAAAAATCAGGTTGGTCCATTTTTTAGAAAAATCTGACTTAGAAGGCTTTGCAAGTGGACCCCTCATGTCTTCATAAATCATAAATAAGCAAATGTCATGCTTTGTAAAGGGTGAAATAACACATCCATATTCGGCCTGTGATGCCAGATGTGACAATGACAATGTCACTTAGCTGACAGTGTCACCCTTTATAGCATTTAGCCACTAGCTAAGTGACATTGTCAGTTATGTCATATCAGGCATCATATGCTGAATAAAGATGTGTTATTTCACCCTTTACAAAGCATGACATTTGCTTATGTATGATTTATGAGGACATTATGTCTCATTATTGAAGGCATTATACATGCTGTAAAAAGTCTTTATGAGCAACACTTCATCTAAATTGTGACCCTATGTATGCATGACTTATCATCTGGTTATTCTCTCGCTGGTATTTAAAAAATATATATATACACAAAGTAGTATATTTGTAAATACTGTGTTTCCTATTTAAAGCAGGGAGTAATAATAATAATAATAATAATAAACATCCTCATCATCATCATTTGCAGTAGTCAGTATTCAGTATTGAATTTATATACTGGTTGGATTTTTTTTTTTTCTTTTTCAAGGTGTTTCCTGTAATTGCTTATTTTGTTCCTCACCTTTGTTATTCCTCTACATAACCCGTAACACATTTCAGCAGAGGTAATACAGCAGTATTAAGTGTAAACGCCTACAGGACAGTAAATCTCCAGGTACAGGGTTGGGCAGCCCTGCTCTAGCTATTGAATGAGGTGTGCTTTATCAGGGTAGGAGTGAAATTTGTAAGGTGGTAGATCTTCAGGAACAGGGCTGGTAACAAGAGATTTAGAGCAGTTGGGAAATAGGTAAATAAAGCACAATAAAGACTTCAGATATTCCAGGCGAAACAAAAGACAGAGAACATGAGGAAGGAGAGAGGAAGAATTGGAGGAGAGAAACTGAGCGAAGTATACAATCCAACTTTTTACATTAGAAGTTTTCAGGAAAGTCATCGTGCCCAATGAGCTGAACAAGGAGGCACAGGCGGGAAGAAGGTTGATGTCAGTAATGAGATCAAAATACATTTACAGCTGGAGTGAGCCTCGCATAACCCACTCAATGCAAGCTCATCAATAGATTGTGCCCCCAAACGATGACCCGCGAACAGCTCCATCCTTTTTAAACCGAGATTGATCTAATGGATTAGAGTTGGGTAAAATGAACTGGGAGCGTTCGTGAGGGTCAGAAACTGGCAAAGCCGATTTCCACTGACAGACTGAGCCCAGATCAGCATAATTTACTTTCACAAAATATAAAAAACCATCCCATGGAATTAAGCTCACCCTTTTCGGTCATCCTACAGTGATTACGCCAAACGTGATCAATGAGGTTAACAATGCGCGTTGCAAGCAAGGCCAATAATGTGAACTGTCGTAAAATTCACTAAAAACATAATAATATTACCTACAGTTCCTGGTGAGAAAAAGCAAAGATCCCTTGAGCAGCACTGTCCACAACGCAGTAGACCACCATCATTGTGTCTGACACATGACTAAAGACTGAGATCCCCACACAGGGAGAACACATGGCAGCGAGAAGCCAAGAACTGGCCTCCAAACAAGGACAACAGAAGAATCACAGCCACTTCCCAGCCAAAAATATGCCCTGCTGTCATAGCATCAGAAAACAGCAACACCATGAAGCACTGATGCGGCAAAAGTGAGATAACATTCATACATCATCTTAGGACTTCAGCACAAGCCCATTTTTACTTGCGCAGGAGTTGACAGCTTGTAAAAGTGCACCTTTCACCCCTTGTAAAATATGACATTGTTCTGCAAACAGTAAACCAAAGCATGGTGTTCATAGCCCTTTCGGCAATACCCTGAACTCCACGTTTCCCACCATTCTCTGTGGTCATCTTTCAGGCTCGCACACCTTTTGAAGCACATATGAATCCCCAAATCCCCATAAAATCCACTGAGTAAATGTACAAGCATTTAATTGGGCAAAGGTTGAGTCCCATAGCCTTACCTAACTTGGGCAAAGAGTATTTCACTTTGAAATAGTCTTCATAAAACTGCAGAAGTTTCTTAGTGATGTTCAAGGCGTAGTCCCCGGACCCTCTGTCAATGGCGTTTGGTCGGGCATACAGACGTATCTGGAGGAACAAATGCAGTGATGGAAACTGTTAGAAAATGTTTGCATTATTCTCCATGGGGTTATTTTCTGTTCAACTGCATTTCCTTTCAATATGAGCAAAAACAGTCAAAATGGCCAGTCAAAATAGCAGCAATACAGAGGAAAAGAAGGCGAACTTTATCGATAAGGTTCACAAGGAAGCAAACAGTCTGTATTTCAAGACAGAAACAAAAAATACCACCATATTCATGTGCTCAGATATCAGGTTATTTCCGAGGAGCTGTATGCTGTCCTGTTGGCTCGTCCCTATTTTCCAGAACATTCTCTCAGCCAGCATAGTGCAGGCAGGGCTGCTAAGATGCCCATTTGGTGGCTTTGACAGAACAAGCTCATGCTGTCAGGTTGCCAGATTTCTGCTGTTTGGTACGTTATTTATTTAAGATTACAGTTTGCTAAAAGTACGTTAAAAATTGAGAAGCCCTAGACCAGACAAAGACAGAAGAGAAGAGTAATAATATTCACCTAAGTGATGAAAAGAGGAAAGTGTGGTTAAGGAAAGGAACAACTCATGAGCCGAAACATGGTGGTGCTGTTATGGTTTGGGCTTGTATGGCTATGTCCTGACCGGAGTCCAGCGGAACATATGTTACAGAAAGCGATAATGAATTCAAAAACAAACCAAAAAACGCAGGAAATGAAGGTGGCTGCAGTACAGGCCTGTAAAAGCATCACTTGAGAGGATATGCAGCTAAGTAATGTGTACTAAAACATTCCCAATTACCTATGGACTCCATAAATGCCCAGACCAAATATGAACATAAATACAATCAAATTATGCCTCCCAGTGCAATTTAACTAGAGTAATTGTTTAATTTCAAATCCAAAGGGATAGTAGATAGCCAACTCAAAATACTTGCAGACCAGATTGTGTAAATAATCATTCATATGTGCACTCAGTCACTCTTGCCCATCAAAGTGAAATTTTGTGCTAATGTAATTATTTTTGAAATTAGTGAGTTGGGCCATAGGAACGTGAAAGTAAACAAAGCATTACATATTTTGTGTATTTAGGCTTCCGTCAAGCTGCCGAAAATAGCAGAAACATTTTTTTTTGATGTTCGTCAAAGGGAAAAAAAAGCCTGATACTTATGCTAATTCTTTAATTACTCGGTCTCCAAGTGCGCTAGCAGCAGTGCATTGGACCAGACCGACAGACCGTTAAAGATTGAAAAACAAAGTGAAAGACGTAAAGGATGAACAGACTCACCACCACTCCGCTCTCAGTGAAAGTCTCTCTGTAGGTGAAATTGCACACTGCCCAGGCCAGGTAATATGTGGACATGCGGGGCGTCCGGAAGAAATGGTTGGTGACCCATCCGTCTTCATCCGGGACGGAAAGCTCCACGGGCATGTTGGAGAGGGAGATGTAAGTGCTCTCGTGCTTCAGGCTTACTTTAAAAACGGCCTTGTAGACGGGCTCGTCGAAGCAGGGGAAAGCCTTGCGGGCGTGGGTGGGAGAGAACTGGGTCACGGCCAGATATCTGCAGATGATGAGAGAGACAGGACAGGATCGATCGGGGGAAAACGCTATACAAACAGGGTGCGTCAATAATCAGTGGTTATGTGATACCACCGTCAAGAGAGAAGAGCTGGGCCACAAGTGATTAACATTTATATCATCATACATGTTACATTGGACATTAATGATAAACATCATCGTAATGCTTTACTCGAACACCACAACGTAAAGCTGACATGAGCCATGTCATATCCTTGGCATTACAGCTGTCAAAAAATGTCATGACTGATAGTGTCATTTGCGAACGTGAATGTTATGGCAGGAAACTCTGTCGTAACCAATCACTGATGGAAGTATAAGAGAACCAAATCGTGACGAAAGAGAATTTCATCCATTGCACCCTCGCGTGACAGCTCTTGCGTCATATATAAGATAGTGTTGTGGCAGTCCTAGCTCGAGGCGTTAAATTGAAGTGTGACTCAGATGTACACATCCTGAAATTTCCCCCCAGTTTTAACATCAACATGCTTGAAAAGGCAAGACTGAGCACTTTACTGTTCCCTTGAGTTGTCTCCGATCATCACAAATGAACAGATACTGTTTTAATGCCACAGAGAATCATACGCCCATCCTGTATGGATAAACCTATTAGCAAGTGATGTAACCTGAAGTGTTCCAAAATCCAAATGTAATTTAATGTATCAAAATCAACTCTGTCTTGCTATATAGACAATATAGCCAAAGTCATATTGCAGCATGCATTTTGATGAAATTGCCATTTGGCCGAGGCATGGGTTCCATTTTCTATTAATTTAATCAACTAAGGATGCATTTTTAGGGAGCAGATCACATACAAGAAGTATGCATGCAGATAAAACTCGATTAGAGAAAAAATATTACAGACCATTCATTCTTCTACTAAATAAGTTGTAGAAGATCATCATCAAAGAAATGAAAATAAACATAGACTTTTGAAATGGTACGCTGCAAAATGTGTCTGTCTTAACAAGTAATTTTGTCTTAAACTAGGAAGTTGAGTCATATTTTCTCTCTCAAGTAGAAAAAATGAGCTTATTTTAAATTTCCATGTGCTTGACAAGTAAAATTTTCTTATCCCATTGGCAAATCTTGAAATAAATCAAAATTATCTCACCCCAATGGCAAATTTTTGTCTCACTGAGAAAAAAAGGTAATTGAAGTAAGTGTTTTAAGTCTTGATACAAGATTAAAGCAATAGGTAAGGTGGACTTATTTTTCAGTTTTTGCAGGGTAATTAGGGGGGAAAAAAGATGTTTACACACGTAAAGAGTTCTCCAAAATTTCTACGCAAAAGAAATTAAGTTCATAAAGTTATTTTCCTTGACCTGTCAGTTGAATGTGAATAAAACAGCATGTTTCACTGCGTACTGCGAGTTGCTTGTTTCAGGAGTGGAATAGAAGCTGTTCCAAGGTCGCAGCCATTTCCTCATAAGATCCCACTACACAATGTGCACACAGCTAGCTGGACATGTCTTATAAAGCCTGTAATTAGTTTGAGCAATTTGTGCCCATAAAACCATCAAGGATTCATAAACTGAGAGAGAATAAAGCCCGCCTCCATAGTCCGTGCTGGGAAGTGCACATACATACTGTGGGCTCCAGAATTAAAGGCACTACTGACTGGAAATACACTAAAACGCATTTTAAAAATAAATAATGCCATCAAGTGATAGAATGAAAATGAAAAATGTTATCAGTACTTTATTCACTTCAATGAAACAAACGAAAATCATTTATTACTTTATTTAAACTTTGCCTATTATGCAATCAGGTGCGCTGCAAATTAGCCATCAAAAGTCATTTCAAAATCTGTTTCTTTGTGACATCACATGGTGAACTGACCGCCCAGATGTAAGGACTGATTTACTTGAGCCAACCAGTCAATTAGTGCCTTCATTATCCTGGGTGATCCCTCCCCCTTGTGACATCACAAAGGTCAGATTTTGAAAAAGCGTCTAATGGCTAATTGGCAGTGGACCTGGTAACATTGTAGGGGACTTTTAAAAATCCAATTCAAGGGCTCACGATTAAACGGCACCAACAAGCCGCGCCACGACATGACGTGAAGCGGGGGATGTTGCAAAGGAACAGGTCCGTTTGGATTGGAGGGGACAAGTTTTCTCAGCAATTGCTTAACCAAGCTCACTGAAATTGTGTGTGTGTGTGTGTGTGTGTGTGTGTGTGTGTGCATGTGCGAGTGTGTGTGTTGCTAGTCATGATCTTGAGTTTGAAAACAGGATTCCATGGTCGCGGGGGATACTGATGATGTCTTCTTGTTGTAAATAAAATCTTCCAAATTTAAACCAGGAATGAAATTCAACTGAAGTTCTTCTTAGTTAAAAGGAATTATATATTGTGTCATAAAATCATTCCCATGTTACATGTTCCCATGTAAGAATGAGGTAATGAAATCCCTTTGATATCCGGCATCATGAAGAAATAAAAGAACTGGCAGTTAAAATGAGACAGGTAATCCTAGAATTTCATGAATGCAGTACTGGCTACAAGAAGATCCGCAAAAGATGAAGATACCACTGAGCACTGTCTGTGCAATTATTCAAACCAGTTTTAAATGTGGTAGGTAGAGGAAGCAAATGCATTTTCCTCAACCCCCAACCCCCACTCCCAACTCCCAGGATAGGAGGGAAGATGGTAAGGGCAGCAAATAAAAAATCACAAAGAATCACTGTGAACGCATTACAGGCCTAGGAGGCAACTAGCCGGTCACCGATTTCAAAAAGCACCATGAGAAGCCTCTTCCATAACCACAGGTGCTTTTTAAGGGAATGCTTGCATATTGAAAGCATTTTTGACCCCCAAGACACAGAAGCAAGTGCTTGCAATTTTCCAATAAATGACTGGACAAAGGCGAGGTCAGATGAAATTAAAATTTACAATTTTGTCAGATACAGCATTGACATGCTTGGATTAAACACATCATGGTTCAGAACTGTATTGGGGTTGTTTTAATGCCAGAGGTCTAGGTGCTCCGGCAAAGACAGCTCAATAGATTCCAACAGCTATTTGGCAATTTTGGCTGACAATCTGGTTGCCTCTGTCTTGCTGCCCACAGGCTTCTGGCAATGACCCACAATGCGCCTCAAAATCCACAAAGGATTGATTCCGGGACAATAAAACTCAACGTTCTGCATCAGCCACTCAATCAACCTCACCTCAGCCGGATCAAAAACCTGTAGTTTGAAATGAAGACCGCAGTTATCCTCTTCAAGCCCAACGTCCCCAGACTTTCTGGGGACTTCCTGATATTGCAAGGATGGCAATAGTACAGATAATTAATCAATACAAGACATTCTCTGATCTCCATCTCCCATTTTAGCCTTTTTCAGCAGTGTGATTATATATTTTTTTTTATTCTAAAATTTTAAAACAATACATTTAAAATGAACATCTTCTTAAGCATATCGAATCACAAACATCGGTACAAAACAACATTACTATAAAGCCATTTATAGTACGTGCCATTTTATGAGTTACAGGATTTCAAAACCTTCAAAAGACATATAGACATTTTATGTCATCATTAATGTGAATAGGAAAACGCCTGATAAATGCCATCTGCAATGTACACGAAAGTCAGCTAAATCAACTTGGCCGTCATTCTACTGATTATTCTTCCTAAATGAGTGAATCAATGCTTTGTTGCTAATAACATTTGAAGAAGGGCAATCGCACACTTGCAGCTACGATGCAATAATATTCAATTGTAAATTATAATTATAAATTACAAAACGATTTGACAAGTCTTCCTCAGAGCATTGAGGGATGATTCAATACCCTGAAGAAGACTTACGTTGAAACCATTGGTAATTTAATAAATTAATTATTATTGCATAATTTCTACATTCCTTCACTCTCCTAATTAGTAAAAGTAAATGGGAACCAGTTTGGAGTTAACATTAATGTTAGGCTGAGGTTACTGAAGGGTTTTTATATCTCTGACATGATGGCACTGAAAAAACTGTGTGGAAGAGGTTAGTAAGTGCAAACCCAAGGATGTGACTGATTTTAAAAGGGTCTGCACAGAGAAATAGAGCACATCTCTCCAACTGTGAGTCATAACCTCATCAAACACTTAAGGGAAAGACATTATGCTGTTATCCTTGCCCGAGCTTGTTGCACCAACTACTAAATCAGGCGTAGCGATAATTATGAACTCTTAGTTTTGTAAAATTTGTTTATTCATTAAATCAAAGTGTTATCTGGATTAATTGTAATGGGAATAAACTCCACTATGTTTTTCATGTCTGTATTTTGAGTTTATCTCTGTTACGTTATTGTATTTATTATAGTGCACTTGGTGGATTTCCAGTCAGGCGTGCCAATAATTCAGCCCACTGTGCATGTAAGTGTGTGTTAAATACATGCTAATCATAATATAAAAAAAAATTACATTTCATTAAAATGCCTGCCAAAGTACTTTAAGCTTAGTGAGAGAAAAGCATGGCACTCCTCCATCTCTCTCTGTCTCTGTCTTACACACACATACACACACTTACGTATGCACAGACACACGCGCACACACACACACACACACACACACACACACACTTACGCACGCTTGCACAAAAACACTTTCACTTCATATTTTCACAAACATGTCTTGTTGTTTTTGCACTTCAGAAGTGTTATGCATGATTTGACACCCCAGACTCCCTTGAGTAAATCTCACACACCCTTCGATTAGAGTTATATGTCAGGTGTTGGCATCAGATCTGCTCCTGTTGACACTCTCTAATCAACAGCATCTCTGGTAATATGTTCTCGTCCAGCAACACCAGATCCTCCACATATGAGTAAACCAGCGTCCCCCATGGGAAATGTACGCGATAGTAGCACTGCACATACAAACAAGGCAAGAAGAAAAACTGCGCCAACAACTACCCAGCACTCAAACAGTCCAACAACGCCAATCCTTTCTCTGGTCCTTGACAAGTATCGATTCATTCGGACAAAAGTGTTTCTGCCTGTGCAAAACATCCAAATTTGGGCCCATACGTTATTCAGTACAGCTTTAATTACAGTCTCCTGCAGCTCTCTCTCTCTCTCTTTTTTCCCCCATTTCCGATTCAGCAGACATTCTTCTCGAGTCTTAGTGGCCAAGGTGCACCGCAGGAACTCGGCTAGTGCCTGGGATGGTTGGTGGATCAATCCCCAAAGTGGCCGAAATTAGATCGGTGCAGCTGTTGGCCCCCTGAGCAAGGCCCTTATCGGCACATAGCTCCGTGGGACATTGGCCCCTGCTCGGTCCAATAAGATCCAGGCATTAGCTAGGGCACTGCAGTGCATATCCCCGTGCTAGCACCCACAGCAGCTTCATAAACACTACAGTGCCCGCCATGTAAACTTTGCCAATGCTTGGCCTTTCATCAACGCGTGAGCATTCACTAACCCGAGCGGCATTTCCTTTACTCCAGATAACACCCACTTGGGGCAGGGTGTAGCCAGCTGCGTACAAGTCTTTAGCTTTGAGTGAGATTATCATTCATCATTGTTATCCAAGGCTGCAAACTGCCTGCATTATTTACATATTTAAAAAAAAACACTTACCCTTGTTAAAACACAAGGCAAGGTGGTGTAGCAATAATTGCAAGTTAAATCACACCAAATAAAGATGCATTCTCTTGACACATACACAGAGAGTCACCTGCTTTCCAGTCAGGCATTTTCTTGTTCAGGTCTGGCTTACAATCCAAATTGTGGACAAAACTTCGCCAGTGAAATTCAAGTCACTACAACTGAAGAGTCCAAAAGTACAATTCCAAACAAACTGATAATGAACTTGGCTGCACTTCAGACTCTTCCCATTGTCTCAACTAGCCTTTAAGTGCCCAAAACTCAACTATTTTTGGCCCACAGCATTCTGCCTGCTGGGGTTTAGCTTCAGGCAGATCTACAGGCTCTGAAGCAGCTTGGTGGGGCTCCAGCGTCAGAGCTGCCGGAGCAGTCTCCATAAAGTAAGAACCACACCGGGGAAAAAGCCATTTGGCAGAACAAAGACCGACAGACATGAGCCACTGGGAGAAACAAAGAGAGCTGGGACCACAAGCTGCGAGACAGCCTAATTAGCTCATGCACATTCCATTCACGCACAAAAATAAATAATTTCCTGTTCGTCCATCCAATATTTAACCTGCTCACTCCTGCTCAGGGTTAAAGGCAGGGGAGCAAGAGGATATCCCAGCATGCATTGTGAAAGTAAGACAGGAGCTTGACAAGGACAGTTCGCCAGTCCACTGCAGGGCATCAATCAGAATACATTTATTTATTTACCTTTTTTTTTTTTTTTTTTTTTTAGGAAAACAAGATTGTGTTTTACACTCTTGAAATGCAAATTAAGATTGCAAATGTTTTGGAAGGTTGGAGAGTTGTACTTCCTCGCAGTTCCAAAAACTTTATAGCCATAATAGATTTCCTCCACACGAAGCAATCCTAATAAGATTGCAGGAGGCAAATTCATATATAAAGCGGGACATTCTTCTACTAACCGCTGGCTGTGCCAAGTAGCCAAGTTCAATTGTCTGTTAATTAGTGCTTTTTGTAGGCCATACAAGGTCATGACCCAAAGCAAGCTGGCAGGAAGTCTAACAAATAAAATAAACTCCGCCTCCCACACACACACACACACACACACACACACACACACACACACACACACAATTTGGAGGCATTAAGTTGCCAGTATATCTGTTGATTCAATTGTATATATGGCTTTTCTTTCATATATCTTTGATAATTAGTAGAGAAAATAATCAAGGTATACTACATAACCTAAAAAATGATGAGAAAGTTGATATCATTTGCTCATAATAGGTCTTAGCCCTGCCCTGCCATCCACAGCACAACACATTTCCACCAACAGTTTTACATTTCAGGAACCATTCCAGTACTTCACAGCCTGAGTGAGATTGTACAGAGACATGCTGGGCGGATCCCTGATCAGTCACTGCTCTACCAGGACGCAATTAAGAGCATAAGGAAGCAAAAGAGCTTAAAGGGCATCTAAAGTCGATTCCCATTGTTTTTGTTTATCGGCCAATCAGCGAGCCGCACCTGCGCAAACAAACCGAAATAGAAAGATTATCTACGCATGTACACAAAACATAGGTTTATGAATAAAACTGGTCAAGTGACAATGCAAGATGTCAACAAAGCAAGTGATTTGTTTGTAAACGTTGATGGATTTGTTTGTAAACATTGGACGTTCAACGTCCCGTCTGAGAATCGACTTTAGATGCCCTTTAAGTGCGCAAGGGGCCGTTAGAAGCCAGCAAGTAGGACTGTCTGGTCCATTGGGTTCGTCAGTTGATTAAAAACCCTGGGGTGACCTTCCATGCTTGACCTTCTAATGACGTTCTCCAATTGCAGCTCGTTAGAGTGACACTGTAGAATAATGAGGATGGAACTGTTCCTGTAAAACAGGTTCTAGTTCAAATCACACAGAGGGAACTACAACTACACACTTTAGTAAACGGTTAATTTTGTGACCACTTACGTAAAACAGTGCTGCTGGGCAATGTTCCTTCAGCCCTACCATCCTGAAGGATTTCATTTCAGCCCAAATTTAGCAGACCTGATTTGGCTAATTAGCAGTTCATCCAGATCTCTAGCCGCTGAGTGAGGTGTGCTTCGGTACGGTTGAAACGAAAACCTTCAGGGAGATTGATCTCCCTGATCTTAAAAGACTCAATGTAAAATTGTGAGCAAGGCGCTCCACATTCATACAGCTGTTAAAAGCCAGTAATGCTAAAAACTAACCACTCCCATCATCCCCATTTTTCTGTTTTTCAAGGTCATTTTGAATTTGTGAAGCCCTAAACTTTTTATCAGCAAAATTAATGACAGGTTTACATCCTGCTGGAGTGAACCAGTGCAAATCACAAACAGATTATGTGTCGGCACATCTTTATTTCATTGTAACACACAAAAAAAATAGAATATTTAAAATTGTATGACATCAACTTATTGTCTGCAGTCACTGTGCACCTGAAGAAAAGTGCAAATTTTGCTCAATGCTTATTTAGATTTTATAAAATGTGGAATTGTTTCTCGGGTCAAGTCAGATAATGTATTTATCATTCTTATATATATACAATAAATTAAATATTTAGGTCTTTGGAAACTTGTTTTCACGTGGAGCCTTTGGTTAATGTACACATACATTTGGAAAAAAAAGTGTAACGTTCGATTAACTTAAGTGTAGTCAGCTGGTTTCACACAGCTGTTTAAGTAACTTCTAATTAATTTCTAATATTTTAGACCTACATATAGTCATCAATCTAATTAACCGGAAGCTGCTTAAATCAGTAGAGCAGAATCAGGTGACATACACTGTAGACCCTGACAAGTGTGGTGAACTCAAATGTTTTGTGGAAACCGATTACCTAAAAAAATTGAGTATGCTAACTCAAAGATCTTGTGTTCACAGCACTTAAAAATATGTAAAACAAGTGGTGCCAGGCACAACAAACCCCGCCCCTCGCACATACTTTCACCTACTTGCACGAAATTCAACAGGGATCTATTCTGGGTCAGTGGCAATCCCTATACCGAATTTGGGGTGAATCTGGCCTTTAGTTTTGCCGCTAGAGTGTTAACAAACAAACACAGAAACAAACAAATGCACAAACACACAAACAAAGAAACAAACCGAACCGAAAACAATACCCCTTCCCTCACCCTTCGGTAACTTTACCCTATTTTCTTGGACTCAAATGTTTTTACCTCAAAATAATGTAAGCCAACTTGACTGCCTTGTGTGGACGTTGCTCGAAAGAGACATGGCATATATTTTGAAAAGTTAATTTACCATGTTTTTAAGTGCTGTAAACATAAGATCATTAAGTTGGAAATTTTTTTTTGAGGTAATCGGTTTCCACAAAACATTTGAGTACACCACGTTACCAGGGTTTACAATGTTGGATGAAAAATCAAAGATGTTCAAGAAAGAAGAAAAACTAGTTGGTCAGAAAATTAAACTGTTGAACAGCCCTGGCTTTATATTGTATAAATGCCCATACGCACGCACGCACGCGCGCGCGCGCACACACACACACACACACACACTCATATCCAAATACTTATTTCATATATAAGTGAGGTCGCATCGTTTCCGTGACCTCTTGTCCTTTAAAGACGCGGTTTTGTGAGCATCTCAGAATTTACTGTATAAATGCTGTCAGGAGTAACTTGTACAAAGAATCAAATTAATTAATTAATAATTCATTAATTAACCTCTCACGCCACCCTGTACGCATGGATAAAGGTATTTTGGTCCAGTCGTATCACCGGACTGCATTAGCAAATCCCTTCCCATCGCATATACCAGCCTACAAGCACCGAGGCCAGGTTTTAAAGTTACTGCGTAGCTGCTCAGAAGATGCGACTTCACATTGCTGCATCCAGAACGTACATTGTAAACCCACACTGTGTAAACCAACTAACTGATCTTGTGTTCACAGCACTCTGAAACGGTACAAAATAACTTATTTTTTGCTTCTTTTTTTTTTTTTTTTTTTTTTGCCATGTTTTCTGTACGGACCGTCCACACAATGTTATTAAGCTGGCTTACACTTTTTATTTATTTATTTATTTATTTTTATAAGATAATAGGTTTCCGCAAGACATTTGAACTCGTCACATTATCTGAATTTACAGTGTACTGTTGCCTTTAAAATCAGTAATTCCGAATAACTTATCTCGCCCTATTAAGTGTTATTTTTCATAAATGATGTCATCTGTACAATGGAAGTTTTTTCCTTGCATTTTTTTATACAGAATATTTTACGATTGAGGGAGGCAGCGATACCATACGACAATGTTGAAGTCGTATCTCTGTGCCAGGTAAGTTGCAGGATGCTACAAACTGCGTTAAATAAAGACTTCAGACGGCATGAGGTGACAAGGTTGCTTCTGTTGCAGTATGCTATGATGACAGCCGGGTTCATGACAAATGTGACAGTGAAAGTAAACGAGACAATTTTAGCTGTGATGGTAAGCAAAGGTAAGTAGCTCTCTCACCGCCGGCATTACACTCAGTTTATTAAGCTTAGTGATCAATGAACCTCAGACAAACTCATAAGCAGCCCTGTATTTTTAATACCTTTACCGGTTTCATTGAGTCATTGAGTTGAATTGGCATTTCTGTCATGGCCTTCTGTCAACACCACACCATCAAGAGTATTCAATTATAGCAGCAGCAACAACAACTATTATTATTATTATTATTATTATTATTATTATTATTATTGTTGTTGTTGTTTACAGAACCTCGAGTGTACTAACCAGTTAGCTGACACCTCTCTTGCCGCAATGTTTCTTCAGTGCAACCAACGTGATTAATGTCGTATAGTGATCGTTTAAGATTTAATTATAATTGGCCTATACGCATGTTATGAAAACAGTAAATCCAAAAGGAGTTGCAGTGTAATTGTGCAGCAGCACTTACCGTCTTTCTCCGTGGAGAACATAAGAGCTCCGAAAAAATCCCAAAAGTTCGTTTTCTATTTGGGCTTCGAATGTAATGTTAATTTTGTACGTTCTTAGCGGCTTTAATTCCCTGTGCAAGGCAATAACATAAACTTGGGTGGATGGATAATGAAACTGGCGGTGAATCCTTATAATTCCCGGTTTTTTGTTATCCGAATACACCACTGTCTTCAAAACATCCAGTCTGTCAGCGTGCAGGACGATGAACTTCGTGGACTTCACGCACTCTACCTCTATGTTAACTTCTCCCGAAAAAGTAAAGTTTTCCATGTACACCGAAAGCTTCAAATGGTAATTTCGTGGGCGCAAAGCGGTGGGTAGTCTCAGCTGTCGCCAAGGCTGGGCGTCCTCATCTCTGTGGTTAATGTGGGCTTCCCGAGAATGGTTCGACTTCGTAGCAGACCCGTTTGCGACGCGTGAGTTTCCCTCCCCGGCGCATTCTTCGAATCTAACACCGAACAATACAGCGACGATGGTTACAATGATAAGCGCAAGGATGGAGATGGCGAACCCCAGCACGAGTCTTTTATGCACAGTGATGTGTCGTTCGGTTGTCCTGGGCCGAACCACAACACCGTCGGCCCATTGATCGGAGAGGCCTCTCCCGTTTCTCATCGAGTTCTCCTCTATTCCCATTTGCGTGAAAGATAAGGCTTTTCCATGTTTGTCTTCTCGAGCCATACTCCCCCAAATATGATACGTTGCCTGGAAAAGCATAAAGTAAAGACTGGATGGAGTCTTAAGTCCGACAGTGGTTAAGGGCCACACTCACAGTTTGCTCACACATCTCCGCAGACTTCGAAGTACAATTTCTTGTGAAGGTCAAACACAGTATCCAAAGTCCTAAGCAAACTTCCTCAGGAGGGTGTAAGTTGAAAATTGTCACTCCATGACTGTTTCACTGGATTCGACCGGTAATATAATGGCTTTCTTCCATTTTTTCTACAGTCCCTGAGCAGAAATGGGTACCGCACATACTGCAATTCGGTCCTGGGACTGATGTTTCTCCGGCTGAGGTACCCTGCTCTCTGAGAGATGCTCGCATGCTGAGAAACACTTCGTACCGACCGACTGCCAGAGCTGTACAAACATTCCGCGTTCTGTTAGTGCTCGAATGAACTCCAGAAGCTCACGGCAGAAATTTAAATATGCGAGAAGTGCAAAATATGCAGCCCGTCTTCGCCAGCCCGTTTCCTTGCCATAGAATAGACAGGTGAATAGTGCGGTGCGTAAACTTAAAGGATCCTTTCGCAAGAAACGGCTTTTACGCGAGGTAGCGAGAGGTACACATTCAAGAGTTGTCTCGTTGGCATTTCGCAATACACGAAGTCCTGAACCGCAGCCGGTGTAAGTCGAATGTGATTATTGAGCAGACAGAATGCGGCTCCGGGATTCGCTATCCCGCGAGCGCTTTTTATTGAATATGCATGCAGAACTCGTGATCTCTGACTGATGTTGCGATGAACCACCTCCTAGCCCCGCATAGTTATCAAAACATTCACTCACATGGAAACGGAATTTTGTTCAGCAATTATAATTCAGTGCATTGGAAATGATTCAATTGCATGTTTCTATGTACCTGCATATACTCCATCCATAGCACACAACGCGTTTTTACAAGCGTAGTTTATTTTAGGCATTAGGTCAAACTGTTATTTAACTTTATTTGTATCGGTCTATTTATATTTAATTTGGGTACATATTTTAAATGCAGGTTTTACAGACAGGCAATTTACCAACCAATTCTCAGTTTTTACTTGAATCACGCCACCCTGTGGAGATTCTGCGAAGTAAAAAAAAAAAAAGAAAGAGAAGAAAGAAAAGAAATTATCAGCACAATGAGTGCATACCCATAGCAGATTGCACATCAAGGAATGCACAAACCTCCTTCAAAATTTCATATCCAAAATGTCTACCAAACATTAAATGTTTTTACTTTATTTATTTTTGGTGGTGGTGGGGGGGTAATGGTTAAGTAAATGACTGAAACCTTAAAGATCACGTGAATCTGATCTTTAGGGACATCAACAGTAAAATTGATTGAAATAATTTTAGTTATGTATACCTGAACAAGCAACAATCACAAAACACGCGGTTGTTTAGACTAAAGCCACTACGCTCATCTAAAATTGAGAGCAAAAGCATTTTTCTACAGGGATTAAGATGTAATTCAGACGTGGTAATTGCCACCATAGATGCCAGACTCGCGGCTTGAATGAGGTACAGAATTTATACAGTACACCCACAACTCTGCGATTGCAGGCATTGCTTGACGACAAGCAGAGTCTATGATTGCCAGAAATGAGTCGAGGCATCAATTGCTGTCATGGAAACAGAAAAGCAATGACAAACAATGGCAGTCAGCACTTCACAAATTTGCGAGTGATAAATATGTTGTGAACTTTGCACATGCAATCTTAGGACCGTTTTTGGAGTAGCCAGGAGACATTGATCTACATTAAAACAATTCTTAAAGGTGCACTATGCAAGTTTGTTTACTTTCACTTCTGTTGACGATCGAACTCAAACAAAACAGAGGTAGCCCGCCCCTCCCTCCCATGCTTCCATAACTGTCAACTCTTGTCGGTGATTGGCCGGGACGGTTTTTTATGTAATGGGGCACAGCCTGTGCCCCTTGCGTTTATTTGCAGTTTGTGACGCCTGAGCGATCTCCAGAGCCCAGGTTTTTTTACGATGAATTTGGGGGCAGGCAGCTAGCGGATCGTGGAGAGATGTCGGCGAATTCAGACAAAAACATAATCGCGCAGAAAGTAAACAAACTTGCATAGTGCACCTTTAAAGCTGCAGTGGGAAACTCTCACAGTAAACAAGTCATTTGTGTGTGGTGGTTCCTCCACAAAGTCAGGTAACCTTGAAGGAAGGTGCAGGTTCGATAAATTACTTTGACATCAATCTCCTTCATCGTGCATGACAATTCGGTGCCATATTCAGAACTATATCTACTCCGTTGATCAACTAATCCAACTTCTCCCTTAAGTCCAACTTTCTAAAATTTCAGCTTATATTTTATGTGATTTATGAAATCCAATTTGATTTCTGGAGCAGCAGTCATCTATAACTCAATACAATCCGGAACATAGAACTCATCAATTCAATGGGTTTCCATCTTTCGTAATTTGCTGTGTATAAAATATTCATTGCGCCAATCAGTCGGGGATTATAATAATCATTTTCAAGCATTTACAAAAATTTCCTCCTAAATAATGCAGAGTGGTTTAAGTTTGGGACAAGTCAGAAAGTTTGCATTTCAACACTGCAGCAAGTCAGACAGCACCAGGAGTACAAAAAAATATTTTGCTGTCCAAGACCTGGACATTGCCAACATCCATTTCCCATTCTAGCCTTAACCTCTTAACTGTCACCTGAATTTTTGCATATTTTGCCCGGACTGGTATACCACATTTCAAATGCTCACTGCTCCCACTTACAATATGGTTCTATTACACAAAATACTGCGTGTCTGTTGTTGCTGTTATGAGTAATTACATAAAATATATGGCTTAATCTTCAATTTTGGGACAAACAACGTGCATATCTTGATTGCACAGGTTCTTAGCTTTCGAACAAGACCAAATGGAATGGATAAAACATGGTTAGACCGTCACAACACAACTTTGATGATGAGGACTGACAAGTTTCATTGCACTCAAGTATGTGGTGTCTATGTTGAGAAATTGATTGATTGCATTTGTTATGACTGACATAGGGCAAAAAGGTGGGTAGAAATGAAATCCTGAGCGTCTAAGCTTTCAAATGGTATATCGTTTGCCTGGATTAGTTGAGGATTTAAGTCATAGTTTACAAATGAAGGATTCAAAATTTGCTTGAAAATTCCGTAGGGCCCTAATTAGGGCCCAGTGACAGTTAACAGGTTAATTAAAATGCAAATACAGTACAGCAGCCAAAAATAATTGATTCCTCATTCATTAAGCACTGACTACAGCCAATGAATTAAGACCTACTGGTTCAGCTTAACAACAGCAACTGTAGACTAGTCTAGTTTTCTGTTGTGGATTTGATTTAGCTTAGAATAGACTGATTGGTATTTTGGATAGATCATGAGAGAGATTGTTAGCGATCCGCAAATTTCAATTTTCGTAAGACAGCCAGTTTAAAAACAGCCCACAACAATGAACAAACGATCACGTGTTGTAATAATTATTTTAGACATATATGCAGGCAAATAAGCGTGCTGCCTTAAAAAAAAAAAAAAAAAAAAAGTTTTCAAACATATAAGCAGCTTTTGCAGTTAAGATTTGTGATTCAAACTAAGAGCATCATATTTCATTTCACAGTGACATTTTAATTCTGGTTCTGTTGTAGGGCTAGGCAATATGGGCCAAATATCAAATATCACAATATATTTGACTGAATACCTCGATATCGATATTGAGACGATATTGTAGGGATAGCCACCAATGGTTCAATAAAATGCTTAGACAGTGAGATTTTTGATCAGCAGTCATTAGTAATGTGGATATAAAGATGACACAGGGAGAGGCAACAGCTACAAGTGCAGAAAACTGTATCCCATTACTGTAATGTAGCCTTTAAAACCAGAGATAAGAACACTACTAGTGTATCACAATATTACAATATCCTAAATCCCAGACAATATCTGATATATCACAATACTGATGTTTTGATGTTTTGCCTAGTCCTAGTCTGTCGGCCGAATCAGTCACTTGCTCTGAATCCAAGTGAAAATGTGTATTACATGATGAAGAGAATGACAGCAAAAAGTCTCCAAAACAAACAGGAACTGTGTTACAACCCTTCTGTTATGTAATTGTCTCCTCTGCTTTCTAACAACTTGTGTGGTTTTGTCTTCTTTAATTGATTTATTGCCTCATGTTCTTCCACACTCCCGGGTGTGATATATTTCATGCCCCGCTCCTTGTGTGTGTGTGTGTGTGTGTGTGTGTGTGTGTGTGGTCTGTGTATGAAAGCTTACTTCCTGTCCAGCAGAGTTGCTGGATTGTAACGCTTTGTCCTACTAAGGCTATCAGTCAGTTTGCCTTGTAGTTTGGAGCAAAGCTCTTCTTTTGTGTGTTTCTCGATACCTCAGTGATAGAGAAAAATGCAATTACTCTTCAGAGACTTAATATCAGTCTCCAGGATTGGCTTTGTGCTCCTGTTAACCATCTGTTCCAGTCGGCACCTCTTTGCCAGTTTATTAGGAGCACCTCCCAGCTCTTCATCGGTCTCCAGGATTGGGACTGCGTTCCCGCTAAATTCTTTAGCTTTAGCCTTGCTTTCAAGCAGTCCTGCTTCGGTGAGGGGAATATACGACCTGGCTTCTGCCCCCGGATGGCTAATGGTCTGGCGCGGACACGCCCCAAACCCTCTCCGGTTAATTCCACGTAAGCTGGACTGCGGCCAAAGCCACTTCGATTACCATATCCCAATAATTATCTTGGTCTGGTTCCTTGTCTGGATCATAACAAACTAAAGATAGCTGCAGTACAGGTTTGGGCAATGCATAATCAGTGAAGATACCCAGCCGCTGGTGAATCAATGTGCCACAGACTGCAAGTCATTAAGCTGCCCAATTAGGAGCAGAGGAAAGAAGGAGGGTGGGGGATTGAAATATTTCATTTCCATGTGGTTCAAATAATATGGATAAAAACACCCTCAAATTAACGCTGACGGTCTGCATTTCAACATCATTTCATTGTTTCCTTCCAAACTTAAAGTGCCTGACACAAAATAGAAAAAAAAGTCTCACTGTCCCATGAAATAATGGTGCTTAAGCAGTCACCTAGGTACATTTATCAGGTGTTTAGACTTAGGGTTCCCACATACACACTGCAGGGCCTGTGTGCAGCTCTTAGCATGGGGATGATCCATCAGAATTCCCTGCTAAACTGTCCCCCCTGCTCAGTGTTAGCAGTAGGCCCAGCTGTTGACCATTTCTAGAGCTGTCACATGTAATGAAAATACATCTAGCCGGTTAAGAGATAGCAGTTCTGAGTTTCGCTTCCTTTTTGAAAAGAAGTCCATTCCATCACATCACTTTTCATTTAAACTGACCAGCAAGCAGTGAACTCGCATAAAAAAAGATGGTTCCTAAAGTCTCTTCTGTGATTCTGTAGTCAAAGCCTCAATGACTTATGGTTTCCTGTGAGGAAAAATGAAGCAATCTGGGGGCTTTTACACCTCCCATCCACAATAGATTGCATGAAGAAATAAAAAATGGGCTATAGAGCCCTTTATTTCTGAAGAGTTTACAGCTGTGATTTCTGCTGCATGTCCGGGGAGTCAGCTATTTCAAACTCCTAAGGAAACAATGGCTTTTAAATGCTTTGTAGTGTTTATTAATTTTGAGAGGTCTAACCTCAAGAAAAATTGGCATGGGGAAAATCCACTGTCTAACTCAGATGGGAAGCAAAACCAACTTGTGACTCACTGTGTTTCTTGTTCTGCACCATCCAAATGCACCTTGCAGTAATTTTCTACTATTCATTCAATGAAAAAAAAACTTAAAAATACATAAAAGTTTGTGAAAATAAATGTGATTGAGTGATCATGCACAATTTCTGGTCGGTTTTCAGGATTTCTTGGTCAGTAGCAACAATGCCTGTCTGTACTGCAAATGCATGCACATGTGACTAATTCAGAACAAAAAACAGCTGCATTTAAGGGAATGAAATTAAAATGGAACACAAGTAAGCTCACTGTATAGATCCCAAGGGCCTTTTGGGGTGGGTGGGTGTGTGTGTGTGTGTGTGTGTGGGGGGGTTGGAGCTGGTATAATGGATGTAAACGTTAGGGTGACAAAATGGAGGATTTCAGCGCTGCGGAGGGCTGCCATCACAGCATACATGACTGTCCCTTTTAGTGCCACATTGAAGTCTTCCACAAGCTCTAAGTGGATCGCAGTACAATAATACACTATTCCTGGGCTTCCAAACCCTATTTCTCATTATCTTCTGTCTGGCAGAAGCAGGCCTTCGTTCCCACAGTAATATCATGCCAATGAAAATTGCCATAAGGTATCTAGTTGTTGGCTACGGTGTGCTCTGTAAGAGTTGGAGTGTAATCCAACAGGATGTTGGATCCTCAGGAAAAGAGTTGCGCTGCCCTGCTCTAGCTGTTGAATAAGTTGTGCTTTGTCAGGGTTGAAGTGTAATCCTACAGGACAGTAGATCTCCAGGAACAAGGTTGGGCAGCTCTGTTCTTGCTGTTGAATGAGGTGTGCTGTTTACGGGTTGGTGTGAAAAGCAACAGCATGGCAGTTACCCAGGTTTGTACTGAAAGCCTAGAGCAGGAGTATTCAACATTGTCCATAAAGAGCCATTCAGTCTGCAGGGTTTCATTACAGCCATGTATTTACACATTAAATTCTAGTAACCATTTCCTACAATAAAGATATTGATTTATTGAATCAGGTAGGCAAATAGTTGGTTTGAATGAAAGTCCACATCCACACCAGCTGTTCTGTTCGCGGAAGGACACCAGTAACAAGAACTAAATCCAAATAATGATTTTTATTAAAAAAAAAAAAGATTCCAAACAAATAAGGAACATGGACCAACAGAAACTTCACAAGTGAACAGAAATAATGCAGGGGAAAAGGAGGGCACAAGGCCAACAATAAAAACTACACTGAATGAGCTGAAACCAATAGGGTAGTATAAACTCGATGATATGATCAAGAGCATGAACCACGCGGCATGAGACCAGGCATAGAACCAACATGGAAACAACGGACCGACTGCCAACTGGAATGCCTCCGCAGAATATAAAGGGACAAGGCTTGATCAGGGACCGAGGAACACCAGGGTAGAACAGGGAGGGAATAAAGCATGAACATGAGACATTGGACAAGGCCAAATGACATAACAGGCCCAATAACACTAGAACGGCCGAAAATGCAGTACCTCCTGGAACGGCCGTGAGGTCATTTTGACTTGCCACTGCTGCGGGCTTTATAATTGCAGATTAGAAGTCTGTTACAGGAACTGTTGTTAATTATTTTAAAATGGCATGTAAATATAAATGAAAAAACATCTTATTTGATTATTTTTTCCACATTAGGCTTTATTTTATTTTAATAATATAACAATGGAAAATCATTTCTGTAGTGTTTAATGAATGTATCATTGAACAATGGAAAAATATACAATTTGATTAAGCTGTCAAACAGATAAAAAAAAAAAACCATTGCACATAAACACTGAACACTAAAATAACAATACACCTCTGCTCTCATAAAAAAATGAACATGAACACAGAGCACATGAGAGAGGGCCTTGGTCAAAATGTTTGGGAACCACAACCTATTCCTATACACTGTTTTGATGCACAGTCTACTCGCAACCAGCACAAACACTGAACACCTTGACAATCAGGTTCAAAATCAGACCACTGGACCAAGACACATCACTGAGCCCTGATATTTCTGCTCCATCTGACTCACTAGAATTCATGTCCTGAAGCTTTGCCAAAGCCTGACTTACATTCATCCATTTACTCTGATCTGTTTCCTTTTCTAGTAGCCTAACAGACAAATTAAATAAACTAAATCATTAAGAACAGCCTTGTGACGGTCACAATTTCGATAGGGCAAAATGTGAGAACTTGACAGGAACTGATTATGATGCACACTGTTGACAGCTGCCCGCAACTGGTTTATATACGCATATGCCTGTTGTTCAAAAAGATGAACAAATCTGTACCTTGCCCAAAACAAGATGTAGAGTATCTGTACCCTGTCAGTGTGCTGTGATGTAATGTAGCTGAACTCTGTTGGGCCCTGTGATGTAGTGTATCCCCCTGTTGGTGTGCTGTGATGTAAACCTGTACCCTGTTGGTGTGCTGTGATGTATTGTATCTATAACATGGTTGCTGTGAACAATGTATTGAAGCCTGTTGATGTGCTTGATGTAGTTTATTTTTACCCTTTTAATGCTGTTTTAACATAGCTGTAAAATGTACAAACTGTGAACAAGTGTACATTGAACCCAGACCCCAATCCAATGTGCTGTGATGAAAAAGATGTGAAATTGAAACTAAATTGGACATTATGTCATAGAAAAGGAAAATAAATTGGATGAAGAGATGTAATAAAAAAAGGGGTCCAAATGGTGCATACCAGTGATGTAATGGTATCTGTACCATGTTAGTGTGATGTGATGTAATGTAGCTGTAGCCAGTTGGTGTGCTATGATGTAAGGTAGCTGTAACCTGTTGGTGTGCAGTGATGTAAAGTATCTGTACCCTGTTATAATTGACAAAATGGCGTATCTGAGGGTTGATGTGCTGTGATGATGTAGCTGTACCCTGTTAGTGTGCCAACAGTATCTGTACCCTGTTGGTGTGCTGTGATATAATGTTGCTGTAGGCTGCTGGTGTACAGCAACATTACATCACAGCACACCAACGGGAACAAAAACCTGATCACAGCAGTGACAGGTCACAGAGGTTAGTTCACAGTGAGGCAGAAACAGCTATTGCTTGATTAGCAATCAAGACGCATTAACTAGTTTACATAACACTACACAAAGAATGACAGAGACATTACATTATCTGCGTTACCAAAAGTATATTGTGATTAAATCACAGCACAGCACAGATTTCCAGCTACATTATTGTGCAATAGGCTACAACTAATTATCAAACAGTTCTATTTATGCAGAGTTTACAATGCTTAATCAACAGGTGCATGCAATGTACATCTTAAATACCAGCAGGATAGATACAAACAATCACGAGTGCACCAGTATTTTCAGCTACAATAATCACAGCAACCTAAAAGTTTAAAGATATACCAAATCACAGCACACCAGCAGAATTTTTCCTAATTGCTTCTTTACATCACAGCACACCAACAGTGTACAGAAACACTACATCACAGCACCCCAACAGCCTACAGCAACAATTCCTCACAGCACACCAACAGGCTGCAGCTACATTACATCACAGCACACCAACAGGGGCCAGCTACATTACATAACAGCACACCAACAGGGGCCAGCAACATTACATCACAGCACACCAACAGGGGCCAGCTACATTACATAACAGCACACCAACAGGGGCCAGCAACATTACATCACAGCACACCAACAGGGGCCAGCTACATTACATCACAGCACACCAACAGGGGCCAGCAACATTACATAACAGCACACCAACAGGGTACAGATACACTACATCATAGCACACCAACAGACTTCAGATACTCTTCATCATAGCACGCCAACAAGGAAAAGATACGCTACATCACAGCACACCAACAGGGTACAGCCACATTACATCACAGCACCCCAACAGGGTACAGATACACTACATCACAGCACGCCAACAGGCTACAGCTACATTACATGACAGCACACCAATAAGGTACAGATACACTACATCACAGCACTGCAACAGGGTACAGATACACTACATTAGAGCACACCCACAGGGTACAGATACATTACATCACAGCACACCAACAGGGTACAGATACACTACCTCAAAGCACACCAACAGGGCACAGATACACTACATCCCAGCAAACCAACAGGGAACAGATAAACAACATCACAGCGCACCAACAGGCTACAGCTACATTACATCACAACACACCAACGGGCTACAGCTACAGGACATCACAGCACACCAACAGGGTACAGCTACATTACATAACATCATACCAACACTATATCACAGCACAACAACAGGGTACAGCTACATTACATCACAGCACACCAACAGTGTGCAGATACACCACATCATAGCACACCAACAGGGAACAGATACACTACATCACAGCACACCAACAGGGGATGGATACGCTACATCAAAGAATCCCAACAGGCTACAGCTACGCTACATCAGAGCACCGCAAAAGGGTACAGATACACTACATTACAGCACCCTAACAGGGAGCAGATACGCTACATCGCAGCACACCAAAAGGGTACAGCTACTTCACATCACAGCAGACCAACAGGGTACTGATACACTACATCACAGCGCACCAACACGGTACAGTTACACTACATCACAGCACCCAAACAGGCTACAGCTACATTACATCACAACACAGCAACGGGCTACAGCTACATTACATCACAGCACACCAACAGGGTACAGCAACATTACATAACATCACACTAACACTACATCACAGCACAACAACAGGGTACAGCAACATTACCTAAAAGCACACCAACGGGCGACAGCTACATTACATAACAGCACACCAACAGCATACAGCAACAGTACATCACAGCACACCAACAGGGTACAGGTACATTACATCACAACAACAGGCTACAGCCACATTACATCACAGCACACCAAAAGGCCACAGCTACATTCCATAACAGCACACCAACACGAGATTACAGCACACCAACAGGGTACAGCTACATTACATCACAGCACACCATCAGGGTACAGATACACTACATTATAGCCCACCGAAAGGGTACAGATACACTTCATCACAGCACGCCAACAGGGTACAGATACACTACATCACGGCACACCAACAGGGTACAGCTACATTACATCTCAGCGCACCAACAATGGACGGATACACTATATCAAAGCACCCCAACAGGCTACAGCTACACTATATCACAGCACCCCAAAAGCGTACAGCTACACTACATCACAGCACCCGAACAGGGAACAGACACGCGACATCACCGCACACCAATGGGGTTAAGCTTCATTACATCACAGCACAAACCAACAGGGTACAGATACATTACCTCACAGCACACCAACAGGGTACAGATACACTAAATGACAGCACCCCAAAAGGCTACAGCTACATTACATCACGGCACCCCAACAGGGTACAGCTATATTACATGACAGCACACCAACAGGGTACAGCAACATTTCATCACAGCACCACAGCTTGCTGCAACAACATTGCATCAGGGAACACCAACAGGCTACAGCGACATTACGTCACAGTACACCAACAGGGTGTAGATACACTACATCACAGCACACTAACAGGGTACAGATACACTAACATACACACCCACAGTGCTGTGATAATACATCACAGCACACATTGGGGTACAGATACACTACATACAGTACCCTGTTGGGGTGCTGCAGATACACTACATCACAGCACAAGGCAGGGTACAGATGGTGTACATGTGCACCAAAAAACGGTACAGCTACACTGCATCACAGCACACCAACAGCATACAGCAACAGATAGACATACTGTTTAGTACATATTTACCCATGTTGGTAACTGTGAGCGCACTAATGTAGCTGTAGCCTGTTGTGTGGTGCTGTGATGTAATGTAGCTGTACCC
Source organism: Gymnothorax javanicus (assembly GCA_029692085.1). Classification (NCBI taxonomy): domain Eukaryota; kingdom Metazoa; phylum Chordata; class Actinopteri; order Anguilliformes; family Muraenidae; genus Gymnothorax; species Gymnothorax javanicus. The sequence continues at coordinate 17,535,404 of CM056201.1, forward strand.
TGTTGGTGTGCTGTGATGTAATGTATCTGTACCCTGTTGGTGTGCTGTGATGTAATGTATCTGTACCCTGTTGGTGTGCTGTGATGTAATGTAGCTGTACCCTGTTGGTGTGTTGTGATGTAATGTAGCTGTTGGTGTTGTGATGTAATGATGAACCCTGTTATCTGTACCCTTTTGGTGTTGTGATGTAGTTTATCTGTAGCCCTTTAGGTGTGCTGTGATGTGTGTAGCTGTACCATTGTTGCTGGTGATGTAGTGTATCTAACCCTGTTGGTGTGCTATGATGTAGTGTATCTGTACCCTGTTGGTCTGCTGTGATGTAATGTAGCTGTACCCTGTTGGTGCGCAGTGATGTAATGTCACTGAACCCTCTTGGTGTGCTGTGATGTAATGGAGCTGTAGCCAGTTGGTGTATAGTGATGGAATGTAGCGGTAGCCTGTTGGTGTGTTGTGATGTAATGTAGCTGCAGCCTGTTGGTGTGCTGTGATGTAATGTTGCTGTAAGCTGTTGGGGTGCTGTGATGTAGTGTATCAGTCGCTGTGGTGTAAATGTAGCTGTAGCTGAACCCTGTTGGTGTGCTGTGATTTAGTAGATCTGTACCCTGTTTGTGTGCTGTGACATAATGTAGCTGTAGCCTGTTAGTCTGTTTTGATGTAATGTAGCTGCAGCCTGTTGGTGTGCTGTGATGTAATGTTGCTGTAAGTTGTTGGGGTGCTGTGATGTAGTGTATCTATACCCTGTTGGCGTGCTGTGATGTAATGTAGCTCTAGCCTGTTGGTGTGCTGTGATGTAGTGTATCTGTACCCTTTTGACATGCTGTGATGTAATGTAGCTGTAGCCTGTGGGTGTGCTCTGGTGTAGTGTATCTGTACCCTGTTGTTGTTCTGTGATGTAGTGTATCTGTACCCTGTCGGTGTGCTGTGATGTAATGTTGCTGTACGCTGTTGGTGTGCTGTGAGGCAGTATAGCTGTAGCCTGTTGGCGTGCGGTGATGTAGTGTATCTGTCCCTGTTGGCGTGCTGTGATGTAATGTAGCTGTACCCTGTTGGTGTGGAGGGATGTAGCATATCAGTTCCCTGTTTGCGTCCTATGATGAAGTGTATCTGTAGCCTGTTGCTGTGCTATGATGTAGTGTATCTGTACCCTATTGGTTTGCTGTGATGTAATGTTGCTGTACGCTGTTGGTGTGCTGTGATGCAGTGTAGCTATAGCCTGTTGGCGTGCTGTGATGTAGTGTAACTGTAGCCTGTTGAGGTGCTTTGTTATAGTGTATCCGTCCCCTGTTGGTGTGCTGTGATGTAATGTAGCTGTACCCTTTTGGTGTGCTATGATCTAGTGTATCTGTACCCTGTTGGTGTGCTATGATGTAATGAATCTGTACCCTGTTGGTGTGCTGTGATGTAATATAGCTGTAGCCTGGTGGTGTGCTGTGATTTAGTATATTTGTACCCTGTTGTGGTGCCGTGATGTAGTGTAGCTGTACCCAGTTGGTGCGCTGTGATGTAATGTAGCTCTAGCCTGTTGTTGTGCTGTGATGTAGTGTATCTGTACCCTGTTGACATGCTGTGATGTAATGTATCTGCACTCTGTGGGTGTGCTCTGGTGTAGTGTATCTGTACCCTGTTTTTGTTCTGTGATGTAGTGTATCTGTACCCTGTCGGTGTGCTGTGATGTAATGTAGCTGTACCCTGTTGGTGAGGTGGGATGTAACATATCAGTTCCCTGTTTGCGTGCTATGATGAAGTGTATCTGTAGCCTGTTGCTGTGCTATGATGTAGTGTATCTGTACCATGTTGGTGTGCTATGATGTAGTGTATCTGTACCCTATTGGTATGCTGTGATGTAATGTTGCTGTACGCTATTGGTGTGCTGTGATGCAGTGTAGCTATAGCCTGTTGGCGTGCTGTGATGTAGTGTAAATGTAGCCTGTTGAGGTGCTTTGTTATAGTGTATCCGTCCCCTGTTGGTGTGCTGTGATGTAATGTAGCTGTACCCTTTTGGTGTGCTATGATCTAGTGTATCTGTACCCTGTTGGTGTGCTGTGATGTAATGTTGCGGTACGCTGTTGGTGTGCTGTGATGCAGTGTAGCTGTAGCCTGTTGGCGTGCTGTGATGAAGTGCAACTGTAACCTCTTGGGGTGCTTTGATGTAGTGTATCCATCCCCTGTTGGTGTGCTGTGATGTAATGTAGCTGTACCCTGTTGGTGTGCAGTGATGTAATGTAGCTGTACCCTGTTGGTGTGCTGTGATGGAATGTAGCTGTAGCCGGTTGGTGTGTTGTGATGTAATGTACCTGTACCCTGTTAGTGTGCTGTGATGTAATGTATCTGTAGCCTGTTGAAGTGTTGTGATGTAATGTAGCTGCAGCCTGTTTGTGTCCAGTGAGGTAATGTTGCTCTCCTCTGTTGGGGTGCTGTGATGTAGTGTTTCTGTACACTGTTGTTCTGCTGTGATGTAGTGTGTCTGTACGCTGTTGGTGTGCTGTGATGTAATGTTGCTGTAGCCTGTTGGTGCGCTGTGAAATAGTGAATCTGTACTCTCTTGGGGTGCTGTGATGTAGTGTAGCTACACCGTTTTGGTTCGCTGTGATGAATTGTATCTGTACCCTGTCTGTGTGCTGTGATGTAATGTAGCTGTACACTGTTGGTTCTTTGAGATGTTGTCTATCTGTACCCTGTTGGTGTGCTGTGGTGATTTTGTGCATCAGCTTATAGTCTGTACAACAGCACACAAACAGGCTACAGCACACAAATACAGGTGAATACATCACAGCACGCTGTGAGGTACAGTGTGCATACATTGATGTAATATCACGCACCAGAGGTACATTAACAGTTGGTGTGCTGTACACATCAAATACAGTAAACTGCAGGGTACAGCTGTCAAACAGAGGGGTACAGCTGTACCCTGTTGGTGTATTGTGATGTAATGTAATGTAGCTGTAGCCTGTTGGGGTTCTCTGATGCAATGGTGTTGTAGCATGCTGTGGTGCTGTGATGTAATGTTGCTATACCCTATTGGTGTGCTGTGGTGTAATTGATCTGTACCCTTTTAGTGAGCAGTGATGTAATGTAGCTGTACCCTCTTGGTGTGCTGCGATGTAATGTATCTGTACCCTGTTGGTAAGCTCTGATGTAATATTGCTGTACCTTATTGGTGTGCTGTGATGAAGTGTCTCTGTTCCCTGTTGGGGTGCTGTGATCTAGTATATCAGAAACCTGTTGGGGTGCTGTGATGTAGTGTATCTGAACCTTGTTGGGGTGCTGTGATGTATTGTACCGGTACCCCGTTGGGGTGCTGTGATGTAATGTACTTGTACCCTGTTGGTGTTCTGTCATGTAATATAGCTGTACCCTTTTGGGGTGCTGTGATGTAATGTATCCATACCCTGTTGGGGTGCTGTACTGTAATGTAGCTGTACCCTGTTGTGGTGCTGTGATGTAATGTATCTGTACCCTGTTAAAGTGCTGTGATTTAGTGCATCTGTACCCTGTTGGTGTGCTGTGATGTAATGCATCTGTTCCCTTTTGGTGTGACGTTATGTAATGTAGCTGTACCCTGTTGGTGTGCTGTGATGGAATGTATCTGTACCCTGTCGGTAAGCTGTGATCTAATGTTGCTAGAGCCTGTTGGTGTGCTGTGATGTAATGTAGCTGTAGCCTATTGGTGCGCTGTGTAGTTGTCTATCTGTACCCTATTTGGGTGCTGTGAGGTAGTATAGCTGTACCGTTTTGGTTCGCTGTGATGTATTGTATCTATACCCTTTTTGTGTGCTGTGATGTAATGTATCTATAACTTGTTGGGGTGCTGTGATGTAATGTATCTGTACCCTGTTGGTGCGTTGTGATGTTGTGTATCTGTACCCTGTTGGTGTGCTGTGGCGTAATTTTGCTGCACACCAACTTGGGCGTGCAGTGATTTAATGCACACCAACAGCCTTTAAGCTTGTTACATCTGTTCCAACAAGTTATAGGGTACATGTGCTGTGATGAAATTGATCCAGTCTCACCTGAGGGTACAGATGATTACATGTAGTTGTGTGCAGTGATTGGTGTGCTATGATAGCCCTGGGCACACCAATGAGTTGCTTCATTGTTGGTGAGCTGTGATGTACTGTCCTGTACCCTGTTGGTGTGTTACATGATGTCATGTACCCTGTAGCCTGCTATGGGGGTGACTGTGATGTAGTGTATCAGATACACTACCTCATAGCACCCCAACCAGGCTGTAATTATATAGCTGCACCCTGTTGGTGTGCAGCTGATATACATCACTGTAACATGATTACATCACAGCACCAACCTGTTGGTGTGCAGTGATTAATGAACCAATAGAATTGTTATACATCAGCTACACCAACATCTGAACAACACATCAAGATGTAATGTACTGATACAATACATTACAGCTGTCAATGGGTATGTAACTGTACCATGTTGGGTGCTGTAGGGTGTAGCTGTAGCCACAACACACTGTGATGTAGTGTAGCTGATACCCTGTTGGTGTGCTGTGATGTAATGTAGCTGTACCAGATGTTGTGTGCTGTGATGTAATGTATCTGTGCCCTGTTGGTGTGCTGTGATGTAATACATTACATCTGCAAACCCTGTTGGTGTACTGTGATGTAATGTACAGATACAATACCCTGTTGGTGTGCTGTGATATGACTGTAGCCTGTTGGTATCTGTACCCTGTTGTGTGCTGTGATGTAATTGATCTGTACCCTGTTGGTGTGCTGTGATGTAATGTAGCTGTACCCTGTTGGTGTGGTCTGACCCTGATGAGTAATTGTAAGCTGTACCCTGAACCCTCTTAGTGTGCTGTTATGTAATGTATCTGTACCCTGTTGGTAAGCTCTGAGGTAATGTTGCTGTACCTTGTTGGTGTGGTGTGATGAAGAGTCTCTGTTCCCTGTGGGTGTGCTGTGATGTAATTAATCTTTACCCTGTTGGTGTGCTGTGATGTAGTGTATCTGTCCCCTGTTGGGATGCTGTGATCTAGTGTATCGGAAACCTGTTGGGGTGCTGTGATGTAGTGAATCTGAACCTTGTTGGTGTGCTGTGATGGAGTGTATATGTACCCAGTTGGGGTGCTGTGATGTAATGTACTTGTACCTTGTTGGTGTTCTGTCATATAATATAGCTGTACCCAGTTGGGGTGCTGTCATGTAATGTAGCTGTAGCCTGTTGGTGTGCTGTGAGGTAGTGTAGCCGTACCCTGTTGGTGTGCTGTGATGTAATGTATCTGTACTCTGTTTAAGTGCTGTGATTTATTGCATATGTACCCTGTTGGTGTCCTGAGATGTAATGTATCTGTAACCTTTTGGTGTGCCGTGATGTAATGTAGCTGTACCCTGTTGGTGTGCTATAATGTTATGTATCTGTATCCTGTCAGTAAGCTGTGTTGTAATGTTGCTGTACCTTGTTGGTGTGCTGTGATGAAGTGTCTCTGTTCCCTGTGGGTGTGCTGTGATGAAATATATCTGTACCCTGTTGGGGTGCTGTGATGTAATGTATCTGTACCCTGTTGGGGTGCTGTGATGTAGTGCACCGGTACCCTGTTGGTGTGCTGTGATGTAATGTAGCTGTACCCTATTGGGGTGCTGTGATGTAATGTAGCTGTAGCCTGTTGGTGTGCTGTGATGTTATGTATCCGTACCCTTTTCAGGTGCTGTGATGTAGTGTATCTGTACCCTGTTGTGGTGCTGTGATGTAGTGTTTCTGTACCCTCTTGGTGTGCTGTTACGTTATGTAGCTGTAGCCAGTTGGTGTGCTGTGATGTAATGTAGCTGTAGCCTGTTGGGGTGCTGTGATATAGTGTATCTGTTCCCTGTTGGTGTGCTATGATGTAGTGTATCTTTACCCTGATGGTGTGCTATGATGTAGTGTACCTGTACGCTGTTGGTCTGCTGTGATGTAATGTAGCTGTACCCTGTTGGTGTGAAGTGATTTAATGTAGCTGTACCCTCTTAGTGTAATGTGATGTAATGTACTGTACCTGTATCCGGTTGGTGTTTTGTGATGTAATGTTCCTGTAACCTGTTGGGGTTTTGTGATGTAATGGAGCTGCAGCCTGTTAGTGAGCTGTTATGGAATGTTGCTGTAAGCTGTAGGGGTGCTGTGATGTAGTGTATCTGTACGCTGTTGGTGTGCTAAGTTGTAGTGTATCTGTACCCTGTTGGTCTGCTGTGAAGTAATGTAGCTTTAGCCTGTTGGTATGCTGTGATTTAATGTAGCTGTAGCCTTTTGGTAAGTTGTCATGTAATGTATCTGTCACCATTTTGTGTGCTGTGATGTAATGTAGCTGTAGCCTGATGGTGTGTTGTGATTTAATGTAGCTGTAGCCTATTGGTGTGCTGCAATGTAATGTTGCTGTACCCTGTTGGTGTGCTGTAATGTAGTGTGTCTGTAACCTGTTGATGTGCTGTGATGTAATTTAGCTCTACCCTGTTGCTGTGCTGTGATGTAATGTTGCTGTACGCTGTTGGTGTGCAGTATTGTAGTGTTGCTGTAGCCTGTTGTGGTTCTGTGATGTAGTGTATCTGTACCCTGTTGGTGTGCTGTGATGTTTTGTAGCTGTACCCTGTTGGTGTGGTGTGATGTAGTGTATCTGTACACTGTTAGTGTGCTGTTATAAAATGTAGCTGAAGCCTGTTGGTGCGCTGTGGTGTAGTGTATCTGTACCCTGTTGGGGTGCTGTGATGAAGTGTCCCTGTACCGTGTTGATGGGCTCTGATGTAATGTAGCTGTTCCCTGTTGGTGTGCTGTGATGGAATGTTGCTGCACAGCAACAGCGTCCAGCAACATAACATCACTGCACACCAACAGGGAACAGCTACATTACATCGCAGCACACCAACAGGCTTTAGCTACATTACATCACAGCTCCCCAACTGGCTACAGCTACATTACATCACAGCACCTTAAAAGGGTACAGATACACTACATTACAGCACCCAACATGTTCCAGGAACATTACATCACAGAACACCAACAGGGTACAGATACACTACATCACAGCACTCCAACAGGGTACAGATACATTATATCACAGCACACCAACAGGCTACAGGTACTTTACATCACAGCACACCAACAGGGTACAGAAACACTACATCACAGCACCCCAACAGGGGACAGATACATTACATCACTGCACACCAACAGGGTACAGCTACATTACATCCCAGCACACTAACAGGGTATAGATACACTAAATCACTGCACACCATCTATACCCTCTTGGTGTGCTGGGATGTAGTTTAGCTGTAGCCAGTTGGTGTGTTGTGATTTAGTGTATCTGTAACCTGTTAGTGTGCTGTGATGTAGTGTAGCTGTGGCCTGTTGGCGCGCTGTAATGTAGTGTATCTGTACCCTGTTGGTGTGCTGTGATGTAATGTTCCTGCACACCAACAACGTACAGCAACATTAAATCACAGCACACCAACAGGATACAGCTAGATTACATCACAGCACACCAACAGGATACAGGTAAATTACATCACAGCACCCCAACAGGTTAAAGATACAGTACATCACTGCACACCAACAGGGTTCAGATACATTACATACCCGCACCCCTAAAGGGTACAGATACACTACATCACAGCACGCTAAGAGGGTCCAGAAACACTACATCACAGCAAACCAACAGTGTCCAGTTAAATAACATCACAGCACACCAACAGGGTACAGATTCATTACTTCAAAGCACCCCAACAGGCTACAGCAACACTACATCACAGCACACCAACAGGTTACAGCTATATTACATCACAGCAGAGCAACAGGCCACAGCTACATAACATCACAGCACCCTAACAGGGTACAGCAAATTAAATCACAGCACACCAACAGGTTACAGCTACACTACATCACAGGACCTAAAATGGTTATAGATACACTACATTACAGCACACCAACAGGGAACAGCTACATTACATCACAGCACACCAACAGGGTACAGATACACTACATCACAGAACCACAACAGGCTACAGCAACACTACAATACTGCACACCAACAGCGTACAGCAACATTACATCACAGCACACCAACAGGGAACAGCTACATTACATCACAGCACACCAACAGGGAACAGGGACATTAAATCACAGCACCCCAACAGGGTTCAGATACACAACATCACAGCACACCAATAGGGTACAGCTACACTACATCACAGCACACCAACAAGGTACAGATACACTACATCACAGCACACCAACAGGTTACAGCTACACTACATCCCAGCACACAAACAGGGTACAGCAACATCACAGCACAGCACACCAACAGGGTACAGCTACATTACATCACAGCACACCAACAGGGAACAGATACACTAAATCACAGCACTCCAGCAGGGTACAAATACACCACATCACAGCTCCCCACAGGGTACAAATAAACTACATCACAGCACACCAACTGGTTACAGATACTTTACATTAGGGCTGCACGATAAACGGAATCGCGGTTATCGCAAGCGCAATAAAAGTAACTGCCACTATGAGGCAGACAGACGAGCTTGCTTATTACCTTTTCTATGACACTTACCTAATGCGGTCATTTGAAATGCTTCCGGGAAGAGAACTGTGATTTGAAGTCCGCTAATTACCAGCGAGGTTGGACAGCCTCCTTCACCTTGGCATAATTAGCTTACCTTAAATCAATTCCCGTGTACTTTGCCTAACTTGCGATCAAGCCGTTTATTCAGCCAACTGACTGATCAAAACCAAAATGTGGCCAATAATGATTAAGAAGAGATAATGAGAAGCAGACAGACCTAACCAGGCTGCTGTGTTAGATTGAAAGAATGTTAATAATCTGAATAAATAGCAGACCTCTGAATTCCACCTCTCGTAGAATTTTTACATATCATTATACAGATTTCTCAAAAATAAACCATTTTAAGATGGCCTTGGTTTTTAAGCGTTTCAAAATATATATGAAGTGGAAAAATTTTGTAAAGCATATCGAACGTGAAAGTGAGAGAAATTATTTTCGCATTGCACGCAATAGACAAATGCAGCGACGACTTGGCAAACACATTCAGGTAAATTACGTGCTGAACCAAGCAAAGTTAAGGTCTGCAAAATCATCATCCTCTACCCGACAATTGCTCTCACCCCCTTCCCACTAGCTTTTGTTTAATTTGCAATCAAACAGTCGATTCACTCAATTAACGATTTAAATTGGTAGACAGTCTGATTTATTTGAATATGTTGTGTTTATTACATTTTGAAATTTAAATGACCATGAAACATGACAGATTTGCCTGAATTTGTTTGATTATTTCTAGTTTTACATTCGACTGCGCTGCGTGCAACTGCATTAACAATTTACATGTGATGTTCGATAAGCTTTAACAAAATGTTTTCCACCTTCACTGTTGGCTATTAGACGCTCAAAAGTCACCAAAATCAAGAGCTGTGAATTATTTTATTTTAAATTAATCTTGTTCAATTATCATATAAAAAAATGCAAGAAAATTGCGGCACAGATTCGCCTGAACTTGTTTGCCAAGTCTGCGCTGTATTTGTCTATTGCGTGCAATGCGAAAATAATTTCTCTCTTTCACGCTCAAGATGCTTCACAAAATGTTATCCACTTTGTGTATGTTTTGAAATGCTTAAAAACCAAGGCCATCTTGAAATGGTTTATTCTTAAGAAATCTTTTTAATAATATGTAAAAATTCTACGAGAGGTGGAATTTAGAGGTCTGCTATTTATTCAGATTATTAACATTCTTTCAATCTAACACGGCAGCCTGGTTAGGTCCGTCTGCTTCTCATTATCTCTTCTTAATCATTATTGGCCATATTTTGGTTTTGATCAGTCAGTTGGCTGCATAAATGGCTTAATTGCAAGTTAGGCAAAGTACACGGGAATTGATTTAAGGTAAGATAATTATGTCAAGGTGAAGGAGGCGGTCGAACCTCGCTGGTAATTTGTGGACTTCAAATCACAGTTTTCTTCCCGGAAGCATTTCAAATGACCGCATTAGGTAAGTGTCATAGAAAAGGTAAAAAGCAAGCACGTCTGTCTGCCTCATAGTGGCAGTTACTTTCATTGCGCTTGCGATAACCGCGATTCCGTTTATCGTGCAGCCCTACTTTACATCACAGCTCACCAACAGGGTACAGATACACTACATCAATGTGATTTATTGTATATGTGGGTGCTGTGATGTAGTGTATTTTTACCCTGTTGGTGAGCTGTGATGTAATGTAGCTGTACCCTGTTGGTGTGCTGTGATGTAATGTATCTACCCTGTAGGTGTGCTGTGATGTAATGTATCTGTACCCTGTTGGTGTGTTGTGATATAATGTTGCTGTTGGCGTGCTGTGATTTATTGTATCTGTACCCTTTTAGTGTGCTGTGATGTAATTTAGCTGTAGCCTGTTGGTGCGCTGTGATGTAGTGTATCTGTACCCTGTTGTGGTGCTGTGATTCAGTGTAGCTGTACCCTGTTGGTGCGCTATGATGTAGTCTATCTGTCCCCTGTTGGGGTGCTGTGATGTAATGCAGCTGTAGCCTGTTGGTGTGCTGTGATGTAGTATATCTGTACCCGGTTGGGGTGCTGCGATGTAGTGTATCTGTACCCTGTTGGTGTGCTGTGATGTAATGTTGCTGTACCTTATTAGTGTGCTGTGATGTCATGTAGCTGTACCCTGTTGGTGTGCTGTGATGTAGTGGATCTGTACCCTGTTGGTGTGTTGCGATGTAATGTAGCTGTAGCCTGTTGGTGTGCTGTGATGTAATGTAGCTGTAGCCCGTTGGTGTGCTATGATGTAGTGTATCTATACCCTTTTGGTCTGCTGTGATGTCATGATGCTGTAGCCTGTTGGTTTGTTGTGATGTAATGTAGCTGCACCTTATTGTTGTGCTGTGATGTAGTGTATCTGTACCAGTCACGGCGTTATGGGTGGGCCTAGGTGGACCTAGGCCCACCCACTCATTTACAGGCCCACCCTAAACTTTTCTTTAAAAAAATGATATATTTTGTTTTAAATACATTTCATGATGCAATTCATTAATGATTCAAATTTGTTTATTTTAAAAACGATTTTAAAAGGTTGGTTATTTTGACGCTTTAACCGTGGTCAACGTGGCCGCTTTTGCGCGTAAAAGATTACAGAGCGCTCCTCTTTGGTCAGAACCAAGGAGAGCGGTCGCGGATAGGTAGCCTATGCACTGAAACGTTAAAAAACGCAACAAAATATTTAAGTAACATTAGCAACCAAATTCGATATAAGAGAGATAATATAGTATAGTACATCAGCTAGACGTTTTTATTAAGTGAAGATTAAAGCCCAGACCAAAGAATCGCGACGAGACGGGTTGAAACTTCCAACTACTTGCGACACACCGGTCTGCGATGTTCTGAAACCTGCCAGTTCACATCGATGCAACGAGATGAGAGGATGTATCGTTTCCATAGCAAAGACTCTCACTCTAGTGTTAATGAGTTAGGCACAACAGTTGCATTTCAGCTATTAAGTTACAGCGAGGACAAACAAAAAAGGAAAGAAAGGGTCGATAATTTGGAGCCGTCCATGGCCGTGGCTTAGCCAAAACTTAAAATTGGATGGGCTCTAAATATCTTTAAAACAATTATTAGTTCTGACTAACGCAATCATATACATTCAATCCGAAATCGCTCCGCACTATCAGGCGTTGCTTGTTCACTTCGTTAAGGCAAAACGACAATCGGACGCGCAATTTTGTGCATTTCAAATCAGTGGCGTAGCCAGAACTGAAAAATGAGCTGTCACACAACATCGCTTTACTACAATTGTTAGTCCTAACTTGTTCTCGGTCATTTTCCTTTGTTAAAACACTTTTCCACTTAAAAGAATAATCAATTGGCAATTAAAGACGCGGCTTCTTTCGTGATGCGATCTAGGGCGACTAATCAATAGGCGTAATTCAGATCAGAAAAATAAGTTACTCATAAGTTGGCCTATGGGCTAATTTTCGGGAGGTAAACTGCTCCGGAAATTCTGCACTACCTTTCTGTCTCATCAGGCGATCTAGCCTGTGCTTCATGATCGATTTAATTGTTTAAATTGAATCAAAGACAGAGATTTGAAATGCACAAAATTGCGCGTCCAAATGAATGATTGACGTTTTGCCATAACGAAATGAACAAGCAACACCTGATAGTGCAGAGTGTTTTCGGATTGAGGGTAATTAGAAAAAATGATTGCGATCGAGTCAGAACTAATAATTGTTCCGAAGTGTCTGGAGATACGGTAGTCTTTATTGGTACGGCAGTCGATTTGAAGAAATCGGGATAGGGATTAGTAATTATAGTTAGGGGTCAGGGTAAAGGTTAGGGTTAGGGTTAGGGTTAGGTTAGGGCAGGGTTTGAAACTGGGACTGCCGTGCCTCTCTACATTGAAATGCAACTGCCGTACCCGTAGCAACTGCCTAATTGTTTTAAAGGGATGTTTATAACCCAGGCAATTTTAAGTTCTGACTGCGCCACTGGTCCATGGGTGCTTCAACGAGATACCGAGGGCGCTGTTGCCAATCAGTGCCAGGAGCTCGCAGCGGTAGACCTGCCCTCTTTTGTAAATTTCTCCCGGTTATTCCCGGCGCAGTTTTTTTTTTTTTTTTTTTTTGACGGAATCAGATTTTTTATTATACAAATGCTCGTGCAAACATACAAGAACAAATGGTAAAATACACATATGACAAAATAGAACAAACAAGAAACAAAAAGGAAAAATAAAGAATAAAAAATATATAAAATTAATACATTTCACACTGCCAGAGAGTTTGAGATATTAAGCATACTATATTCTTCTAATAGCTTGTAGGTTTTAGTAGCTTTTTTTGTTTTTTATTTTAGAAATCAAGGAGCTATAAAGGTTAAATTCATTAATAAAGTACATGAAATTTGGCTTGGTTCTTGACCATTTTGTCTTATGAAGATGGAATTTTCCAATTATTAATAGTAACTGTATAATGTAGAGTTTGTTGTTTTCAATCATATCCAGCCTAAAATACAGCATAACATCAAACATGTCTATTTCAACATTAATCTTAAGTTTCCTTTTTATAAAGTTGGTTACATCAATCCAGAACATTCTTGTATGAATACAATGAAAAAAAAAACAGATGGGCAATGGTTTCCTTTTCCAGACCACAGAAATCACACTTATAGTCAATGTCCAGCTTGAATCGTTCTAATACCTGTTTTACCGGATAAATTATATGCAGTATCTTAAAAGATACTTCCTTCAATTAGTTACTAATACAGTATTTATCACATATTTTCCACGCCTTCTGCCATTGTACATCATTAAACGAAGATGACCAGAAAAATTTAGAAGAGGGGACAGTAACATAACAAAGTGTATTCCTGATCACTTTGTTAGAGCATTTCTCTTTCAAGACATTGATATCACCGATATAAATATTTCCCACATAGTTTCCAGCATTGAAATGCATGTCTGTAACACCAGAATCCCGTATAAGTACAAGAATATTTTCTGGTAAAGCATCAAAAACAATTGCATACTCCTTTGGTTTTATAGGCATTTTAAATTTGTCAAGAAATTCTTTGTAAGATAACAAACCACCATTTTGATTGAGTAACTGGCCAACTGTCAATAATCCATTATCAAACCAAGTCTGATAAAATATAGACCTGTTTTGTATCTGATGTTTTTGTTGTTCCAAATGAAGTACCTATGTGGTGAAAAGTTATGTTTGTATGCTAGTAGCCAGGCTTTCAGAGTTTGCTGATGAAAATTTGCCAACTTAATGGGGAGCTTGTCAACAGAAAAGTTGCATTTCAAGAGAAATTCAATACCACCAACTCGATCAAACAGGTAGTTGGGAAAAATATACCATATACTATTCCTGTTTTTTAGGTATTCAATCATCCACTTAACCTTAAATGATTTATTAAGAGTGTTAAAATCAAGAACTTCCAGACCTCCACGGTCTCTGGTGTTACAGAGCACTTCTTTTTTTTAAATAATGAGACTTATTTTTACAAATGAAATTATAAAGTACCTTGTCAAGGTCATTACTAACATTATGTGGAACATCAAGTGACAAAGCAATGTACACAGATCTGGATATTCCTTCCGCCTTAGATAAAAATACCCGACCATAAATGGATAAATCTCTCATTAGCCAGAGATTAAATCTCTTTTGGATTTTTTCCACAACTGGTTTAAAGTTCAAATTACTCCTTTGTTGTTCATTTTTGCATATAACTACTCCCAGATATGTAACAATATCCTTGACAGGAATTCCATAAATAAAAGTCTTATTACATTCTTTAAGTGGGAATAATACCAATTTACTAATATTAATTTTTAAACCCGAGACCTCACTAAATTCATCAATGCATGCTACAGCTTTTTTAATCTCGTTTTCATTCTTTAAGAATAATGTAGTGTCATCAGCGAGTTGACTTAATTTTAATTCCTGACCTAATACTGGGATTCCAATGAAATTGTTCTTCTTAATATGCAATGCCATTACTTGGGTTACTAATAAAAATAAGAAAGGTGAAATCGGACATCCTTGTCTTATGCCTCGACCGATATTAAATCTGTGAGAGGTTCCATGAGATAGCTTCACCGAACTGTTACATCCGGTATATAAGGTCCTCATTGCTTTAAGAAAAAAATTACCAAAACCAAAAAAACGAATAGTTTCAAAAATAAAATCATGTTCCACAGTATCAAATGCCTTGTAGAAATCAATAAATAAAATAAAACTGTCATCAGGGATGAGATAACTATAGTCTATCAAGTCCAGTACTAATCCTACATTATTACTAATATGTCTCCCTTGCATGAATCCAGATTGTTCTTCATCAATTATCCTATGTAGCCCAGTTTTCAGTCTTTTTGCAAAGATTAGTGCAAATAATTTGGCATCATTGTTTAATAAACTGATTGGTCTCCAATTATCTAAATATAATTTATCTTTATTAGGTTTTGGAAGAAGTGTAATTATTCCTTGTTTTGCGGACTCTGGAAGTCCCCCAGCTTCAATTGATTCTTGAAACATAGCAAGCATAAAGGGAGCCAACTCTGTACTGAATGCTTTATAAAATTCACCTATTAGCCCATCATTTCCTGGTGATTTGTTATCTTTAAGGTTTCTTATACAATCCGTTATCTCCGGTAAGCTTAATTCATCATCACATATCTCCATAAAGTCCTTGCCAACTATCCTAGCACTGTGTTTTAGTTTATCCAAGAAGTGTTCTATATTTGTTTTTTTATTAGCCGGTGAATATAAGTTGTGATAAAACTGGGCTACATAAGAGGATATTTCCCGTGGATTGTCACAGAGAGTGTTATTTATCATTAATTTACATACTGTAGATGTCTCATAGTTTCGTTTTTCCAAATTAAAGAAATACTTCGTATTTTTTCCCCTTCTTCCATCCATTTACGTCTTGACCTGACAAATGCTCCTTTTGCCTTTTCCTCATATATGTTATCTAATTGATTTTGCAGTGCTGATAATCGAACTGAATCTTGACAAGGCAAATCCTTATTTTCTTTTTGTGGTTAGATTAATAATTTCTGTAATAATCTTAGATTCTTTTTCCTGTCTCATTTTGGAAGTTAATTTACCAAATTTAATTGCCACCTTCCTAATGTCAAATTTCATTAAATCCCAGTAGTATCTATAATTATCCATAGTATATGCCTGCATCCAATACTTTCTGATAATTTGTCTGATTTCTTTAATAAGTAAATCATTTTCAAGTAATTTTTTATTCAATTTCCAGTAACCTGGAGAGACTTTTCCAGAGCTAAATCCATTTGTATTGACTTGTATGAAGATACCCTTATGGTCTGTCAAAATAGATGGTTCAATCCTTACTGAGTCTACTTTGTCCTTGATATCCTCAGATGTTAGCCAGAAGTCTATTTGTGATTGTAGAGATTTGTCTTTGTTGCTCCATGTAAACATATGTACATGTGGATTTTTATATCTCCAAATATCCATAATTCCCAGCCTTAAGCACACATTTATTAGCTCACAATCTTTGACTTTTGTTTTTTAGGGGGCCACCTGTCTATTTCTTCATTTAAAGATGTATTAAAATCACCTCCCCAAATAATTTTTGCAAAAGGATATTTAGCTACAAGTCTATTTATATTTGTTTCAATGTCCTGAAAAATAAGGCAATTGTTATTTTTATTGTTAGTTGCATAACTGTTAACAAGAATAAACGGTGTATGGTTAATCTCAACTACTAAAATAATCCATCGACCCAAATTATCCGTATCTTGACTCAATACTTGGCCTCCAAACTTTCCTTTTAAAATTTGCGACCCCTGCTGATCTATTGGTGCCAAAAAGAGAACCAAATATCATTTCCCCATTGCTTTTTTCCAAAATAATGCATCTTCTGAGCAAGCATGGCTATCCTGAATGAAATAGAAATCAGCACATTTTCCATGACAATAAAGAAATATAGCTTTTCTTTTGAGTAAATCCCTAATACCTCTGGCATTAACTGAAAACACAGAAACAGACATAAAAGACAAAACACTAAGTAGTAAGAGTAAGTAAGTACCTATCTATGGGTCCCTCACATAACGAATAACTTGAAACAGTTGCATCTTGTAATTCCAGTATAATTTGAACAAGCAACATTTTCTAAAAGCTTTTTTTTTTTTTTTTTTTTAAATACTAACGATTTCTGAACCATTTCTCCAGTATATGAATACACTGGAGTTACATGGTATGAAATTATTGACATGGCTGTGAATTGCAACTACAGCCAATACCAGAAATAACATATAAAGATGAATGCTATCCTAATAAATGAGGATGATTCCTCAACTATATTTTGAATTTTATCCGACAGAAATGAACTAAATTTCAAACTGAAATGAGTCAATTTTAACTGTGATTCAAGGATCAACAGAGTACCTCAGAAAACAAACCTTTTTTTTTTTTCCTCAGTCTTTATAGTAAGGAAAATTGCACTTGATCATTAAAATGTTATAGCAAAATTCCCTAAACCCCTAGGAAGACAGCTTAATTGGTACTCACCATTTTGACCCGTGGTAATACACGACAGTGAAGACTGTATAATTCAGTTTATGATTGTCAGTCCTTGAACCAAAACAAGAAAGTCCATAAAAAAAATCCTACCGAGTCTCTGTAACCTAGGAGTACATTGCCGTCCATCAAGTCCTTACCGTCCCGTTTTTACACTTTTAATTCTTTGCCATCAATAAAGGCTCTTGCTCCGCTGAAGTAAGCCTTATAACCGTCTCGTCTTGCTTTCTCTACCATTGGCCAAAGCCGACTCCGTGCTTCCTTGTCTTGTGTTGTTAGATCCTCCTTGAAGCGCAAACCATTTCTCTTCAGGTATTCACTGTCTTTCGCATGTTTCCAAGTCAGATCCTTGCCGTCCTAGAGAGCGAACCTCATGATCACCGGCCGTGGTTTGGTGTTGTTTCCCTCCCCAGTCTTGAGTCGCCCAAGACGGAGAGCGACATCCAGCACAGCAGCCACGGAGTTGCGATCAGCCTCAGGAACCACCGCTTTGCATATCTCCCCAACTCTTGCCTTAATGTTTTTCAGTAGAGCACTCGGAAACTCCGTCCAGGCGAAGACACCACCTGCGGCTGTATCTTTCTTGATCATTCACCTTATTCTCCCGTTTCCACGATTTTTCTTCATTCCTTTCGTTTTCACTTTTTCAAGCTTTCATTTTCTTTCTTCAAATCCATTATCTCCGTGTGGACGGAGTTGAGTGCCTCACCAAGCGTCTCAATTTTGTTTGAGTTTTCTTTCACCATATGTTCAATGTAATCCGACCTTTCGTTTATTTTACCGGTGATAATTCGAATGATGTTGTCCTGCACCTCGACCAGAGTGGGTTCGTCCATCTTAGCTGCTTGGGAGGTGCTGTGGCGCTGCTTTTTCAAAGGCCGTCCCTTGGATGGGGAAGAATCACTTTCGTCCCCAGCTTTAGATTTGCAGGAATAGGAGTGGATCTTGTTAACTGTTCGCTTTTCTTTAGTGGGGTCAACTTCCATTTTCCGAACTTCATCTGCAACCAGCATGTTTCCTTAAGGCACTTAAGCTAACTGGTATTAGCTAAGGTTACGGTAGCAACGGAACTTAACCAACGTCTGTCTCTTTTCCCTCAGCTTTCTGTCTGATAGCTGGGCACAGGAGGTAAATTGACTTCTTTTTTAAAACTTTACGTTAGAATTAAGAGTTGAACAAGCATGCGGTACGCAACTGGGTTTGTTTAAATCATAGTTTGTGAGAAAAACCCTAAATCGGTGCTCAGCCACAAAAAATCCAGCCGCTCATGTCGCCATCTTGGCTCCCCCCCATTTCCCGGCGCAGTTCCAACCAGCTGACAGTTTGTAACCGACGTGACCAGCTGAATTCGATACGAGCTGATTGGCTGTTGAGACAGGTTACGTGCTTTAAGTTCTAAAACCAGCCTCTTGCGAGGGTGAAGCTAGATCCGGAGTAGTTCAAGTACGCTGTGCGAGAGTTGACTGAAGTCTCGCCGGAAGTGCGACAAGACTAGTCCAGCAGCTGAGCTGAAGCGGAATGGACCGCAGACGTGATGATCTTCCAAAAGGTAAGACGCGTTAAAGAATTAGACTGAATATTGTCAGCACATCTGAATTAAATAACACGTACAGTAAAGCGTTTTACTGGATTATTCCCAGCATGATTCTTGAGATATTTAATGTTTACGGACAACAAATTGGGCTACGATACTAGCTAGGTACAGTTAGCGACAGTTACTACCGCTAACCATGAGCAGCAGCATACTTGTAAACTCTGTCATGTCAGTGCCATTTCATCCAAAGACGCTTGAAATTTTTGGGGAAAAATGCTTCTTAAACGCGTTTTTTTTTTTTTTTTTTTTTTTTGCGGAGTGGGGTGGGGGGAGTGAAATGTTAGAGAAGTAACGTAAATATACCATCAGACTCGTTATAGCAGTGGATGTGGTGAAGTGAGATTTTCTTTGAGAACAAGGTAGCTAATGTTAGCTGGTGTAATAAAGTTAACGTTACAGAATAAGAAAGAAGAGCTATCGTTTGCTGTGATACATCGCTATTAATATTGATTGTTGGAGCGTTTTTCTTTTTTAAACTTCTATTCGGGAAACAGACGTGATCTCTTGTTTGAGTGTTTTAGGATTTGTGATTCTCTTGACATTACCTGTAAATATTATGTTGCTGCTCAGCTAATTTTGGATTGATGATTAAGGGAGAGGGAGGCTGGAGGACCAAATAGAAGACTGAAAACAACATATTGGCCAAATAGCCTTCTATGCTTAATTTTCCAAAATGTTTGGCCTAAGTGGGGAATCATACTGAATACTAAAAATATTGAGCTGTACTGTATTTCTTGTCTGAAAGACTGCAAAGAGCATGATCCAACTTTATGCCAATTCCTGTCACATCTGTAACTGATGCCATTTGCCATACTTAAACATCAGCAGAAAAAGCTGTTGATCACAGCTACTTGAGTTCCATAACCTAAGTAGGGAAACAAAGACCACACCTCATCTCTCAGCACAATTTCCCATCCAAGCCTATATAGATGTGTCTAACCCTTTCTCCTGTCTTTCCCCCCCTTTCGGCTGAAGAGCTGCAGGCTATTCAATAAAAGCCTCCCTGCAATGAGATAGAGGACCATCACTCTACACCCTGAGGGCCCTATCTTACGCCAGAGTCCCTAAACCCGTTATTTGGGGTTTTCGCATTGCGTAAGAGGCGTTCCCCCGCGAAAGTTGCTATCTTGCACACCTCCCTATATCCCTAAAACACCAGCGCTACCCGTTACATTATGCATAGGCGTGGTTTGGGCGTTACGCCAGTTAAACCAATCAGTGTGCCAGGTGCCACTGCCTTTCGGAGCAGGCTGCGCTATCCCAAATCCTCAAACCGAAACCCGTGATGGAGAGAGGAAGGTCGCAACGTTTCTCCGAAGACGAAGTTAAATTGCCCGTGCATGAGGTCAAATCCAGTCAGGGGAGGATCTGTTTTTGTTAAGTTAATCATGAATTGTAGTATTATTATTATTATTATTATTATTATTATTATTATTTGACATTGACATATTGTTTAATGTTTGGATGTAGTAAAAAAAAAAAAAAAAAAAAATCAAGCCTTTTGTGATGGAAACTTCAAAAAAAAAAAAAAGAAAAAAAAAAAAATGCGTTTCGCCATGCACTTCCAACTCCTTCTCCCGTCTGAAATGAAGCATAGAACAAAATCCCATTTTAGAAAAAATAAAATTAGGTATATGCACTGGCACTCAGCGACGTAACTTTTTTTTTTTTTCCCCAGCGAGAGCGGCATTTCAGAACTCTTCAGCGAATGAAGGTAATTCTGGTGACAAGTACGTGGTTTCGTCCGTTTACATT
This sequence comes from Gymnothorax javanicus, assembly GCA_029692085.1. Taxonomy (NCBI): domain Eukaryota; kingdom Metazoa; phylum Chordata; class Actinopteri; order Anguilliformes; family Muraenidae; genus Gymnothorax; species Gymnothorax javanicus. The sequence goes on from CM056201.1 coordinate 17,555,818, forward strand.
TTCCAATCGGACAGCTGTCTATTTTTTTACAGCAAGTTGCGTGACCGTGCTGCAAAAACAGGTGTACATACTTGTCGCCGAAATTACCTTCATTAGCAAGAGAGTTCTGAAATGCCGGTCTCGCTGGAAAAAAAATTTTCGTCGCTGAATGCTCGTGCATAGCGCTCTTGTGAAAGCCCAAGTGCGGGTAGCGGGTGGTTTTAGGACCCGCTATACGCTTTCCCTAACGTGTGTGGTCAAGATAGCAATTGTAGGGAAAGCGCATAAACACGCCCACGGGCACACCTCCAGGCGCAAATAAAGGATTCGGCATAATGCATAGCGGGTAGTGTGGCCGCAAGATATCGTTTAGGGATAGTGGAAGCTGCTAAATGCGTAATTCACGGGTTGCGGGTAGTGGCAACGGGTAAGGCAGTGTGAAAGATAGAGCCCTGAGTCTTAACTCCCTAAGCTGTGCAAGCCTTTCCCTGTTCTTTACTATTAATAAAATGGACAATAAGCTTCCAAATCGTGTGGTCTTTGGTTGTGAAAAAGTGCAAGTGCAGTGTTTGAATGCGATTACCTCACATTTTTATTGTTGTAATTTTTAATGTTTGTTCGATTTCTCCTGCTGAATTGAGCCAGCAATTTTTTTTATTTTTTTTCTCTTCTTCACGTCACTGGAGAAACCGTACATTTGTACTCAACCTCCCAGCGATTGGAGCATCCCCACGCAGCACAGCAAACCATGGTCGAGATTATATACAAGAACTGCTTCACATGCTATTCATGTTTCTGAGTTCATTGAAGATTTATTTTTCATGAAGTATTTTCAGTACACACAGTGCCGTGAAAAAGTATTTGCCCCCTTCCTGATTTCTTACTTTTTTTGCACATTTTTCACGCTTTTTTAAATGTTTCAGATCATCAAACAAATTTTAATATAAAAGCGAATAACCCGAGTAAATACAAAATGCAGTTTTGAAATGATGATTTCATTTATTAAGGGGAAAAAGCTATCCAAACCTACCTGGCCCTATGTGAAAAAATAATTGCCCCCCTTGTTAAATCATGAATTAACTGTGATTAACCACATTTTTTGAGTCCAATTTCACTAGCCACACCCAGGCCTGATTACTGCCAGAACTGTTGAATCAAGAAATCACTTAAATAGAACCTGTTTGACAAAGTGAAGTAGGCTAAAAGATCTCAAAAAGCATTATGTCATGCTGGGAACTAAAGAAATTCAAGAACAGATGAGAAACAAAGAAATTGACATCTATCAGTCTGGAAAGGGTGGCTAAGCCATTTCTAAGGCTTTGGGACTCCGGCGACTCTCGGTGAAAGCCATTATCCACAAATGGAGAAAACTTGGAACAGTGGAGAACCTTCCCAGGAGTGTCCGGCCTACCAGAACTACCAAAAGCTCATCGACGACTCGTCCAGGAGGTCACAAAAGAACCCAGAACAACATCTAAAGAACTGCAGGCCTCACTTGCCTCATTTAAAGGCAGTGATCATGATTCAACAATAAGAAAGAGACTGGGCAAAAATGGCATCCATGGGAAGGTTCCAAGGCAAAAACTACTGCTGACCAAAAAGAACACAAGGGCTCATTTCACATTTGCCAAAATACATCTTGATGATCCCCAAGACTTTTAGGAAAATATTCTGTGGACTGACGAGACAAAAGTTGAACTTTTTGGAAGGTGTGCATCCCGTTACATCAGGCGTAAAACTAACATATCATTTCATAAGAAGAACATCATACCAAAAGTCAAACATGGTGGTGGCAGTGTGATGGTTTGGGGCTGCTTTGCCGCTTCAGGACCTGGATGACTTGTCGTAATTGATGGAACTATGAATTCTGCTCTCTACCAGAAAATCCTGAAGGAGAATGTCCAACCATCAGTTAGTGACCTCAAGCTCAAAAGCGCACTTGGGTTAAGCAAGCAGGACAATGATCCAAAACACACTAGCAAGTCCAACTCTGAATGGCTTAAAAAAAAAAAACAAATTGAAGGTTTTGGGCGGCCTAAAGCAAAGTCCGGACTTAAATCCGACTGTGATGCTGTGGCATGACCTTAAACTGGCCGTTCATGCTCAAAAACCCTCCAATGTGGCTGAATTAAAACATTCTGCAAAGAAGAGTGGGCCACAATTCCTCCACAGCGATGTGAAAGACTCATTGCCAGTTATCGCAAACACTTGATTGCAGTTGTTGTCGCCGAGGGTGGCACAACCAGTTATTAGGTTTGGGGACAATTACTTTTTTCACACCAGGCCAGGTAGGTTTGGATAGCTTTTTCCCCTTAATAAATTAAATCATCTTTTAAAAACTGCATTTTGTATTTACTCAAGTTGTCTTTGTCTCATATTAAAATTTATTTGCTGATCTGAAACATTTGTGTGACAAATATGCAAAAAAAATAAGAAATCAGGAAGGGGGCAAATACTTTTTCACGGCACTGTAAGTGCAAAATAAAAAGATATGCATAAAATGTATGTGTATAACGAGATAAATTTGTGGTTTAATGTGTCTTGTTATGTCTGGATGGATAGTGTTTAATGAGCCCTTCCTAAAAATATTACTGTACATGCAAGCCTAGATAAATTTATACCTTCTGCATGCAAAAAGTTAATTAAAAAGTTGTTTTGAACTAATTACTAATCACCAATACATAAGTGCAGATGCACATTAAAATGATGAACAGATAAATTGTAATTATTTCCAGTGGATTTTCTAAGATGCTACACTGAACATTATGCTGCTTTTAATAATGCAAGGACTAATTGTGCTGTCAGTTAATACTCATTGATAGTCACCTGTCAGTCCTCTGTCCTTTCTGAAAGTCATGAAGTTTACATAAGTCATTATTGAATTGATAATGTAGATCCTCCATCTTCATGGGATTATTAAAACCCCAAACAAATAAAGAAATGGGAGAAAATTAAACTGAAATGTTCCTTCCCCTCCCTCAGCATAATAAACATTATGATGGGATTAAACAAGCATTGTAGTCAAAAGCAAAAACAAACCAAGAATTCAAAGCAATCGACAACAGGAACACGCTCTTTAAAATGATTAAAACTCGTTTTAGTCATATTAAATATTTTAATAACTCGAAGGCACTAAAACCATGATGCTATTTATTGACTAGTAATTACCGAGGATCGCGGAAACGAGATTTTACGAGATTTCAGTCGCACAGCGTACTTGAACTACTCCGGATCTAACTTCACCCCTCTTGTGATTTGACATGCTGAATCTCTGGCGACGCCACCAGCCGGCTTGAGTCGAGCTGCGACGGGCCAGCTCACACTGCTGCAACTCCTCCCTGCGACGTTCTAAAACGGTCTCGTCTCGTCGCGAATCTTTGGCCTGAACTGGGCATAAGTTTTATTAAGTGACCTAATCTTTGGAATTAAGGCCTACCCACAATTGGTCTGGCCCACCCCAAACTGAAATCCTGGCGCCGTGCCTGATCTGTACCCTGTTGGTGTGCTGTGATGTAATGTAGCTGTACCCTGTTGGTGTGCTGTGATGTAGTGTATCTGTACCCTGTTGGTCTGCTGTGATGTCATGTTGCTGTAGCCTGTTGGTGTGCTGTGATGTAATGTAGCTGTACCTTATTGGTGTGCTGTGATGTAATGTAGCTGTACCCTGTTGGTGTGCTGTGATGTAGTGTATCTGTACCCTGTTGGGGTGATGTGATGTGGTGCATCTGTACCCTGTTGGGGTGCTGTGATGTAATGTAGCCGTACCCTGTTGGTCTGCTGTGATGTAATGCAGCTGTAGCCTGTTGGTGTGCTCTGATGTAGTATATCTGTACCCGGTTGGGGTGCTGCGATGTAGTGTATCTGTACCCTGTTGGTGTGCTGTGATGTAATGTAGCTGTACCTTATTTGTGTGCTGTGATGTAATGTAGCTGTACCCTGTTGGTGTGCTGTGATGTAGTGTATCTGTACCCTGTTGGGGTGATGTGAGGTAATGTTGCTGTACCTTATTGGTGCACTGTGATGTAGTGTATCTGTACCATTTTGATGTGCTGCGATGTAGTGTAGCTGTAGCATGTTGGTGTGCTGTGATGTAGTGTAGCTGTACCCTGTTGGGGTGCTGTGATTTAATGTAGCTGTAGCCTGTTGGTGTGCTGTGATGTAGTGTATCTGAACCCTGTTGGTGTGCTGTGATGTAGTGTATCTGTACCTTGTTGGGGTGCTGTGATGTAATGTAGCTGTGCCCTGTTGGTGTGCTGTGTTGTAATGCAGCTGTAGCCTGTTGGTGTGCTGTGATGTAGTGTATCTGTACCCTGTTGGGGTGATGTGAGGTAATGTTGCTGTACCTTATTGGTGCACTGTGATGTAGTGTATCTGTACCATTTTGATGTGCTGCGATGTAGTGTAGCTGTAGCATGTTGGTGTGCTGTGATGTAGTGTAGCTGTACCCTGTTGGGGTGCTGTGATTTAATGTAGCTGTAGCCTGTTGGTGTGCTGTGATGTAGTGTATCTGTACCCTGTTGGTGTGCTGTGATGTAGTGTATCTGTACCTTGTTGGGGTGCTGTGATGTAATGTAGCTGTGCCCTGTTGGTGTGCTGTGTTGTAATGCAGCTGTAGCCTGTTGGTGTGCTGTGATGTAGTGTATTTGTACCCTTGTGGGGTGCTGTAATGTAGTGAATCTGTACCCTGTTGGGGTGCTGTGATATAATGTAGCTGTACCCTGTTGGTGTGCTGTGATGTAATGTAGCTGTACCCTGTTGGTGTGCTGTGAAGTAATGTAGCTGTTCCCTGTTGGTGTGCTGTGATGTAATGTAGCTGTAGCCTGTTGATGTGCTGAGATGTAATGTAGCTGTACCCTGTAGGTGTGCTGTGATGTATTGTAGCTGTACCCTGTTGGGGTGCTGTGCTCTAATGTAGCTGTAGCCTGTTGGGGTGCTGTGATGTAATGTAGCTGTACCCTGTTGTTGTGCTGTGATGTAATGTATCTGTTCCCTGTTAAGGTGCTGTGATGTAGTGTATCTGTACCCTGTTGGTGTGCTGTGATGTAATGTAGCTGTAGCGAGTTGATGTGCAGTGATTTAATGAAGCTGTAGCCTCTTGGGGGGCTGTGATGGAGCTTAGCTGTACCCTGTTGGGGTGCTGTGATATAGTGTATCTGTACCCTGCTGGTGTGCTGTGATGTAATGTAGTTGTAGCCTGTTGGTGTGCTGTGATATAAAGTAGCTGTACCCTGTTGGTGAGCTGTGATGTAATGTAGCTGTACCTTAATGGTGTGTTGTGATGTTATGTAGCTGTACCCTGTTGGTGTGCTGTGATGTAGTGTATCTGTACCCTGTTGGGGTGCTGTGATGTATTGTAGCTGTATCCTGTTGGTGTGCTGTGATGTAATGTAGCTGTAGCGTATTGGGGTGCTGTGATGTAGTGTATCTGTACCCTGTTGGTGTGCTGTGATGTAGAGTAGCTGTACCCTGTTGGTGTGCTGTGATGTTATGTAGCTGTAGCCTGTTGGTGCTGTGAAGTAATGTATCTGATCCCTGTTGGTGTGCTGTGATGTAGTGTAGCTGTATCCTGTTGGTGTGCTTCGATGTAATGTTGCTGTATGCTGTTGTTGCGCTGTGATGTAGTGTAGCTGTAGTCTGTTGGCGTGCTGTGATGTAATGTATCTGTACCCTATTTGTGTGCTGTGATGTAATGTAGCTGTAGCCAGTTGGTCTGCTGTGATGTAATATACAGTAGCTGTACCTTGTTGGTGTGCTGTGATGTAGTCTAATTAGTGAATGCTAATTAGGCTAATTAGTTATCACTTATTAGTTTTTCCTCAATTTTTTTTTTTCTTCTTTCAGCTTATGGTTGACCTGATCACATGCAATACTACTAGAACACTGCTAATTAGTATAATTAGCGAATACTAAGTAGGCTAAATACAATCACTAATAATTTTTTCACCGATATTCATTTTTTTCATCGATGTAGTCAGTTTTTTTATTAGCTTTGATCTGACTTTGAGTACATTATCAGACCAAATGTTGACCACTGATTGATCTATTGATTTATGTACTTTTGAGGCTAACTCAAGATCAGATCAAAAGGGTCATTTTCATCAACTTTCACCTCGATATAAAAGAAACTCACTGAACAGGAAAGTATGTGCACAGGATCAAATCCTATCTTATGAATGGAGATGTGGCAAACATACTTATGCGGTGCAAACAAGTAATTAGTGCCACAGACTTTAGTAACTTGCAAAATATGACATATAGAATCATGGTATATGTGTACATATATTAGTTTGTATTGTATTGTGAGCAAGTTATGTGTCATCAAGAAGAAATGACATGTATTTTTTTTATTTTCTAATTTAGCCTAATTAGTTGTTGTAATTAGTCGATAATAATAAATAAATAAATAAATTGCTTTTTGGACTCTTAAGTTGATGTTGTTCTTGTTATCATCTTGTTTGCACTAACCTGAGTGCTTTATACTCCTATTAACTCCCATTAACTCGTAGAATAACCTGTATCCCAGATCTGTCCCATCTACAAACTTTCGGGGTGTCCCATCTCCAAATCACATTATTTGATCTCATTATCTTATTAATATTGATGATTTAACAAAATTTTTTCTGCCATGTTTTAGGGAAATTACTTTACTTCATAGATCAATTGAACTTGTTTCTTGAAAATATTTAACAGATCAGGGATTTTGATTTTCCACGAAGGGTCTAAAAACAATGTCACAAGCTGTCCCATCTACAGTAAAGCTTCCTTAAGACAAAAGAGTCATTTACACAAAAGTGATATCATTTTGCTTCAGCAAAATTGTAGGTCATAGTAATGTCTTCCAAATAAATGCAAAACATTTCACAGAACTATAGTAGGGACGTGTGCAGAAGACAATGAGTTTTGTTTTTGTCCCTTCTACAAGAAAACAAATACCGTGACCTTTACCCCACTGGCCAAATGCGGGTAAATTTATGAAGTTGCGGGTGAATTCGATCAGCCCATAAGCCACTGCGGCAGGTTAAAATTCTGATCGGACATTCGAAGTCAGAGAGCACTCAACTGAGTTATACAACTGACCTTTGCGCTTGTGCTGCCGCTGCTTTGTCGCAGATACCATTATTGGAAGAAGAAGGGTAGAGCGCGGGAAGCGCTTAAACTGAGCGAAGTTGTGAATTGAGTTGAGGGGAAATTGTGGCGTTTCATTTCGGCGTGAGACGGGTGGCTGACATCAGCACGCCTTCTCAGGAGGAGGCAATGCCGGTGTTCTGTCAATTTTTGCGACCTATCAAAATATGCTACCTTGCGGTTCTGCACTGCGCAAACCTAAAATCTTGGGCTCTATTTCTTCGCTCACATCTCAAGTAGGCCTATCTTCAAATTTCATCAATATACTTTTTTTTCAGTTTGCCTTTCGACCTGAAAGCGTGTATATATTTGCATGTACACGCTGGGTTTTCCTGAAAATGCAGAATTGGATGATAATGGCATGCAGCATATATCTTTGAACAAACTTATCCAACTCATTATAACATCTGCTTATGTTATAATAAGCTAGCAAAAGACAAAGTTACTACTGTACACTGATTCATATTACAATATTACGACAAAAACAAAGACTTTACGATCGCTTTGCATTACGGTAGCATTTTTTGATAAGGCAGCACAAATTGTCAGAACACCAGACAAACCTTAAGTGAAAAGGGGTTTTTTTTTTTTTTTTTATAAAAGGTGGAAAAGGGACTTCAAGTGGCTTTGCAAGTAAGTGCGAGGTTTACCATTTACAGATTATTAGGCTATATAGCACTGACGACGTATTGTATATTCAGTGCAAGCCAGCCAAATGTGTGCACACTTTCAGTAACTTTGCTCATATAATTGGTTTGTAATGACAGTTCGCGTGTGGATCAAATGACGCGGGTCAAATGAAGTGGGTTTTTTTACTCGGGCTGACAGGCCACGAGTCTAAGTTGCGGCTCCGTTCTTCTTCTTCTTTTTTTTTTTTTCGGGGTTGCGACTGTCCTGCCTAGACCCGGCCCGAGTACAGGCTCTGAGAAGCCTCTTGTTGTGTGCGTTCCATCGTTGATGAGATGAAACAAAAACATCAGGATCTGAATCAGATTCAGATACAGATGAGGAATATTCCAGCCAGAAAGTGCAATAGAGACTTTGTGCAGGTGGAGTAGATAGTTAAAGTCAGATGTTAAGAGTTATGACTCCACAGTGCACCACTGTTTGGGGTATTTGTATTGTGGTGTTCTTCCTCAAAAGATTCTGTATTGGTGCACACATTGGTATGCACACATTAATATATTGTTATATTTCTTTTTGTTAAAGGTTGATGTTAAAATATTGTATACAGTAGAGCACCGTTGATTGGGGGGAGGTGAGCAAGTTTGCACATGCATTGAGTAAAATTAAACCTTTGTAAAAAGAAAAAAAATCTGATACAGAGAATTAGATAGATTGATAAATACTTAATCCCCTAGGGGGAAATTATTGGAAAAAAAGAGGAATGCTGCAAGAATTTGGTTGTCAATTAAAAATGGATAAACATGAAGATTTTTCAATAAACATTTTTCATGTGATGGTTTTGTTGAGTTTTTTTAAAATGCCGATACAAATTACAAACAAATTCTATGAAAGTACAGTTGCAAAATGGTGGATGGTAAAAAAAAATTGAGTGGCTGGTACAATTTAGAATCCACCAGCCACAGTGGCTGGTAGAAGAAAAAATTAATTTCCCACAGTTGACTGCCTTACATAGCTGTCAGTGTATGAATGTGTTGTATAAATGGGCATATGTGAGGTATTAGGCTACTGTCAAGTGCTCTGAGCTGTCTGTCTGACTAGCTATATCGTCAGCCTAGCCAGGCTGACTATATAGCCTGGCTCTGCAGCCTGGCAATATGGTCCATTTACAGTTTTTTGCACTGGAAGTAGGGCTGTGTGATAAATGTATCGCAATAATTTTAAACGCAATAAAAGTAACTTCGAGACGAGCTTGATTATTACCTTTTTCTATACGACACATCTTTAATTTAGAGGTGAACTAACATCAGAGGCCATTTGAAATGCTTCCGGAAAGAAAAGTGCGATTTGAAGTCCGCTAATTGCCAGCAAAGCTGAACAGCTGCCGTCACCTTGGCATAATTAGCTCACCTTAAATCAATTCCTGCGTAGCCTACTTTACCTAACTCACAATCAAGCAATTTATTCAGCCAACTGACCAATCAAAACCAAAATCAAGCCAATAATGATTTAGAAGAGATAATGAGAAGCAGACAAACCGAACCAGGCTACCGTGTTAGCTTTAAATAATGTCAGTAATCTGAATAAATAAGTTTCTAAAAACTCTGGCCAGAGTGGAGATTTTGGAAAGCTTTGGTTGCAAGTTTGCATGTAAACTGAGAAAAACTGAGTTTTTGGCAGCCGACGTCAGGTGGTAATAATGGATGATCGTGATTCGTTTCTGTTGTTGCTATTTTCGGAATTCTGATTGGCTAACATGGGCTTGAGCTTATTGTTACACTGCCACCTACAGGTTTGATATGCTCTTCACGGCATATACATGGGTACGTGTATTTTCTGAAAACTGACACGCGTGCATGATATTATTTTTGAAAACGGAGACGGTGAAATGTTCGTTTATGAAAATAGCCGGCCACGTGTAAACAGAGTGTAAGCTTAGAAAGGCCCGAAACCAGAACAGTGCTGATGGAAAATGGAAATACCCAGCCAGCCAATAGCAAAGAAGCAGTGCATGCACTCGAGAAAACAAAACATGGATTGGAACACAGACACGCGGAGGATTCCATTTAGCAGTGCGGGACAGGATCTAGAAACAGACACAAGGCAAGACTAAGGCAAAACTAAAGGGACACAAGGCAGACAGAACAACAACATAGCACCAGCTCTTTTTGGATAAGGTTATATCAGGGGTAGGGAACCTTCTCCAGAATAGAGCCACTGTGGGTGCAGGCTTTCATACCAACCAGGCTGCTACACACCTGATTCTACTAATCAAGGCCCTTAAAAAACATTCCAGAGGTTGATTAGTGAAATCAGGTGTGTAGCAGCTTGGTTGGTATGAAAGCCTGCACCCACAGTGGCTCTTACTGGAGAAGGTTCCCTACTACCCCTGCCCTAGTGCATAGTTGACCTTTCAATGAAAAAGGTTACATCGTATTCCCATTGTTTTCAAATCTGCATTAAAACTAGCCTATATTCTGAAATAACAACCAATAATTACACTGTATTCTAAGAGAAAAACGGAGAAAATCCACAGGAAGTGCTTAGAAACCCATTTTCATTGGATGCTCTTCTCAAAAAAGACCTAGAAGTGGTGTTACACCAGATATTCTCTCCCAATCCACGTCATTAGATTTATGTCCAACAGTGCATTAGCATTGATTAGCAGCTAAATCCCCAGAGAGGTGCGGAGGGTTCAATCACAGGATCAAGGCGTAAGCTCACAAATACGAGATCAAAATGTGTTTAACTGAATATTTTAGTGATGATGTAGCAATCATTAAAAGCAATGCTGTTCTACAGCATCAGCTTAGAATTTTGGGAAACAATTCAGAAGGAGGTAAGGCCCCAACCTTGTGGAAAACTAAGGCACATATGACACAAAAAATAAAGACTCCCACTAGAATTTCATTGGCAGTAAACATGAAAACAAGAAAAGAACAGCACCTACTCAAAACACTCTGTGCTGTTCAAACCATGTACACCGTTCGAAGCCAAGTCCTGCCTGTGGACCCCTGAGAAATGCTCTTAACGCAACATTAACCAACTCTTAACCAACTATAGAATCTACAAAAAAATAAGTAATGTAAAGTAGTGTAAGCAGACAGAATGAAAATGCCACAACGCCGATCACGTCAACAAACTCTGAGCTAGCGAGTGCTCTTCAGCAGTCAGAGCCATTGCAGAGTAGATGAAGACCATATGACCATGTGTGCCAATCGCTGATAAACCTCAGCAGACTGTTCATGATGCTGACATCTCCTTTGGAGTGTGAACAAAACCCGGAGAGGAGCATATGGCAGTGATGTCTGCAGGGCGTAAACAGATCAGGGATGCAGGAAGAGCTCTGTTGGAGACAGATCGGGGGAGTCTTTCTATCGCTATCTCTCTCTCTCTCTCTCTCTCTTTCCCTCCCCAACTTCTCAGTCTTCATCTGTCCGTCCATATCTGTCTTGCTGTCTGTCTTAAGATCATCCACTCCCCCTTCATCAGCCCATCTTTTTAACTTTTAAAATGAAAACATTTTGTCCAAGACGAGTAACAATTAACAATGCAGTGGCTCCCAAACTCGGTCCTGGGGGACTGCTGTGGAGGCTGGGTTCTGTTCCAACCACAATTGCAATCCAATAAATGTAACGAGCTGTCAATTTTAAGTTGGGTGGGAAATTTCACCATTTTAAACGAAGTTCTGACAGAAATGGGCACGATGTTTAAATGCCCCAATGTTCATATTGTGTTTATTTTGCTATATTCCTAAGTAACTTCACCTAAGGGGGCAATTTGCTTTAACTGATCAAATTCAAAACTGTGGTGAATCAGTGCGCTGCTAGTTAGATTTCTGAGTGCAGGTGTTTAGGTTCTTCGCAAATTCCAATAGTGGTTGGAACAAAAACCAGTACACACTGAAAGGCCTGAAAATCGATTTTGGGAACCACTGGGGTAGTTTGAGTGACTGTGCGCTCAATTTCATCGATAAGAAACACATTCTTTCTTAAATTCAGTCAGTTACAAATCCCCTTCTTTTTATTCAATAAACAGTCATTTCAAATACAGAGAAATAAAAATACTGAACAATCAACAACAGTGAAAAACCCATATTGCACTTGTAGCTTTTATTCAATAAAAAAGTCATTTCCAATACAGAGAAATAAAAATACTGAACTTTTATGGTTTAGATCAGGGGTAGGAACCTTCTCCAGAAAGAGCCACTGTGGGTGCAGGCTTTCATACCAACCAAGCTGCTACACACCTGATTCTACTAATCAAGGATCAAGAAACTAGCATCTGTCATGCTATTAGCGTGTGGTAGTGCCCTTGGTATCGGTAATGTGAACATCTGTGGTGGTACAATTGATGCTGGAGGACTTATAAACATTTTGGAGCAACTTATGCTCTTTTCCAGGAGAAAAATGTTCTGGACCGTCCATGCTTATTTCACCGAAAAAAGAACAAGACGACATCTGCATGCTTTGTGATGCTTTTCGGGAACGTAAAATACAGCAATGAAGTCCCTCAACATCTAAGACAGATATAAAGGGAAAATGGGAAATAAAGTCCTTAAAAACTGAAGTAACTGGTGTCTTGAGTTCCCCAAACAAGGTTGTTGAAAGAAAGGTGATGTAACACAGCAGTGCACACACCAGTGTACCAACTTTTCTGGAAAGTGCCACAGGCATAAAATTCCAAATAAGTGTTTATTTCCAAAGGCAAAAAAAAATAAATAAATAAAAATACCCTACAGAAGAAATTGCATTAAAAATCTTGTCTTTGCACAGTTTTCAATTTTCAAATAAAAACAGGTCAACAGGTTAAGGTTGAATCAACCTTTTCTTATTCATTTGCATTTTCCATATCTCCTCTAGTTCTTTGGAAATAAAATTGTACACCAAGCTTGAACTTAACCACCCTATTGCAGGAATGCGAGTATATGGCCTTGTCCAGGGATCTGGCAGCTGTATACTGTTATAAACTGGCACCTTTTTTGCCAGTTATTTCATCTGTAATTTTACAATTAGTTTATAACAGAGGTTCGGTGTATGTTAACTGTGAACCACATTTAAATGAGAGCAGGATTCTACTTACAGTGAAAATAACAAGGAGACAATGCGTTAATTTCAACTGTTAAATTCAGTCACTTTATAACAGTGTACTGATATTATTCAAGCTGCAATGTGGCATGAAGCTATGTGGACAGAGAAGAGCAGAAATTAACTGAACTGAGCAGGATAATTTTTTCACAGCATTTGACCCAGCCGCACTTGCTTGGGAGCTGTGGGCAGCTTCAGTGCCTATGGGCTCTGGTTGTGGGGCCAGAGCCTCGGGCAAGGGCATTGGCAGGAGTGTACCTTCACTGACAAATATCCATCCACACATTGGGTTATGGAGAGAAGATGAAAACTTTGTGCAGAACAAACCTCATTCTTGAGAGGCAACTATGCTAAGTAATTATAAAACCAGCACACACTGCAACAAGTGTCTGTCATGACAAGTCATTTAATTTTAAAATGAGTGTTAATAAAATGCCGTGTGCTTGGCATTGGCAAATCTAGAAATTAGTTAAAATTGTCTCACCACATTGGCAGAATTTTCGTCTTAGTGAGGAAAAAAAAGGTGATCGAAATTAAGTCTAAATGCAAGACTAAGATGCTTGGCTTATCTTTCATTATTTGCAGTACGAAAACCATCATCTGACAAGTCTGCGGAAAGCAAGGATGTATTCCAAACAGCTGGAGGGCTGAGTTAGCTGGATAACAGCACTTTTTTCTTCAGTCCAAGTGCCAGATTCGGGAGGGCTCCAGTGTTTACTCAGTGCAGTTATCCTGCTCACTCTGCAGTTCTTCATTGGGATACAGGAGTCTGGCCACATCATTTGTTCGAAGGTGACTGCAGCCAAGCACATTCTGTCAAAGCACAGAGGAACCAGCTCAAAAGAAAAAGGCGCTGAGACAGTTTCTCAGGTCACACCCAAAATATGCATGTTCTCTTTAGGGCCACTTGAAATGACACACATCAACAAAAACTAGATAACTCGGTCGCCTCAGGGACCGAGTCGTGTATCTCCCCGATCCCCATGAGAGATCATTTGCAAATTTTTACAGCCGCAATGTTACTGTTTTTACTCTTGCTATGACATTAATATGCATCCCTGTACATATATATATATATATATATATATATATATGTAAATGTGGCTCAAAATGAGCAGAAAACACAATATCTGCAAAAAAAAAAAATTTTTCAAGAAAATGGGCACCAGCGGCCATATTGGATGTCGGAAATTGCCGAGAATTGATCTTGGGCATTGCCAAATAAGCATCTTTGACGATGCAAATTTGGAGAAAAACCCTATCCACCTTATTCCCACGTCCCATGATCCCTTGTGCAAATTCTGGGCGTAACTGGGCGTATTACTACAGGGGTACCAGGACCAAATTTGGATACAGCTGCCTTATATCACCCAGGATGCCCTGCTCTGGGTCACAGGGGTGCTGAAGCCCATCCCACAATGCAGTTGGCTGGAACACATCCAGTACAGTCAGCCAGTCCATGGCTGGGTTTCACACATCAACCACTCACACACTCATGCCTATGGGCTATCCACCTTATTCCCACGTCCCATGATCCCTTGTGCGAATTCTGGGCGTAACTTCCGCTGCATCCTGTCACTGAACTGTTTACCATGGTAGTGGCTCACACGAATCCTCTTTTTTTTAAGCGATTGGAAAATATTTGAGGGAACATCACCTTTTAGCCCTCAGACGGGATTAAGTTACGGTACCGCTGCCTTTTACTGTCGAAGAATGGGAGAACGACCTGAAGCAGTGGCCAAACTAGCGCATTTGGCTACATTAGTGACTCTGTTGCCACAGACTGCGAAGCTATGAACAATCTACAAAGCTCCGAAGCGTATGCAGCACCTCCACAGCAACAAGGTCAGTCGCGTTTTGTTAAAGGAGGTAGTATACGACCTTATGTACCTTAAAACAGATATACAAGTACTCTCTGAGAATATTTATGAAGGAAACACTATATTTCAGCAGTAAATATTGCTCTACATATGAAACGTAATGGATTGTTATACGGAGTAAATTAAGTCATCCGACAGTACGAGTCAAATTAGCTCTACTCCAGCCAACTACATTATACGGTATTAAGTTGCTAGCTAATCCAATACTATAACATGTAAAACACAGTGAATCCATTTTTCCCATACTTTTAATTTTAGTGAAATAAGGTTTGGAGTGCAAGACTATTGTTTGGAACAGAGTAGGCTATTTTCAAATTGTAGTAGACTATTGCTACTTCTACAGCTTCATCTTAAACTCTACAGGATGAAACATTAGTTACACTGACTGGCATTACCAGACAAATACAACAATTTTCTGTCTTCCCTACACGTGAAATCATACCTTGCGCTCTCCTGGCACTGCTGTCAAAATGCTTCTGAGGACCCGGCGTCTCCTCTGCGGCGGTCTGTCTGAGCCTAGCCATAAAGTAGGAATCGTTGTTTGTCGACATAATGAAATGAGCACCTAATGTTTTTTGGGGGTCTTTTTCAAATTCAGGTTTTTCAGCCAAATTCTGGCTTCTTCTTCTGTAGGTAGGCGATGGAAACCGTTTTCGCTGAACACAAGGACAATCCCCTATGTTCTGGGTGCGTGTTCAAAACACTGTTGATCAAACCATAAATTTAGCTTCCTCTGGTTGTTAGTTCAGCCTCGAAAAGCACAATAGGTGCCGGAGCTCTGAAGGGACATTTTAAGAAAAGCAAGTTAATTTGTTAAAAAAACAAGCTGTAATCGCTTAGTTAACTGAAAGAAACGCCGCTGTTCTTGACTAGCCACTCGCTAAAAACTACTTCCGCCGGAAGTTGCACCCATGGTCATATCTACAGTAGTGCCCTCAGGAATAAGGTGGATAAACTTTGAAGCCGTCAGAGCCTGGAACAGATAATCTCTGCGGCGGCAGCGGCTGCCCCAGAACTAAACCATAGTATCTCCCGACTATCGTCGTCGGGAAGATACAATGAATCAAAAGTCAGCCTGGAAACAGTGAAGCCACACCTAGGGCTGGGTGTCTCAAAACGGTGCCATCAGGCATTGGGTGGTAAATGTCTGCAGTGCTGGGTATTGAAAACTGCTGTGACATACGGTGCCAAAATTTGATACTTTACAGTCAAGGCAATGACGCTCACTATCACTGCTTGATGCCGATTGGCTGCTCGGTTCTTCACCCTTATGAAAAATTACTATAATTCCAAGCTAGTTATCCTATAGTAAATGGAAGGTATTTTCACCCCCATAGTGTAGTATTACTATGGTGATATTATAGTCATACAAACTACAGCAATACAGTTGTGAGGAATATCATGGTACTTTTCACTGTGGTAATATTATAGTTATAATGTGATGGCTATAGTACTGCTCTAGTTATAATATGCAAACTACAGTAATACCTTAGTTATGCCATTATACTATAGTATTACTAAGAAATAACGATAGAATATTTTTATAAGGGCAGTAGCACTGTCAGAGGCTTTAGGGGACATGGCTCCGTCTCCGCTGGGCCACGATGATCTGTTCCACCGCGTCCAAGCGCGCGGCTTCTCAGCCCATTCTCAAAGCACACCGAGAGAAGCGCACATGCACGAGGCTTGCGACAGCTGCGGCAGCCTCAGGTCTTCATACGTCCCGATATACACAGTCTTTGGGGCTGCCAGATTCGAAGCCTGAGGACGTTGAGGCGTGGCTTAGCACATAAATGGACAAAATTCAACAACCATTGGGCAAATCATCACAGAACTTACAGAATATGTCTACATAAGTACCAGGAACATACCTTGACAGTTTCATGCAAATCGGCCCATAGGGGGCACTATAAATGCAAAAAATGGGCATGGCATGACACAAATCAGACTATAAATCAGCAATTGTTTGTCCTATAGCCATAAAACTCACAGGGATATATTCATATAAGGACCTGAAACATACCCAGAAAATTTCAATCAAATTGACTGATAGGGGGCGCTATAAATGCAAAACAAATCAGCGTGGTATAACACAAATCAGACTATAAATCAGCAATTGTTTGTCCTATAGCCATAAAACTCACAGGATATATTCATATAAGTACCTGAAACATACCCAGAAAATTTCATTCAAATTGACTGATAGGGGGCGCTATAAATGCAAAACAAAGCAGCATGGTATAACACAAATCAGACTATAAATCAGCAGTTGTTTGTCCTATAGCCATAAAACTCA
The DNA here is from genome assembly GCA_029692085.1 of Gymnothorax javanicus. Taxonomy (NCBI): domain Eukaryota; kingdom Metazoa; phylum Chordata; class Actinopteri; order Anguilliformes; family Muraenidae; genus Gymnothorax; species Gymnothorax javanicus. The sequence continues at coordinate 17,572,809 of CM056201.1, forward strand.
CAGGATATATTCATATAAGTACTTGAAACATACCCAGAAAATGTCATTCAAATTGTCCTATAGGGGGCGCTATAAATGCAAAACAAAACAACGTGGTATAACACAAATCAGACTATAAATCATAGTTTTTCCAATCATTACAAAAGTCACAGGATATGTCCACATAAGAACCTGAAACATAGCCAGAAAGTTTCAATCAAATCAACCAGTAGGGGGCGCCATAAATGCACAAAATAGCCTAACAAACACAAATCAGACCATACATCATAAGTTGTTGGTCCAATCATTACACTGGCAAAATAGGTCCACATAAATACCTGCAACATACTCTTAAAGTGGTTTTTGTCCCCCGCTGCCACGATAGCGAGCGGAGTGGGGGACATAGTATTCAGCTCCGTCCGGCCATCTGTCATGTCCCGTTTGTTCTGAACGCGATATCTCAAGAACGGTTTGACCGATTCCATTCATCTTTAGTGTTAAGGTATATTGGTGTGATATGCCGACCCCAGTAGATTTCCGTGACCTTGGCATTATTCTCCAGGTCATTACGATCATTTGACCACTTACATATTCCTTGTCAACATGATATCTCAAGAACGGTTCGACCGATTCCATTCATCTTTGGTGTCAAGGTGTATTAGGGGCAAGGGACATAGTATTCAGCTCCATCCGTCCGCCCTGTCGTCCGTCCCGTCTCGTTTTTTGTGAACGTGATATCTCAAGAACGGTTTGACCGATTCCATTCATCTTTGGTGTCAAGATGTACTAGGGGCGGGGGACATAGTATTCAGCTCTGTCCATCCATCCATCCGTCCATTATGTCCCGCTTGTTGTGAACGTGATATCTCAAGAACGGTTTGACCGATTCCATTCGTCTTTGGTGTCAAGGTGTATTAGAGGCGGGGGACATAGTATTCAGCTCCGTCCGTCCGTTTGTTGTCCGTCCGCCATGTCCGATTCCATTCATTTGGTGAACGCGATATCTCAAGAACGGTTTGACCGATTCCATTCATCTTTGGTGTCAAGGTGTATTAGGGGAATGCTTACAGCCAATTTGATTCACATGACCTTGAACCATTATTCTCAAGGTCATTACGTCCATCCACCATTTGATCATTTGTTTACAAATACCTTGTCAACATGATATCTCAAGAACGGTTCGACCAATTCCATTCATCTTTGGTGTGAAAGGTGTGTTAGGGGCAAGGGACATAGTATTCAGCTCCATTAGTATTCCTCTGTCCATCCATCCGTCCGTCCGTCCGTTTGTTGTGAACACGATATCTCAAGAACGGTTTTACCGATTCCATTCATCTTTGGTGTCAAGGTGTATTAGGGGGTTGCTCACAGCCTACTCGATTTACATGACCTTGGCATTATTCTCAAGGTCATTACAACCATTTTACCACTTACAAATACCTTGTCAACATGATATCTCAAGAACAGTTTGACCGATTCCATTCATCTTTGGTGACAAAGTGTATTAGGGCCGGGGGACATAGTATTCAGCTCCGTCAGTCCATCCGTCCGTTACGTCCGTTTGTTGTGAATGCGAAATCTCAAGAACGCTTTGACCGATTTTATTCATCTTTGGCTTCAATGTGTATTTGTGTGATATGCCGACCCCAGTCAATTTCCGTCACCTGGCGGGGTACATAGCCACGTTTACTGGCAACGCTTGTTAATTAAGCTACTAAAGCTTTCAACTACTAATGGTCTTTCTTGGCTTGAACCCTGGAATTGCCGCTTGCGGCTATATTACTGCTTTTGTTTTCATACAGTACAAATTAACTTCTTTAGAACTTGTCGGATGCCCGGATGCCTGTCGAGTGAACGCTGGCGCAACTTGCTGCCGCTGCTCGCTGGTAACTTTTAACTTTTTAGGCTTATTTTACGGTTTTTATGACCTAATCGGACCCGGCAATTGTCTTCATTCTGAATACAACATTTGGAATACTTCTAAAATTTGCCGGCACTACCGTTTGAGTGAGTTTTTATTCGTATTAGCTCACCTGTCCTGTCCCGGCTTGAGCCTCACCAGGCGTTTTTATCTGGTTATCGACGCTGCCTGAGTCCTCGTCCACAATGTGGACCGGTAGGACATACATCGGGTTCGTATGTGTCTGGCTCCTTCTACTGCCTGTTCACCTGCCAGTGACGGGTTTGCTTCAGTACTCGGCCACTTACCTGCTCCAGCTGCGCTGTCACATGCCTGGACCTGCGCCAGCTACACTCCACCTCCACCCGGACATCACCTACCAACCCCGCCGGAGATACATTAATCGAGGCTCCCGCCGGAATTTCGATCATAACAGCTCAACAGCAGTAAAGTCCATCTGGTCCAGCTCTCGACGTCCTCCACGATCCACCACCCGGGTTGTCGACCACAGTGTGTTAGCCCGCCTAGCCCGGTCGGCTAGCACCAGCATCAGCTGCGACAACACCTCACTCAACTTCGCTCTGCTCAACATCCGCTCGCTGACAAGTAAGGGACATCTCATCCAGGACCTCCTCACCGACCGTAAGTTAGACATTCTTTGTTTAACCGAGACATGGCAACAGCCCAACGACTTTTCTCAGCTGAATGAATCCGCTCCTCCCGGGTTTGTTTACATGTGTCAACCCCGTGGCTCCGGTCGGGGAGGAGGTCTTGCGATAATTTACCGCGAAAAGTGGAAAGTCTCGCCGGTGTCTGTGCCTGTCTCCGGCTCGTTTGAATCCATTGTCTGCGAGTTGTCTGGTCCCACTCCAACCATCATTGTTACTGTTTACTGCCCCCCTAAACTGAAAAGTGACTTTTTAAATAACTTTGCTGCTTTCCTCACCTATCTATCCTCTCTCTCACCAAAAATAATACTGCTGGGCGATTTCAATATCCATGTGGACAATATCAATCTACTGCTCACCAAAGACTTCACGTCCTGTTTAGAGAGTTTTGGATGTCAACAGCATACCACCATTCCCACACACTCCAAAGGACATATCCTGGATTTAATCTGCTGCTCTGGTGTCACCCCTTCTGACCTTACAGCTGATGAACTCCCTATAACTGACCACTTTCTCCTCTCATTTACAGTGAAACTCACTCTCTCCATCTCTAAAACACCACGTCTCATTTCATTCTGGAATATAAAGAACATTAACCCTGCCACTCTCACTTCAAGTATCTACTCTTCCTGCCTCCTTGACATCCATAATTTATCCACCCCTGATCATATGGTTTCTCATTACAACATTGGACTCCATAATATTCTCAATTCTCTTGCTTCGTTAAAAACCAGATCTGTTTCTTTCTCCGTCTCCGCCCCTTGGTTCACCCCCAATCTTCATCTCATGAAAGTCAAAGGTCGGCAACTAGAACGACTTCATAGAAAAACTGGTCTCACTGTTCATAAAGAAATGTATAATAACCACATCTTACGTTATAAGGACTCCATTGCCAGCACCAAAACCCACTACTACTCCAGTATAATCACCGCAAATAAAGGAAACTCCAAGTCACTGTTCTTCCTACTTAACAATATCACCCAACCCCAGGATTCTCTCCCCCCTCACTTGTACACATCCTCCTTCTGCAACTCCATTATGTCCTTTTTCACCGCCAAGATCAAGGATATCCACCGACACCTTGGCTCAAACCCTCACCACAGCATCTCAGCCGACTTTCACCCATCCACACACTCATTCTCCTCCTTCCAGCTCCCCACTCTCTCAGAAATCACAGAACTCATTCAGAAATCCAAACCATCCACTTGTCAACTGGACCCCCTCCCCACACAACTTGTTAAAGCCTGCCTCCCCTCCCTGGTCCCCCTCATTTCTGCCATCATCCACTCCTCTCTCACCACTGGAACTGTCCCTACATCCTTCAAAACTGCTGCCATTACTCCAATTTTGAAAAAACCTGGCGCCGACCCCTCCAACTTCAACAACTTTCGTCCTATCTCCAATCTACCCTTCATCTTCAAAATCCTTGAAAAAACAGTTGCCTCCCAAATCCATTCTCACCTATCCCACAATAACCTGTATGAACAGTTCCAGTCCGGTTTCCGTCCACTCCATAGCACTGAAACAGCACTCATCAGAATCACCAATGACCTCCTTATGGCAGCTGATTCTGGGCTCCTCACCATCCTCATCCTTCTCGACCTGAGTGCAGCCTTTGATATCATTTGTCACACCACCCTTCTCAACAGGCTATCTTCCATTGGCATCACCCACACTCCATTAGACTGGTTCCCGTCTTACCTCTCTGGTCGCACTCAGTTTGTTCAACTCAAATCCTTTAAATTGATCCCTTCCCCCGTCACCACTGGTGTGCCCCAGGGCTCCGTCCTGGGGCCCCTCCTCTTCATCATCTACCTCCTTCCCCTCGGCAATATCTTCCGCAAATTCAACATTCATTTCCACTGTTACGCGGATGACACCCAGCTCTACCTCACCACTAAACCCTCGTCCACTCTCCCGCCCACCTCCCTCACTGATTGTATTTCTGAAATAGAAACCTGGTTCGCCCTAAACTTCCTTAAATTAAACAATAACAAAACCGAGGTTCTCCTCATTGGTACCAAACCCACTCTATCAAAAACCAACAGCTTTTCTCTCACCATTGATAACTCTTCCATTTCACCCTCCCCTCAGGTTAAGAGTCTGGGTGTCATCCTTGACAGTACACTATCCTTTCAATCCCACATCAATAGCACTACCCGGTCTGCCTACTTCCACCTACGAAACATTAATCGTCTCTGCCCCTCCCTCACCCCCCACACTGCTGCCATCCTTGTCCACAGCCTCGTCACTTCCCGTCTGGACTACTGTAACTCTCTCCTCTTCAGCCTCCCTCACAAATCCCTCCATAAACTTCAACTGGTCCAGAATTCAGCTGCCCGTATCATTACTCGAACCCCCTCCTTCCACCACATCACTCCTGTCCTCCAACAGCTCCACTGGCTCCCGGTTCAGTTCCGTGTTCAATTTAAAGTCCTCCTGTTAACATTCAAGGCCATCCACAACCTCGCCCCCCCATATCTGTCCGATCTGCTCCATGTTTCCACTCCTTCCTGCTCCCTCAGATCCTCCTCCTTCTTACACCTGTCTGTCCCCTCCACCCGTCTCACCACCATGGGGAGCAGAGCATTCAGCCGCTCTGCTCCCCGTCTCTGGAATTCATTACCACCCCAACTCAGAAACATCGATTCATTCCCCCATTTCAAATCACAGCTCAAAACACATCTGTTTAAAACTGCCTATTCCATCTGACGCCAATTGCTCTGTCGCTTTTATCATTACCACTGGCACTTTAATTTTATTGTTTCTTTTAATGTGTATTTTCTGTTCATGTATATGTCTGTACGGTGTCCTTGAGTGTCGAGAAAGGTGCCTTCTAATAAAATTTATTGTTATTATTATTATTATTATTATTATTATTGTCAAAGTCAGGAAAGAGTCACCAACTAATTCTGCTCGGCTTTCTGTCCAATCTCTCGATGCTTCAGTCCCTTCATTCGTCTTCCTCTGGGATAGTGCAATGGCCGAGGGGAAAAAATAATATTTCATTTGTTTATTTCAAGCAGGGTCGCCAGATTATAAATCTAGGGGAATTTGTACCTCGCTGCATTCGCCCCCATTTGCACACCTGAGAAAACTGCATTAAACCGTAGCTAAAAAGCTACAAAGCTTGCCGTGCACGGACTTTGATGCCATGTAGCCAAGTATTGTTTGATTGGACTGGATTTTTTTAACAGGCTATTTCCTTATGAGCTAAGAGTACATGTAATCCAATTACTCTGGGACCAGAGGCAAGACATTTTGGCTGAAACCTGGACAACTGGCGAAATTACAGTCTCATTCTCATTTGCCTAAAAATAGTTGAAAATGGAGGTAAAAAAAAAAAAAAAAACATTGCTTTTTAGCCATGGGCCAGGAATGGGGTGACAAGAACTCTAGAAAAAGCACCAAGACTTCGGTTAAATGGCTGTTTCATATGTACTGAACAGCTAACTGTCAGATTTTTCACATTTACTGTAGATAGATTTTACAAGCAAACACCAAGTTAGTTCTCACCGAGTTGATTCACACACGTTCTGCGGTATAGATTGGACAAGATCCTGCCCCTGGGCCGTGCTGTTCATTATTCTGCAGTATTTCCATGGAACTTTTCCAGCCGTTTGAAGATAATTTTTTGAAGGCAAAGCACTTTGCAAGCAAAGACAAATGTTAGGCGAAGAGGGAGAAGCCATTATTCCCGGAAATTTTAAAAGCTTAAATCTCACTAAGATTAAAAGCCGAGCAGCTCAATGCCTGGAGTATAGGCTCAGGGTTAAAGCCTTCATGAGAGGTTTTATAAAAGGTGATATGAACCTGCGAACCTCAGGCCCAGACCTCAGCCTTCCGGGCAAAACACCTGAAGGTCGCCTCCTCCCGTAAGTCAGTTTCTGCACAGGGAAGGGAGGGGGGTGTGTTTGAGAGCCAATTAAAGCGCTTCTGAGTGGAATTGAATTTACATTATTTACCATCCCATACTTCTATTACCATAAAGCAAATGTAATAGGAGCCTGACAGTCCCTCTAAAAACTCTCCTCTGGGGGGGTTATATTTATGGCCCAGAATAGCGTAATATCACTTGAATTAAAGATGCATATGTGCAATACAATTACCATAATATTTACATTAGGCAGAGTAACACCGCATGAAGCTTTATCATATAAATTGAGGGTTTTTTCTAAACAAGTTGGGTACCGATGAGCCATAAATGATAATTAAAGTTTAAACATCACAAACACACCATTGTAAACAACATTCAGTGCGCAATCCGAGCTCTTTCACAGTGGCAGTCTTCAGTGCAACATTTTATTCAGTTTAACACTATGCTGGTATCCAGATTTGGATTACAACCAAACAATGCAGAAATTTTATAAAATACTTTTAGCTAAATGCACATGGGTCGATAATACAAGAATGTATTAGAAAAAACATTTCGATGCGATTCTTCACTTTGTAGTAGATTCAACAGAAATAATATTGATGGGATCAAAAACACAAAATGTACATATCGCCATTTTATGGTGCTTTAAGATGATACATACTGTATACAAGCCCTGAAAGTATAAAACAGGGTGCCCTTCAAAGTAAAGCCCAGCACAAGCTCACATCAGAGCAGCCAAGGATTCAAGCTCTGACAGCTTTCCATTCAAGACGCTGTTCTACATGCCGTCCACTGCCTTCTCCCCAGTCTGGTGTCTCCGTTCCTCATTTATTGTAACACCAGACGGCCAAATTAAATTTAGACGCGCGGGACAGCTCGCCAAACGCCATCATTAGCTTCCTGTCCATCAGAAATGATTGGGCCAGCTGGCCTGTGTGAATGCAATGAACTTACACTGGCAAAAAATTTTGCCGTACGCTGATGGCACCGCTCGACTCGACTGGGCAAAAACATCCATGTGTTAATTGGTTCTCTGGCGCTATGCACCTCCCTCTCTGTACATGGACTGTTGGGCGTAATGAAGCTGTTTGTACAACAGAAGAAGATCTAATCTTGAAACTACTGGACTCCCTACTGAACTATCCAAGATAGTTATAGACAAATCCGGCCCAAGATTTATTTCCTCTCTAATTAATGAACTGAACAACTGGTGATACCAATTGACCTGCAAAACTTGACAGCCAGGGATGGGGACGACACAAAATCAGCAGAGGCTGTAGAGGATTGGGATGATTGTTATTGGAGGAACAGGGGTTTAAGGTTTTACAGCAATTACAACTTTCTGAACTGAACATTCCGTCTCAGTGTTTCCACAATTAGCACAGGTAAATGGAGGCAATCGAGTATCAGTGTGTGGCACTGACTTGGTTTCCTGAAAAAAAATTAATTAATAAATCAATAAATATGATGATGATGATGATGATAATAATAATAATAATAATAATAATAAATACAGAAAACCTATGTGTCAAACTTCATTTCTATGGGATCAAATGACAATCTTGCCTTCCAGGAAAGATAATTTATTGTTCTGGTGAACATCCAGCGATTTAAATGGATACTGTGGCACAGGAAATCCATTATGCAAAATACCCACATTACCCTCAACAGTATTGTTTGTGATTTCATTTGATGCAAGGACAAAAGGCAAAACAGGGTAAAGTGAAGAAAGATGAGTTGCGATACGGCAGTAACAGTCAGTGGGTCTGCATGAAGTATTAATGCTTCAAATTCCTCTTGAGGAATGAAGGGATTTGTCCTTTTCTTAAACTTGGCAGCTCATTTCAAACAATATGTAGTGACATGGACAGTCACATTAAATATTAAAGAAGGAATTTCAAGTTCCATAGATTGCGACTTTATTCAATTCAGAGCAAGTCATATATGAGAACAAGAAACTGGGAATTGTAACCTTGACTGAAAGGCTGTTTGCAGTTAATCTCTGGGCACCAAAACTTTCATGTGACTGCGACTGCAATTCCAAAGAAGTTGCTGAAGTCTACACAGTTACAGTGGGGTGCAAAAATTTGGGCACCCCTGGTTTAACCCTTCATAGGGCACTAAAAAAATACCCTAAGAAGCACAGTGCAAAAAAGTACTGTGTGTTGGGCGTATGTCCATAAATAGTCTAACCATCACTTGCTGTAGACTTAGGTGAAAAGGGCATATGATAAAATATGACCTCACCACCAAATTTTTTGTTTTTCATGCAAAATTTCACTGATTTCTAGAAATCCTACACAAACAACACCTATCTCAACTTTTAGCAAACCTTTTCAACTTTATAATGCGTGAGTTTTAATCAGTTTTCTTGAGTTCTGATGTTAGGTCCTTGTGAGTGGGACTGGGTAAGGGCACACAACCGCACTGTGAGAGGTCTGGAGAAGAAAATAAGTTTGAGGCGCTCTAGGCCACTTCTGATTGGTCGAGCACCCTGATGTCACTGCCTGTGATATAGCCTGATTTTCCCTCATTGGCTGGGAGAAATCACCGGTGGTCTACTGCCTCACGGAGAGGCGCCACTTTGGATGCCGACTGAAGTTACCAAATATGGTTCCTTGCCCGATAAAGGGTTAAATGTCTGTTACAATTAATCTCCAAGTGATTGAAAGCAAACCTGAACACTAAATGCAACAAAGTTAAACATGACACATTTCATCACATTTTAAAGCAAGAATAATTTTTATTTTTAACTTTTTACAGCTTCAAAATAATAAAACAAGGAAAAAGGCCTTGTGCAAAAGTTTGGGAACCCTGTCAGCTAGTACTTTGTAACTCCTCCTCGGGCAGCTATAAAACTTTGCAAACACTTCCTGTAGCCAGCTAAGAGTCTTTCAACTCTTGTCTTTGGAATTTTTCCCCATTCTTACTGACAGAGCACCTCTAGCTTCGAAATATTCTTCGGCTTTCTTGCATGCATGGTATGTTTGAGGTCTCTCCACAGATTTTCAATAATATTCAAGTCTGGGGACTGTGATGGCCATTCCAAAACCTTCATTAGTCTTTCCTGGAGGTACTTCACCGTGGATTTTGAGGTATGCTTCGGGTCATTGTCTTGCTGGAATACCCATCGTCTCTTCAACTTCAATTTCTGGACTGAGCTTTGAACATTAGCCTCTAGAATGTCTTGATATTTGGTGGAATCCATTCTTCCTTCCACCCGCACAGTATTGCCTGTGCCCCCAGCTGCTACACAATCCCAAAGCATAATGGATCCACCTCCATGCTTAACAGTTGGCGATGTGTTCTTCTCTACAAATGCTTCACTCTTTTTTCTCCAAACATACCTTTTTTGGTTGTGCCCAAAAAGTCCAATTTTGGTTTCGTCAGTCCAAAGCACTTTGTTCCAATAGGCTTGAGGTTTAAACCAAAAATGTAAGAATTCCAGGCACTCAGAGAATAATTGGATCAAAGAGAAGCAAAAAAAGGGATAAAAAGCCTTTATTATTTCATGGCTAAACAGTTAAAAAAGCCGACATGTTTCAACCTATGCGGTCTTCGTCAGGGCATAAAAAGTGCCATAGGCCAAGGCAAACGTATATAGACATCACAACCAATCGGGAAGGTGAGACATGTAACCTGATGACCTAAATAGGTACAGAGGGATGTATATGGTTTAAGAAAATAATTGGACAATAAATGCACAAAAACAAGCAAGTAGATACAAAAAGGAAATGTATATGTATACACATATGAACATATAAAGATATGGAAAAACAAGATGTGCAAACATAAAAAATGAGAGATCTCAATATAGAAAGAGAATTATAAAAAAGACAGAAAATCAATATCCTCATTTAACCCTGGATAATTAAGGGCATCAAATGTATGAATCCAGAAGGCTTCCCATTGACAAAGCCTTTTAAATCTATTGCCGCCTCTGATAGGCACTCTAATATGCTCAATGCCCTCGATTTTAAGAAGGGAATCATTATTATTATGTGCCTCCGTAAAATGTCTGGCAATGGAATACTCGTGATTCTTCTTGTGAATGGTGTATTTATGCTCGACTAAGCGATCACGAAGACGTCGCTTAATTCAGCCAATGTAAAAAATTCCCGGACAGGGACATGACAAGCGATAAACCACGTGAACAGTGTTGCAATTAATAAAATCAGTATGTGTATATGTTTTCCCAGCTTTGAAATCCGAGAAGGATTTAGTTTGTAGGATATTGTCACAATGATTGCAGTTATAACATTTAAAATTTCGAATAGATTTACTCAGCCAATTGGAAGTACTTTCAGCAGGGAGATAACTGCGCACAAGTTTGTCCCTTGGGTGGGTGCACGTTTAAAGGAAAACATTTCGGAGGGCAAGGTCACTTTCAATTATAGGCCAATTAGATTTGATTATATTACGAATATGAACAGCCTGAGTACTATACTGCGTTACGAAATAGGGCCAAGTGTGGGGGCGCTTCTGACGCTTACGTTTATGAAGGAGGTGATCCCGATTGAGCGAACATGCTTTATCTCGAGCTTGTTTAATAACCGAGGCTTGAGGTTTCTCAAGGTCCTCTTTTGCATACTTCAGATGCTTAATTTTGTGTTGAGGTCATGGGAAAGGCTTCTTTCTTGCAACTCTGCCATGTAGGTCTTTGTTGTTTAAGGTACACTGTATTGTTGTCCTGTGAACAACTAGACCTGTGTCTGCTAGTCTTTTTTGCAGCTCTTTTGCAGTGATGTGCAGGTTCTTCTGAGAATTTCTCATCAGATCTTGGGGCATTCTATCTGAAATTTTTCTTGGTCTTCCAGATCTTGCCTTGACTTCAATTGTTCCATTTATTTTCCATTTTCTTATGATGTTTCTGACAGAAGAAATGGGTAGTTTGAAATGTTGCGAGAGTTTTTGTAGCCCTCTCCTTGTTGGTGGAAGTGAATTATCTTGATTTTGACATCCCTGGATGTCAGAGGGACGCATGGTTTTCAACACCAGACACAACAGCCACCACAGTCGGATACTTTAGAAGGCATGGAGTTACCTCAGAATATATAGTTCAACCCAGGAATTATATTCACCTGACTCACTGAAGCCCTAATGAGTAAATCACCTGGGTCTGGGCCTTAGTAATCATCTTCTTAAAAGGTAACAAAGAATAATCCAAAAGGGTTCCCAAACTTTTGCACAGGGCCCTTTTTCCTTTATCATTTAAAAACTCAGAAAAATAAAAAGAAACCTTGCTTTTAAATTTGCAGAAAGGTGTCACATTTAACTTTGCAGCATTTAGTGCTCAGGTTTGCTTTCAATCGCTTGGAGATTAATTGTAACAGACATTTAAACCAGTAGTGCCCAAATTTTTGCACCCCACTGTAAGTCTAATCTTACTCTATAAAATGTCTCATTTAGCAATTATGGGCAGAGACTTTCTTCCTGTTATTGTCATTGGTTCGGTCTGGTCAATTAGAGCAGACTATCCTGCTAAAAATATAGCTACCTTTTTTAAATGACAAAATATGTTCAAATGTAAGCAATGTTTTAACTCAAAATGAAGGCAACTTTAACTAATGAAAAAAAATGCCTGGATGTTTATCAGTCAGTTATGAACTGTTCAGATGTTGGGTGATAATGCGATTTGCCTATGATTCTCCAGAAATTGTGACACAGGTCGCTTATGCAAGCCCTCTCTGACATTTTGGCAAAGCGGACTCTTAATGGACCCTCATGGTAACCTGGAGAATGTATGTTAGGAGATGTGGACTTTGTAGCAGAGTTTCATACTCGAACAATGCTGGCATAAGCTGTATCTATGGACCAAAGGGGGGTTTCTCCATTCATTGGAACTACATTTCAATGCAACCCACATGAAAAATAAGTGATGTTTACAGCCCCACCCAAGCATGACATCTGGCTATTTCAAACTAATACGGTTAGTGACAAACATATCTTGCCTTATTTGGACTACACAAAGACTGGCATACAAACATTGCTGTGCTAGTCAAAGTCTGAACCATCGAACAAACCTTTCCAATACAAGCTTTTTCCAGGATGGCTCTTTCAGCCAGCCGAAAAAGATGTGAGAGGAAAAAGCAGCTCGCACTGCCTTCTGGAGAAGACCCCGACACAAGCTGTAAACCATAGACTGTATATAAAGATGGATGAAGCAACTGTGACGTCACCCATTGGTTTCAGCATACCATTTAGGAGGCCTCGATTTTGGCAATTTGAACCGCGCCATTTTGTCATTTTGAAACCGGATGTGATTCCTATTGGACGAAACCATGAATTGAAGATCCAGGGAGGAGCAAGGGGTGGATCTACGGGTGGATCTGACCATATCTGACGAGGGCAAGAGGATAGCCACGCCCCCAAAGCAAATGTGGCTTTCTTCTTTATTCTAGTCTATATGGAACCATAATTTACAAAAATGAACATGATGATATATCGAATGAGACTTGATACTTGCGATAGATAGAATAAAATAATGTGGAAAATCATTATTGAGATAATAAATCAGGTGGAAAAGTAGGGTCATTTTCCTATAAACTTCTATGGCAGGGGTGGCCAACCCTGGTCCTGGAGAGCCGCAGTGTCTGCTGGTTTTTAGTGTTACTCAGCACTTGATTGATGAATTAAAGCAGTTGATTAAACACTTCACTTATCTTACCTGGTGTCTTAGGTTTAAATTGGGTGGAGAAAAACAAACTCAACACACCCTCTGGCTCTACAGGACCAGCGTTATCCACCGCTGCTCTATAACCTTTTGTCTGTACTCTGCACTTCTACTTTGTCTGCATTACAACTATGCTAAATATCCAACCACATTGACAAATCTTGGTTAACACGTAGATTGCTGTCACAACCTGCAAGTCTGCTTAATTGGCTCTAGGAGTCTTGTGGGTTGTTCCTGCTAATTGCTAGATTGGCTCATTATTACCAAATTAAACCTGAGACACCAGGTGAGATCAGTTAAGTGTGTAATCAACTACTTTAATCCATCAATCGAGTGCTGAGTAACACCAAAAATCAGCAGACACTGCGGCTCTCCAGGACCAGGGTTGGCCACCCCTGTTCTATGGCATTGAACTTCTTTTGCGACCACCGACGTCGCCATCTGCTGGCCATTAAATAGAATGCAAATTTGAGGCTGTTCCATATTGGCTTCACTTTTCAAACCCGGGTGCTGCGTCCATCTTTTTATACAGTCTAAGCTGTAAACAGGAGAAGACCTTAACTTCCATGTTATGTTTTAAAGTTTTCAGAATGCCATCCAGGACTCACTGTTCAATTATTGTTCCTCACTTGGACAGCCCATGGCCACCCCTGGAAATGGCAGCACGTGTGGATCGACCTCAGTAAGACCAACTAAGTATTTCGGGCTGTAGTTATCTTAATTGAGTTTGATGTAAATCTTGGGTTTTCTACATCGCCTGAATGGATCATGTTAGCTGTGTATTTAGAACAGCTTTCAAGAACAGATGAAGTTTACCACCCAAATGGTTTCTCTGCATCCAGCTAACTTCTTAACTAACCCACCTAACAGTTTACATGCTTTCACCCTTTGTCTCCATGACAAATGACACTTGTACGCGTGCACACCAGGTCAGCCTCGCTCACAAACGCTCTGGTCCTAATCTTGCCTTATTTTGCTGTGTTAAATCAGTCAGTTTATGTTCTGTGTTTCATATTTGTAACCCTTAGCGCGCTAAATGCAGCTATTGTTGCTCAATGATGTAAGATATCAAAATCAAAGCTGTTTAAAACCTATCATGCGGTGACTTGTTTAAAACAGCTCCTGCAGGGGAGCTCTTTTACAAAGTAAAAAAATTGGCACATGATAGGTTTTTAACAGCACAATAATTAAATTTATATGTTATTTTATTTATTCCAGCACTCTCAGGGTTAATAAATTATTTTTGTAGACCTCTAGTCTGTTTTCCTGTTATGTGACCATGAGCATCTCTTCAATATTGTCAGTAAAACACATGCACACTTCACAACTGCATGGACCTCGAATCATCACAACAGCTATCCCTCAAATTCTTTGAAGACATTTGTATTGTGTATAACTTTTAAGGTACACCCAATAAAACAAGTTCATATTTTTTATAGTAGATGGCATAAAGGGATTTATTCCTTCTAAAATCCAGTATAAACACAGGAATATTTATTCAATTGGGCTTAAAGGAACTAAAGCGTCTAGAGGGCCTAAATTTCACAAACAGGCTCTAAAACATGGCAGTCATTTCCCATAAGATCAAACAATTTTGGAGCAATCAGTAACTTACTACTTGCCCTGGGAACGCCCCTTTTAAATCGCCAGAATCGATAATGCCGCCCTTTCTTAGTGTGACTTAATCAAAAGAACTCAAGACCAATTTGCCGCATAGCCAGTGTGTACAACAGAATGTAAAAATGTCATTTTGATCACTTCACTACATGTTTTTGTCGCCCCAGTGCTTAATTACTTCAAATCTGATATGATTTACATTATGAGCAAAAAACAAAAAAAAGAAAAAAATTTGCTATATATATTGTTTATTTAATCTTACACTGGTTTTCATAACGGGCCAATCAGAGACGCGCTAAACGGACTAGAGATCAGTGGTTCACTGGCATTCACCGTCTGCGAAAAGCCACACGCTAGATGCGTTTGGTTCTCCATTTATAATGATGTACGTACTGCGTTTTCAAACTGTATGACACAGATTTCTGGTATGAAAATCTAATTCCTCAATCAGCTGTTTGCGAGTTTGCCAGACTGCATGCTACACTTTGATGTCGATTTGAGTGCGTTCATTACGCTCTGCGCTAAAGTTTCTGGAGGACTACCAACACTGGCTTATCCAATGGGGGGTGGGGAGCAGTCTGTCCCCCCCCCCCCAGTGCTGATTATATTCCCAGATATGCCACTGATGAACAACTATTTTGCAGTGAACTCCTAACTGGCGAGGAATGTACCAAAATGTTTGGAAAAAAATCATTTTCCGCAACAAGAAAAATGTGACATTCAACTTGCCTCAGCATGGTGTAGTGCCGCAAGCAAGCTCAAGGGAGCTCCACTGTTATGATTCTGCTGTTGCCTGACCATGTTTTTGTAATGACCCTGATTCCAAGCCATGTTTTCTGAATAAGTCCATGCCATGTTTTGTATCTTGCCTGTCTTTCTTTGTTATGTCATTTGCCTGCCATTTCCTATATTCACAGTTTAGATTATCATTCTGGTTTTTGTATTTCTCATGCCCTGCATTGCACATTGTCTCCTCTGTCTGGTCATATGTGATGTGTCAGTTTTATTCGCCAGTCTTAAGTGCCACGCTTTCAGGTGATTTCATGGTTTCTTGGTTTCCAAACATTCCTTCCAATCTCGTTTGCTTCCTTCGCCTTGCTGTTCTATCTTTACTAACAAATACTAACAGTTTATTATTTTAGATAAATTACTAACACCAACTAACATTGTTTATAGTACTAACTTACTAACAAGCACTAGGGATTGTATAGCTGCACAGTACTAATTGACTAACGAGCTCTCAGCACTCGCTCTGCTCTAGTATCTGCCCTTGCCTTCACTCAATTTACTTTGCTGTGCTTCAGCGGATTCTCCGCACCTTGTTAATCACTGTTCTGCCTCTCACTCTGTGCACTTGAGAACTCCCTAACCGGAGTCGTCTGTTTGTCATAGGTTGTCTGTGTAATCCCTGTCCGCGTTTTGGCTTTCGCCAATTTCATGTGGTTAGGCACTTCCTCTTGTTCACTCCCTTGTTAATTAGTCTGATCCAGCTCACCTGTTCCCTATTATAGCATGTGACTTCCCGTATGTGTATTTAAGCAGTCATTTCACAACCAGCTCTTGTCAGAACGTTTTCCCTGTGCTGTGATCGTTTATGCCTTGCACTCTTAGTGTTATACTTCTGACTGGAACGTCCCAGATTTTGATTTTGGCTTTACCTCTGATATTCCTGTGCCCGTGTACCGTACCTGCTTTGCCCGACCCTGAGTTTTGTCTTTGCTGCCCTGTTTACGAACTGGAGTACGTCAACTGGATTTTGGCTTTGGCTTCATCTGATATTCCTGTGCCCGTGTATCGAACCTGTTCTGCCCGACCCTGAGTTTTGTTTGCTGCCCTGTGTACGAAATGGATTACGACTACTGGATTCTGATTTTTGGATTGTGGACTCTGTACCGTCGTTTACTGCCCTGCCGGGGTTTCCACCCCAGATCCAATAAAGAACAAGTTTACTGGATATTTTAACATAATAACATAACATGAATGGCGAGAACAGGCCGTTTCAGCCCAACTAGGCTCGCCAGTTTCTTTTGTACCATCGTGAATATATCACTTCAGATACTCAATGCCTCAATGGTATCTAGCTTTAAGTCAAGCCTGCTCTTGAAAACTCCCAAGGTCTCTGCCTCAACAATATGGTCAGGCAAGCTGTTCCACACCGAAATTACTCTTTGGGTGAAGAAATATTTCCGAATATCAGTGCTAAATTTACCTTTAGTCAGCTTCCATTTTTGAGTTCTGCTAACAACACTTGGTCGAAGGAATCCTACATAATTCACTTTGTTAATCCCTTTGACATATTTAAAGACCTCAATCAAATCACCCCTTAGTCTCCTTTTCCTAAGACTAAAGAGATTAAGGATCTTCAGCCTTTTCTCATAGCTTTCATCTTTAATACCGGAATTAGCTTCGTGGCTTTTCTCTGAACTTTCTCTAAAGCCTCTATGTCTTTCTTTAAGTATGGTCCCCAGAACTGTACACAATACTCTAGATGTGGTCTGACGAATGTGTTGTACAAAAGAAGCATCACCTCCTTGGATTTGAACTCAATACTTTTGGCAATGTATCCCAGCATCCGATTGGCTTTTTTTTAACTGCTACGGCACAATGGCTAGAGCCTGTGAGGGTTTGGTCAACAATCACTCCCAGATCTTTCTCTTGTGAAGCACATTCCAGTTTAAAACCTCCCATGAAGTAATCCCGTCTAATGTTTTTTATTACCTACATGAACTACTTTACATTTCGCTACATTAAATTTCATTTGCCACATTTCTGCCCAATTCTGGATTCTATCCAAATCATCCTGAATCACTTTAGTGGACTCTAAACTATTTGCCAAGCCCCCCAATTTAGTATCATCTGCAAATTTCACTAATCTGCTCTCAATATTCCTATCAAGGTCATTAATGTAGATGAGGAACAGCAGGGGTCCCAACACCGATCCCTGGGGGACGCCACTCCCCACCATACCTAGCTCAGATGAGATACCACTGACCACCACTCTTTGTGTGCTAAATAATCTTGAGCATTGGACAAGCCCTCTGGCCGAGCAAAGACTCGCTCTAAGGTAAAATTCTCAACAAAGTAACCGTTTAAGGTGTCCGCAATATCCTTGTTATCATATAGCAGCGATCCATTTTTATTTATGCACTTAACCTGCTCTTTGACTTTCCTTTTTCTGCTACAGTACTGAAAGAAGCGCTTAGGGTTAGTTTTTGCCCCCTCTGCAATTTGTCTTTCATACAGTCTTCTAGCGTTCCTCAGCTCTTTTTTGACCACAGCCCGCATTTTACAGAATTCGGCCTTACTAATCTCATTGTTATCCTCTATGTACATCTTATAAAGATTCCTCTTTTCCCTCAAACTCCTACGAATAGCTGCTGTCATCCACTGAGGATTCTGCTTTTTCAGCTTACTTTTGGACACCTTTGAAATGAATTTGCATTGTGAATCAAGTAAAACCCCTTAAATCTTTTCCCACATCTCATTTACAGACTCACAGTCCAGGAGTGTCTCCCATTTTATTCCACTTAGATATGAGCGCATCCTGTCAAAGTTTGCTCGCCTAAAATTGAAAATTTTTGTTTTTGGAGACACCTTTTTAACTTCCCATGAAACCTCAAAATTAATAGTTGAGTGATCACTTGTCCCAAGTGGCTCCAGTACCTCAACATTGCTAATTCTATCTGGGTCATTACAGAGCACCAAATCTAAAATTGCCTTCTCTCTAGTTGGTTTATTAACATACTGCACCAAAAATTATCATTTATGACATCTAGAAATTCTTCCTCCCCCTACCCTGTCCTTTCACCATTTCCCAATCAATACCAGGATAATTTAAGTCTCCCATAATAATAGTCCCTCCTCCTCTACAAGCTTGCATAATCCTCTTAAAAAGCATTTCATTGACTGTACTGTCCAAAGCTGGTGGTCGATAGCATACACCTATGTTTAAACCAGTCTCGTGTTTGCCAGTGAGCCTGACCCAGATATCTTCACAGGGCAAGGAATGTTCAAGTTCAGGAATTTCCTGCACATTTATGTTTTCGTTCACATAGAGTGCTACACCCCCTCCTCGCCTATTACATCTATCCTTCCTAAAGAGCTTATAACCTTCTACATTATATTCATCTCCATCCTCTTCACTAAGCCATGTCTCTGTCTCACTTTTTGGTCTCACTTCTGGTTCCTGAATGCTACCTCACATCCAGCTTATCATTTTTCAGGACCTTTTTTTTTTTTTTTAAATAGGCCTAATGATGCCAACATAAGGCTAGATAAACCCACTGGTTTGTTTGCTTTGGGCAAGTAAAAATGTAAAAGCATTGCAGGGCAAGTAAACCTCAAAAGCGCTTGCCCAAAAGGGCAAGTGAAATTTTGATCTATTCCAAATGTCATCAATTAAAGGCAAGACTTTGAAATTTGTCTGATGGTTGTTCAAACACATTCTTTTGAAACCTGTTGAAATCCTGTTTGGGCAACCGCAGTGCCCCTGGCTTCAGGACGAGCTGTTTTCAATGCTATGTGCCTGACATGGGAAAGCGCTAGCAGAAAAATATTTTGTCATTATAGACTAATCAAGACGATACCAGAGGCAGATAGTCAATGATAAACAATAAATGTGACCCCGGATCACAAAACCAGTCGTAAGTCGGACGAGCCCATTTTGCGCTACAGCCGTCTAATACATTTTACATTAAAATTTTCGATTTTGTGCTTTAAACGTTAGAAAAATAACTTGAGACACCATTCCGAGCGAGTATTTCGCAAAAATCCTGCCATAGGTGCCTCCACACTTGATTTGGGAGAAGTGGGTGGGGAAAATCTTTGTAATTAGCCCAAAGACAATGAAAAATGCGCCGACAAAAATCGCAGTTGGGGATTCCCCAACATTGTTGAGATCATTGCAAAGCGGGGAATTCCTTCTATTTGATTATTTATGAGATGACTACGTAGGTTCAAACGTGACCCAATAGGAGACGTCAGAACAAACCGCACTTGGCGTAAACAAAGACGGGCCTTCCCTAGAAACCAGTTTTTTTTTTTTTTTTTTTTTCTTACCGGGAGTTTTACTCTACTACATTGAAAAGATAAAAAGTATACTTTTACTTTGTTACTTTGACACTGGCCACTTCGTTACTCGCTACAAATTAAAATATGAATGTAATTCATCATTTAAGGATTATCTGGATGAGCCGTGTTCGAGAAGAACAGCGGTGCTCGGCAGGCTATATGAAGTACTTTGTACAGATGTGTCCATCAGCGGACATAGGGCTGCAAATTTGTGCACGCAGTTACAATATTCTACCACTAGATGACACCCCCGGATCAAGCCTGATGTGCAAACTGCTCAATATCCTTGCCCATCGTATCTATTCAGCAGTTCATAAAATTCTCTCTT
Organism: Gymnothorax javanicus; assembly: GCA_029692085.1. Classification (NCBI taxonomy): domain Eukaryota; kingdom Metazoa; phylum Chordata; class Actinopteri; order Anguilliformes; family Muraenidae; genus Gymnothorax; species Gymnothorax javanicus. The sequence goes on from CM056201.1 coordinate 17,592,921, forward strand.
GCTACAGAAGAAAATCGTTGTCCTATATAGCACAGCTACAGAGAGCCAATGATATCCCAATTAGTGGTTAATAAAAATCAAGTCTCCTGAAGCAAAAATTCGACATGGTATTGAACTATGTAATTCTGCTATCAATTATACTCAATTATAGTGTTTTTTTTTTTTTAAAGATTATTTTTTGGGGAATTTTTCCTTTATTTGACAGTTGTACAGTGTAGAGAGACAGGAATGTTGGGGAGAGGAATGGGGGAGGACATGCAGCAAATGACCTGAGCTGGAATCGAACTCAGGTCGCTGCGGGAAGGACACAGCTCCCCACGGCGCACGCGCCCAGACCGATGAGCCACCGGGGCGCCCAATTATAGTGTTTTTTTAAACTGCCAGTAAACTCAAAGAAGAAGTAGAAGTATATAAAGGAGCGACTGCGTGTTTGTTTTTTGAATAATGCGTCTTTCATTCACCTGAAAATTGATTAAAGAACACGAGGAGAGAACAATGCGTGGTTTCTTTGCTTCTTTCTATACGTAGGCTACCATGAAAAATACTTTGTACTTGCACTTTTTAAAGGCGATAGTATGCTTAATGAATGGTGCAAGTTTCATTTAATTTCTCTCTATTACAAATATGTGTTGCTAAGGAGTGAATATGACCATTTTTAAACTCAATTTTCTCCGTTTTCTGGAAATTTCGATTGCCCAAGTTTCCCATCTTCAAAATGCAATATCTTGGTCAATTTTTACATGATCTTGACAAACTATACATTGTTGGAAAGCATTTTTAGTACTCTTTCAGAATATGCATGAATCTCCATATGAAAAAATTTACCCATATGACTGGTTTTGTGGTCCAGGGTCACAAATGATAAGCCAGCGTTTCCTACCTCCTAGCTTCAGCTAGCCGCTAGCTTAGCTTGCACCACCCAATTTAATTGAGATACATTTTCATATTTAATTAAAATCATTTCTACAACTTTTAGTACAAGTTACAACAGTCACACATTTCCCAGCAATTTCCCACAAGCACGTTAGATTATGCACTGCATCTGGTCAGGCTAGAGTAAAACAATAATATGATCTGACAAAGAGAAAAAGATTAGAACACGAGACGAGAGTCAAGACACAGCGGCAGCATGCAACTAGACGTGCAGCAGCAGCCAGGGGGAAGAATCGGCGGTGTGCTTCAGCAAAGCCCTGCTAGAGTGCTGGCGAAGAGAAGGCCTAAAACGTGTGGAATGCAAGGCAAAGCCCGCTAAGTGCTAGCGCTGCCGGCGGTGCTCTATAACAAAAGCCCTGCCAAAGCGCTGGCGTAATTAACGCTCGTTACAATTGTTCACTAGTGGCCTACCTTCATTTTCTTCCCTTTTCCAGTGCCTGGTCTGCTCTTCTTACTCCATTTTTCTTCAGTGCTTCTCTCCTCGAAGGTGCTTCTGATTTTCGGGATAGCATCTGGCTTGATTTTTCATCTTTTTCATCCCGAACTCCGACCAAAACCCTTCATCCTCAAAGTCAGAATCGTTGAAGTGGTCGCTACAAATTACACTGCTGTCGCTTGCTCCTTGCCATTTTGCCGAGTCAGTTTCACCCGAGACGCCCAAATTTTCCTTATTTTTTCGTCTTTTGGAAATTTATGAAGGCTGACTCCTTCTTTGGTTGTATTACTACAACCTGCCACAATACATCTGGTAGGCATTTGCTCCATTGTTTCTCCAAACTTCGCGAGAAAATAACAATTCTACAAACTTTCTTCAGTTTGTATGGCATATGGCAGTATGGAAAAACGAGCTCGACTGAGCTCGCATCGTTCTTTAGATGACGTCAGCAGGTTGATGTGTCAATCATGCTGATTTTGGACCTAATAGTGGGCGGGGCAAAAAATGGCTGAAAATCAAGGTCTGCCATCAGAAAACAAGCCTAAAATTACTACTGTGTGTATTTTTATGGGAATTTTTGCTGCAGACATAGTTTACAAGTCCAGAACTATGGAATAAGTGCCAAAGTACGCGGTAATAGCTAGTTCCTTTGACCCGTTCCACACAATCATCTGTGATTAAATTAGCCAAATTCTGCAGGACTGAACTCAAGAAATCTATCCATCAATTACCCATCAATCTTAATACATGTTAGGGATGTCTGGAGGGCTAGAGGCTGTACAGATGACAATGGAAGAGGTGCAGGAACACACCCTAGATAGCTCAGCAATCCATACAATACTTGAACTCTCTCATTAGTGCTGCAGCACGCCACCCCTGATATTTACAGAATAGACTTAACTGCCAATAGATAAGAGAATACATTGCACAGTCAAGCTCAGAAGAGACACAACTCTTTACTTCTTTGGCCCTGCAAACTGGATTTGAAATCAATGGAAGAGAGAATGGGTCTTTACATCCCAACTGTGTGCGAATTGCAGCTTGTTGTATACAGTGTCACTGACTTAATGCTTGCTTACTGTGCTGCATGTCAGAATGCTGACATTTAAAAAGGTTAGAAAACAGAGATAATCCTTCCGCTTGTCACCGCGACACCAGGAGGTGAGAAGGCAATTGATCAGACTGTGACAGGAAAGGTACTGCTCTGATGCACCGGAGATCTTGTTGACCTCTTGCCTCTGACACCTTTCATTACAAATGACCCATCAAGGAGCCTGGCTGACAAACTTTGTATGAGACAGGATGTTCATTTTTTAAAAAAAACCTCTTGCTTGGCTTTTTAATCCAGCCTTCTGCCTGAATATAAAATGCTGTACATAAAATCACCCTCACAATGGCTGGGAAGTTACGTATACGTAAAGTTAGATATCCTCGCAAAATAACTAACTCTTACAAACAGTTTCCAAAACCGCCCTTTCTATAAAGAGTTATTGAAGGTTGCTATCCATTCTATGTGCGCTCATGTAACCAGTTGACCAACAAGCGCTATGAAGTTTCTTTTGTCTTTGACAAAACGAGTCTGGCATTCTAAGCAAACAAACCACATAACAAACCATATTTACAAATGCAACGTCGGTTTCTTACCTGGTTGATGTTTATGTCCTTTAAAACAAGTTTTAAAGATACTGAAACCAATCTTGATTTTATTTGCCATAGCTACAGCCTGAACTTGTGACAGAGCACCATTTGTGCAAATGCGAGTCCAAATGCGGCTGACAAATCGCATCCCACAATAACTCTGGATAGAAAGGTTAGTTTGCAAAACTGTCTGAAGGAGTTTACTTACTCAAAGAATTAATGGGAATAAATCCAAATCATGTTTTTGGTGGAGAAACCCCATAACATTTTTAGGTATATACATTGTAAATAATACTAATATCAATTTTAATCATTCATAAGACCTTCTGAATTAGAATTCCATGTGCTGCTGAAGGACTTGGAATGGTCATGTAAATAACATGAAGTGCTTCTGTAAATCTGCATAAACCAGTACTGAGAGGCATTGAATCCCATCACACCCTGAATATCCCTCAAACGCATTGCATTTTTGCTAAGAGAGAGAGAAGTAGAAATCTAATGCATATGTAGGTATCCATTACCTACATCAAGGCCTGCTAATAATGCTAACATTTCTGGCCTAAATAAATGTTATGCATTACATAGAATTACAATGAGCTCTTAAAGCCTAGAGCACAGGTGTGAATAGACTGCATTATACTGTAATATGCAATTTGACATGACAGGCCTACACACTGACAGTACCGTACCAAATATACATAGTGTTTCAGACGTGGATATCATTTAAGACATCCGTGGCAATAAATACAGTCTGTTTGCTCCAAAATCTCCCTCTATTTCATCAATTACGAGCTGGGAGAATGGGATAGAAAGAGAGAGATGGGGGGGAGAGAGAGAGAGAGAGAGAAGCTAGGTTTCCATTCAAATATTTCCTATAAGTCACACATTTTTGAAAACTTGGATAGGAAAGCAAATTTGCGCACGGTTCCAGTAACAGCATCATGCAAATCGTCCTTGAGATTTTATATCACCAAAACAACAATGACTGCCCTCACTGCAGGAAGAGTTGCATTCTTGCAGTAGTGGTTTAACTGTTTCCGTTCACATTGCTTTATGGCCTCTTTGAGGGGCAAGCCAAACCACGTCTGCCAAGCAAATAAAGCTTCAGTTGACTTCTGGGAGTTGTTGCATTTAGCTTGCGTTCGCAGCCAGGTTTTTGTTTTTTTTTTACGCAAATTGAAAAATCAATTAGATCTTAGAAGATGGGATTGCACCGAGAGAGAGAGAGAGAGAGAGAGAGAGTGACAGGGGAACAGAGAAATAGGAAAAGAGAGAGAGACAGACTGAGAAAGGGTGACAGAATAACAGACAGAGAGATGGAGACAGTTAGAGAGGCAGGCACTGCCATTCTACCAAAGAGGGGTGTGAGACTTTGGCACTGTCGAATGGTTTCACTTGTCATAAAGTGATTGACAGAGAGCGAGAGTTACATGTGTAAAGAGATAAAGATGTGCTAATGTCCTCAAATGATATAGGCCCATCTGCCGTTCAGGAACATTTCATGATTTTATTTATTTATTTATTTATTTATTCTTGTGTACATTTATGATTGTTCAGTTCAGTACCATTTATGTAGTCACTATATGCTTTGGTAATGCAAGTGACCCTTACAGTGTAAATAAAGCTTATTTGATTTGAATTGACTTGAGTTTGAGAAAGAGCGAGTGTAAGTGAAGTCTTCCCTTTAAAAAGGCACTTAGGCGGGATTTTCCACACAAACTGGCGCACTGACAACCGTATCAACGCTCGACAGCTGTGTCTGCCGGAGAAGTATTAATCCGCTAAGGCTCGGCGGGGACCAGAGACGACTCGCATTCATGGCGCAAACAAAGATTCCTTACGCTGTAGCTTAGCTGCAGGTGGCTTAGTAAAGGTGTACGGGATTTCTCAAAACACGACCAAGTTCGGGGCCGATACCTAACGGGAAGCGAAGAAAAGACTCTGGTCTCGCTTCGTTATCAGTGTTTTCACCCACACAATCGCTCTTCCTCACAGCTGCCGTTGATGCTCAGGGTGAATTCACTGGGAGAATGAGGGGAGTCTGAGCCGTATTGACGAGAGGATACATCACTGCAAAGCCAGCTTAGGTGCCAAAACCGATATATGAAGGAGAAATGAGCCGTTTAATTCGGGTAAAGCCCAGTCACCAGTTTTTATTTTATTTTATTTTATTTTTTATCCAGAACCTCGGAGGGAGACGGCTCCTCATGTTCCTCCTCGAGTGTGCAAGTTCGAGGGTGTATTGACTGTATGCATTCGTGTGCGCGTCCGTCCGTGTGCATGTGCGGGTGCGTGAGCATTTATTCATAATGATCAAAAAATGCATTAAGGGTGGCGCCACGCTGCCAAATCGGGTAACCATTAGAGGTTCTGAACCAAACTCCATTTACAGAACGTAGCAAAAGTCATGCAAAATATTCAAAACTCTCGACAATAAATCAGACAAAGTACTTGAATTGTGTATAGGAAATATATGAGGAGTTACTAATTTGATCGATATCCGTCAAAGTGCACAATTTAATAACGTGATTTAGGAGAATAAATTGAAATGTAGATAACTGGAATTGCAAGTGAACCCTTCATACAGTGCAGTAAAAAAAGTATTTGCCCCCTTCCTGATCTCTTACTTTTTTGCATATTTTTCACACTTAAATGTTTCAGATCATCAAACAAATTTTAATATAAGAAATAGATAACCCGAGTAAATACAAAATGCAGTTTTTGAATGATGATTTCATTTATTAGGGGGAAAAAGCTATCCAAACCAACTGGCCCTATGTGAAAAAGTAATTGCCCCCCCTTGTTAAATCATGAATTAACTGTGATTAAACACCTTTTTTGAGTTTCACTAGCCACACCCAGGCCGGATTACTGCCAGACCTGTTGAATCAAGAAATCACTTCAATAGAACCTGTCTGACAAAGTGAAGTAGGCTAAAAGATCTCAAAAAGCAACATGTGATGCTGCAAACTAAAGAAATTCAAGAGATGAGAAACTAAGAAATTGACATCTATCAGTCTGGAAAGGGTTGCAAAGCCATTTCTAAGGCTTTGGGACTCCGGCAAATCACGGTGAGAGCCATTATCCACAAATGGAGAAAAATTGGAACAGTGGTGAACCTTCCCAGGAGTGGCCGGCCCACCAAAATTACTCCAAGAGCGCATCAACTACTCATCCAGGAGGTCACAAAAAAACCCATAACAACATCTGAAGAACTGCAGGCCTCACTTGCCTCAGTTAAAGTCAGTGTTCATGATTCAACAATAAACAGTGTTCATGATTCAACAAAAAATGACATCCATGGGAGAGTTCCAAGGGGGAAAACCACTACTGACCAAAAAGAACACGAAGACTCGTCTCACATTTGCCAAAATACATCTTGATCATCCCCAAGACTTTTGGGAAAATATTCTGTGGACTGACGAGACAAAAGTTGAACTTTTTGGAAGGTGTGCGTCCCATTACATCAGGCGTAAAACTAACACAGCATTTCATAAAAAGAACATCACAACAAAAGTCAAACATGGTGGTGGTAGTGTGATGGTTTCGGGCTGCTTTGCTACTTCAGGACCTGGATGACTTGTCATAATTGATGGAACTATGAATTCTGCTCTCTACCAGAAAATCCTGAAGGAGAATGTCCAACCATCAGATTGTGATCTCGAGCTCAAGCGCACTTGGGTTATGCAGCAGGAAAATTATCTGAAACACACCAGCAAGTCCACCACTGAATGGCTTAAAAAAAAAAAAAAAAAAACTAAATGAAGATTTTGGAGCAGCTTGTCAAAATCCGGGCTTAAATCCTATTGAGATGCAGTGGCATGACCTTAAACAGGCCGTTCATGCTCAAAACCCCTCCAATGTGGCTGAATTAAAATAATTCTGCAAAGAAGAGTGGGCTAAAATTCTTCCACAGTGATGTGCCAGTTATTGCAAACGTTTGATTGCAGTTGTTGTCGCTGAGGGTGGCACAACCAGTTATTAGGATTTAGGGGGCAATTACTTTTTCACATAGGGCCAGGTAGGTTTGGATAGCTTTTTTCCCTTAATAAATAGTACATCAGTGAAATAATTAAAATACTGTATGCGCAATTACCGTACCGGAGATTTCAATGGGCATAAAAATCTGGAAGTATTCCGATGGCAAAGCTTGCTTTTCCAACATATATTTCAATGGTTAATTTATTAAAGAACCTCAGTAGGGATGAAGACTGAACAAATTAGACATTTGTGCGAATGCTACTGCGCTCTCTGATAAACCCATAATGATTAAAAAAAATACCGCACAGATGCTGGGATTAGACAATTGAGGCAATGCACAAATTGACTACAGCCCATCTATTTGGTGTATTTGGCAGAAAAAGAAATTACCAGTGGGAAAAATGAATCGGAAATATTACTTTGTCCCTATGACAAACCATTCAGGTGAAATTAAATTCATGTTCTACAAAACTTGAAATCTATCATATATTGTATTACCAGCTCTGCAATATCACTTACTTCTGAGGAATTGACGACATTTTACTTTGCTCCAATCAGCACCTAATGAAAAGACCTTCCAATGCCTGACACCAAATTCAAATGAAAGTGCTCAGACTGAAGAAAAAACTATGCCAACTTGCATCAGCTTGCTCTTCAACATTGTTTCAGTTGAACATACGTATATAAAGATTATATCCCATGTGTAATGATGGGGGGGACCTGAAAATTACTGCCAAGCTTACCCTTAGTGTAACCCTGTCTAAACTGTATAACACAAACATTTTGTTTTTAAAGATTCTGAAAGTTCAATCCACGGCTGGCTTACACTTGCGGTTGGTAAGGTTAGCCAAGTACCTTTTTTTTTTTTTTCTGAGAGTCAAAATGTAGAGGACACATTCCAGAGAATTACTGTATTTCATCAGCTGCAGTTAAAATCCTTGCCCGAATCAGCCTTTTCAGAAGGGCTGATACACAAAGCCAAGAGAGAATCACAAAAAGTGGTTATGAATTAGGACTGTACTTGAGCGATAGATCAAGCCTTTTAAAACTGACATGCCTACTTTACTTTCATTGCTGCATCCACACAAAAGAAAATAGAATCAAATGTGACAGTTATTCAATAAAAAAAAAACTGACTATCCGAAGAGGCCTTTGTATACCGCTCTTCAAGTCAAGGTTGTTTACCAACTCACACAAACAATCCCAACAGCACTAAAACACAAACACTTTTGGTTCTTTGAACATTTCCAGATGGCAAAGTGCTCATATCTGAAGTCAGTTATTGCGAGACTACTTCCTAAACATAAACGCTGTTACACATTCCGATTATGGAAACAACAGAACCATTATCCAGTGTACAATTGCTGCAACAGTCACCCCAAAAGCCTGCACTTAATTTCATATGTCCAACACGATGACACTATCTGATTTTGACAAGCACGTTAGTATTATGCCACACACACTCACACACAATCACGCATGCATACTCAGAGGTAATTCTCACACAAAAAGCATTTTCACAAATACGTACTCACGGTTTTACACTCACACACACACACACACACACACAAACAAACGTGCATACGCATGCATACACAGGTGTGCGTACACTCACACATCCACACACACAGCCCCTGATGACTGTAAAATTGGAGACTTGCCCAATCTGTTACAGCAACAGAAGTTACAAGGTACAACTCAATGCAAAGCTTTAATTGGTGTGCCTGTGCCCGCCGTAGCCTCACACGCCCTTAAAGTTGATCTTAAGCCCCAGCATAAAACTGACCTTATGTGACCTTGATCTTTGAACCGATGAGCGTCAAAACCTACTCAGTTCAGTCACCCTCTGTGTGGAGTTACTCATTTGTCTGATTTGGTCAAAATCTCTCCACCACTTAAAGTACAGATGACATACTTCTCGGACCGCGTGACGGACACACGCACGGACGGACAACCGGAAAAACAGCATGTCTCCTGCCTTCTGTGCGTGAAGAAGGGATAATGAGGCCATCATCTCTTCAGAAAATGCCCGAGGACTGTGGAGGCGAAATCAGCCATTACCACACCTGGGTCCACACCTGCGCCCAGCACTGATGACACATACCTGGACAATAAAAAAGCCATTTCAACCCACTCCTCTCTCCCACGAGACTCACTCAGATACATTACAAGTAGTTCCTATCTGCCTTTTTCTAATATTTAATCATGATCGAAGACGATTTAGAAACATTTTTATGCATACGCCACTTACGGAAAATACCTTGTCAAAATTCCAGTCTTCTGTTCCTTCCACTGGTCGGTTGGCATTAGAAATAATATTTTGGCAAGATATTTCCTCAATAAAAGAGGTATAAAACTGCCCCAAAATCCACATTACAACACATGAAATGAGGATAATAACACCTCAGGGGCAAGCAGAATGACCAATCAACTACTGCGAATGTGTCTGACAATGAGAAACAGAGCTCCCTAAGGAAAATTCCTAGCAATTGATATCTAGTTGGCGGAACCATTTTTCATTTCCTGTGCAATTATACCACTTAACCCAGATGAGTATTGCATAGGAAGTAAAATCAGCCCCCAAAAAAATCAGAAGCATAGCAGAGAGATCGAGATGACAGCTGTAGAAACACAGGCTGATTGCTCGGAAGGTCGGTGCGTTTTGCGAAGGCTCTTCAAATAAAGCATGACTGCTCAAAACGTTGGAGGTGTATGAATCCTCACTCCCAGTTATTGAGGAAAGCACATCCAAAAAAAAAAAAAATGAAGCCACTGCATAATTTAGGGAAACTCAGAAAAAGGACAAATAAACATCTGGTACCAACATCTGCTCTCAGACGGTCATGCCACTCAATCATAATGACATTTGCAAGGGTACAACACAAGTCACAGCTGGAGTTTGCAAGAATAGCTTATTTATTGATTCATTTAATTGTTAATTTTATTATTATTATTATCCTTTTTCTTAGTAGCTTATTAAGTCTCTGGAGCACCGGTATTATTATTATTATTATTATTATGAATAATATTAATAATAATAATATTATAATAATATTTTTATTTATTTATTTATTTTTTAAATAAACAATTCACTTGAACACCTTGAAGTAAGGGTGACAAAATGCGATCATATGCACGGCGCAAGGGCCTTTACAAGCTGACATAGCAGACAAAGGTGCATTGCCAAATTTCAGAAAACTCGTCGCATTTGTCGGCCAACGCTACAGCAGTAAAAATGCATCATGAGATTAAGAGATAAGAGTGTGACAGCACTGCCTTTTGAAAAAACTGACATCACCTGTTATGCCACAGCCTTGTGACAGCTTTTGTTTTTGTTATGTATATGGCAGCGTAATGTCAGCCTGATACCCAGGGGTTTAAATGATGTAACTGATTTAACTGAGCTGAAATGGTGCTGCAAACCAGCGTAGTTCATAGAGCCGCCACAGCCAGCGCGAAGGCAACTAGAGGGTGGGGGTTGGGGGGCAGGACGTACACAGACCCTCCAGAACCTTCTTCTCAATCCCAGCCATGACCATATTAAAACTGTGACTTAAAGCTTATTTTACTGCTTAGTAATCAAGGCCCATAAAGACACCTTTATCTCAGGGTAACAAGATTAGTCTGCAGAGAGCGGTGCAGAGGTGTGGTGTGCTTTAATGAGTTTCTCCACGCTGGCATTAATAAATACCATCTTTAGTCAATGTATTTCTTTTGCCATTTCAACATAAAATTATCATTTAATTAGAAAAGAATCTAAATTACCAGGAGTTAAGAATAATTGTCATTTTAGGAGATCAGTAAAGGATCAAGTAATTTCTTGTTAATGAGCATTTAAGCTCCTGGATGTGGGTTACAATAAACTCAGCCAATTAAAAATTCCAGTTTTACTTCCTTCAGCTGGTCTATGTTGGTCTGCAATGGCACTCAACAGGTCTAAGGTGGTCTACAGCAGCAAATAGCAGGTCTAAGGTAGTCTACAGCAGCACACAGCAGATCTAAGGTGGGTCTACAGCTGAGCAAACAGCTGGTCTACGGTGGCCTAGAATGGCACACAGCTAGTCTTAGGTAGTCTACAGCAGCACACAGCTGGTCTAGGTTGGTCTACAGCAGCAAATAGCTGGTTTAAGGTGGTCTAGAATGGCACACAGCAGGTCTAAGGTAGTCTACAGGAGTATACAGCCAGTCTAAGGTGATCTACAGCAGTATACAGCTGGTCTAAGGTAGTCTACAGCAGCACACAGCTTGTCTGTGGAGGTCTACAGTGGCACACAGCTGGTCTAAGGTGGTCTGCAGCGACACACAGCTGGTCTAAGGTGGTCAACAACTGACCAAATAGCCAGTCCACCAGTTATTGACAAAAGGCTCAAAAACACATCTTAGTCCTTATATCATGTTCACATTTTGGACATGAATACATTTTTTGTGGTGAAGTGTGTGGTCCACCATGAGTACTCATTGAAAATGTGTCCATTACACACCAAAGGAGTAATTAATGGAATATTTTTTCTTGGATGGTACACATGAATTCTTTTTCTTTTTTTGGGGGGGGCTGCCTGGGCAGATCATTTTTGACCCAAGCTCCAGACAAGGTTTCAATAAGCTTTGGCTGCTTTAGAATGGTTTAAGCCGAGCCTTGTGCATAGTTAGCCATTTTGTGTGTACATTCATATGACAGCTGGAGCTCAGATAGGTGTGCTAAGAAGCAAGTTTGACATTTACCGAGCTGGCTGAACAAACCCTAACCCCGCACCCCAACCCCGCGATTAGAGATACCATAAATTACAATGGCAGGTTACAAGAGATCCACCTTTGTGAAAATGGAAAAACCCGCAGCTTTACCCTCAACATACTGCGCTAACCCACTAATCTTGCTTCGTATACACCCCACAGGCCACTCAGTGATCACTTATTTCCATCTTCCAAAGTGATATTTAGGGTTAGGGCAGTGGCATGCACAGACATTTTGGGGGGCAGGTGCTCAGTGAAAAATAAGGGCAATTCAGTGTTTCCCACAGACTGTGAAGCAATGTGTGGTGGCAGACCAGGGGCGGGGGGTAAATGATTTTTATTTTGTTGAGCGAGGGTTGATGCTTCCTAGAGTCTATCTGTGCACGCCTATGGGTTAGGGACAGCTTTAAATTTAGGGTAAGGGTTAGCTTAGGGGCTAGGGCTAGGGGTTAGAGTTAAGATTAGAGTTAGGGACACCAGTGAATACTCGCGTGAGCCAAAGCTGTTTACCAGAGAGTTGATGACATTATGTCAGTTTGGCGGATGGAATTAAGTGACGACCAGGCCACACTGTCAGCGGCAGGAAGAAATTACCTTGGAACAGGAAGAAATTAAACTGGAACAGGAAGTAGAGGAAACAGCAAATAAAGGTCACATAGCTGGATAAAGGTTTCAGCGGAAAAGAGGGGAGGGGGATTTGGTGACAGCCAGGACCTGATTAGCATAACGGGAGGTCGGGGGATTAGGGTCACTCAGCGGAGCGGTGAGGAGTGCTGGGAAGCTTTGGATCAATAAAGCAGTGGTTGGTTGGGAACACACAGCATTTCGCAGCTGGAGGTGTTGTGGTTTAGCCTGGTATATTTGACCAAACAATATGTCTGGAATGATTAGCAAGAGAAATGTTCGAGAACAACACAAAAAAAAGTCCAGTGCTCCATTCCACATTGGTTCCTAGGCTTCCATTGGCCAAGGCAAGATGATATCATGTATTTAAAAAAATGAGGCAACAAAAAATATCATTACCACAGTCAAAGAGAAAATCAGGCCGCAACTACACACTACAGAATAATCTATATGCCTTTGATACACATTGCCATATAAACACAAAGAGCCTAGAGCACCACTACAAAATAGCTAACTAGCCACATTATGAGGAGATGTTTCCCCAAGTCTTTGTTTAATCTTATCTCTATCGTGGTTTAACCGTGCCCAATCCTGTGTGCAAACAGATCCAGGTTTAGCAAGCCTGGCCTCAAACCAGGTGGTGAGTCTCCTCCTGTACAATAATTTCACCTATAGTGCATACTTCATAACTCATTCATATACAGCTCAGTAAATGACAGTGATAAGCAGCAATCAATATTTCTTTAGCTCTTTCGATATTGCCGATGTCCACTGGGAGGCAAGGTTGTTCATGTGGATTTCTATTCCCATGCATTTCCTAAGGTGTAATTAAAATATATGTAAAAAAAAATTAATCCTATGCATGCATTTTTCCTGGCATGGTTTTAGGTACATTCCATCCATTACGTCAGTCCAAATTTCCTGACCCATGACAGCCTTCTCAGAAAATTGAGAGAGGTAAAACATGCTCTTGACACACCATAATGGACCATAAGAGAATCTGGTGCAATAATCTTTAGGGCCATCTCTTCAGATAATCTTGGAGCCTTAATCTTGGAGCCATAATGTGGCATTTTCTAAAGATCGTCGAAAGGGGAGGATCAGCTTCATTGTCTTATGGTGTTCCCGGCATTTTTTGTTACCTTTATTGAATGAGGGAAAGCTCCATTGAGAAAGTGTTTCTCTTCTTCAAGGACATCCACAGAGAAACGAAAGAGGGGTAAAGCCCTTTAGCAATTTTGATTTTTAGGGCTTTAATCAAGGGCTCAAACTGCAGAGTTCTTCCCAATCCATCTCTCCTGATCAGTCAGAATCCAAAACCCTACTCTGGGAATTGACCCACAACTTTGCAGTTATCAGTTAAGCAACCTACTCTGCCTCTAGTGGAAAGGAAAGGTTTGCGACTCCACAATTCTGCACAACCATTTTGGTTTTGTCTTATGCAACAGCGATTTTATTCCTGTGGAGACGCATGTCTTGTCCCTGTTCACAAAGCTCATGCCCTTTTTTACAGGGATTGTTTGGTATTACATTGATTTTGATGACCAGGACAGCAATATCATCCCTATGTCATCACAATTTCTGTCACTGGACCTGATCCCAACTGTTAATGAATGATTCTGCAGAGAGGGTGTTTTCCACCTCTGGGAACAAGCCCAGAGTTGATTGAATTTTTTTCTTACGGAAAAATGGTGCCACAAATTTGGAGACTCAGGACCCAAATTGCTTTTGTGCCATAGTTGAAATGAGCTGATCTACCAGCACATTGTCATGCCCCTCCCCCTGGGCACTCAGGACTTTGGTTTCCTGCCTTCACCCAATCATTCAATTTTCCCTTCTGCTCTTTGCGTTAATTATCCCACCTGTTTCTCCTTAGTTAGTTATCATCTCCTTGTCTATTTAAACCTTAGCTCTCCCCCTCACAGGCAGGTAACACTATGTCACCCCCTTTTGTTCAGTGCACTTTCTTTTTGTAGTCCCTGTCCTCATGTCCCATCACTCTCCTGGTGCCCTTTTAACACATTTGGGCACCAGAATTTTACACAGATGATGCCAGAGGGGAAAAAAAGCACAGACTAACTTTGCTTAGTTAAATTTTTCCACCACTTGTCTGTGACTTAGTAACAAAATGATAGCTTCATTAAAGGTGACCTATTATGCTGTTTAAATTTTTCCCCCCAAGTTATACTCTTGGATGCCTGAAAGGGAGGTTGATAAACTTTTTAGCTAAATAAAAATCCATGATGTCTTGGCAATTTGATTTCTGTCATTCCAAACACTATGAAAAAACAGGCTGTTCTGAGTGTCGCGTCCCCACAGTGAAATGAGCTCAGTTCTACTTGGCCACAATGGCCAGAAAACAGAGCCACCAGCTCCGTGTGTCAACCATTGACTGTGCCGGTGATAATTTCAACAGTGGGAGACAATGTCAAAATAACCGGGCAACACGGAGGCTTCTAAATTCAGAGAACTGAATAAGCAGCTAGCAAGCTGTCCTGGCAAGCTGGCTGGAAATTAATCCACACAATGAGTATGGAAAGGGAATGTGTGCAGGCTAAGGATGGTAGTAGCATTTACAAAGAAGTGTGACATACAGCCACCATAAAAGTTTAACTAAACTCAGGATTGAGCCTCCAAGATTAAGAGAGATTTGTGGCTAGCATCTGTATAGCAGCAACCGTTTGCTAACATTCCATTTATTGCTAATGGCTGCACTACTCTTCCAGAACCGAATTCCATTTAAATGGCCGCCCATTTTATCTGGTCCCATCGACAAGTCATGTACATTGCCCCTGGCTAAAATAAAAATGGTTTCTTAATTCAAAGTCAATTTAGTGGCTAGTCAGCTTGCTAGCTGGGGGGGTAGGAGCCTATCACAATATCTAATAGGCTCGAGGCAAGAAGACTGTGCGGTCAGTGTGCCGATCCATGGCAAGGTACATGCACTATTGACTCTCACACTCATTGCTATGAGCAATTTACAGTCTCTAATTAACCCCAACAGTGCTAAATGCATCTATTGATGTTAGAGTGAATCAAAGCTGTCGAAAACCTATCATGTGGCAACTTTGAGCTCCCCCAGGGGTGCTCTTTTAAACAAGTCACCACACAGTAGGTTTTCAACAGCACAAGGTAATTAAATGTACATTTTTTTTAAATTGATTTCCGTGCTTTAAGGGTTGACCGAACAGGCCTGTCTGCCCCTATGCTCACGCAGAAAAGCCCAAGGCCGCGTTTGAACCTGCAACCTCTTGCTGTGAGCACTGCAGAACAAGAGGGACGGCATTTGTCATGTGATCTCGACACGCATATGTCCCATCATGCACCTGCGACATATCTCCTGATGCTCAATCTGTTTCTTTTCCTTTGCCCTTAACGACTGTAGCAGCCACTGATACTCTGTGTGACACTCAGGCTCATTAGTAAGCCGCGGGCTCTCTGTGGTGCTGCATCTGGGCCCCTGCCTGTCAGCTATGGAATATAAATCCTCTCATTAATGTGGAGAGTTCCCAGGCAGGGACCAGCCAAGTCTTCCGCAAATAATAAATAAATAAATGAATACAAATAGGGAAAAGTTGACAGGTGAAAAAAAAAAGTTTGTAAGGAGAAGCAGCTTCTTTTGGTTCAAAACAACTTTGAGAGAAATGTTTAATTGGTAAACATACAATTATTATTTCAATTTTTGTATATCTGTGCTTGAATATTTAGGTTCAAATGTACAAAATATGGCAACTAATTAACATCAAAATATCAAGATTAATTTCATTCACGAGCAAAATGTATTTTCTTTTAATGAACAAAGCACATAAACGTCTGTGAGATTGCAGTGGAACTGATAAGGACCAGCTGTCCAAGGTTAAAAAAAAAAAAAAAGGGTTGAGGTGCACAGGGGGCGTTAACTGCTGTGGCCCCACAGGAAGCCCTTAGGGGTACAAGCAGGGCTCCACACAGGTGCAGCAAAACCAGAGAACCATATTCAAATGTTTCTGCTGCTGCCTTTAAAAATAGTGGGAGATCGGTACCTGTTCCCAGCAGGTACAGGGGTGGCGGTGGCACAAGGTGTCCAAACTTATGCCCCTTTTTGCCCCAATTTACCTCTTTGTTTTCATTTTTTAAAATACATCTAAATTTTACAAAAGTACATTGTTATATTCTGACATTGAAAGGGCAGCACGCATTTCATTATGTCATGGTTTGTGAGGTGTACGTGTTGTTTGGACCTTTCTTTGCGGCTCTCGTCCCGGGACGATATCGAATTCCTGGGCCATCAAATTCTTTACCCAGCTGGTTGATTGAGCTGGGGCGGCGCTTTCCCAGAATCTATATAAGCAGGAAGTCCGCACGCCTCCTTCGCTAGAGTGTCTGTGTTTAGCCGTACTATAGCGAAGATATCTGAAGTCAGGTTTTGTATGACTTTCTATCTTCTTATTGTTGGAGTTTCTTCTCCCTTTTTCTATCTCGCTTTGCTTCTGTGGTTCGGACTATTATACGTCCTTTGGAAGTGCGAATACTTGCGTTTGGTCTATATTATTCTCTGTGTTTGTACTGTGTTCATGCTACTCTCTTTCTCTCTGTCGTTGTGCTTGGCCTCCGTATACTACTGGCCATTACACTTTAAGCTGTTATAATTCCTCTTGTATCGGTGAAGATAAACTGAATGCTCAAAATGAGCTTAATTTGCACATTGATCCGAGTAGATTTTGTGATCACATTGCTGCATAGATGTGGTATCCAAACGTGTTTGTCACGGACCGCCATGTTTACATACTGTATCTGAGTAACATATGAGAATGCATCAAGCAAAAAATGACATTTTACAACACTTTGTGATTTTGAGATAAAGGCTGTTAAAGTTGGGCATATTTCACTTTGTCTGCAATAGTGGTTTACTTCTTATACAGTCTTGTGCAAATTAATTGGATAAAGGTGCTTGTCAATTGAATGGGCTGAATGGAGTGCAAATAGTTGTGCCAGGTGACAGCGGTTTTACATAACCACCACAAAGATCACTGCATAGTACCTTTTAGCCACATTTCATTAATTTCCTTGACTTGTATGATGGAACTAATGTGATTGCATCATCAACACAGTACTGTAACTGTGTTGGACTGGCCTGGTAATTCACCTGACCTCCATCCCATTGAGAATCTCTGGTCCATCATCAAGTCAAGACTGCAACAAAAGAACTGCACCACAAAAGCCAAAGTCATCGATACAATTGTCCAGGAGTTGCATCACAACAAAGAAAAAAAGGAAACCTGCAAAAACCAGATCAGCTCCATGCCAAAACGGGTGGACCAGCTTATCAAGAACCGTGGAGGACACATCTCATACTGAGTCCTGAATGTAGATGCTTCTAAATTAATAAAAAGCCTGAAAACCTTTGTTGTTTGGTTTCTCCCTTTCCAGCCTGCTATATTTAATTAATTTGCACAAGACTGTTTACAACCAGTCAGAGGTGGGAAATCCAGTGGACAGAAAGTAAAAGTCCTGTCATTTGTTAGTTTCAACCATGGACTCAGCCAGCTGATCTCACCGATTAATTCTGCCTCCTGGATGAATAACTTGGCAAAATTCAAATATTCAAACAAAATATACAAACAAATATTCAAACTAGGGTGGCACTCGGATATCACAGTCCTCCGCCAAGGCCAATAGTCCACTCTTCCGTAATGCGCAAATTTGCAAGCACAGCCAATGTATTTCAACAGTTGGGTAAGTTCATCGCCATTGAACTTTAAGGTGTATGGCATTTATTCTGTTTTGGCAGCCAAATGCTATATATCACAGTGTTAGCAAAACTGAAAAATAATTGGTGCATCTGCCCCTTGATTTGGATCTGCTCCAAAATTTAATGAGCTTTTCCTAAGCCCATGGATCACCCTTCCACCAAGTTTCATGAATATCGAGCCTCTATTTTTTTCTGTGATCCTGCTTTGTGACTGACAAACCAACAAACACTATCCATGACATAGCTTCCTTAGCAATGGTAACTATCTGAATGAGATTAAACTGTGCACTGATGCAGCACTTGGTCACTTAATTGTGCATCCAAACGTAAATCATGAGCTCAAACTAAGCCAGGGCTGCCAGACCATAGAGCAAAGTACTTATTATAAAAGTACTATAAGCAACTGAATTAACAAAATTATATTCTATAATGATAGAAATTTGTTGCATGCTCAATCAACCTGAATATAGGCAAACGCTGCATTGAAAACACAAATGCTGTGACTTCAGGCACACGTTTATATCCTTGCAGACCAATAAAACCAGGATAATGATATGACTGCTTCATTCTACCGTAGCCTAAGGGGTATCACAGTCAAGAGCTGTGATCACAACTTCTTGATGCATACGTCCCATTTGCCTTGTGCAAGCATGTGTTGTGTGGCTATATTGCATACGTCTACCCCAATAAGAACAATAGCCTCCCTGGAGCTACATGGAATAACTTGACTTGGCGATCACGTCTGGGTTCTGCAGGACACCATTGAAACGAATAGCCTTGGCTGTTGTTCTTTTCTATTTAAACAGGCAACTCGCCGCCTGAAATAAATACGAGATGGTTACACACTCAAGTGCTCCCTGGCAACAGCCTGCCCAGTGTTTACTGCCGTCCTGTCTGACCATCCCTGCTTCAGACTTTTTATAGAAGACTGGAGGACAGCTGGTCCCCTGGGGCAGCAGGTCACTGTCACATGGAAAGGGGGGGGGGGGGGCATTACGAGATGAGTGACGGTTTGAGATTTAATGAGGAGATCTGTTCAGAGACACTAATTGGAGAGAGTCACACATCAGGCTGACTTTGCTCAAAGAACCTTCACAACTTCTTCCCCCATTCTTCTCCCCAACTTTCCTGTCACCCTCCACTGTATATCTATCAAAATAAAGGAAAAAATCCCCAAAAAAATAAAGTTTAAAAAAAAGAACCTTCACAACTGACATGAACACAAAAATAAGCAGAATTGCATTATTATCTCGCTTTGGAGACCTGAATGAGGGAGCAGTGATGCAGTGATTGGTAAAGTTTGCTCGTTATTCCAGTCCCTGACTCTTGTATCTTGTAAGTCACAAGATAAATGTGTACTTTAGGAGTTGGGCCGTTTATTGACATTTCTGGTCATTTAATCTGCTCATAGGGCCAGTACATTAATTTATTATTCCCATAATTATCTGCACGGCACTTTCCTATGCCAATGAACCTCCCAAATAAACTTATATATACTAGTATAATTTCTTGATGAACTGCCAGTCAATGATATTGCCATTTAAGACAAGGGAACAGTTTTCCTTTTCTGTGGTGGGTTTCAGCCCTTGAAGAGAAAAATTTAGGAGCTGTTATATAGCCAGCTTTGAAACATTTCATGCACAGCAGCTCCAGGCTAGCTCCGTAGCAGCTGGCTTCAAAGCAGTGCCATCGGGGTTGAGAGACACTGTGGGATGTGGTAGGATTGGTCTTTTCTTTGGTTAATTTTTAACAGAAAATAAAACAATTATACAGGGATTGCCACAGTGCATTCTAGTGTCATCACTTTCCCAAATATATGGTGCACAAGTATCTGACCAATGCAAATGATGTAAAAAAAAAAAAAAAAAAAAACAGGATACAATGACAAGGCAACCTACTGCTACTGCTCGAAGGTCCGGCTCAAATGCTGATGTGGCCTTTATAGGTGCTTCAGATGCACACTGGAGTTAAAATGGGCACTTCGACTGGTCTGCTGCCATAGTGCTATATGTAGCATGACGCGATGCATTGTGTGTTGTGACACATTACTCATGTAAGTATGATTGAAATTCTCTTCAACTTTACACCACAGTAGCCTTTTTGTTGATTCGGACCAAACAAGATAGCCTTTGTCGCCCTCATGCTTTGAATAGCTGTGGGCGCCCAGCAGCCTGTCACTAGTTCATGGTTTGTCCCTCCTTGGACCACTGTCGATAATTACTCACCATTACGGACTGGGAGCACCTCAGAAGCCTCGCAACTTCCGAGATACTTTGTCCCACTTGTCTGGCCATAACAATTTGGCCCTTGTCAGTGTCACTGACGTCTCGCTCCTCCCACATTGTGCGCGTCGACAATAGTTGATAGTTCACTATCGTCTAGGTTCTGTCTGCAGACCTTGACCTGCACCATTATTAGGACATACTCAACTATATTTGCTTCACCTCTGAGTGATTATAATGTTTTGGCTCGTTAGTGTATGCGCTGGACTACATAATCTAATCTGAACCATTCCTCTCTTTACTCTATCTGTAATAATGCTCACATATAATGAGCATGGCTCTTCATTGGACAGTTTTGGTTGTATACTCTGGCACTTTTAAGGCCCATTCACACCAAGCACGAATTTCCATGCGGATTATTCGCGCGGATATTTATAGGAGCTAATTCCATGGGTTCAAATGTAAGCTTGCACACTAAGGCTGGAACTTTTGTGTGATAAAAAAACATCCGCACGGACTTTAGCTTCTGCGAAAATTCCTCAGCGAAACTAGACTTTTATCCAATGAAATGCTTTGTGTGTATTCATGTCGCAGCATTCGAACCTCAGACTGCAGAGCCACATAAACTACATACGAACTCAGACTACATAGCATGGTACAGTGACAAACAAAGTAGAGCGACTCATCAATATTGTTCTCTAGGAGGCTGTTTCAATAAACACGACAGACCGTTCGACCCAGCGATGGACTACCTCCAGTAGGATCGGACAGTCTGTCTTTTTCTGGGTGTTTCAATAAACGGTCTTTCGTCCTCTGTCTGACTTTCTGGGACCACTCTAGCGTTGTCCTAAAACCCGGTTGGACAAAAAATATATGGCGTTTTGCTTGAAATTGCCTGAAGGCAAAGACAGTCCAAAATATTTCTAGAGAGAAAAGACAATATAATCAATGCCTGTTAAACCGATATACACCCAGAAATGGGGCTCTGTTAAATCCGTGAATGAATTTTTCTAACAACCTCACATACATGAATATTTGACTTTAAAATTATCGGTGGAGTTTTCCTCTAAATAAAAAGTTGTATTTTTATTCATGTATGTGAACACCAATGGGATATTGCCTTAAGAGCGGTCTCGGCATGGTTATCAGAGGTTGTTATAAATCAGCATATTCATGGTGCTTACGTGAGACCTGAGAGTGGAGCTCTGTTTACCGCCACCTTTGACTTAACCCAATAGCACTTGGACCGGCTGATACTGCCTGAAACTTCTGTTCCCTAGACCGCCTCAAACCGCCCGTGTCACATGATTGCCAGGGAACCAGTGGAGGCTCGTGAAATGGCTACAAGGGAGGATGAAACCCATCCCTTAAAAAGAATGATTGGTCACGATCTGTTTTCAATCATTCGTTTGAATTACCAGTCTCTGAAAACTCTCAACATTATCAGATGTGGCCAGTTTTCATTAACAACGCATACCGATTGCGACTCCGGACTTCGCACGCTTTTCTTTACTCAGCGGTTAGAAGCAATGCATGTGTTTCGCGATCGTTTAAATGAAATAAGATCATTTGAAACATCTTATGCAATTCCATTGCCACCAACCCCTCCATGCACAAGGACTTCAATTCTGCGCGAGAATCTCTTACATATGCGTTGATTGAGTAATTGCTGACTACAGCAGAAGACCGTAAATATGCCACTTAAGCTGCTTTCACACCAGACGCGAAACGAATTTTTCACACGACAGATTACATTCAAAGTCTATGTGTATTTGTGTCTTTGCATTGACTTTGAATGTAATCTGTCGTGCAAAAAATTCGTTTCGCGTCCGGTGTGAAAGCGGCTTAAAACTCACAACGAATGCGTGAGAGTTGACAGGTATGCGTTATAAATGAAAACTGGCCACACCTGATAATGTTGAGAGTTTTCAGAGATTCTGTAATGGTAATTTAAATGACAGATTGAAAACAGGTCATGACCAATCATTCTTTTCAAGGGATTGTTTGATCCTCCCCTGTTGCCAGTTCACGAGCCGCGACTGCAGGGAACAGAGGTAATCTATGAGACTAAGTGCTATTGGGTTAACTGAAGTCTGTAAAATGAGCTGTCGTCACAATGTGGATGCTTTAATGTTTTGTATAATGAACAGCTTTGTCATGTTGCAACTCGATCGCTACTTGCTGCTCATGGAACAGAATGCACAGTGAAGGCTGCTTTTGATTAGCTACATAGCTTGAATTCAGTTAAGACTGAAATTTAACGTGACATCTTATAGCTCTCTGTGCAGTTAGTTTACTTTTTCATAGTAGTGAGAGACCTAGCTTATCAGAGATGTTTTTTTTTCTATTAACGTTTATGTATTTTGAATCTTTGAGCACCATATAACGAAGCTGTGCGTCACTGAGGTGTAAATTATAACACAGCATCTACCGGACAGTCCGTCCGCATCGGACCATGGTCGGACATCCTACTTTTGTTTTACTTAAACACCTTAGGAACATGGTCTGTCGAAGGTCCGATGTTTCACGGTAGGAATGGTCGGTTGGACAAGTTAAGTTTATTGAAACAGCTCCCAGGTTTGCGGACATCAATAAGGAAAACCTTAGCTACGTTATCTCTGTTGGCTACGGAGATGACCGTCAATGCAAAAAAGTAGACTAGACGAGGCTAGCGAGGCTAACGTTGTCGTTCAGATACATAGAAACAATGTCATTGTCGCTGCTGCTGCTGCTGCTATCATGGTTCAATTTGATTCAATTATATCCCGCGGATTTGGTTGTCTGCTGTGCGAAATTGGAACACAAGAACACGAAATTTTGCACCGGGTTCGGTGTGAATGGTTTCACGCGGAATTTTTGTGCTGCGAATATTCTGCAAATCCGTGCCGCTTTTTCGCTTCACCCCAGTCTGAATGGGCCTTTAGAATGAAAGGATACTGTGACAATAAATCTAGGGTGCAAACTGTTTTAATTTTTGGGTATTTTCTTCCCTATTGGAAGAGCACTACAGAAATGTCAGCACCTTTTCAAAATAGTGGCCATGCAATGGAAGTTGGTTGAGCATTTTACTTCCTGTATTTAAGGTAAGTCTCAATGAAAAAAAAAAATGTCTTCGCAGGGTGGGTATGCATAAAGTTGAGAAGTGTATACAGTGTTGGAGGTGGGAGTAGCCTAAGCTGATATTATTGGTTGTAATTGGCTAATGTTCCTCTAACTGTCTGAGAAGGAAGTCTCAAAATGTTCCCGCCCAGTGACATCACAGACTGAGAGGAGTTTTAGCTGATGTCAGATATTGTGGAAGGGATGCTTACTAGAGGGAGAATCACAACCCACTTTTATGAGAAATTGTGAACAGGGCAGAATGTTTGCAGCGGAACAATATCCATGATTGAAATACACTAGATATGACTGTGCCTACCCACAAAAAGATGGAAAATGTCCCCATGTGATTGCCTGATTTTTCTGCATGACTCTGACTCTAAACATGTTTTGATAGAACAAGTTGAAATAATAATAGGCAGAATGATTTTTTTTCACTGAGGGAAAAAAAGTCACTAATGTCAAACTGCTTTAACATTAAAACTTTCATAAAGAACTTCTAAATCCAATCTAGTAAACTGTTAGCAGTCACAGGGGATGAATATATTGACTAAATGATGTTTATTATGGTTTTGGCATATGAGCTCTAAAAAATTCACATGGTGTCTCCTGTTTAATTTACTGGTTATAGAACATTGAATACATAGAATTGTTTACTGTGATCCAGCAATATAATCTAATGGGAATTTTTAATGTGCTGTAAAACATTTTTAGATAGTTGGTGCATAAGCAGAAAATTAATGAGTTTATTTTAGAACTAACTTATAAACTTACAATACTCTAGGATTTTAGTATTGCATCTTTAATACAAAGAAAACAGGCTTTATTACTTGAATTATTTAAACTTTTTAATTTTAGACTTGATTGCAAAACTTCTTTTCTTGAATTTTAACCTCTATTTCACTTCTCCAGAATTGTAATCACCACTGTAATTCCACACAATTGCAATCAGTTAACAAAGACATAGACCTGCCTTTAGCTGAAGTTCTACATAGCACACTTAAGATAAGTGCATTTACAGATTTCAGCATCAGGGGCGCTGTAGTGGGGGGAAAAGTGGGACTGAGTACCCAGGGCCCCGAGAGACAAGGAGCCCTCAAGAGGCTTGGATTGAAATGTTGGGGGGGGGCCACAGAGGGTTCATATGTATAGGGCCCAGAGTTTTGTGCTCCGCCCCTGTACAGCATTCATGGGTTCATTTTCCATGTTTTCAAAATAGCCAAGGAAATGTTCATAACATGAAAACGTCATGTCACAAATAAAGTCACATTAAAAACCTAATTACGAATGGGCCAATTAACACAATCAAATGAATGAAAAACTTTCTATTCGCAATTTAACTGCTGGAGACCTCCATAGCAAGAGTGAGAATTACATGCTAACACTTCTTCATGACAAAGTGGTCAGAAATATATACAAACCAATCAAGAAGAAGTAGAGAGTCTGAACAAGTCTTATTCCCTGTAAAGACTGAAGTGTGGACTCACTGGAGGCTATACAACTAAAATGAACAAGATATTGAGCAGATGGTCTGCCTCATCTTACATTTTATCTACATCAAATTACTGGATTGCTGTGTCTCTGGGAAATCTAGTATCTTTTCACAGCACCCTATTATTTTTTGATGTGGCACAATTTTGTATTAGTTTATAAGCCTCTGCCAGTCACTTATTAGCATTGTTTCTGACACAAAAATGGAGATGCATTTCAAAATGAAAAAAGCTGAACAGAATGTAAAAATGAGCTCAGGGACAATATAAGTTGCTACAAATCAGAACACAGGAGCTACACGCAGGTGACAGACAAAGCAGCAAAGGGCCTCGTCAATTAACACAAGACTGGAGTAATTAATCAGGAACAAAGAGTAGCCAGAAGATGGCTCGAGATCAGGCGGAAGCAAAGAGGAACACAATGGGTCAGGCTATGTGCTGTAGAAGAGACTGATCTGAGGTCAGTAGCTCATGTGTCAAGTCGAAGGGATCACTCACCAGGACTGCGGGCACTGGGAAAAGAGTCCCTAATAAATACATATTTGGAGCTAAAGTCTGTACACTGAAGACAGAGCACAACAGTCTGGCAAAAGAGAGATGAAAACCAGGAACTTAAACACACAAAGACAACAATTAACAAAGAGGAAATGAGTGTGCAATGGACAGGGAGGTAACACATGGGCAATCTCACTCTAATCAAAGACTAAGCTTCAGTGGTTTAAGTGAAACATTTAGGCCAGTTTTACCTACACAGATTACATTTAGTCTGGGATATTAAATTGAGATTTTTTTTTGAGGAAAGTGTTTAAACAAGTTCGGGACTGGGCGTAATTTGTGTCTCTCAAGAAACGTCAAGGAAACTGATTGGACATGACTGGAAAAGTGGGGACTTTGTACTTCCTCGATCAGTCATTCCAGACTGGTTTATCTGCAAATGAACTTGGAGAGGTTCTGCAATTTTTTGGTGGCAGGATTGTGGAATTAATATCAACTCTCTCAACCAATTTCCGAGAAAGAGGTGGAATAAGGTAGGTGAACTATATTTTTCCCCAAGAGTTGATTTTTTTTCTAATCAATAATTTTGGGCACACTGTGTAATGGTGGAAGGTATCGAAGGTTTTAGCTGCTTGTCATTTCAGTAAAACAAACCCTGCTTGTGACCCATTTAATTCTTGATGAAATTGTACTGTAAAATTGTGTTTATGTGAAAGCACTGAGCTGAGAAATTAAGACTTCACGGTAATTACATGCACCAATAAACACATGTAAAGCATCTCTTTGTGCAGAGTATACAAAAACATCGCACAAGTCCTGCACTTCAGGGGCCCTGCCTTATTTCAGCATAAATATGCAGCTTGATTTTTCAGTCCAAACATTTGATATATTTATATTGACCATTTATAGGTTTGGGCAAGCCTCAAAATAACCCCCAAAGAAAGAAAAATATTAAAATGTCTACAGTCTGTCTAGCGATCTGTGTTGTTTCAGTTTCAATTTTAAAATGAAGGTTTTAGAATTTACAATACATGAAGTAAAATATTTTAATAATTTAGTTAAATCAGTTTATTTATGCCACATCTGTGAATGTTTATATAAATTCTTATTATGTTCTGTCTGCTTCTTGCCTGTACCAGGTCTTGTAACTGCCAAATGGAATCCTCCTAACGTCTGAGTTCCAGTCCACGTTTTGTTTTCTCTAGTGCATGGTTTATTGGCTGGCTGCAAACATTTGGCTTCAGGTCTTTCTGAGCTTAGTGTCAATTAACTGTTTTTAGTTACTAACAGCAACTAACATTCACGGGAGGTTTTTTCTTGGGCACTTTACTAACATTACTAATTTAGGTATTAATTGTCATGATTTCCTGCTTTGATTTTTTCAGATCTTGCTTTACTTTTGGCGTAAACTCTTCCTTCAATCTGCTTACTTCATTGGTACTTAGCTGAGCACGCTCATTTTCTTAATGGGCTTGTTATGTCATTAAGCCTTGTCCAATGTCTCATGTTCATGCTTCGTTTCCTCCCTGTTCTGCCCAGGTGTTCCTCATTCCCTGATCAAGCCCTGTACCTTCTTATTCTGCAGAGGCATTCCAGTTGGCAGTCGGGCTGTTGTGTTTTCATTCTGGTTATTTCCTGTGCATTTCCTTATTAATTCCTTGCCCGTTCACGCCACGTATGTCATGCTCTGTCAAGGATAGTTCAGCTCTTTGAGTGTGGTTTTTGACATGTCCCCTTAAAACTGGTTATTAAAAGTGTAGTTTTTGTTGGCCTTCATCCCTCCTTTTCCCCAGTTTTGTTTTGTTCAGTTTTGGTATTTTTGTTGGCCCACGTGCCGTGTTTTTGTCCTTCTGTTTAATAAATCTCGTTCATTGGATTCAAAGGAAAGACTGTGTCTTTTATAAAACATTTTATTTGCAACTTTTTGGTCGTTGAACATGAAAGTTTAAGATACTCACCTCGAGGAAGGCCAGTAAAGCAGACATGTATTGAGAAATCCAAAAATAGGCAAATTATACCTCTATAGAAAGCTAATGTCGTGGAGATGGTGAATAAAACACTTTCATGACACTTTAGGGTCGCTTTGGGGTCATGTGACTACAAAAGTGCTATATAAATGCAGTCCATTTACCAAAAGAGGCGTTTTGAACAAAGCACACATTGGAAAAGGTAGAATAGCCCTTTCTGATGACGTAACTTGTTAGAAACAGGGACGAACAGTTTTTGTCTGCCTGTTATATGTTCATTTCTTAGTCTAGTTTTTGTTTTTTTTCAGATAAGATAATCAAAAATAATTTTGGGACCAGGTTAACACTGTGTAAGGTTGGTGGCAGTGGCGGTAACCTTTTCAGAAGGCACACAATTGATTGAAGGCAGGGAAACAAAATTGGGAGGGACTGCCGATTTTGAATTATGGCATTGTTCCTTGCTCAAGCACCTCCAGTTGGCCAGCCAGGCACTCGCCAGGAGAAATTCTAAGCTTTCACATGTTCCGGTATCCTCCGCTGTTGTTCTGAACTTGCAAAGTTTCAAGCTATGAGTGTAGAAAAGACTGACTGACATGGGTTACATACAAGCAATTAGTTTGCTAATTGAATTCAATTCGGGTGGGATTGGATATGCTAAAAATGTTATTGTTGATTACACTGAGCCCTGTAACATTCTGAAATATCTGGTTTTCAAATTTTTACAGTGTGACGAGCAGAAGTGTAAAACTTTCCTTGACCAAGTTCTGGGTTTTAAAATACTTTACCTCACAAAACCTATAATAAAGCAATAGTTCATATAATTATCAACCTATATATGAAGTTTTATGTACATTGGACAACTCCCAGAGTACTTTGGGATTACGGAAAAATCACAATTGTCTGGACTTGGGCTTGCTAACTGCTCAAAATATCGCTAGGTAAATTTTATGTCCAAGTCAAGCAGGGGTTGAAAAAATTCTGACATTTTTAGTGGAGTTCAACATCTTGCTTGCAATGTAAAAGACACATATGGGAGCCTGTTTCAGCATTAAATATTCACTGTGCTGTTCAGCTAAATGCCCATTTTACATCCATGATTACTCTATTCCATCATCATCTCCGGGTGGAAGATGTTGATAGTTAGAGAGAATATTGCATTCCCTTTCAGATGATACCAAATACAGCTTTTTTTTTTTTTATAAAGGTTCAAATCAATATATGTCTACTTTAAATATAGAGAAATAATGTTAACTGCAACATTTATGCTGATCCATAATGTACATAAAAAATTATCTCCACTTTGTTTCACAGTGTCAACCTGTTCATAAATTCTCCACTGGGTTTCTTTTAATCAATGACACCTGTGTGTTCATTGATTCCCATTAAATCTATGTATAATCACAATAGGAAGTCATTGCTATTCATCTGAATGTTTTCGGCAATGGAAAAAAAAATTGCTTCGAGATCTTTTCCCAGCATTCTTCCTTTTTCTCCGAATTCAGAATCTTTGTTCATCATGTGTTGGCAACACCCTGTCATGGACTTCAGAGAAGGAACCAGACCCAGACACAAGACAAGCCACTTGACACTCGTAATAAAGGATGATAAAGCCGCAACTGGCACTAAAGAAAAATAAAAACTCAAGAGTGGCTCGGCTGGAGTGTGGTCTGAGCAGTTCGGGTCAGGCGATTGGCAAACTAGATGTAGAGACTGTGGCCTGGCTGTGGTTAAGGTGAGGTCTGAGGTCTAGCACCAGGAAGACAATCCGGGGGCTACTGGCATGCTGGCTGTGCCCGTTCTTAAAGTCAGAGGCTGGATAGAAATGAAAACTGAACTAAAGGGACAAAATCTTTAATGAACTGATTAAATAATTCTCTTTTCAGAGACCTAAGACGGAAGAGTACCGGACTTATACATGGAATTGGCAAAGCCAAAAATGAAGAGAATGAGCCAATCCAGAGAAGGACAAACTAAAGCCGCTTTCACATCGGACGCGTGTGTTCTCGTCTTTGCATTGACTTTGAACGTAATCTATCGTGCGAAAAATTCATTTCGCGTCCAGTGTGAAAGCGGCTTATGACTCAAGAAATTATAGACACACCATATCAATCAATTCGGGAAACTGGAACTGTGCAAACACACAAACACACATGGAGGGAGGGGAATGAGATGAGGGAATTACTAATTGAGGAAGATGGCACTGGAAACAGACACGGACGGTTGGATTGCAGGAAACAATAAAGGGAAACACGCAGGACGTGATGCACCCGCCACTATTTTGGAAGACCGACTAACTAAGTGCTCTTAAGATACTGCTTATTCTATTAGTGCAGGAATTAAGCTACAATGCATGACTTACGTAGACTCTAAAAACAAAGTGTTGAATTGAATTTACTTAAAAATGTTATGTTAAGCAGATGCACACAACTACATTTGGTAACTTCCCAGTAACTTCACAGATGGTAAGATTCCCATCCCAGCAAATGAATTAAGTAGGAGTTAAATGTAAGTTTACTTAATGCTCTTATTTGCTCTATCTTGCTTATATTCAAATACATGCCCATATTTATACCATGAAACATTTCACAGTAGGAGCAGATCAGTGATGTATGGTCAGTTTTTCCTGGCCACAGTCTAACAAGTCCATTACAATGTAAAAGTCTTTATTGACTCCCAGATTAATGCTACTGAGCCATAATGCTTAAATCCTTTGCACAGAATACAAATAATACTTTTTTTCCCTGTTATGCATGAGCCTATTTAGGCTTTATAACTTTATAAATAACTTATTTGTGTCTCAGAGTCTGTGGAAAGTTATTCCAGTGAAGCAAACATTTGGAAATTCAATTACAGTATTATTTAGGAATTAAATTTCGGAATTTACAGATGCCGGCGTCTATATCTGCGCAAAAGCGTGAATAAATATGGGCCAAAATGTCCAAACATTTTTCCTGTTTGATGCACCCAGCGAACAGAAGCAACAGATCTTCTTCACATCCAAGAAGAAAGGCAGATGTCTTATCATTGCACTGATGTTAAGCACTTCCCCGTGCTAACGGAAAGTCCTACATACGAACATAGTTCCATAAATCATAAGACCGACATAGTTATTTTTCATATGAAGCTGAAATTAATGCATGGCATGATATTACGCTTCGGCATGAGGTTCTGATTGGAGAATGCCCTGAAGATGAACAAGTACAAAATAGTCTGGGCTTGAGTGTGGCTGAAATGTCAAAATACTGCGTACAAGATGGTCAACGGGTTTGTTTTTGACAGTCTTCACATTTAATAACACTGAACTTACCCAAAAAAAAAAAAAAAAAAAACTGCTGACTGCATTTCAGTC
Source organism: Gymnothorax javanicus (assembly GCA_029692085.1). Classification (NCBI taxonomy): domain Eukaryota; kingdom Metazoa; phylum Chordata; class Actinopteri; order Anguilliformes; family Muraenidae; genus Gymnothorax; species Gymnothorax javanicus. Next base: position 17,623,617 of record CM056201.1, read on the forward strand.
ATCTGTGCTGTCAGAGAATTAAAGGAGCAGGATGCGATGTTTACCATCAAACGTGTCTTTTCTTATAATAAAGGTTTTGAGACTATTGATATAAAAGCATTCCCTTAATGTTAAAAAAAACACATTTAAAGAAGCCAAAAGGATTAATTTCAGCAGCCCTCAATTGAATAATCATGCAGCTGTGTCAGTGAATATAAAAAAAAAAAAAAAAAGTAATTACCCCCAAATTAAAATCTTCACATGTGAAATCAGCTCTTCTTCAACCCAGTAACGTAACAGATATACAGTACATTCCAATGTTCAGGTGAAAGAGTTTAATTTCATTCAGTGCAGTTACATGCGCCCTTGTTTTTTTTTTTTTTTTTTTTTTTGTCCTATAATAGGATTTTAATTGATTGGCAAATCATTGCATTTTGTTTTATTTACATTTAACACAGTGCCCCAACTTTTTTGCAAACGGGGCTGTAGATCAGATGCATGGCCTCATGCAGCAGGCAACTGGCCGGCCCTTCTCATTGGCCTGGCTGTAACTGGAGGGAGCTGTCCGGGGTAGAGTGGTGACCAGGGGTGCTGATTGGAGACCCATCCTGCAGGCGCTGTCCATGGTGCTGCGGGAAGGGGACGATAAGGGGAGGGGAATCTACAATTCTGAGTGGTGTGACGTGGACGGTGGACGTGTCTGTTGCCCTGTTCACCACAAATCATCATTATTTAATTTTAACACCTATATGCTATGGTAGACAGCTACAATAGCAATAACTTTGTCATTGTCCAAATATTTTAAGATCTGACTATATTTCACTCAGGTTAGGTTTGAAGTCTAAACTCCTGTTTCACATCAAACTCCAGATGAAAACAAATATACAGCAGAGTGAGTGCAAAATGACAATATTTCACTTTTGGAACAAGCGTCTCCTCTAGAGAGGGGAGCTTTTTCTTTTTGAAAAAAAAAAAAGACATTACCTAAATGGTTTAGCTGATGCTAATACTATCATGTGGCTTTTCCTTTATATCCAAAATGGCACTGCAAATTTGCGAGTGAAAAATTTCTCATGAAAAAGTCACGTTTGATTTCGCATATAAAAAAGAAAAACTGTTCAGTTTCTATAAGAAAACAGCTCACCCTCAGTCTTTTGCATCTTTGCATTATCACATATTGTTCAATTTGTTAACAGCAATTTTGACTCGTGAAAACAAAGCTTTTGACTCAGAAATAGCATAGCTTGCCTTTTTAGCGACAGCATTAATTAGCACCGTTGAACAGATCATCAAACCCCTTTAGACTACAAAATATAACTCTCAACAAATAGCATTGAAGGAGATCATAGCAATAAGATGTGAAGATTTTTCAGTAGGTCTCTGTGTGCCGCAGTGATTTATTTCCTATTTTAATGAGAGTAGAACGGAATGATCAACATTTGAGTGAAACAGGAACGCAGTGCTCATCAGAAATTTTAATCATTTGTCCAAAGCTCGGAAAAATGGTGGAGTCTTTGACTGCTTGATTCATGAGCAGATTATACATCTCCTTGTATTATTGGCATATTCTGCAAAAAAGTGCAATTTATCTAAGGCAATGGACACCTACACAGGTACCTAATCAGCAAGTGAGCGCACAGAACAAAGATAGAGTATCCCGCACAAAAGCAATGAAGGGCATTGGTTATGTGACTGTTTTACAGATACATTTCTGACACTCTTCACAGAAAAACAGTAGTGAAAGAACCCTGCAATTCCATTGAAGAACCTTGCCAGGTTTATGGGTTCTTTGTCGGACAACATTGAATTCGTTAAGGGGTTTTCTCTCTTCTCCAATGTGTATGATAAATGCTTCCAAGAAATAACTGAGACACAAGTTAAAGAGTTATTTTGTTTGAGAGTATAACCACCCTTTTAACTGGCTGACCGATTTAATTCGACTCACCTGCTGCACTTTTGAAACCAAGCACTCCTTTAGCAATTAATCATCAGCCAATTGACAAAGATAAGGCATACAGTACCTTGTGTCTTGAGAGAGGCAAATTACTCATAAGAGGATTCTGGGAAAGGTTGTTAAACAAAAAGGAACCGTAAAAGTTGAGAGAAAGCAATTGGTTCAGAAAAGCAACAATATCACAATGCTATATGCAAAAAAAAAAAAAAAGTTCAGAATGAAAATATCAATGCTGGCTTATTAACAGAGTTGGTCAATCGTTCAGATAGTGCAAGAGCCTGAAGTTCTGAATTAATGTGTTTGGCCATAATTCTGATGTAGTACCCCTCCTAGCAATAGCAAGCTGTCATTGCCCATTGTAAAGCTTGCATAGTTCATGTGTCTTTATCCTCCTGCTTCCGAATTAAATGTGGAGAGGAATGTCAGTATGTGATACGGGGGTGTAAATCATCCGCGCAATTTCCCCCGAAATTGGGAGAGAGTATCATTTTCAAGGCTAATAATGGGAGCAAGATTGTGCTCCTCTTCTCCTTTTGTAGAGATTCTTTCTTGAAGTGGAATATTTCCATGTTTCATTAAATTAATAAATTGCATGATTTCAGGGTTATGTCATTGCAATTTAATAACGAGTCTGTTAATGTGCATTAAACATTCTTTTTGGTTGTTATCGGGAGGTTTTTTTTGGGCCATTTTTTTCTAAAGTGCTCAGGAAAATGCCTTTTAAAAGTCATGGTCCCCGTGTTTGTGTGGGTTATCGCCAGGTACTCCGGTTTTCTCCCACAGTCCTGAGACATGCACATCAGGCTAACTGGAGATGCTAAATTGCCCGTAGGTATGACTGTGAGCGCAAATAATGTGTGAATGGTGTATGCGCCCTGCGATGGATTGGCAAGCCGTCCAGGGTGGGTGCCTGCCTTTCGCCCGTAGTCAGCTGGGATAGGCTCCAGCTCCCCCGCGACCCTAGTGAGGAAGAAGTGGTATAGAGAATGGATGGGTGGATGATCTTTGGTTCATTGGACATTGATTGTACATTACATCACAACATGTATGCAGAAAAATCAAATACATTCTTGATTCAAAAGCCTTCTCACAAATTTAGTCCTCCTCTCCCTAAGATATGGGTTGACAGGGATGTTGGTGTTTCATCGCAAGCAGCCGGCAATGGGAAGCTGATTGCTGCCTGAGTGGCAAAACATGAGAATTTACTTCCCTTCCCAGTTTATTTATTTATTTATTTACTCAGATGAATTTATTGCTACACAGGAACAATACAGAGATGTTCCCCTTCTTCCTTTTTTTTACTGGTTCTTTTGCGTCAAACCAACCTCATGACATCACATTTTACACCACAATAAATGGCTGTGTCCTTGTTCGACAAAGCACATTTTAGTTTAATTTCCATTCTTACAACTTACTACCAGTGTTCGCCACAGGCTACATTTGAGTGGGAAAACCCTCAACCATTTTTCATAAACTTTATAAAAAGATTCACGTCCCCCATAAAATTAGGCTTTGGCTGAAAGGAGAGCACCCTTCTGGGAAGTAAGTTTTTTAATGTGTACATTTTTTAAACAGTGCCAACTCTGGCTTAATGCATTTTAGGAGCAGAAAACACACTTCCTCTGCTAAACAGACTCTGAGCAATGTTATGGTCCAGACCAGGAATCAAGCGCTGAGACAGACTTGCAATGCAACTGGTAATTTATTGGCAGCAGTACGGTAATGACGGGGACATAACCCTGGAGGGGAGGAGAGACAGACAGCGCAGATGTGGTAGGCAATGCTTGGGCTGCTGTCATTGGCCAGTGGCTTCCGGTGTGAAGCCAGATGTTAAAGCGCTTGCCAGCCCTGCACTGCCCATGAGGAGGAGGGTGGATGCTTGAGAGGAATTTGGTGCCAGTCCTGGCCCCAGGTCAGAGTTGGAAGCTTGTCCCTGCTAAATTTGATAAAGACTAGTAGACTTGCAAGGGTTAACAAGCACACAGTCCCAGTCCTGGACCCTGATTAAGATTGGAAGTTTGCTCTTGGAAACTTGAGTTGATGAACAGGATGAACTGAGGTAACTTGAACTTAGTCCCAGTCCTGAACACTGATTGTTTGTTTGAATAAACTAACGACAACAGAGATTTACAGGAGACCTAAACTGCTTCGAAAGTATTGGTTGCACTAAGACAAGGATGAAGGAGTTTAACATACATATGACTAGGATCTTCCTGCGAATGTGACTTCACAATCCAACAATAAGCACATGCTCTGGAAGGCTTAAATACCCATCACTCGCTCATTGGGATATGAGTAAAAAGATTTAGCCGATAGGGGAGACACACACACACAAGACATACATCATTCACAACACACATACACTTAATAGACACGCATACTGCTGAATTGCAAAGAGACACACAAGGGTTTCACACGAGGGTTGTGACAGAGCAAGAAATACAGAGTGAATGGCAGGTTTATTGAGAGTTACACGTTCATGTTTTTGTTCCTTTTTTCCATATAGCACGCTCAAAAACCAAATGCGACGAGCAATCCTCCTAATTCTCACTTTGAATATGGCATCTTTCATCGGTCGACAATTTTAAATCATATAAAACATAATTTGTTCTCAATTAAATGCAGTAATCAATGAGTAGGAAAAAAAGTGAAAATGGCACACCTATTCACACAAAGCTGATATATCCAAATATGAAGGCACAAAATCATTCTAATAGGTAAATGAAAATAAAAATTAAACCTTTTTTTTAACTGAACGCTTGCTTATGTTAGTTTATTGAATTTGCATTTGTGTGCACAGCACATTTTCTCTCTGAGTTTAGTAAAAAAAAAAAAAAAAAAAAAGATGCATTCCAAAAAACTGAATCCTCAAAGAGTTAATGCTTAGGATGTTACAGCACCGGCCGCAGCATACTGAGCCAAATCAGCTTTGATTTCACCGCCCGCATCTCCTGAAAACTTTTTCTGACGCCACCTTGTTTGGTAAATTCAGGCGTACTGCTATAGTTTTCAAGTAAACATCATCACTTTCACAATTTGTAGGTGTTAGCATCAGCATCAACACTCCCCATGTGCTTGTTTACCTGTGGATAATGAAACTCCACACAGCAACCTTGTGCGATTGTGTTGTTTGTGACAGTAATTCTGTGAATTGTTTTTTTTTTTTTTTGTTCATTTGTAAGGTTGAATGTGCTCATCCTTTATGTTCAAAACCCAGTTAAAAAGGACTTGTGGAGGAATGAAGATTCAAAATAAATGATACAAGGTATGACTCCACTCAAAGTGTTGATTGCTATGCCTCCACCTGCCAAAACTTCATACATTTTAAAAGTTGATCTTCAGCCCCCATATACAACTGACCTTATGTGACCTTGACTCTTGACTCAATGACCACCAAAAACGAATCAAGTCAGCTGCCCTTTATGGGAAGTTCCAATGACTGCATGTACAACTCCAATTCCGAAATAGTTGGGACAAAGTGTAAATTGTGAATAAAATCAAAATGTAGTGACTTTCAAATCACACCAGCCAGTATTTTATTCACAATAGAAGACAGATAACATAGCGAATGTTGAAACTGAGAAATTTTACAATTTTATCCACAAAATGAGCTAATTTCAAATTTGATGGCTGCTACAAAAAGTTGGGACAGGGGCCTGTTTACCAAGGTGTAGCATCCCCTCTTCTTTTTAACACAGAGTGGAGGTGTCTGGGCATTGAGGAGACAAGTTTCTTGAGTTTAGCCATTGGAATTTGATCCCACTCTTGTTTAATGCAGGCTTCCAGCTGCTGGAGAGTTTTGGGTCTCCTTTGACGGACTTTTCGTTTAATCATGCGCCAAATATTCTCAATCTGTGAAAGATCATGACTGCAGGCAGGCCAGTTCAGCACATGGACTCTTCTACTACGAAGCCATGCTGTTGTAATAGCTGCAGTATGTGGTTTTGCATTGTCCTGCTGAAATACACAAGGCCTTCCCTGGAATAGATGTCGTCTGGAGGGGAGCATATGTTGCTCTAAAACCTTTATATACTTTTCAGCATTCATGGTGCTTTTTAAAACATGCAAGTGTCCCACACCATATGCACTAATGCATCCCCATACCATCAGAGATGCTGGCTTTTGAACTAAACGCTGATAACAGGAGGGGTGGTCTTTCTCCTCTTTAGCCCGGAGGACACAACGCCCATGATTTCCAACAAGAATGTCAAATTTGGACTCGTCTGACCACAGGACACTTTGCCATTTTGCTACAGTCCATTTTAAATGAGCCTTGGCCCACAGAACACAGCAGCACTTCTGGATCATGCTCAACAATGGCTTCCTTTTTGCATGATAGAGTTTTAGGTGGCATCTGTGGATGGCAGGGCGGACTGTCTTTACAGACAGTGGTTTCTTAAAGTATTCCTGGGCTCATTTAATAATGTCAATGACAGAATCATGCCGGTGAGTGATGCAGTGGCGTCTGAGGACCCGAAGATCACAGGCATCCAGTAAAGGTCTTTGGCCTTGTCCCTTATGCAGAGATTTTTCCAGTTTCTCTGAATCTTTTGATGATGTTATGCACTGTCGATGATGAGACCTTCAAAGCCTTTGCAATTTGACATTGAGGAACATTGTTTTTACAGTATTCGACAATTTTTTAACGCAATCCTTCACAGGTTGGAGATCCTCTAGCCATCTTTACTTCTGAGAGACCCAGCCTCTCTAAGACATCCCTTTTATAGCCAATCATGTTACACACCTGATGCCAGTTAACTGAATTACTTGCTAAATGTTCTTTCAGCCAATTATCTTATATATTAATCGCTTTTTCAGCCCTTTTTTGCCTGTATCCCAACTTTTTTGAGAGCTGTTGCAGCCAGAAAATTTGAAATAAGCTCATTTTGTGGATAAAAATGTAAAATGTCTCAGTTTCAACATTTGAAATGTTATCTATGTTCTATCATAAATAACATATTGGCTCATGTGATCTGAAAGTCAGTGCATCTTGATTTTATTCACAATTTACACTTCGTCCCAACTATTTCGGAACTGGGGTTGTAAACTCTCGAAAGAGCAAGGAATCTTCCTCGCAAAAGGACGTGAACCAGAAAATGCTTGGGCGGGAGTTATGAGAAGGAATGCCAAATTGTCTATTTCATAAAGGAAAGGAAGCAATTAACTCCTTGGTTGCTTCCTTCTAGCAAGGAAGCACAGGACCAACCTTGGAAGAAAGGAAAGTCTAAATATGGACCACAATACTTTGCAGCTGTTGCGATTGTAAATGTCATTTGGCCCCGAAGTTTCCCAGTAAATAGCGAGGGCTATCTTTACCGTCAAGCTCATGAGGCACTGAAGGTGAGGACATCCCCATTAACATCTCCATGCAACTTTCCCTTCACCTATGTGACATTTTCTATCGAGGTCACAGAAAATTGGGGAGGAATGGAAAACGCTGCCTGTTAAGAGAATTCAGATGCAACCTTTGTCTGATTGGGCGAAAACCTCTCCACTCTGTCAGCAGATACAACGCGGAAAAGATATTTGTGATATGCGGTGTAATGGGCAGTGTGATGGATGCAGGCACTATAAATGTGCTTGTGTTACTCTTGCACATTTTGTTGGGCATTCATTCCAACAATTTGAATGAGCAGTCCATAAAATAAGCAGCTTAATTCTATCTAAGGATGAGCGGCTATGATATAAACCTGGTTCCGTATTCATGAGGAATTTTGAACCCAAAAGTGGCTTCTAACTGGCCGATTTAGGAGTTACTCTAGGAATTTTTGTTTTATTTTTTTTTCTCAATGAGTAATTCACGAAGACTTTTAGCGCAAAAGTATAGCTCCTATGTCTGAGGGTCTGTAAGAGTAGTCAAGAGGACCTCTAAGTTTTTCCCTCAATGGGAAACATCATTCACTTGGTCTCCGCTATCGCAAACATTTTATTATAATGAATGGATTTGTTTGACTGGTGATTGACAGCAACAGACTCAGATTGGTTCCCCCATCAACCAATCACTGTAGACATAGTCGATAAACGCGGTCATGACACATGCCATCCTCCTTAGGAGGGACGGAAACTCAACCCCATACGCTTCATGCAGGGGTTTGCTGAAGTCCTTAACCCGTAGAGCGCTGAATAAATTTTCAAGGAATTAAAAAAGCAATTATACTGAGCTGTTGAATGTCTATCATGTGGCAATTTGTTTAAAAGAGCAACCCTGCGGGAGCTCTTTTAAACAAATTGCCACATGATAGGTTTTCAACAGCGTCTGATTTTGATATCTTACATCATTGGGCATCTATAGTTGCCTACAGCACTCAAAGGGTTAATAAGAATTATAGGTACAGTACCCTTAGCTGGCTTGTGAATCACTCTTGATAAGTGACTCTAAAGCTGCTTTCACACCGGACGCGAAACGAATGTTTCGCACAACAGATATTCGCGTCTTTGCATTGACTTTGAATGTAATCTGTTGCGTGAAAAATTCGTTTCGCGTCCGGTGTGAAAGCAGCTGTAGTCAGGAATTTTTTGTGCCACCTCAGTATGCTCTGAGCGCCAAGATAAGATTCTTTGTAAATAGGGCTCCTCGGCATCATCTATAAGACTTTAGTTTGGAGAGGGAAACAGCAGTGTTCTGTAATAAAGACATCATAGGAGATAAACTAAAGGGAGAAACAATATTCCCATTTTGTTTTCCTGCAATTTGTGACTTGCTCCTGTATATGAATGAAAGCCCCTGTAAATCAGCATTCCTTATACATATACAGCTTGCCCTTGCACCATGAAACTGGCGCGCAGAAACAGAAACCAACACGCAAACTTTATGAAGGTTTAAATAACCTGAGATTGACTTTTTGAAAACTTCCTGATAAATAACTCCCTGCTGCAGAGGAGCAGTAAACTTGGACGCAGACGTCTAAATAATGCATTAATTGTTGTACCTGGAAAACATAACTGCATATTGAATACTCATGAAGAGGTAGTGCCCTAGATCTATTCAAATGATTGCATTCTTAAGTCTGAAAGGGCGATATAGAGGTTGCATCGATCATATCTCCACATTAAGCCTGATTTTCTATCAGCATGGCATATCTGGCCACAGAAGCTACCAAGACATGCTCCACAGTATACATATATTGATCATGAAAAATTTGTATATCTTCATAGCAACAGCATACAGCCATAAATACTCAAGTGAACATGAATATAGTAGAGAAATGCAGCATTGGGAACAGCAAAATAAACATGATAAATTCTTATGTTGGAAAAAGTTGAAACAGGGGCATGTTTACTGCTGTGTTGCATCACCTCTTCTTTTAACAACATTAAGGAGCTGTGGGGACCAACTGCTGTAGTTTTGAAAGCAAAATGTTTTCCCATTCTTGCTTGATGTGGGGTTTCAGTTGCTCAACACTTTGCGCCCCACATTGCAATATTTCTGTTTCATAATGTGCCAAATGTTTTCAGTGGGTGCTGGCCCTGGATCTACCATACGGGCAATCTGGGCATGTGTCCAGGGGCCCTTAAGCAGGAAAGGTCCTTTGTGATGGCAGGAAAAAAATTGTGCACTGTTTATTTCATTTTTTAAAATTATCATTATCAAATGATCAGCTTGTTAATCACCCCCTAAAGCTGATTGATGACAACCTGATCATTTGAATCACCTGTGCTGGAGCAGGGAGAGATCTAACACATGCAGGACAGGTGGGCCTCCAGGAGAGGTTTGAGAAGCACTGCTATTTTACCACGGTATCTCTGATACTGTCACAGAACACCCTGGCTTTAGGCTCAGCATACTGTTAAGGACAGGCGATTTTTGCAAGATCTGATGTAATCACGTGAGTGTCAGGAGATCTTATTAGTCCCCAAATGAGCCTATGTATACATTTAGTTTGATTTACATGATTAAATTTTACTGGTAGAATTAGTGGGTCCCTAAGATACTTCGGCTTGCTGAAATAAAATATGGAATGAGGATTGATGTTTAATTAATGAGAGTGGTTTGACCCCATGACCCGGTGCTGTATGGGGAACGAGGCTATTTCCGTTGGGGTTGGTGCGCACACTCGTGGCTGCCACTGGACCCTTGAGAGTGTAAAGGCTGGTCTCGGAGGAAAATTCAAGTTTGCCGGCCTGCAACTTACCACTGTTCGCAGACACGGAGTTTACGCCGTTTCTTTTCCTTTTGTCAAATCTCTAAAAGGACATCAACCGTATCCTACAGACAAGCGAAGATCCGCGGAAAGTTTTAGGGACCTTTTAGAATGCGCAAACTGAACAAACGGATCGCAAGAGAGCCAACAGATCCCGCTTCCTGCGCGATTCCCAGGGCCGAGCTGTTCGTCGTTGGGCGACAGGTGCGAGCTGGCCACGGACTGCGGAAAGCGTCGGTGTTTGACCGAAGAAGTTGAAGGTAGCATCAATCTTTCTTCTGTTTCCCTGTTGTGTTTTAAGCAAGCCGAAAGGGTATTAGCTGCACGCCGCCTGAGAGGTTTCAGAGATAAGTTTGTGCGTAACTCCCCGAGACAACGTTAGCTATTGCTGCACGTATTACAATAGTTTGTTTAATACGGATAGGCTTGCGATATCTCTGCTCAGGGTGGACGTGACAATACCTCACTAACCCACTAACCTTGCATAGTGTTTATTGCGACATCTATAGCGACTTAATATTGAAGAATTCCCAAAATGAGATGCATTCATGAGGGTGGCCTTTGGGGCTCCTTGCAATAACTAAAATGATCCCCTCAGTCTCTGTGGCTTGAGCATTACCCCTCTCCATCAAATTACAAGCATTGCTGCTTACTTAGGTTAAGTAACTACTATGTTATTCTCTTTGTTTTCACTAACTAAAAACTATATACTACTCAAAATTTGATAGGGATCATAGGAATTTTTTTGTGAAATGACGCGCAAATTTGGTAACTGCCACTAATGAACAATATATTGGATAAATGACATGCAGTCAGACACAAAACACATTTGCACGTGCATTTCATGATATTAAATGAGCGTGCAGCCTCACATTTTGGCTTTGACTAACACTTCACCATTTCAACTCAGACGTGTGTGTTGCTTGTTGGTGAAAATTTGGAAGTTCCCAAATTTTTTGCATTACATTTAGCAATAACAATGTCTCCTCAACGTCTTAGACGTCGATTGACTTCAGAGCAATTGGGAAGATGCATCGGAATGCTTGACTCTGGCTTCTCTGGCGTCACGTTGCTAATGCACTTAACGTCAGCCAAAGCGTTGTGAACAGAGCGTGGAACCGGCATCAAACGTTTGGTACAGCAGCACACCGTCATGGGGGTGGTCGTCAGAGATTGACTACACAACGACAAGACCACTTTCTCACACTTCAGGCACAACGTCATCCTTTCTGGACAGCCACCACCCTACGAAATGACCTTCATAACGCCTCGGGGGTCAGGGTATCCACTCAGGCGACACGGATTCGTCTTCATACTGCCGGCCTCAACTCAAGAAGGCCATGTGTTGAATCCCACTGACCGTGCGTCATAGGCGTGACCGTTTGGATTGGGCTCACGATCATGTCACATGGACGCACAACGATTGGGCTCCAGTTCTCTTTACTGATGAGTCCCGAGATTGCTTGGACTTCACTGACAGGAGGCAACGGGTGTGGCGAAGACAACGTGAGCGATTTAATGATGCCTACATCAACGAACACGACCGTTATGGTGGCGGATCAATAATGGTCTGGGGAGGAATAAGCAGGAACGGCAGAACGGACCTGCATGTCATGGGGAGAGGGACGATGACAGGGGTACGGTACTGGGATGAGATCCTCAATGTGTACGTAAGACCATACGCTGGTGCTGTTGGCCCTGATTTCATCTTGATGGATGATAACGCCTGTCCCCATCGTGCTAGGGTGGTGAATCAATTCCTAGAGCAGGAGACAATTGTCCGCATGGACTGGCCCAGCGTTCGCCGGACCTAAACCCTATCGAGCATGTGTGGAACATGCTGCAGGTCGCCATTTCGGTCGTAGGGCACAACCCACAACTCTAGAAGAGCTCGGAAATGCCCTTGTTGAAGAATGGAACAACATTCCAATTGCAAGCATCCGGGTTCTGATTGACAGTATGACCCGACGTTGTCAAGCCGCCATTCAAGCTAGGGGAGGCCATACCCGTTATTGACATTAACTGTGGTAATGAAACATCAAACGAACACTGTCTGTTTTCACTTTACATGTCAGAGGTGAAACCATGAAGTGTTCGTGAAAATAAAAAGTGTGAGGCTGCACGCTCATTTAATGTTATTAAATGCACTTGCAAATGTGTTTTGTGTCTGACTGCATGTCATTTATCCAATATATTGTTCATCAGTGGCAGTGACCAAATTTGCATGTCATTTCACAAAAAAATTCCTATGATCCCTATCAAATTTTGAGTAGTATATTATTACGCTAGGGAAAACATGAGATGGCAACAACAGCCATAGCTGAGGCTGGCTAATATTTGACTTAGCTGAGGAAATCCATTTTCGCACTGTAAAGAAAACACACTGCGCTCTATGATTGGTACAGCATTGTTTGGTTGCTAAGGAAGGAATGGCTGTATGACCGCAGCTGAGAATTAGTTAAATTTTTATTTACTTTAAACCCCATTTCCAGACATGTTGGGACACTGTGTAAAATGTAAATAAAAACAGAATGCAATGATTTCCAAATCATTTAAACTCTATATTTAATTGAGAATAGTGCAAAGACAATATATCAAATGTTGACACTAAGATTTTTTTTCATTTTTTTTAATATTAGCTAATTTTGAATTGTGTGACAGCAACATGTTTCAAGAAAGATGGGACAGGAGCAGTGTTTATTACTGTGTTGCATCACTTCTTCTTTCAACAATACTCTGAAAGCATTTGGGAACCGAGGTGACTAACTGCTATAGTTTCGGAAGCTAAATGTTTTCCTACTCTTGCTTGATATAGGCTTTCTGCTGATCAACCCTTCGCAGACTCCTTTGCCATATTTTTTTTTCATAGTGCACCAAATATTTTCAGTGGGTGACAGGTCTGTCCTGCAGGCAGGCCAGTTTAGCACCCGGCCTCTTTTACTACAGAGCCATGTTGTTGTAATACATGCAGAATTTGTGTTTGGCATTGTTTTGCTGAAATAAGCGAGGCCTTCTCTGTCGAAGACGTCAGGATGGCAGTATATGAAACTCCAAAACCTGAATATATTGTTTAGCATTAATGATGTCTCACAGATGTGCAGGTTACCTATGCCATGTGCAATAATGTATTTATTGCTATGATACTATGATGGATGCTGGCTTTTGAACTGTGCAGTGATAACAGGCTGGATGGTCCCTCTCCTCTTTAGCCTGGAGGACACGGCGTCCGTAATTTCCCAAAATAATTTCACATTTCTGATTGGTCAGATGACGGGACAATTTCCCACTTCGCCTCAGTCTATCTTAAATGGCATACAGTTGTAAGACAAATTTTTTTTCAGTAAGGTGAAATTATTTGACTTTTTTATTTTCCTTGGAAAAACCACATGTAAAGGAACAGTACGTTAAAACAAGCAAATATGTCATTTAGCTTCAAAATTGTATATTATAATATTTAATTCAATTCTTTATTATGAAAAATTTGAGCTAATACTGTACAGATAAAAAAGACGAGAAATCTTATAATCAAAGACTTTGTATTTTAAATGGCAATAATGGCAATTACTTTGCATGGTTTTTAAAAAAAATTTTAAACTTAGTATATTTTTTAATTGCTGTCTGTGCTTAATGATAACTACCTGTTTAAACGTTCAATAAAGTTTCTGTGGATCGACGAATTGATTTTAGATACGGGGGCATTATGCGTGGCTAGGTTCTCCTTATTAGTTAACTAAGACAAAAGCTGTTTTTAATATTTATAGTTACACAAATATCATTAAATATTATTAATATCATTAGCCTTCATTAACATAGCAGCTCACACCAACCCAGATCCTCTGCTTTTAAAATGCACTCCACAACATTCAAACATTTTTCCGCAAGGCATTTATTAATACATTTAAAACTGGCGTCTCCACTCTCTGAAGCGAGCATCACATTTTGGCTCGCTGTGTATTAACAATGAACTACAAGCCCAAGGCTGAAAGCCTCCAATGTGCAGCTGAGAAGATTTAAATAATGCGAAAACAGATATGCTGATTATAAAATAATGAAAATCAGAGCCGCAGTCTTCAACTGCAGAGAGAACTAGGCAGATCTGTTATTTTCAATGCCGTCCTGTGTCTCTGAGGTGAGGCTAAACTTCAAAACATCATCAGTTTTATTCTAGAAGCAAGCATTGAATAAGTACAGTCTGCTGTTACACTGCAGCCAAGGGTGAGCAGGCAGGGAATCTTGAAGTGACACAGACCGACAGTGAGCCAGCACTGCTGTCATATTCTGAAAAGTTTAAAATAGAATCAGGAAAATAACAATCAGCTGAAAACATAGCTATGCCACTCAATTCCAATGGTGTGCACTGCTTGTAATAAGCAACATAGGCTGACTTATAAAAAGATGTTAACACTCAAAAACAATCAGCCGAAAATTAATGTAGCCACTGCCCTTTGAGGCCAATTACTGATTTTCACCTCTTTTATCACCATGACAAGGTTGTTGTACAAGAATCACAATTATAAAGTATTTAGTTGGATTCTATATCCTTGCCAGGGGAGTTGGAACCACTTTTACTGCCCGTTGTTAGAATACTGAAATTCATTTCTGTTGCTAGAATCCAGAAAAAAAGGTCATATTATTAAAAAGCAAAAAGTCATTTCTGCAAGTTTGCATGGGCTTGATAATGTAGCTTCCTGTTTATACCCAAAAGTAATAACAGTGTGTGCACATTGATCAAGGAACGAATGCCTGCCATCGATGAAGACTGTACTTTGTGCTCCTGCAGCTGTGTTTTTATGAAAGCGCGTGTCGGCCAGCAAAAAACGCCATTCGAATGAAGAATCAGTCAGAGGCTTGTACACCAATAAGGAGTTTCCCTCTCTGTATTTTAGACTGTTTTCAGGTGCTCAGATATACTCCCATTAGCTATGGGTGAATTCTGTTTTTTCCACTGTCCAATATGTCCCTTCTAAATTTCTTTACCTTTTCCTCCCAAGTTTTCCTTAGAAACTTTTTTTCCCAGTAGCAAACAAGTGAGCAGAGCACTTCTGGGCTGTTTAAAGTAATTATGAGTATACGCACTTATATGATGTCCAGGACAGTCGTGGTTTCAAAATATAGGTCACTTGTCTAACCAATCTGCTACCATGGCAACATAATGTCCTGTCAATCAAACAAAAAGTGTTATATTTTGGACCCTCTGAAGTGAGTTTCAGGAGAATGAAAGGTTGAGTTTTGATTCTCCTAATTCTTCCCAGTTGTTGACCATCTGTTCTTTTAATTTCCTTTTGATCTCTCCAGCTGTGTCTTTGTCTCAGTTCTTTAGCAAAACTTGTATTACAGTTTAAATATTCGACAGAGAAATGGCTGCCAGCTTTACTGCTGTTGTCCTTAGGATCATACTCCCTCTCAGGCAGAGTCGATCTGGTTTCGACTTCACCGTCTCCACCCTCGTCTTCTTCGGCATTATTTCAGCGTCAGTAAACGAAAACAGCGTGCAATGTGCTGCCATGGCACATATCAGGGCCAGCAAGCTTCTTCGTGCGATCAATATTTACTCAGAACTTTTGAAGAAATTACAAGCTACATCTTTAAATGATTCATACGAGCAGTGTACAATCTTTTCATGGAGAAGGACAGTGTGGTGGATGGTGTCAGATCAGACTGGACACACCTTATTTACAGAACATGCACAGGAGGTTTCTGTCCTATCTCGTGAGAGGCTGCCTGTTCAGGCATTCAAAGAGACTCTTTAGCCAATAGAGGACTTAAATTAAGCATCTTAAGCACCAGAAACCATCAAAAACCAGCAGACAGAGTGACCATCCAAGATTTGAGTTTGAGACCCCCATTCAAAGGGCTGACAGAGGAATCCAGGGTCCAATTTAATAAAATATTGGTGGCAGAGACTACTTTTTCATGCTGAAACTTTTTTTTAATGGCGTGGGATAGTTATTCAGGAGTCAGGTGGAGGGAGGTGAGAGCTGCTCATGACATTAACCTTTTCAGAGGAGGATACAAAGTCATCTGCAGTGTCAGGAGAGCGAGTGGTGAGGAGGGATGAACTTTTGCGTGGGTTAGAAGTAGCAGACTAAACTGTGGAGAGAAATGAGGCAGCCATGGCCTGGGCAGATGAGAAGGCGACTAGGAGGTAAGGGAAGATTTTGAGTCTTGATCTGTCACTGTAATGGTGCATAAACCGGGAAAAATTGCCTAACCACGTATTCCAATGGAGCAGGGAGCTGAACTAAAAAATACAGCTAAGCACATCATGCCATAAGGACAACATT
Organism: Gymnothorax javanicus; assembly: GCA_029692085.1. NCBI lineage: Eukaryota > Metazoa > Chordata > Actinopteri > Anguilliformes > Muraenidae > Gymnothorax > Gymnothorax javanicus. Next base: position 17,639,975 of record CM056201.1, read on the forward strand.
GCCGTTTGGCTTTGTTTATTCGACCTTGTTTGGTGGTTCCCATTTGTCTTCTAGGAGACCACCAGCCTGACCCAGGCACCAATAGATCTGTTCCATCTGGAGTGCACGTAATGTCACTAATCAGACCCTTGATTGGTTGTATCAGGCATGTTCTTGGAACACATCAAATATCTGGGTCCATTAGTAGCTTCCCTGAGAGACAGTTTGGACTCGTGGTCTCGGTGTGGTCTTGGCCAAGTTAATTTTAAAATGTCATCTGGGGCGCCCCGGTGGCCCATCGGTCTAAGCGCGCGCACCATAAAGGCTGTGCCCTTCCTGTGGTGACCTGGGTTCGATGTCGGCTCAGGTCATTTGCTGCATGTCTTCCCCAACCTTCCTGTTACTCTCTACTGTACAGCTGCCTAATAAAGGAGAAAATCCCAAAAAATAATCTTTAAAAAAAAAAATGTCATCTGATTTAGTGCCTCAAACAGTAATACCACTACTAATCTTTGGGCCAAATTCAACCAAACTGTCCAGTAGCCTCCATTGCTGACGTCTTATGTAGTTCTTGTGAATGAAGGATCCTCGCGCATCAGCTAGTGAAGGCTAAGATCCGGTGCTTCTCAGTCTCGGACAAAAATTTCATGGAAAAGGTGAAAAAAAACTGGAGCACTTTCGGATACCAAAAAGCCTTTAATAAATGCGAATCGGAGAAAAAAAAACTGGCCAGCGTTTCGACGTTATCAGGTCTTCATCAGAGTCAGACAATTCACAATGAATGTCTCATTTAAAAGTTTCCAACAGATGTACCTCATAATTAGTCAATTAACAATTACCAAACAAAACATTAATATGAAACAACCAATTATGACGTCACACACAAGTTAGCCGTTCACAAGAACACTTAACAAAATTATACTCTGAAAACATAATTTACAAAAAACATGAAAAATTAAGTTCCTCACTGAGACCGAAGCGGTTCAACCGTATGAAGCGTATAAATCCAAAATGCCTCTCTGCGAAGCAAGCGATTGACAATGTCACCTCCCTCGAAGATGGGTAGATTTTCTCAATTCCCCAAAACCGCATAGAAGCAACAGAACCGTGATTAGCTTGCACATAATGGCGTGCAATAAGCGTAATCAAGTTTTTAGTTCGAATCGCTGTTTTATGTTCGAAATCACGAATTTTCAACGAGCGTTTAGTTTGACCCACATAGACTAAACCACACGGACTTAAGTATATAAACCACATGGGTTGTATCACAATTGATAAAAGATTTTATTTTGTATTTTTTGCCCGAGCGTGGATGAGTAAACTCTTTTAGTTTAGAAGAATTTGAGCATTGAACACAATGACCACATGGATAAAAACCATGAGGTTGACTAGGTAACCATGAGGAACTTAAAGGTCTTTGAATCTCAGAGTGAACAAGGCGATCTCTTAGATTTGGCCAACGCCTAAATGAAAAAAGGGGAGATTAGAACTCATTTGCTGTAAAGCAGGGTCACTTTTAAGTATACTCCAATGTTTTAAAATAATGTTCTTGATTTTACCAGCCAATGGTGAAAACTCAGTAGAAAAACAAATGCGCGACTGACTTGGAGCCTTTGGCTTTCTGATGAAGAGTATTCTTCGATTTGACCGTGCTGCTCTCTGATAGGCCGAAGAGATTTGCGTCATAGGGTATTCCGCATTTTGAAACGTTCAATTAATTCACTACTTTTTGACTCGAATTCTTCATCAGTACTACAATTCCTCGCATCGCAAAAAATTGCCCAATTGGAATATAACTAATTAAATGTTTGGGATGATTACTATCAGCTCTTAGCAAGGTGTTTCTGCTTAAGGGTTTACGAAAAATCGTACTGAATTAATTGAAACAAAATCTTGGGGATACCCTATACCCATCTTCGAGGGGAGGTGACATTGTCAATCGTTTCTTCTCCGCCAAAGGCTCCAAGGCATTTGTTTTTTTTACTGAGTTTTCACCATTGGCTGGTAAAATTAAAGAACTTAATTTTTCATGTTTTTTGTAAATTATGTTTTCAGAGTTATAATTTTTTCAAGTGTTCTTGTGAACGCCTTGTTAACTTGTGTGTGACGTCATAATTGGTTGTTTCATATTAATCATGGTTTTGTTTGTGGTAATTGTTAATTGACTAAATTATGTTTACATCTGTTGGCAAAAAATACAAAATAAGACATTCATTGTGATACAATTGTCTGACTCTGATGAAGTGTCCGTGATAACGTCTATGTGGGTCAAACTAAAACGAACATAAAACGTGAACTAAAAAGATTTTTTCTCCGATTCGGTTTTGGGGAATTGAGAAAATCTACCCACTATTAAAGGCTTTTTGGTATAATCCGTCATAATTGGTTGTTTCATATTAATGTTTTGTTTGTTAATCCAGTACATTTGTTTTTTTGTCTTATCTGATAGTTCGTTTCCCTCACACAACAATGTCTGCGCACTCGAGCTGGGTTTATGTTAAACCAATCAGAGAGAAGCTCTGAAATTATGAAGCTATGGGCGCAAACTGTTGTGGAAGGTAAGTGAAAAATGTAAGATGTCTACAACGGAGGCTAACCAACACCAACATGTGGAAAATGTTCAAATGGTGGAATTTCTTCGGGTTTCTTCAGTGTTGAAGGTTTCCTGAACACAAGTTCTTTAGCTGCAGAGCAGCGCATTTCAGTCTGCACTTCAGTAGTTAGATGTTTGACGCGGAGCTGGACGCTATTATGGTGAAGTCACTTGATTCCCTTTCTGTTCTCATCCAGTCGGCTTGTTATTCTTGAGAAGTTTTCTAATAAACGGTTGCATCACGTACGGCTCACAAACAGTTCGCTTGAGGAATATACAGCAGTATCAACAGTAAGAACACGACTTATGAAGGAACATCGAGGTGGCTTTTTCCATTTTCACATATTTTTCTGTATTCGATCCCATTCTCATTCTACATACAAAACAAAAGTCATTATCAATGAGTTTTTTAGGAGTTGCTTCACCTGCTATGTTTCTTTGTTAATATTTGACAGGAGAAGCCCAAAAGAACTGTCAGTGAAAAAGCATTCTTTTCATTCGCTTATTTCGCACAATGCCATTACATCACAGAACTCAAAACCCGGCTCGAGTGAGCAGACGTTGTCGTTTGAGGGAAGAAAACCACAAAGACGTCTGCAACGGAGGCTAACTGTCCAGAACTTTGCCTTTAACCGCTGTCCACCGAACATATGCTGGCATGTTGAAGGCCGTCACCAGTTGGGGTGAAAGATGGCGATGATTGTCGGGGCTCATGGCAGAAGGGAGCCCATAAAAAAAAAAGAGGGTCCAGAATTTTTTGATATGGCCTAATCTATGCTAAGTCTTAACAGACCGCTAACTGTGCAGGGATATTGGAGATGGAGCTCGATGATAAATGTTTCATAACATCTGAAGCATTTCGTGCAGCACCTCGTCTATTTTCTGTCGTCTGAGCACATTTATTTACGTGTTTGTTTTTAAAAATCAAAATGTCTCCTTAGTGTGCTGTGACTTGCAAAACGAACAAATAACAAACAGATGATTTCTTCAAGCTATTTCTGAAGTTGGGCAATTGATGGTTCATTGAAAAATTACCAAAGATTTTACTTGTGATGAGTTGTAATTTAGAGCACACATTTTACTCTTGCATGAGTAATAACTTAAAAAGCAACTACAATAGAAAGATTGTTTGAACAGCGAGCAACTGAACCTATTGAACATTTCAGTAAATAAAGTAGATACGTGAAGATAAGTAATTATGTCTCTGTTAAACCAAAAAGATACATTCACAGAATATGTATATTATTGTAAAATTTTTTTTTGCCTTGAATTGACGACAGATGCCACAGTCATTGGCAAGTTTATATATGTCTTAATTAGATGGTAAGTAATTACCACCAGCTTTGTATTTGAATAGCGAGTTTTAATTATGTTCTGGCATCTCTGTGAATTGCACACATGGTGTTCTGCAAACAAAACCTTGAGTAATTTTTGCTACTTAGTGCTTTTCGTTCTCCACTAGGGCCTTGTCACAGTCAGTAATTGTTTTCTGGTGCCTGTGATGGTTTTTCTGGCATTAAAATCATTGCAGTTCATCGGTGGGTTATGACAATATTCCTATCATCTTTGTTGCTCTGCACCTTAATATTATTGCTTCTTGGGAAACTTTCTTTGTAATTTTAACAAACTTGGCATTTGCTGTGAATGAATTTAGAATCTTTAGTGAGAATAATACTTTCATCAACCATATTTAATCTCTTATATTTGCAAATTGCATTTTCTTTGCTAAGAATGTAAATTGAAACCCACCCAATCTGTGCAGTATTATAGGCTCTTAGTGGACCGTATCACCTGGCCAATATGCTGCAGACATGCAGGTAATTTCTGCAGGTGCAGCCAGGAAAGGCTATGAATTTCATATCTCTTGTGACTGATCAATGTACACTGGCTGGGCCTAAAATAAATCATCGCGTGTGAGTAAAATGTATGCTCGAAGCAAATATGCTTTGCCTGCACAAAAAACATCGCCCAGTGTGCGCAAGGTAGTACATCCCAATACCAGATATGCTATGTGGATGACACCACACTTGAACCACTGAACATGAGGCTGTCATTACACTGTGTATGCTGGAGATGGTCAAATCATCGAACACGAGGCCGCAAACCCCAGCTTTGTGAAGTTTAGAATGTTCTGTTCTTGTTGAGTCTGGTTCAGATTTGGATTAATTCCATTTGGAGCTGTAGCTCAGTGATTATTGGTGAGTACTCCATCAACTGACCATAGGTACCTATTGGAGAGCTTGGCTTGCAGCCACTTTCCTGTTGTTGGTTTTTGGTGTTTGACTTTTGTTACGTATTTTTTTTTTTTTTTTTTTTTTTACTGTTTCCTTTGCCATATTAACCCCTTTGTGCAGAATACTAAATAATGCCAATGTTTCCTGTTTTGCTTGAGCCTATTTAAGCTTTATAACTCAGTATTTGTGTCACAGAGACTCTGGAAAATTATTCCAGTGAAGCTAGACATTTGTAAATTCAATTAGAGAATTGTTTAGGAATTAAATTTAGGAATGTATGGAGACGCCGTCTATATCGGCGCAAAGGGGTTAACCTCTTCAACATGGGGTTTTCAGTGACGTGCCATCAGAGTTATAAAAGTCCTCCATTTCATTTTTTTCGCCCTGTAATTACTCCAAACCACTTCTCATTAGCAGCCAAACATTAATTCGCTCCTTCATGAGGATTTATTGGTAGAATGACTGGCTAACTTGCCTTTCACTTGCCTTATTGTTCCTTGACTCCCCAAGTTATAAAGCATTTTTTCGAGCCACTTTAATGATGATATTAGATTTCAATATGTACCAAATACATCAAATGGATATTTTCCATTTTATGTCATGCCATGGCCATAAAAAACATAGCATCCTGGGTTTGAATATTTCTCTCAGTATAAGTGTGATGTAGCTTCAGTGAAGCGCTGCAGCCAGCAGACTCAGAATATATATGTGACATTACTGGGTCTCATGCAAGAAGCGATGTAAGAACAAATTTTCTCTTATTTTTTTTGTATCAATTTTTTCTTATTTTGTTCTTACCCATTGATTTCTGGGATGCACCAGTGTTTTCTTATTTTTGCTCAGGGGCGCTGTGCAAGCCAAATTTTAGGGTGGGCACAGCTTATCTATACTGTGCAATTTTAATATGTCTCCTTTACATAAATAATACCCATGCAAATAAGCTTTTTTTAAAAAAATTGAACTTTGTAGTTTAGAATTCAACAAATCTTTTCCCCCACAGTTTTCTGTTATAGGCTACATAAATAAAAAATAATATTCAAAAAAGAGTCCAAATGTCCTATACCCAGCAGGCAGTTAATAGTCAAACCACTTACACCACATTCCTTCCCCATCCTGATGCTTGGTGGGAACATGTTCACATGCATTGCATGAGTTTTAGCCTCGTGATTGACTGAAATATTTGCATTCAGGAGAAGGTGTACAAGTGTACCTAATAAAGTGACCACCGAGGTCAGCCTGCGCATTCGGTAGCAAATCAGTAAAAGGCAGAGCTAAAGAAAAATCCTCCGTACATTTGAATCCCAGTTAGCCTGAAGTATAAAACCCAACCTAATTGTGAGGCATTATCTGAAAATAGCTCTGCGTCTTTTCACCTCAGTAGCTACAGAATAAGTTTTGATCATTCTCATTTCAAGAAGCAATAACAACAACAACAACAACAATACTTCACTAGGTCGAGGGAAATTTGCTGCTGAAGTCGCAGTCTTCAAGAATTGTCCGGAATAACCCTACCATAGATGTTTGTCCACTCCATCGAGTCTTCGCGAGTGTATTTGATGTGACATCACGAACCATACAACAAAAGGATAAGAAAACAATTCAATATCTTTAATATTAAATCGATGGGTAAGTCATTTAACGTAGTGTTTTGCGTTGTCAAACTATTTACACACGCGTAGCCATCAGCACAAGGGATATTTCTAAAAATAAAACAACCAAAAAATACCCACATTTAATTGGCGATTGAAATAAAGTACGTTCTGAAGCAAGGGAATACATTTCAAGCCTGAGTAGCTAAGCTTAGTGTTAGGCTACCTGTCCACTCGTCAGCATCACATGCAAGCTTGTCCGTGCAACCTGCTGGGGAACGGCAAATACCAGTATCATCTGTTATGGGCTCGTGTCGACCGACAGTGCGCTACACTAAGTTCCCGAGATCAATCCCGCCTCTTGACCAAAGATACCAATAGAAGTTCATAATGAGACTACCCTGAGACGAGTGGATGACACATGAGCTGCAGAGCGTTGCGCTTATGGATAAGTGCTGCTGATTCGCCATAGCTAAAGCTGATTTTGCGACATGGGGAAAGGGGGGGCAAACCTCCACAATTCACGTGCCCGCCATAAATGTATAGGCACAGCGCCACTGTTTTTGCTCTTCTCTTAGGTAAGAGAAAATTTTACAATTGGTCGAGAGCACTCTTACTGAGATAAGAGAAAACAGAAAACTGTTATCTCTGTGCACTAATTACTTGTTCAATGCACGGAAGACAAGTTTTAAAACCTAAACATTGAAAATGCATCATATAATCACATTTTCATTTTTTATGTTTTTGAGAAATTATAATAATTTGATTATTTAATTCTTGGGCTAAAGAGTTTGGCCAGCTGATCCTAAGTAGGACTAAGCTATTAAAACCCTTAGATACTTGCATGCGTTCTGCTCCTGAATGACTTATCTATTGCTGTTGGATGCTTTGACCATCCAGGCTTTGCACAGAGAGCGCGTTTTTAGAGATTGTGCGGATCTGTTTGCTGAGACAAATGAATGGCTATACCAAATGTGAAAGCAACCGTACTTAAGCAAGGAAGATAACGGGAAGCCGGGGCACAGTGAATCAAGGGGCACAGTGAATCAGGGCATTTTTTTCAGAATTGACAAGGGGGAATACCAAAATGACATCATCACTTTTTGTGTTTGGGGACTCCCCATCCAACAAAGCTCACTTGGTATCTTCAGGATCACTACTTACAAAATAGCAAGGTAAAGTATGTTTTTCGGCATCAAAAGTAAATTTCTACAAATTCAGTTTGTAAGCCATATCCTGTAGACCACCAAGAAATATAAATCAAAACATGATGCAGTAGTTAGTGTGTTTATTTGTCATTATTACTGAATGGATGTTTGCAGCATGGACCAGGAGAGGCAGTTTAGGTCAATGAGTGCACATGGGGCACAGTGAATCGGGGCAGAGTGAATCACTGGAAAAGTGATTCACTCTGCCCCGACCATGTGATTCACTGTGCCCTGTGTGGTATTTGATCAGATATGAGGACCTGACTCCTTTTTAATGATAATTCGTTTTAGAAGTGAGAGGTTCAGTTTGCTCACCCAGAGTCATTGCAGATGTCACCCCCATACAGTAATTTTGTTAATCTATAATGAGAAAGCCTGTGCAGCATCTTTAACAAGGTTTAGTGTTTAAATAAATTTGGTAAAATTAAATGAATGGAATTCACTTCACTTTATTGAGAGTGATTCACTGTGCCCTGGAACCTGATCCACCCTACCCCGGCACCGGGGCACAGTGAATCACTTGGATGTTTTTTAAAAAAATGTATCTCACCAAAAATGTGACGGTAGTGGAGAAGATCTGATGCCTTGTGTATATACACAACACCCAGCCCTTTATGCTCAGTACATAATGCTTGCTTACAAACAGTATGAGAAAATCAACGAAATAATTTTTCCGATTCACTGTGCCCCGGCTTCCCCTACTGTTGTATGTTACGGCTCTCTTGTTCTCACAAATGCAGCGGCGAAAAGATATCTCCATTCAAACGAAGAAATTAAATGCTTGCTCGAAATGAAGACCGATGAAAACATACAATCAACTGGATACTACATTCATGGAATAATTCGTGAGTAGTTACATTCGCGTGGTTATCACAGATTATAAAACGGGTGCTTCCCATCCTTAAATGTGATTGGCTGAGCCACGTTCCATGCCGGTATAAAATCACTGTAACCCACTGTATTCTGAGGCAGACCGCAGCACAAAATATTCCTGCACGCCTGGCCTCGCAACCAACTACTCTGCGCTTGACTGACTCGTTAGGTTACATTTGTTTCAAGACTTTTAGCTCGTTATGTCAGTGTTAGCGAAGTTTAGCCTTTAACCCGCTAACCAGTTGGCAATCTACCTAGCTAGCTATAGCATTATAGATTTCGATATCACTTTAGCTTGCTAGCGATGTTGCTAACTAGCTCGCTATTTCAGTATGAGTGATAAATTGTTAATTTTTTTCTTGCGTGTTTATTTTATGGGCTATGTGTAGGGTAACCACATCCACTGTAGTAAACGCTAGCTAGTTGACAAGCTGGCTAGCAAACTAATGCACAATTCAACATTTTCCTGGACACCGGCAAGTGTGGAGGACAAAAGTAAATCTTGTTCCCTACTCTCGCTGCTGGTTGTAATGATATGGCCGATAGGCGCGAGTTGAGAACAAGGAAACTCGAAAACCGAAATGAACGTAAAATTATTTAACGTGGCCTTCGGGAGACCGAAGGAGACATTCCAAATAGCCTGCTTTCATAGTAAATCTACATTAACGAGCCCAAATAGCCTGATGTGACATGATAATGGGCTAGATGAAAAAGCAATCTTAGCGTCTGTGTTGTTTTGCCAACCATTCTGTCCACTCGATCTTGCTTGGTGGAAGAAGCGAATAGTTCTCAATTTTATTGTTGCATTATTACCAATAAATTGTTTTTTTTTTTTTTTCTTATGTGTTTATTTAATGGGCTATATGTAGGGTAACCGTTTTATAAAAGCAATAAGCCCCTTGAAGCAGTGGGTTACAGTGATTTTATAACGGCGGAGGGGCACTAAGGCATTCCGCTGCGCGTCGTGCCTTAGAATGCCCCTCCGCCGTTATAAAATCACTGTAACCCACTGCTTCTTGGGGCTTATTCCTTTAATAATAGATCAGTGCCATGCCAAACTAAAGAAAATGCGGCTGCGATATTTTAAAGTGCGGGACGCAGTGCGAAAGTCTGGCAGCTCAAGTTATGAGATAGATTTTCGTGATATGAGGCAGTGGATGGCATAATTGGCCAAAAACGCAAGGGCGAAAGAATTCTGTATGCAACATCCACCTATATCGAATGTAGTCAGTACATTTTCAGCTTACCTTGATGTTTGGGTACCCAAGAAAAGATTCGGATGTGTAAAAACATCAAGCATTCAGTCAAGAAAATTTCGAGTTAAATTTTTCGTGCTGCTATACATGGTAATCCATGTTACTGATGACACACTGGGTTGTGTGTAATCTGTAACATGGGCACGTGCAGCATATGCATTCGCGATATTAGTATTCGATATTAATATTCTAAACCCCTTCTCAATAACAAAACCCCCGAAATATATTGGTGCCTCGTTTTAAAATCGTTCCCCATTTCAAACCACCTAGGTGCATACTGCAACGCGCTGTATCAGAATTTTGACATGTATGAAAGTGTACTCGGGTACGGTACAATACTACTAGTATGAAAGCTGACCAGCAGGGGGAGAGGGGAGGGGGGAAATCGGTAAGAGCGTTTGGTGCATCCTGAGTTAATTTCTCTTATTTTTTCCCTTGGAAAAAAAAAGAGAGAAAATATAAGAGAAATTTAAGAGAATGATGCTGCATGAGGCCCATTGAGTTTTGACATTGAAGTTGAATTGCAACTTTAATTCGAAGGTGTTTTCACCCATATCAGATTAACTGTCCAGAAATTACCGTGCCTTTCCTTGGCTACATACTCCCCCAATTTTGGGTATCTTCCCCGGTGATTCTCTGCCAGGCTTGTGCTGCAGCCATTTTCAGTTCCTGCTTATTTCAGGGACTTTTTGCCTGCTGTCTCCTCTTTAGCATCTAAAATGCATCTTCAGTTCAATCCAGATCCGAAGACTGACTTGGCCAACTGCAAAAATATATATATATTTTTTAAATTGTCCTCTAATGAATTATGATGCTCATTGTATTATCCACAGCTGATTTTTCAAATTATTTTTATTTATTATGTTTATTCTATGATCTTGGTTGTCTGGCGGCCAACAAACGGCTTTCTTTTAAGAATGATTTTCATTGAACCTTTTGAAGAACAAGCATTTTAGAATTTGTTCATTTATTTTTCTTTCAAAATTCTTAGACCATTTTTTTTTTTTTTTCAAGCAGTTACAACCATAAAATTTGCACCATAACATTCAGTTGGGAACATTCTGCACACATGCTGTAATTATGATCTCAGACTTGACATGGTTAAATGAGGGGTGTTTTTGCATTGTCCTGATAACACTAAACGTGTTTCAGCCAGTCCTCGTTTGACACCAGCTCCCATCTCTAGCTTCAATCCCAAATCAATCCAGAATATGCAAATGCCTCATTAGAGCTGCTTGCCTCCCTGCCAATATGAGTCAGGCTACTTGAGCAAAAAATACCAACTGGCTCCGCAAAGGTCAATAGAATATACAGAATAGAAAGAGGTTGATCTTGAGGACAAACTGAGAATAATAAACTGATTTTGCATGAATTTTTTCTTGAGGTTTGTCCCTTTTTATGACGAAATATGAATGACAAGTGTATTGTGAAGTGTCTCACCAGTGTGAATTAGATTAATGCATCCTGTTTGTTGTACATTGATTCAGATCGTAGGATTTTTTTATGCCAGTGTGTCCATGCAAAGACAAAAATCAGTATTCAATTGTGTCAGTATCTGTATTTAGTTTGTGTTTTTTTTTAAGTTATTAGCTTTATTTATTGCTATGCTTTCCATTTCCATGTTTTCCATGTTTGTCTTTTCCCCATGTTTCAACATGCATGTGTTTACCTCTGCACTTCCGTGCATCATGTCTCCCCACTTAAGTATTTTAGTGATTGAATCATTGTCTCATTTGTAACCTTGCCCCTTTGTTCTTTGCACTTGCTTCCCTTCCCAGCAGGGTCTCGTTACCCATAACAATATGTTACGGTCATAACAATTACAAAAAAAAAAAAAAATGCAAAGCAAACACAATGACTTCTGACATAGTTTTAGTTTAGTTTAGTTTAGTTTATTTCGGTCTTTGATTTGACACAACACCTCATTGCGCAATAGAATCCACAACTCAACACAAAAAATCAGCCAGACAAGGTCCAAGAAAAAACAAACAACAACAAAAAGCAAAGCAGAATGAACAAATAAACAGATAACTAAAGGCAGCGCTCAACAAACATCCAAGACCGAAAAGGTGTAGGCTGAAGCATAGCTTATTACGCCTACCCTTTTAGAAACAGGTTATATTACGCTCTGCAATCTACTATTTCATTTATATGAACAAAGGAAAATGACAAAACAAAAAAATAAAACTCTAAAGCATAAAAGGCACCAAAGCTCATAATTCTAGTTTATATAAATTGATCATCCTGCTTTTAAGTATATTTTTAAATATATTTATTGTACTACATGTTTTTAGATCATTTTCAAGATTATTCCAAAAGTTGACTGCTGTTACAGTTGTACATCTTTGTTTTATGTTGGTTCTAATTTTTGTCTTTGTAAACATACATACCCCTCTAAAGTTATAATAACTTTGTCTTTTTTTGAACATTTTCTGAATACAGTCAGGCAGCATGTTGTTATTGATTTTTTTGAGCAGTTTTAAAATCTGTGCAGTTTTTAAATTCCACCTGTTCATATGTATTTATAAATAATTGGTTGGTTGGTTGCTTATAGTCTGCTTTGTTTATGATCCGTATTGCTTTTTTTTTGGAGTAAGAGGATTGGTTTTGTAATTGTTTTATATGTGTGTCCCCACACTTCAATACAATAAGTTATATATGGTTTTATTAGAGATTGGTACAGGATTTTTAGTGAATTTGTTGTTAGGATGTTTTTACATTTGTACAGAATTGCAATGGTTTTTGATATTTTGTTCTTTAGAAAGTTTATATGTGGCTTCCAGCACAGCTTGTGATCAATAACAACTCCGAGAAACTTGTTTTCAAAAACTCTTTCCACTTCCACATTGTCTATGGTGATTTGCACTCTTTGATTTATTGTACGATTTCCAAAAATAATAAATTTGGTTTTGCTTACATTTAAAGATAACTTATTCACATCAAACCATTGTTTTATTTTTTTAAGATCTGTTTCCACTGTATTCAGAAGGTGCTCGAGATCTTTGCCGGAGCAGAATAGGTTTGTATCATCCGCAAATAGTACACAATTAAATTTACAGGAAACATAGCAAATATTGTTTATGTACAGTATGAAGAGCTTCGGGCCCAGTACTGATCCTTGTGGAACCCCACATGTAACCCTCCTCAATTCAGACCGTTCATTATTTATTTGGACGTATTGATATCTGTCATCCAAATAGTTTTTAATCCATGAGTTAGCCACCCCTTAAATTTACTTTATCTGTTATGTTGTCTTGTCACTGCTCTTTTGTCATGGATATATCAGTTTCACATCAGCCGAATGCAAAGGGGTAACAGTAATGCATTTGAATTATTTTATATATATTTTTAAACAGAATATTATCAGAAATGTCTGGGGGGTTATCATGATATATTTTCCCAAATGTTAGATGAGCCTTTGTGCTCTTTTCGGTAAGTCGTGGTATTTGCTTTGCAGCTCTCCCATAGATGAAATTTTTGTCCGGCTTCTATCTCTTATTGTGGAATCATGAGCATTAACCATAACTGAGGCTGGTGAGTCCTACAGTTCTTTAAATGTTTGTCTTGGTTCTCATGTGACAACTTGGAAGAGTCATCGCTGCATTCTTCGAGGAATTTGGTTGGCCAGCCACTGTTCATCACTGTTCCTAGTAGATAATGGCTCTCACTGTGGTTTGCTTGAATCCCAGAGCCTTAGAAATGGTTTTGTAACTGAGAGAAGTTGACAACTTTGTTTCTCATCTGTTCTTAAGTTTCTTGAGAAAATTTGTGGCATTGTGTGCTGCATTTTGCCAACTTCACATTGCTAAGCAGGAACTTTTTAAGTGATGCTTAGATTTAGCAGGGCTGGCAGTAGCCTAATCATGCCTGGATGTGTCTAGTAAATTGAACCCAGCTATCAATTTAATTTGTTTACTTCATTAATTTGATTACTAAGGGGGCAAAGAGGGAAATTAGTTTTTCACAAAGGGCGAGGTCGGGTTGGGTAGCTTTTTTTTCCTTCCATAAATGAAATCATCAATTAAATACTGAATTTTATGTTTACCTGGGTTATCTTAATCTAATATTAAAACTACTTTGATAATCTGAATAATATGCAAAAATAAAAGAAATCAGGAAGTGGAAAAATACATTTTTACAAAACTATATTCATGTTGGGCACCAAGATAGCCACCGCATGAATCAGCGGAGCTAAGAATTCGGCCTTCTGAGAAGGAACACATAGAACCATTGACAAATCAATTCATTTAAATTTTAAATGGCACTTTTCACGGATGAACTGTCTCAACCCCTGCAAAACATAAGAATAATTCAAGAACAAAATTCAAATTTCAAGAACGTTTCAAGCATTCTTCAAGAACAGTTCTTGAAATTTTCCCAAGGGAAAGACGCTTAACAAAATGACAAAAGGACAAAGGCTTTACCCTAAACTCACAAAATAGAAAATTATGCTTAAAAAAATACTTCAGGTTGAGAGAAAAGCCCTAAAATAGTGCAAAGAGAACTTCCCATTGGGTAGAAGAACCAAGCTATAGTGGGGCAGCCTAATAGTAATTGGAAAAGAAGTCCATGCATTTGCATATGTACACCATTAGTCGAAAGTTTTTGCACACCCCAATATTTTCTGTAATTGTTACAATTTTTTTATATTTTATTCTTGTGAAATAGTCTCATATTGGTTATATAACAGAAAGGTAGGAAAACTGAAGCCCAATGTATAAACCATGTATATGACAACACAAATTAAGAAAAACAGGATCAGTCATTTTGTCAGTATTTAAGCAGATCAGTAACGATGGTCTAATCCAGTGCTTCTCAAACCTCTCCTGGAGGTCCACTTGTCCTGCATGTGTTAGATCTCTCCCTGCTCCAGCACAGGTGATTCAAATGATCTACTCATTACCAAGCAGCTTCAGGGGGTTGACAGCGATCTGATCATTTCAATCACCTGTGCTGGATTCCTTTTGGATTTTTCTTTTAAGATTATTATTTATAATAAACAACTATTGGGTTCCAGTGATTTCTTTGTTGTAAACATACGTGTAAAATAAAGACTTAACAAGATCTTAGGGTGTGCAAAAAACATTTAACTGGTAGTGTATGTAGCTCAAGAAGGTTGTGACGTCTGGTCAATCAGAATAGCCCAATGCAGAAACCTGTAGCTGAGTGCAGGATTATGTATTGCAGCCTACCGTCTCACCAATGGCAATCCAGATCTTTACTTGACATGTTAATGAATGGGGCTACTTATCTTAGGAATGGTGCAAATGTATCACCCTGTCTAATTAATCACTCTATTTTTAAAATTCTTCCCACAGTTGGAGTGAAATGGCAAAATGGTGACCTTCAAATGCCCTCGCATACAGCACATTCTTATTAAGCCACACACGTAAATACAAGCTGGATTAAAATCAAAGGAAAGGTACATGCGAAGGACATAAGCTACCTAGAAATAACTAAAGAGCTTATCTAGCTAGGAAGCAAAAATCTGGGACTATGCATAAGGTGGTCGGAGGCACAAACACATAACAAGCAGGCAGAAAAGAAACAAACAAACATACAAACAAATAAACTGATAAAGAAAAAAAAAAAAACAAACCTGGGCTAGGAATTTCAAAGAAAAATAGTGCTTAGTACAGTGAAATCAAGGAGATCAACTTTCTGCAGAAACAGTGTTAGATTTATGGGGTGTTGGGGAGGTTAATCTTCTTATAACAAAACAGAACTCCCCACAATCATCACACATTGGGGATCACTTTTGAGTGAGCATGAGATATCAAATTTATGAAAGAAGAGTAGTAATTTTTGATTATTCCGTGCCTTTGGTGCGCACTGAGTAACACAATGGGTCCTTGCTGCAAAGTGAATGCACTTTGAATCTTCTCCAACACTGCCCTAAAATATGCTCTTAATGTAAATAATTTTTTTTTGTTACGATTACAATTACAAGATTACAAGAACAGTTATTTATCTTTTGGAAATTGGGATTACTTTTTCATTATAAAAACAATAATCCAAAACTGAGACCTATTTTAAGTCGTAGGTCACCACTGTGCCCTTATCATTAGCCAGTCAAGCCCCATTAACCCAGTTTCTCTCCTCTGTTGCAAAATAGAAGCCTATGTTTGGAAAAATTGCATTGCCTGTAGCCAGACTTTTCTCTCACTAATATCAATGGAAAGAGTGAGGAGGGGCAGATAAACTCTAATGAAAAACAAGGCAACTAGAAATTAGCCTCATAGACCATTACCCATGTGACTGAGTAGGTGCCAGGTCATTTTTACAGGTGCATGGGCAGGCTAGTTCCTGAACAACAGTACGGTAAAGTTTGTTCTCAATTTCTGGCAAAGATCCAAAATGGTTGATTCTGCCAAAGTCCGAAAGGGTCTGATTGCACAAAGCTGGTTATCCTGGCTATCCAGATAATAGCCTGGCAAAAAAAGAAACCAGGAACTGAAGAAATCTTCAGTATTAAAATAAGTGAATAAAAACCGTTTCAAACAGTGACTGATTTATGCGGCAACACCTGTATTAACAGATAAAGCAAGTTCTTGTCAAATAGTCAAAGTGAAAGAGGCGAAGCAGAGGGAAATTAATGTTGATATATCTTAGGTCCTCTTTCAGAATTTTTTTTTTTTTTTTTTTTTGTATTTATGTCCAAAGGCTGAAGCAGTCCTCACAAAAATGAAAGGAACTGAGTTCTGTGTGAGGAAACTGGGTTACTTTCAGTCAGGTTCGCTTTGTTAAGCTCTCTGCAGAAAATGTATGGCTGCAAGAACAGTTAATATTTGAATTCCAGGTCTATACCACACTACTTCAGACCAGTGGGACAGTGATCCATTCAGTTTTCGAGAGCTCTTGTCATTCCATTAACATTCTCAAACTTCAGACCTGAGCTAGACCGGTACAAAGAGGTCAGTAATGAGTTGAATCAGGTGGTTAAGAGCTCTGTGGAATGAAAACTGGCAGACAGTGCAGCCCTCCAGGGTGAGAACAGAGTAGCACAGTCTCTGCAGTATGATATATTAGCCCGGGCATCAGTAATGCGGATATATTACCAGCACTTTCAGGGTAATATGCAGCTTGTTGAGGTCTATTTTGGACTACAGTGAACCCCAGCGGGATAAGTTATAACTTTTGTACTCGAATAAAGGAATTAAATATTGACCATGGTCATCAAATTTTACTGGAAATTGAATGTGATTAATAGTGATGGAGGCAGAATCGGCTTCCTCCTGTTTGGCAAGGGATCCATTGAGCTGTACTCCCTCCTTCTCATTCCTCTCCCACATACCAGGATATGTTACCCAGATAATACGCGAAGGCAAGATATGGGCAGGGTCCGAATTTTTTTTTTTTTTTTTTTTTGGTGTAGTTTTCTTGCTAATGTCACAACTCAGCTCTATGGAAAAGGCTCTCAATCACTGCACTAGGGTGAGTAAAATTGTGGCATTACAGTACTTTTATATCCCAAGGAAGCACCACTGTAAGGCAGTTACTGCCCACGCTCATTAGTCATATTATTTAATGCAAAGTGCTCCAGTTACCCCTCAAAGATTGCTAAACAAAACATAGCCTGGCATGGGTTATATTCAAGTGGACGGAATTAGGGCATGGGCAAGATTAGGACACTTTAGGTTAGTTAGTTGTTTTCATGGTGCCAACAAGTAGAGGTAAAAGTGGCACTTGAAATCTTCTATGGACAAATTTTTGCATCATCATATTAATCATTAATTAATCCTTATAGTTTGCTCCATTCACCTCAATCAGAACTTTTGCCATGCAGGAAAAGTGAATATTTACCCAGTCTCTGACACTGGATATGAATTTTTTCTGGCATGGACTTCTGTGATCTGATTGGTGGCATCAGATTGCCGCCACTTGACTGGGTTGGTTGGTTCACTGCAATGCGCTCACTACTGAGATTTCATCAGCACTCGGCTCAATGGTGTTTTGAGCCCCCACCGATGTCTGCAAGGCAGCGGCTGCCTGGAAAGTACCTCCCGCCCCTAGACTGCCCCTAGAATTCTGTCCAATCACAATCAATCACATGATATGCCCTCTGATCCAATCATAGCAATCATTGTCATTTTTCTGAAGCACAACTGGTCACCCGCAGCAGGTGTCTAATTTGATCTGTTTGAAATGTTACATTATTTGAAATTCTTGCAGCATGGAATTAAACACACTATCTTCTCAGGTATTTTATTTGTCATAGCATGTATGGATGTTTCTATGTAACATTTGGCTAAAGAGTAATTCACAACTAAACATGAAAAACACCTAATTAAGACATTAACAGCTTGTTAAAATCCTGCCATACAATTGTGGTTGGAACAAATACCAGCATACACAGTGGGTCCCCAGGAACGACGTTGAAGACCACTGCACTATTAGCGTTATGGTGTTTTAGCTTGTCTGGACTGAGATGGGAGTAAAGCCGCTTTCACACCAGACGAGAAACAAATTTTTTGCATTACAGATTACATTCAAAGTCAATGCAAAGACGCGAATACACGCCAAACGCGTGTATTTGCATCTTTGCATTGACTTTGAATGTAATCTGTTGTGCAAAAAATTTGTTTCGCGTCCAATATGAAAGCAGCTTTACTCCCATCTCAGTCCAGACGAGCTAAAACACCATAACGCTAATAGTGCAGTGGTCTTCAACGTCAATCCTGGGGACCCACTGTGTATGCTGGTATGACAAACAATAGAAAAATCTCTGTGGGTAAGGGACAAGGCCGAAGACCTTCACTGGATGCCCGTGATCTTCGGGCCCTCAGACGCCACTGCATCACTCACCGGCATGATTCTGTCATTGACATTACTAAATGGGCCCAGGAATACTTCAAGAAACCACTGTCTGTAAACAAAGTCTGCCGTGCCATCCACAGATGCCACCTAAAACTCTATCATGCAAAAAGGAAGCCATTGTTAAGCATGGTCCAGAAGCGCCGCCATGTTCTGTGGGCCAAGGCTCATTTAAAATGGACTGTAGCAAAGTGTCCTGTGGTCAGACAAGTCTAAATTTGACATTCTTGTTGAAAATCATGGGCGTCGTGTCCTCTGGGCTAAAGAGAGGAAAGACCACCCCTTCTGTTATCAGCGTTCAGTTCAAAAGCCAGCATCTCTGATGGTATGGGGATGCATTAGTGCATATGGTGTGGGACACTTGCATGTTTTTAAAAGCATCATGAATGCTGAAAGGTGTATAAAGGTTTTAAGGCAACATATGCTCCCCTCCAGATGACATCTATTCCAGGAAAGGCCTTGTGTATTTCAGCAGGACAATGCAAAACCACATACTGCAGCTATTACAACAGCATGGCTTTGTAGTAGAATAGTCAGTGTGCTGAACTGGCCTGCCTGCAGTCCTGATCTTTCACTGATTGAGAACATTTGGTGCATAATTAAATGAAAAATCAGCCAAAGGAGACCCAAAACTCTCCAGCAGCTGGAAACCTGTACTAAACAAGAGTGGGATCAAATTCCAATGGCTAAACTCAAGAAACTTGTCTCCTCAATGCCCAGATGCCTCCACTCTGTGTTAAAAAGAAGAGGAGATGCTACACCATGGTAAAAAGGCCCCTGTCCCAACTTTTTTGAGACCTGTAGCAGCCAACAAATTTGAAATGAGCTCATTTTGTGGATGAAATTTCTCAGTTTCAACATTTGCTATGTTATCTCTGTTCTATTGTGAATAAAATACTGGCTGGTGTGATTTCAAAGTTATTGCATTTGATTTAATTCACAATTTACACTTTGTCCCAACTATTTCGGAATTGGGATTGTACTTCCTTTTAAATACAGGGAATCTGCACCTGTGATACAAACGCGAGGCACAATATGAAAATGCCCAAATGATATTCTCTATTGACTTCTGAGTTAAGAGGACAAATCACTGCTCTAAACATTAAATGCACTTAAGACAAATTAACTGCTTGTTAAAATCCTGCGATTAAAACTGTTGTTGGAACAAAAACCAGCATACACAGTCCCCAGGAACAACGTTGAAGACCACTGTACTCGTGTTGAATCAGCGCCCTCTAGCCGTCTTTCCTCTCCGATTTAACAACTTAACAGAGTCATGTGGGAGACCAGAAAAGCTTTTAAGAACTTCTTCATAAAATCATTAACATTTCGAACAAAACATGCTCAAACGGAATCTGTGAGTATTTGGACATTGATGCTGTATAAAAAGGGCTGCAATCCCTGCATGGTTCACAAAATATGGATGTCAGGGAGATAAACAAAATATCAGAGGCATAATTTGAAAAAGGGTTCAATTTTGAAGTCACAAACTTAAAAATTAAAAAGTATTTACACTCAATCGATGACCCACTAACTAATAAAATCGCACCAGTTTTACTGTGCCCAAGGAACTGCTGCCACCATGTGGTAGAAAATGGAACTATAAAAACCTGGGCACGGCACTGAGGCATCAAACTTCTACTCCGAGTATACTTGTGCATGGCACTTAACGAGTTAAAGGTGTATGGCTCCCAGGGAGCTCCCCCGTGGGAAGTTCCTCTCAAGAAGTCCCTAGAATTGTTTGGTCCAAAAATGCCTCTTATAGGCTTCACAAAGCTGGTATTGAAGACTGTTGTGACTTAAACCCCGCAACTCTTTGGGGAGCATAGGTCATCCACAAACGACGTCAATATCTGACTCTGTTTTCAGAGTATCCCAGTTCCCTCATCTTAGCCCTAACCAACCTTCTCCATTTGTTCCTCGTTCTGCCCTTGCTTCTTTAGTTAACGGGCTCTGAGTAAGGGAGGGTCAGGTGACTTTGTTTGAGGTTTTCTGAGCGCAGGCCTAATCCATCTCCGTATCCATTTCCTGCATCTGATCGGTATTTCCATCTTTTCCTGACCAGGTTGTACCCAGTAATCCTCATTTATGATTTTATTTAGTCAGAGAATCCCTAGTACAGATGGTCTTGAGAAATTTGTTGATGACGGAATGCAATCGGTCATTTGTTCTGCTCCAAATAGATGTACTGATTTGACTTTGGAGTTAAATATTTTTTATTTAATTTATTTAACCTTTATTTAACCAGGAAGTCCTGTTGAGATTGAAATCTCTTTTTCAAGGGAGCCCTGGGGGTTGAGGTGGGGAGGGAGAGGGCAATTTGCACAGCCAATTAGAACAGGGGATGATTAGGTGGCAGATTGAAAGAGCCTGGTTGGGAATTTAGCCATGACACTGGGGAACCCCCTACTCTTGTCGAAGACTGTCAGAGGATCTTCAATGACCACTGCAAGTCAGTCCCTCAGTTTAACATCTTCCCCTCCATCTCAGCTAAGAACAGCTCAAAGTTAATTGAAGGTTTCTGCTCCCTCCAGTGGATCAACCTGTCAATATTTGAGATAAGTAAGCGAGAAAAATGGTTTTCCTGTCAACTTGAAACAGTTATACCACCAGTCACATTTAGTAACCATGGAATGCATGCATGAGTTACGAAAGTACTGAACCATTATAAAGTTCAAAGGGCAGTAATTTCAATACATTCACCAACAATGAATGTAAATTGTAATGGCGGTAGTATACGGAGGCCAAGCGCAACGACAGAGAGAAAGAGTAGCACGAACACAGTACAAACACAGAGAATAATATAGACCAAACGCAAGTACTCGCGCTTCCAAAGGACGTATAATAGTCCGAACCACGGAAGCAAAGCGAGATAGAAAAAGGGAGAAGAAACTCCAATAATTAGAAGATAGAAAGTCAGACAAAACCTGACTCCAGATATCTTCGGCTATAGTGCGAAGCTAAACACAGACACTCTAGCGAGGGAGGCATGCCGGACTTCCTGCTTATATAGATTCTGGGAAAGCGCCGCCCCTGCTCAATCAACCAGCTGGGTAAAGAATTCGATGGCCCAGGAATTTGATATCGTCCCGGGGCAAGAGCCGCAAAGAAAAGTCCAAACCACACGCACACCTCACAAACCATAACAGTAAATATTCTAAAATTAAAACTAGGCGTCTGCACTTCATTGACCGTTTGTTTGAACAGCATATTAATTACATATTTTCAATTTGCATCTATGTACATAGTATCATTTGAATCATATGGCAATTTTGCCCTCTATTATCATTGTTGCGGGCCGTGTTTGTCAGGTTCTGTTATGAATATTATAAAAAAAAAAAAAAAAAAACAACAGCCAAGTGCTGAGCAATTCTGAAAAATTGTTCTCAATTTTTTAAACTCCCTGTCACCATCTGTGCATACAAGTCTCCCAGCTTAACGTCAAATGCCAGGGGCTATAAACATAACCACAAGGGATTTTGCTGTGACAACGGAGAGCCTGCATTTGGAATAAGTGCCATAGATGCAAAAATTAATAGATATTTAATTCTAGAATCTGCAGTCTTATGAACAAAGTTTTCTTCACCTTGATGAAACTGATTAGCCCTTTGAGTGCTGAATAAATTTTGAGGAATTAAAAATGTCATCCTGAGCTGTTGAAATTTATCATGTGGCAACTTGTTTAAAAGAGCTCTTCTAAACAAGTTGCCTCATGATAGGTTTTCAACAGCATCTGATTTTGATATCTTGCATCATTGGGCAACTATAGTTGCCTATAGCACTGAAAGAGTTAACACAGGCTTATTTCATCTTATCTTTCAATGATAAAGAGAAGCATTGTCCGAACCCTGCACCAAACATAACTGTACACACATCACTTAAGAAATCAGGATTCTTTCCAGTCCAATGACCTTGTGTAACAATGGCAGCAACTGACTGCCCTTAAAATTTTAATTACAACCGCAACACCTTAAAACTAGTCTCTAGGGTTCCCTTTTAGAGAGGAAGAGGGTAGGGCTTAATTAGCTCTTTATTGGGAAAACCTGAGCACTGAGATCAAGGTTACTCAACCTATGTCCACAAAGGCCACAGGATCTCAGAATTATAATGTGAACTCGACCAAAATCTCCTGCATAATTTTCAGAATCTCTTTCATGTGCTGTCAGTGCTGTGAGTGCAGAAATTCTGCATGTACGCCAAGAAATCTGAGTCTCCATGACCCAATGGGTTTGGCATTTCATGCCATCAGACAGCAAGAGGATGCAGGGACCCTGACTAACACGCAGGGGCCTGGAGAAGATTGATTGCTGGCCATTTTCACACGAAGGGGAAAACATTGGGGCGATCACGCTATCCTCCACCATCCATCTCCACTGAGATGCCCTCTAACGCCCAACAGTGGGAACACTTGGCTCTTTGGAGTTCCAGTGTGAGGCAACGATTTTTGCCATACCTTGTTGATATTTGTTGAGAACAAAATACAGTAACAAATGGAATCAAAGATAAGTGCCAGCCCAGTGAGCCACTTGGCTCAAGAAAGACTTTTGCCCTCTCAATGGAAATGCAGAGTGCCCCACTTTGAAATTCAAACCATTAGGCACACTGACATTATTTACTTCCCTAATATCCATAATTCCAATGCCCTGAGAAAGACACACTTCAAGCCTGGAGTGAGAGCAAAGGTATAACTGCAATTCTAAAAAAAGTTGGCACATTACATAAAATGTAAATAAAATAAAGAGGAATGATTTGAAAAGTCAATTCACCTTTCTTCAACAACATTGAAAACACAACAACAACATACTATTTAATTCTCTAACTTTTGAATTCAATTTTTCGTTGAAAATATACACTTATTGCTGATTCAGTGACTGCAACAGACTCTAAAAAAGTTGAGGCAGGGCAATTTAGGCCTAGTAATGATGTGACAAGTTGCAATAATAAGATGATGTGAAACTGATAAACAAACAAACATTTGTCAAACAAATGATTTAAAGGAACAATAGGCCCAAAAACCGAAAATTCTGCCATTATATACTCACCTTCATGCCTGTTGAAACATGAGTGAAGTAAAATTCTGCCATTATATACTCACCTTCATGCTTGTTGAAACATGAGTGAAGTTTCTTAATCCATGCAACAAATTTGAGGTATACCAGCACAAATCCATAGCAGCCTTCTCCAGAACAACTGAATTCAATGGAGACTTGGTCATTACCCTTCTTTAGAGACCAAAAAAATAAATAAACTGCCAAAAATGGCCATGAAATTACTCCATACAGCTCATGCAGCAGAATCCAAGTCTCTTGTAGTCAAATGATCACTCTGCAACTAGAAAAGCCTTGTATTACACCCCTATTTAGTGCAAAGTTTTACCGCAGCCATTATATTGAAAAAAGTTCAGAATTGCCTGTTTTTGTGCGTGTGTTAATTAACCGTAGCCTGATAATGTCACAGTCAATAACAATGTCTAGGATGAACATCTAACTTGGCTCAAAGGAAACTTTACTAAAGGAAGTGTTAATCGCTAGCACTAAAAGAAAAATGCAAAATACAATTTAGGTGAAATAAAGCTGTCTACTTTATAACCGGATGTGATGAGAGCGAATCTCTATTTCTTGGGAAATTCACCCTGTTAATGTGAAAAAAAAAAAAAAAAATTCAGTGATGACAGGGTATTTGCTGGGCTTTCTCCTACTTGGGGGTCAGTACACCTGCAAAATATGAACAGTCATACTATTTCATAATTTTTCAATGAAAATATAATAAAAAGATTAGAAAATTTCATGGAGTTGACATGCTGTCACAGAGCTGTCAATTCATATGTCTCTGTCTTTATATCATTAGGATGTGTGTGTTAATGTGTATGGATAATTATTTCTTTATTCTATGAGGATGTCAGTGCAATCGTGTGAGCTAATATTCCACTCTATGTCTCACTGCGTGACACCATGTCACTTCATGACACGCTTCTATGTCACAGAGTGACTGTCATAGAATAACGTTCTAAAGGCTTACCTGATATACCAGATAAACTTCATCCATTATCAATTATCCATTACTTTACTTGCTACATGAAGTTCTCCAACTGTCCAAACAGACCAAAGTTTGTTGCAGCTTATTTACACTGAATTGTGGTGCTGACTGTCGCTGAGTCTAATTCTGTCATATCCCCAAAACTGAAAGCTATATGACCTGCAAAAAAAAATTTCTTGGCAGTTTGAGAGAATTATCCTGAGCACTGAATGTAACATTTGCCAGATGGCGCGAGAAGCAACCGAGATAATTTGCAATACCATATCAGAAGGGGCTTATTCAGTGTCTTGTTTGTAATTGTCACGGAATGACAAAACCACCTGGTGCATAAATTTATATGTCGCTGGCACGAGCACTAGGCATCCTTGGGATCAAAATGCAACACTGAATGCTTGGGCACACATTTAGTGTACCCACTACATAAAGCAATAGGTCTTTTCTTTTTTTAAGGAACACATCAGAAGTTCTGCAAAGAATGGACTGGGACATGGAGAAAACTGTCACAAAGTGACAAATGCTGTTAACTACGTCACATGGAATATAACCAGTAATCCAAAATACTTTTCTTATTTTATAGCATGGTGTCATAGCTTCAGTTGTTTAGCTACCAAATTTGCAGAAAATCATTATAACACTCATCTCAGACATTTGTACAACAGGGCACTGATTTTCCCAGAAATTGTAGAATCCATCATAAAAGAAAGCCACTATGATGGAAGACTGATAGCACATAGACCAGGGCTAACCATATAAAGATCAAGACAATCAGTGACCTCATTGGTTATGACCAAATGGATTTCTCTGATTGCACTTTGATAACTTTTCACCTCACGGATCTCTCAAGAACTCAAAGCCCAACTTTGTGAAGTGGACTGTGGAGATGTGAAAAGTTTTTGAAGACCTAAAGGAGTCCTGCAGCTGGGCACGTCCACTCTGACAAATCACTGTCAGTTATAATCTGTGCTTAAATAATAGGAATTACTTTATGGTCAATGAATTTGGTAGCGAAATGATGCATGGCTCAGCAAAGGAAGCAGTCAATCTTTTGGTTGGCAGAAGAGTATTTTTGAGCAATAAAAACTTTGTAGTGAAATTACAATGCTTTTAAATGTTTAAAACCCACAACACAAACCATTTTGTTACCAGGATGGAATTTGGATAAGAACTGTTTTTTCCCTCACTTATGAGAAACCCTAATTGAAGATTTAATTCATGAGGAATCATATTAGAGAACTTTGGTTAAAAACTGACTGTGTTTTACTTCCCCTTGATAGTGATGCAGTACAGCCATCTAGTGGAAGGTTTTTTTGAGCTTATAATAATGGCAGTTGATTCCTCAAGATGGTGACTCTTCAGTCTAAATTCACAAATCATTAAATTATTAGTTTTTTTCCCCTGTTACAGTGCGGTGAAAAAAGTATTTCCCCCCCAATTTTTTATATTTTCACATATTTATTATATTTATACATTTCAGATCTACTAAACTAATTTTAAAATAGACAAACAGAGATAACCTGAGAAAATACAAAATACAGGTTTAAAATGATGATTTCATTTATTGATGGAAAAAAAGCTATCCAACCCTGCCAGGCTACATGTGAAAAAGTAATTGCCCCCTAAGTTACTAAATAAACTGATTAAATATATTTATTTGTAAAATTTGATTAAATAGAATTTGTCTGGCAATATAGTGTAGGCAGAAAGCAACATATGCCGGAATCTAAAAAAAAAAAAAGTACAAGAACAGATGAGAAACAAAGTTGTTGACACCTTGACACCTATCAGTCTGGAAAAGGTTGCAGAGTCATTCTAAGGTTCTAGGACAGTAAAGAACAAGAGTGACAGCCATTGTCAACAATAAGCTCTAACTTTGAGCAGTGGTGAACCTTTCCAAGAGTGGTCAGCCCACCAACAGTCCTCTAAAAATGCATTAACGGCTCATCAAGGAGGTCACAAAAGAACCAAGACTAACATCTGAACAACTGCAGGCCTCACTTGCTTCAGTTAAGGTCAGTGTTTACAATTCCACAATAAGAAAGAGACTGGGCAAAAAAAGGCATTCTTGGGAGAGCTGCAAGGGGAAACCCACTGATGCCCCCCAAAAAAAAAAGAAAAAGAAAAAACCACAGAGGCTCGGCTCACATTTGCCAGAAACATCTTCAGTACCCCAAGGTCTTTGGGATAATATTCTGCAGGCTGATGAGTCAAAATGATACTTTTATAATTTTTGGAAGACATGGGTCACTTTACATCTGGTGTAAAGGTAATGCAGCATTTCACATTAAGAACATCATACTAGCACGGGGGGTGGTACTGTAATTCACTGTAAAAAAAAAAAACCGGGCTCTGCTTTGCTGCGTCAGAAACTGCAAATAAACACAAGGGCCACAGGCTGTGGATAATGAACAAACCATTCCAGCCAATCACCAGAAAACAGTTATCCCACCATGGGAAGGAGGGAGGGCGGGCTACCTCTGTTTTGTTTGAGTTGAATGCAGGACAATGACAAACAAACTTGCACAGACCTTCAATGCTCATGCTCAAAATGGCTTAAATGTGGCTCAAAATTAAAACATTTCCAAAGCCCAATGTCTGAACCCTGATGTGAAAAACTCATTGCAGTTGTTGCTGCCTAAGGTGGCACAACTAGTAATGAGGTTCAGGGGATTTTTTTTAAATTTTTTTTTTAATGAGTGAAACAAGTTTTGAATAACTTTTTAACGGCAATGATGAAATGACCCATTAAAAGCTGTATTTTGAGTTTACTCACATTGTCTTTGTCTTATACCAAAGTCGTGCCACGGCACTTTAGTGCACCTGGACACCTGGATTTATCAATTAACTCAAGGTCAAAAGATATAGCAAAATCTGCAAGATTTGTCATTGAGCATGATTTCTTTGGACCTACCGGTCAACTCATCCACTTTAAAGCTATAATAGGTGACATATGTATAAGATAAAGTCACTTTTGTAATATGGCAACCATGGCAGCCATGTTTCAAATTAGGTTGCAATAACAAAAACGACTGAGGTGACATCTTCATTGTTCGCATTAATTTTGACCATCTATTGAATCAGATTGGAATGACGCAAACAAACTTTGGCAACCTTATTGGAATTCCAATTTGGACCTTCGAAACAAATCCAGGTGCCCTGCTTGGCAAAGAATTGTCTGTAAACTTTAAGTTTCATCGATCAAAAAGTTTTAGAGAAGAAAATGTCTAAATATTCATAAAATGTAAACGATTATCCTTATTGCGGAGGTCAAATGAAGGTCAAAGTACATTGCACAGAATAATCCAGAATATAAGTCTTGCCATGTAGTACTTGCATACTGAACTTCAGCTGAATCATTGCAGAAATATGACGTATGGGTCAAGAGTAAATTTTGAAGTGGCGCCATGGCATCCATATTTAAAATCTGATTAGAATGCCTAGAACAAACTTTGATGTACTCAATGACCCATTAAAAGCTGTAGTTTTGGAGTTTACTCACATTGGGGTTGGTCTTATGACAGAGGTCAAATGAAGGTCAAAATGGGACATACATCAAAACTTGGAATATGTGTGTTGAATCTAGGTACTTCGTATGTTCAAATTTCAGCTGAATTTCTGTAGAAATGATTGAGTAAAAATGGAATATTCAAGATGACTGCTAGGGCAGCCATTTTGAAATTCAATCAGAATGCCTCAAACAAACTTTGAAGTACTCCTGGGTAGGAACATGCATGTCAAGCTTCAGCTTCTTTGGTCAAGTAGTTTTGAAAAGAATATTTTTAATGATTTTCATAAAATGTAGGGGTGTGGCCTCATGACAAAGGTCAAATGAAGGTCAAAATGGAACATACATTAAAACCTGGAATATATACTGACCAAAAAAAAAGAAAAGCAATTTTCTATTTCTTCATTTTTCGAGTGTCACTGTTATTAATCACCATTCATTGGTATCAAATGATTGAGGGAATCTCAGACAATAGATATAACAGAAAACCGGGTTGGAATATCGCCATTTGGCTCTTGAAACAAATGAAGTTGCAATGCGAAACACAAATGAACTTCAGTATCTGTAAGTCCCCGTTAGCATTGCGCACAGCAGTGCACCTGCATCTCATAAACATCACTAGATGTCTAATTTTAGAGAAGACGCTGTTCCCTATTCGGTCAGTGCTTGTTTTAGCTTACTTAGCTGGCAGTGGTTGAAATGAATTGTTCTATCCAGAATGTCCCATAAGTGTTCTACAGGCACATCTGAATAATCCAGAATATAAGTCGTTTTGCCTGAAGGAACTCCTTACAGATACTGAACTGCCAGCTGAATCATTGCAGAAATAAATTGATGTCGTGCAATCTAAATTTTGATTGCTGATCCGGTTGTGGCACCGACCAGGCATTTAAAGCGGCAGTTTGAATGCCTAGAACAAACTTTGATGTACTCATGGGTAGCGGATCTGACGGTCATATGCCAAGTTTCAGCTTCCTGGGGCGTCGGGCCGTGTGTCCAGTGGAAAAACCTGGTTCTGAGGCGACTTATTGTGACAGAATGCACGCAGAATTGAAGACAACTCTATCTACCCGACTTCGGCCTGTAGCATCCCAAAACGTTCTCGTTGAACTTCCATTAGTGTGGCATTTTATCAGTCTGATTTTTTACTTTTTATGTCGGACTTTTCAGAATGTCTCAAACTCAAAACAAAAATGATGGGTTAGGACAATGGTGCATGTCAAGCACTTCCAATTGTTTTTGGTCAATCGTAGCTTCAGAGAGGAATATTTTGATGAAATTTTGCAAAATGTAGAAGTACTTACCTCCAAAAAATAACTGACAAAAGCATCAAATGAATGGGTTTGTCAAAATTTGGCACCAGATTACGTAATTGCATTTCTTTTTTGGGTCAATATATGTGTTGAATCTTGGTACTCAGTATGTACATATAATATTTCCGCTGAATTACTGTGGAAATGATTGACAAAAGACGTCATAATGGCATTTTTAAGATGCCTGCTGTGGCAGCCATATTTGAACTTAGATCAGAATGCCTCGAACAAACTTTGATGTAATTATGGGTTGGGACTTGCATGCCAAGTTTCAGCTTCCTTCGTCAAGTGGTTTTGGAGAAGACAATTTTTAAAGATATTCATAAAATGTAGGAATGAGGCCTCAAAACTGAGGTGAAAACAAGGTCAAAATTAAAATGTACACCAAAGCCTGGAATAAGTGTGTTGAGTTGTGTTACTTATTGTGTGCATATCACATTTCAGCTGAATTACTCAATGAGTCAAAATGGAATTTTCAAGGTGGCTGCCCTGGGCCATATTTGCAAATACATTGCTCAACACCTTGCTAAAACTTTGATGTCATCATGGGTGGGACCCATAGACTGGATAAAAAGATGGACGAAGCAACCGTGACATCACCCATTGGTTTCAGCATTCCATTAAGGAGGCCTCGATTTTGGAAATTTGAACGCTCCATTTTGTAATTTTGAAACCAGATGTGATTCTTATCGGATGAGAGCGTGAATTGAAGATCCAGGGAGGAGCAAGGGGTGGATCTATTGGTAGATCTGGCTGTATCTGATGAGGACCAGAGGATAGCCACGCCCCAAAAAGCATATCTGGCTTTATCCTTTATTCTGGTCTATTTGGGACCATAATTTACAAACATGAACATCATGATATATCAAAGGAGACTTGAAACTTGCAATGGATACCATAAAATAATGTGAAAAATCATTACTGAAATAATAAATCAGGTGGTAGGGTCATTCTCTCATAGACTTCTATAGCATTGAACTTCCTTCTGCAACCACTGACGTTGCCATCTGCTGGCCATAAAATAGAATGCAATTTTAAGAGATTTCCGCATTGGCCTCACTTTTCTGACCCGGGCACTGCGTCCATCTTTTCATACAGTCTATGGTTTTACAACTTCAGTTAAAGCATAGGGGCTGTGTTGCCAGCTGGGCATGCACAGTTTGGTCAGGTCAGCTTACTTCTGCATGGGCCAAGGGAGACTATCACTATCTGCAATTGAAAGGGGATGTGAAGCAATCCAAGCAAATCCCCATCATTTTCCTTGCCCTCCAGGCAGACTTCACTAACATTCAGAAAGCTTAGCTGCTTTTAACTAGCTTTCATAGAGGTTGTACCTCAGTTATGTTATTCGGACTTCAAAATATGGCATCAGCAATCCCAAATGTGAGCAGGCCTGTCATTGTTCAACCAATGTTTTTTCCCCAAACACCCTCACAAGACTGAACAGGCCTGGGAGAAAAGATTTAAATGCAAATGGCTTGTAAAAGCCAAATCATTGGCAGGTCTTTTTAAGGTTCCGCCAAATGTCGACCACTTCTTTGCCCATTTGTATGCGTTATGCCCTTTCAGTTTGTGACCGAACTGCACATGCCCAACAGGTGACCGGGCCCTTACATCACAGCAGAAGCTGAACTCAAGGGGCCGAACAGAGCCATGTTTAGGCATGCTGTCGCAGATATGTTGAGGAGGGCACAAATTTGTGTGGAAAGGACGGGGGCCCATGTGGAGGACTAAACATGCTGGAATCCTAGGACATTTGAAGTTGCTGCCTTTCAGTTAAAATCTTGAAGTAAAACTATCCCAATCTTGACTCATTTAGAAAATTTTGCTGTTCATTTTCAGTTTCTCACTGATATGTGAAATGTATCGAGGGTAGGAGGTTAACATGTAATTATTTTTCTCCTGTTTTATGCATGCAAGTAAAACACCAATGGTACTTGTCATCCATAGCAACAGGTGTCATATGAACCTTTGCACTTCCATGCGCAACCGACTTTTATTTAGCAAAATTCAAATTAGCCGCGTTCACTGAAGTGTGAAAACTGAACCACAACACTGGTGTCAATCAAGGGAGAATTACATCGTCTGTCAACATGTATGACCAGATTTTCTAAACATCTTCGCGTTTTAGTTTTATGGTGTTTTTTCTGAGAGTCTACTTTTTTTCTGATACACCCTGTAGTGCACTATTTTCTGAGATCACTGGAGTAGTTAAAGTATTAGCACTGAGTAAAATTAGCCATTTTTCAATCCCAGTGTGTAAATCAACAGAGACCTGAAAAATTTGACTCTGCTGGCTCCAGTTAGAAGTGCCATGTTCCTTTACCACCTATCAGAAATTAAAATAGAACATAATCCGGATGTATTTGGCTATAACCACAATTTCAAAGTATTCCTATATGATTCACCCCATGTAAATGCAAACACACTCAAGTTTAAGTGCAATTCTAGACATCATGACAATGTGAACAGTGCAGGACAACAGCCCTTTAAAGGGGTCATATTATTCCCATTTTTCGGTTTATTTAATTTTTTTTGGTCTATTCACAAACATTTGCATGTTGTTATGGTTCATAAGCACCTTGTTGCAGCTGTACAGGGTGTGTGTGCAGCACCTCACTCATTCAGCCAGAGCCAAGCTGTTTTGGTTCCTGTTCTAAAACCTCACAAGGCCATCTAACCCATGTAAGGGTCCGTCAAATGCTACTGCTGTATTCAAACCCTTGGAACTTCAAGCCTATTGGGTGATTCCCTATGAACTCAACCAAAGTTAAGGAATCTTCACGGACAGACTCAGATCTGTTTGAATGTTTTTTTTTTTTTTTTTGCAGAGTACCTCTAATTGTAATATGACCAGAGGCAAAATTTTAGGCTTGAACTCCTTAGGATACACCCCTTGAAAAACTAGGGAACCATGCAAACTTTTTTGCAAACGTTAATTTATAGATCAGATCAAAATCAGAATTTTGGGCTGAAAATTGCTTCCCAGGATAATCTGCCATCAAATGTGTCCACTTGTCATTTATTTCAGAGTTGTTAGTCTCCAAGATATGAATCTTTTCATGGGTGGAAATCAAAAATCAATTTTCAGGGACCTTGTCAGATCAGGATCAACTTACTAAGGTTTAATGATGCTGGATTCCTTTTTTTTTTTTTAGGGACAGGTCTGTCTACAATAAGAATTTTGAATATATTCAAGGCCTAATATGGGAGTTAAGAGCCTCTGAAAAGGGTCCTGGCTGAAAAAAAAAAATTATTTAGCCAGTTACTGGTTGACAAGTTCACCAAGTTACCCATGGTTATGATTTTTTTTCCTAAATAATTGTGTGTCCCTTGCCTATATTTGATCAAACTTTCAACTTTCTTGAATTAAAGCAAATCAATTCTTTCATTCAATCAGTTGCAATTTTCCCTCATGTAATAAAAGAAAATGTCTGCAATACACTGCAATATGCATATGGAACTGTTCAAGGCACGCACAGCCATTTCTGACAATGTGGCTTAAATGGGGTAAATAATCCTTATTAACATGACAATTAAGTAGTTTTCACTCCTCATTAAAATTCTTGGATTGCACTTGTGGTCGCAGCAAAAACCAGCATATACTAATGATCCCCAGGGATGAAGTACAGAACCACTGACCTCATGAAACCAGACATATTTTCCAGTTAGTTTCATTGTTCAGATGCATGTATGAAGACTTATCTTCCTCCCAACTAAAAGCCCCAGTGTCCACTGAAAACCAATTACTGTGATCCAGAACATAAAAATACTCAAGTTTCTAAGTAATATCCAGTCTTCACCTTTTGCTGCGCAAGTTCTCCATGCAGGAATTGTGAGGCAGCTCCATGATGGATCATGATCTTCTGACCCATTCATAAATGGAGCTGGTCAGAGCTGAAGAGGTCTACCTTTACAACATAAAAAACTTAGCTGTGGGAATCTGCTTTTGGGAGAAAACTGGGAACACAGTGCAGGGAGCCTGGACCCTATTCCAGGAGATGTGAATGAAATTAATTATCATTTTCAGTGAGTAACAAGCTTCTAGAAAGGTTTCTTTTCACTGTAAGCTATAACAGCTGAAGAGTTTAAACTTATTTATTAGACTGTGTTTTGAATGATATTATCATACATAAGAGTGACAAAGACCAATGCTTGTAAAAGCAGATAAATACCCAGCAAGTATTTTACCGTTTCATGATTTTTTTTTTCTGTTGTTTTGATTTATATACCAATGTGGCAAGCAGGGAAAAGTACATTATGCCAAAAGCATTAGTATTAATGGGCCAGTGCAAGAGGAGAAAAAATGCAAAAATAGTTTCTGCTACATGTAAAACAGAGGCCGCAGTTCTACAAGTTTCGCAATTTCCTAAGAACACAAAGGGTTTAGACTGTGTGCACCATCAATTTCCACAGAACATATACATTAAGTTATTAAATAAAGATTTTCTTTTTTTTTGAAAGTAAAACAAATCAGGCCTTTTCTAGAATACAATGCGTGTATTACACAGGTCAAAAAAAAATTAAAAAATGAAGGCAGGGATGTGGTAGCCTGGAATCCATCCGTATCAAGCTTTGGTCGCTCCCAACGGTCACTTGCTTGTATGTCTGGCCTCAGTCGGTAGACCAGCATTTGACTTTCAAATATTAGCACAAAATCCATCGAAATCTGTGATTGGCTCACAGTGCAAGGGGCTCCCCTCCCCTTTAGACAGACTTAAAATAAATAAAAATACCACAGTTCTGCATTCAACGGAAGTCCCGCCTCCCGGCTCGTGCTTATACGAGTATTCATCTGAGTGGCAGCAGAGTATCTGGGCAATGAACGAGCCGGGAGGCGGGACTTCCATTGAATGCGCGAGCTTACTTGAAGCATACTGTGGTATTTTATTATTTTTAGCTAAAAATAACCGCGTTTCTAGAGTTCTGAGGATACGAGAGGACAAAGCTGACTTGGATTATACTGGACGATGCATTGGACGATGGTTTGAAAGTCTGTTAACGGACGTTTTGTGGATTTTTCCCATTGCTACTGCGTGACCCCATTTGCTTCTAGCAAAAAAGGAATTTGGATAATTTTTCAAAACTCTCCAGTGGCCATAAAGTTGCGCCAGGTGAAGAACAACTTCGTCCATTCAAGACATCTAATGGTGAGTAATTGATATACAAATTATCGTTTTTGGGTGGAGTATCACTTTAATCTAGCTGATGCAATCATGCCCTTCAAGCTATAGCTAATGCTAATTACCGTGAAATACGTTATGTAATTTGAGTATTATTTAATTTAGCTCTTATTATAGCGGGGAATCCCACTGAAATAAACAAAATGCAGATATGGTCAAACATTATCCTGTTCAAAACCTAACAACCACTCCAAGAGTAAACGCAAGCAAACCACAATCTAATTTTTAAGCTCATGTCAAATAACATTCACAAATGCTGTTGCTGGCCAGCTAACTCATATTCGATTGGTGGTTCTCGCCAAGAGCAGAAAACATGAATATTCATATATTCACTTAATTAGTGACGTAAGGGCTAAACGCTGGCTATACGACTGAGGCCAGACTGATAAATCAGTGACCGTTGGGAGCGACCAGCCCTTTATCAGTATGGATTCCAGGCTAGGGATGTGGTTGTGGTTTTATGATGTCATAGGTGTTTTCTCAGTAAGTTAACAGTAGAACCTCTTTTCATTGGTCAGCTTCTTCCTCACATTCTGCATTTGCATCACCTGTCTCTCCAGAGGAATGAG
The DNA here is from genome assembly GCA_029692085.1 of Gymnothorax javanicus. Taxonomy (NCBI): domain Eukaryota; kingdom Metazoa; phylum Chordata; class Actinopteri; order Anguilliformes; family Muraenidae; genus Gymnothorax; species Gymnothorax javanicus. The sequence goes on from CM056201.1 coordinate 17,675,124, forward strand.
ATTGGTTAGGAATACTGTTGAGTGCGTTATTCCACAGGCAGGATATGTCATAGCTGGATGGATTTGAAGGGTGAGAGTGGACAATAGCAGTCTAACGATGGCAAAAAAAAAAAAAAGCATTAGAGAAAGGAGGGCAGATTCCACAGTCCTGATTGGTGGGGGAGGCTGGGTGAGCGGGCATTTTGGGGTGTCCCTAGACTGAAGAGCAACACCCCCCTCCAGCTGCGGCAGCTTGCGGTTCGTCGTCTACGATCTGTACCCCGCACCTTGACATCCCCGATTGTCTGGCACCGTTGTCCTTTGCCCTCTCGTCTGCTTGTGCAGTCTCCAACATTCCTGCGGGTTTTGATAATAAACCAATCAGAAAAACCCATGTTTAAAATGTTTTAAATGAAATGTTGCCATTTGCCAAAAGACTCCAGAGACAGGAAATTAAACTGACCAGCCAAAGGGGCAGCATCAGCCTGGTCAACGAAAAGGCTCATCAACAACTGCACCAGCATGATGTACTTACAATAGCAACTGTATGCATCTAAAGCCACATTATACTATGAAGGATAACGCACACTGAACGTTTGCGCAAGACACAATCCAATACCAATTTTCATGCACAAGCCAATTTCTAAAAAATGTTGGGACTGTACAAGAAATGCTCATCAAATAAGAAAATGTGATCTGTTAACTAGGCGGTTCGCGAGAGCAAATGGTCCAACTCCAAAAAAAAATAAATGAAAATTTTTCCACTATATTCACGAGTCCGCCGACGAAAAAGAAAAGGACAAAATATTTTAAAAATAAAATGTATTTTTTCTCTGAAACCCGAAATGAAAGTCTGGTTGCGACCAATTGATTTTTTTTCCTCGAGACTGAAGCATTCACCAATCGTAGTCTATTTGTTTTGACCCAAAATTTCCATTTTCTTGGACCATTCTCGTGTGCAGAGGTATCTTCGCATGCTATGAGTACTGAGCAGTCGAAAGAAGTATGTGCAGTCTGACAATATATATGAATGCAACGTGGACCAATGGCACATCCCAGCAGGGGTGGCTGAAAACATGCGAACACTTACCTCCGAATGTATAGAGATCAGTTGTCGTGAGCACATGAGAAGGATAGCAGGATCAGAAGAATTTAGAGAGTGTACATAGAAAAGCTCTTGGTTTCTGTAGTGTGACCGAAAGGATATCTGAACAAGAGCATACAGTGTTTGCATGTTCAGCAATGGTGGCTGCAATGGATCGCTGTTAGATCGCATATGGAGAGAAATCGTGTCTCCAGATGCCAATTACGATAATTGGAAAATGCGTCAATAAAGGAAAATGATTGAGAACTCGCCAGGACTAATTCTTGTCATAAAGGGACGTGTCTGTGCCCCCCCAATTCCCTGTTCTAACACCGGGCCTGGGCACAAGCCCACTCAGTGTGAGGCCATATGTCAGCGTGGCAGCTTTGTAGGCACAAGAATATTGGCAGTGTGAGGACATTGTCAGAAGTGAGGAACTTTGCAGGTATGTGAGGCTTGTTTTTTTTTTTTTACCGTTGTCGGCAGGTGTACTGTTTCTGAGTGCATAATAGTCAGATGTCGGGACAGGGAATGTTCTTTGTGGTCATTTACATGTATTGGAGAGAATCTGGTATGTATTTAGAGTACAGCAATTACAAACTGACGTTTGACACTATATGAGTGGACCAGTGACTCTGTGACAATTTTTCTCCTCACTTATCGACTTTTGTTTCTGTCATACACTTCATTTTGGACACTTTTTTATTTCTTTTCCTATTCAGAGTCATGCCGACAGAAGGATACCAGGACGCCGACATTCTAATAGTAGAGCGAGAACCACCTTGGTACACAACTAATCGCATACATGACACTTCTGTTTACTGCTGCGAAGACTATCAAACCGTTTATGTGGACGTACTGGAAGCCCTTACAAGAGACATTAGACCTCTATTATTGCATGAGGAACACTTGTCAGCATGTAAAAGTGACAGTGTCCTGAAGACAGCCAAGATGGCTGTCTTAACAAAATTGCCTACATTTCAGCAGAAACCTACAATTGATCTGGTCAAAGCTATAATGGCTTTGGGTGACTTAGCTGGAGGTAGACAATTTGCAACTGTGCGGTATAAGGAGGGAGACTACAACAGAGCAAAGTACGAATTGTTGATGACTACCAATTACGCAGCTTACTACCTACCCAATCACATTTTGTGTCCAAAAAATGGTCCCAAAATTGTACCTGTTGTCACACAATGGACTGAAGACGTCCTCTGGTGGCGAGACTGCAGCATATCTAACCTTGCCACGTATACAGTACGAATGAACATGCCTAATGAAAAGCCGGCATATTTCATCCAAGAAGTCTTAGCTGTCCCCGGTCTGCACAGTCTGAATGTTCTGAAGGAGATTGTTGGAGACCATTTTACATTTGGGACATGTTGCTGGAGGTGCTGGTGCACCAGGATGCCGTGCATCTGAAGTTCATTTACTCCAAACTATCGGATGCGATTGAAGACAGCGGTGAAGTGACGTTCAAGGACTGTGATGGTAGACCTGTGACTCCTATGCCATGCATGGATAACAGAGAGGAATTCAAAGGCATGAAACGGCCGACTTGGATAACGGCCGATAGCTTTTGCGGAGGAGACAAGTCAATTGGGACGTTCGTCAGGAGTACCAGTACCCGGTCAGGACACCGTAAAGGACTCTGCCTTGCGTGACAAGTATGTGTCTACCACGTACAGGTTCTTAAGTGTGATAGAGCAGTTCACGGTGCAAGGAAGCAGAGACCCTCTTCCATGCCACAGACAGATCATGAAGGACCCACTGGAAGTGGAAGACTTCACATGCGGAATAGAGCACTCGGACGAACTGTGGAGCGACGCCTTTGCTTCCTTCCAGAAACACGCAAACACTGGGACTATGTACGGTTTCATCATGTCCAGCAACATAAAAGCAGCAGTCCCCGACCGTTGCAGAGATCTTGTACGCTTCAAAGGACAAGATGCTGTTGTACTACAAGTGGTTGACGACTCTAAAGAGAAATGAGTCCTTCAGAGCCCGCGTCACATCTTGGCATCTGCAACAAAGAAAAGAGGCGCTGGCTGTGGAGTATGGACAGATGCTGAAAGCGGTGAAACGCTACCTGCACTGGGAGGGAGAATGGGGTCCTGGTGACGCTATAAGCACTTTCCCCGACCTGGAAGACCCAAAACTGAGCATCAAGTACCTGGCTGCATTGAACAAGTTGATCGCATCTACAAAGGACGACTTGACCCACGAAGACCGCAGGCACAAACCAGAGTTTCTTGAAGAGAAGGCACAATGCGCCTTGATGTTGGGCCAGGCTAAACTCGCTATAAGCCGCATCAAACACTACCAAACACTTGTGCTGAAGTGGACTAAGTGCCTGGAACAGATGGATCGGACCTCAGTGCTAGGCAGTCCTGAAAATCTGAAAAGCTCAACTACCAGTTACCGCTCACCTACCCGAGTAACCTGAACGCTCTGGGCTGGATCAGACACCTGGTGCACTTGCTTTCTGAGCCAGTGTGGCACGCTGCCGACTATGTAAAGAGAGACGTAGTGTGTATGGTCTTGGGGTTGGATGAGACGCTGTTCGGTTTAGCTAACAGCGACATGCTGGACAAGTGGACCCAACTAGACCGAAAATTCATTGTGCCCTACATAACCGCTAACAAGAGCGCCGCAACAGACATCGTTACAAAGAATATAATCAGCAGTTACCAACGGGTTGCTCGGAGATCTTGGCTGTGGGTCTGCCAAGTCACGCAAAGTTTGCATACCAAGCAGGCTCGCCAATTCGCCCCAACTGCAAAGCGCAAACGGTCGGCTCCAGCCATCCGGAACGCGGCGGTTCCGCTGTCTCAGTGATGGTGAACTGCCTACAGGAACCAGAGTGTCTGGTGGAAGTAAGAGATATATAAGACAGTCCCCGACCTCATCACTTCACATTGAACCTACACCAGCAGCAGTGCCATTGACTACACCACCTGTTACGCAGTTGTTGGAATCTTCTCCAAGACCGCAATCGGACTCAAGAACACCGCAATTGGACTCAAGAACAAAGAAAAAGTCATCCAAACGATCTCATAAGGACAAGTGTGACGGAAGGTCTGCTGAAAGGAAAAGTGATAAGGAGAAATCAAAAGGAGAAAAACATAAAGAGAATGCTGACGGTGACAACAAAAGCTCGAAATCCAAGAAGAAGAAGAAACACAAGCGCCGTAGATATTCCTCTGGAGAAAACAAAGACAAGAGGTGGAGACATCGCAATCACAGTTCCTATTCTCCTTCTACATACAGTCAGTGATACTCCTCTGGGAAATATTTAACCCTTCGATGACGTCACAGTCCAACACTTTCACTAAGCCTTTGAGAGGTCTCTGTAGTAAAATGGTCAACACGGGAGGGAATAAGTTCTCACAGAAGACTGTTTGGGCTCCCAGATGCAAACCCCACCCCAGAAAAAGCTTAGCTGCCTATTTGAGTGACTTAGCTGATATGTGTGTTATTATGTCTCCTAATAAAATAGAAAAGGAATTGGGGGCTGGCCTCTGCTTTCCTCTGTTGTAGAATAAGGTGCTTGGCCAACAAAGTGCAGAGGGAAGTCGCTTGCCCCTCATAGGTTGTTGTGGAAGGATCATTCCTCACTGAGCCAAAAAGGGCTAAAAGTGGATCAGGTGGAATGGTCTTATGGAAGGCATTTAATATGTAATTAAAAATAAGAGACCAGAAAGAAGTCAGGTTTGGAAAAGACCAGAAATGATGGGTAAGCATTCCAATTTGTTGTTTGCATTTATCACAGAGGGAGGAAACGTCTGGGTATACACCATGGAGCCTAGCTTTGGAATAATAGAGTCTGTGGACTACCTTAAATTGAATTAAGGAGTGTCTGGAATTTATGGAGCTACTATGAATTCTATCAAGAACACCCTCCCACACCGTTTCTGATAATTCTACATCAAGTTCCTGTTCCGAATCTTTTTTCAATTTATCATTGGGGACCTTGATGCAGGCCAGCAAGATACTGTACAGGGAGGAAATTGAGCCTCTAATGATCCAATTCTCAATAAGCTACATTTTTCATAATTTGGTTTAAGGCCTGAGTATTTTGAGAAAGTATTTAGGTCTTCAATAAGGTTTTGAAGAGTAGACAGTTGAGGATTTATGGGAAAATTTGTATCATCTGCATACATCGATACCTTAAATTCCACCTTAAATTGTGACTTAAAACTTTCCTGACCAAAGAAATGCAGTTAATCATGAATGAAAGATCTTTTCTCCATTTTGAACAGGAACTGTCAATGAGTGTCTTCATGGCAAAGAAACTGAGTGGCTGATAACCTTCCCCTGTTTATTTAACTTTCACAGGAAAGGACCCAAGCGAGTGGAAAAGCAACAAAATTATGTTGATGAAGTATTTGTTTATTATTGGTTGTCTTTATTGGTTGTCTCTAACTCCTCTTGGAACTTTTCCACAGAAGTGCTCACTGCTGAGGGGAAGAGATGAAAAAAAAACCTTAAGTGAAATGATAAGCTGGCCAGCTGGGGGTTTTAATTGTGGGTTTTACATTCTGAAATAAATCACTAATAACGTGATCACATATTACTTTTTTCTTTCTTTTCTCATTTCTAAATTTATTTTTGATGAAGTGAATCAAATAAAAGGTACTGACTGAGTTGACCTTTATGTGCTGGGAGCCCAACGGAAAAACTACAACCCCAATTCCGAAATGGTTGAGACGAAGTGTAACTTGTGAATAAAATCAAAATGCAATGACTTTCAGATCACATGAGCTAATATGTTATTTACAATAGAACATAGATAACATTTCAAATGTTGAAACTGAGACATTTTACATTTTTATCCACAAAATGAGCTTGTTTCAAATTTTCTGGCTGCAACAGGTCTCAAAAAAGTTGGGACACAGGCAAAAAAGGCCTGAAAAAGCAATTCATATATGAGAAAATCAGCTGAAAGAACATTTAGTAAGTAATTAAGTTAACTGGCATCCGGTGTGTAACATGATCGGCTATAAAAGGGATGTCTTAGAGAGGCTGAGTCTCTCAGAAGTAAAGATGGCTAGAGGCTCTCCAACCTGTGAAGGATTGCGTAAAAAAAATTGGGGAATATTTTAAAAACAATGTTCCTCAACGTCAAATTGCAAAGGCTTTGAAGGTCTCATCATCGACAGTGCATAAAATCATCTAAAGATTCAGAGAAACTGGAAAAATCTCTGTGCGTGAGGGACAAGGCCGAAGACCTTTACTGGATGCGCGTGATCTTCAGGCCCTCAGCCGCCACTGCATCACTCACCAGCATCATTCTGTCATTGACATTACTAAATGGGCCCAGGAATACTTCAGGAAACCACTGTCTGTAAACACAGTCCGCCGTGCCATCCACAGATGCCACCTAAAACTCTATCATGCAGAAAGGAAGCCATGGTTGAGTATGATCCAGAAGCGCAGCTGTGTTCTGTGGGCCAAGGCTCATTTAAAATGGACTATAGCAAAGTGTTCTGTGGTCAGACGAGTCCAAATTTGACATTCTTGTTGGAAATCGTGGGCGTCGTGTCCTCTGGGCTAAAGAAGAGAAAGAACACCCCTCCTGTTATCAGCGTTCAGTTCAAAAGCCAGCATCTCTGATGGTATGGGGATGCATAAGTGCATATGGTGTGGGACACTTGCATGTTTTGAAAAGCACCATGAATGCTGAAAGGTATATAATGGTTTTAGAGCAACATATGCTCCCCTCCAGATGACATCTATTCCAGGGAAGGCCTTGTATATTTCAGCAGGACAATGCAAAACCACATACTGCAGCTATTACAACAGCATAACTTCATAGTAGAAGAGTCCGTGTGCTGAACTGGCCTGCCTGCAGTCTTGATCTTTCATTGGTTGAGAACATTTGGCGCATAATTAAACGAAAAGTCCGTCAAAGGAGACCCAAAACTCTCCAGCAGCTGGAAGCCTATATTAAACAAGAGTGGGATCAAATTCCAATGGCTAAACTCGAGAAACTTGTCTCCTCAATGCCCAGACGCCTCCACTCTGTGTTAAAAAGAAGAGGGGATGCTACACCATGGTTAACAGGCCCCTGTCCCAACTTTTTTGAGACCTGTAGCAGCCATCAAATTTGAAATGAGCTCATTTTGTGGATAAAATTGTAAAATTTCACAGTTTCAACATTTGCTATGTTATCTCCCTTCTATTGTGAATAAAATACTGGCTGGTGTGATTTGAAAGTCATTGCGTTTTGATTTTATTCACCGTTTACATTTTGTCCCAACTATTTCGGAATTGGGGTTGTATTAGTTGAATACTCAATATGAACCAATTTTTGTGAATAGAAAATTTTGCATTTTGTAACATAGTCTAAAGCAACTCCACCCGGTTCTGCTGATGACATGGAGAATTGTCGCAATGGTTGGAGTTAATAAGCCCTGACTGTGCATTTCCTCCATGCTCTTAGCGGAACCCTAGACTGAGGTTGATTGCTTAATTATAATTAATTGAAAAAAACAATAAAGAAAGGTATTCCCCATTGCTTAAAAGAAGTCCAATACAACACTGCTCCATGTCCTGGACTCAAGGACAACCCTCAATCAAACCCTGAGATTGAATACTTAGTGGAGAGTTCAGCGCCCGGAGGCGATAAAGGTAACCCATGTGTTGGATATACTGTCTGTATTCATGATAGCTGTGTTGATAATGGCCCTCTGCCACCTATTCACTCTGCAGAAGCAGCAGAGCTGATAGCTCACACCAAACATGTTGACCCAATCAGTTTGGCTGACGCCTTTGCAAATAAAGAAGCAAAGGCGGCAGCCAAACACACTCTTGTGGGGCTACTACTCCAATCTGAAGTGTCAATTTCAGGTGATCTGCTGTGAGCTGAACAAGCCGCTCCCCCACAAGAAAAACGTCAATGGACATCACATGGAGCCAACACAATGATGAAGGCTGGGTAGGACCCAATGGTAAGCCTATATTGCCAAAATCCCTCTTCCATATTGCTGTAGATTTGGTGCATGGGCAGTGCCATGTACTAAGAGGGGGGACCAAGGGGTTAATAGATCAAAGTTACCATCACTTATTTACTAAAAAAAAAAAATTCAGTAACACTTTACAATAAGGGTACAACAATTAACGTTAATTAACATTAGTTCATTAACTATCAGTTAATTAGCAGGTAACTGATGTGTTAGATAGCTGAATAAGCATCACATAACCATAATTGAACATTTATCAATTTTCTTAGTATCCCTTATTGTGAAGTTGAAAACATCCCTTAAGTATTCCTTATGTAGCACTTCAAACTATTAAACCATAATTTATGAATAAATACCTGAGTTCATGTGAACATCATTAGTTAAATGTTAATTACCTGTTAGTAAATGCTTATTACTGCATTAACTAATGTTAATTGTTGTACCCTTATTGTAAAGTGTTACCAATTTTTCTAAGAAATGTCCAACATGACAAAGTTACAACACAAGGGGAGGTGTAGCAGTACAGAAAGGGGCAATCCCTACACCCCTGGAGCCATTCCACACATGGGTGATGGATTTCATACATCTAACACCGTGCGAAGGGAAAAGGTATGTGTTTGTATTGGTATGACTTTTCTCTAAATGGGTAGAAGCCTTCCCAGCCACATCGATAAGTGGAAATCACAGTAGCAAAAATCCTGAGTAGAGAAATTATTCCTAGGTGGGGGATTCCAAAGACATTGTATTGAAAGCAAATTGCGCAAAGCCGTGGCCGAAACTAAATGGAATTGGGTTGCATGTGTGCCATTAGCACTAACCAGTATGAGAATAACACCATAGTGGTCATTGGGGTTGTCACCTTTTGAAGTAGTACATGGGAAACCTTTTGAATTACTACATTTTGCAGAGAACACAGATAGAAGAAGCAACTCTGGCAGAGTATATGAATAGAATGTTAACTAACAAGAGTGAGGTTCGAAATGTGCTTCCTCCTAGATCGCTAACAGAGCTGTCGCCAGGAGAGATTAAGCCTGGAGATGGGATCCTGGTGCGAAGCGTCGGTATAAAGCAAAAGTGGAGTGAGCTGACATGGAAAGGTCCATATCAAGTGCTCCTGACCACACCAACCGCAGTGAGGATACAGGAGAGACAAACATGGATGCATCAGTCACACTTCTTATGGTCCCAATTTGTTATGGCGTAGTGGACAGCAAGGGATGACAGACAAAATTTTAAAACTTAAACAGATTTAATTAAACAAACACTTTGAACTAATCTGCAATCCACTCTACTGACCAAGATTGAAATAAAAAAAAGAGATATTTACAGTCCCTTGGTAATTGAGATGGGGCTGCTATGTTGCGATGTCCTGGGACTGGAAAATGCTCCAACACAGGCAAAAATCCACAAAAAGCTTCACAGGTCTTGAAAAGAGTGACAGGTCTGGTCAAATGTATCCTTCCACAATTTCTCCTTGCAATTTCTCCTACTACCTTTCACTCTCTCAATTTTTCTCCTTATATACTCTTTTCCAGCCCCCTCCCACCTTCCAGACTTTTCTACAATTCTCTGGGACATTCCCCTCTGAGGCATGCTTAGGACATGCCCCAAAACCTAGCTCCAGACTGGGCTTAACAAAAAAAAAGTCAATACTGCCATCTAGTGGCTTTTTTTTTCCACATTACACCTCCATTCCAAAAGGGAAAAATTTTGACTCATAAAGGCAAAATTTTTCTTTTCAATACAAAAATGGTTAAGTAGACACTTGTATATATATACATATAATACAATATGCTAATAAACGCATGTGATATATATACACATACTCAAACACGGGATAAGCAATCAGCACTTACATTGTCAGTACCCTTTACATGCTTAATTTCCAAGTCAAACTCCAGTAAAATCAAACTCCAATTCAACAATCTCCGATTCTTGTTTTTCATCTTACTCAAAAACATTAACGGATTGTGGTCAGTATAGACAATCATTAGCTTTTGCCCTGTACAAACATAAACCTCAAAGTGTTGTAAGGATAGAACCAGACCCAACAGCTCCTTCTCAATTGTGGAATAGTTCTTTTGGTGGTGATTGAACTTCCTGGAGAAGTATGCCACGGGATGCTCAATGTCATCAGAGTCACTTCTCTGTAGGAGCACAGATCCACAAGCTTGGTCGCTAGCATCGACCGCCATGGAGAACGGTTTGTTGAAGTCAGGAGATTTGAGCACGGGGAAGTGACACAGCAGAGACTTCAGGCGATCGAAGGCTCTTTGGCATGCTTCATCCCAAGTGAACTTTACGCCTTTCTTCAGTTGGTTGGTGAGACTGACAGCAATCTTAGCAAAGTTATTGCAGAACTTGCAGTAGTACCCGATCATTCCAAGGAAGCGGCGCAAAGCTTTTTTGTTGTCAGGAACTGGAAAGTCCATGATGGCTTGGACTTTAGCATTTATGGGTGCCACCTTACCCTGGCCTATGAGGTAGCCAAGATGCGTGACAGTAGCACAACCAAAGTCACTCTTGTTCAGGTTAACAGTCAGGTTAGCCTGGGTCAAGTGCTGGAACAACGTCTCTACATCTTTCAGATGTTCTTCCCAGGAGTCATTCCATGTGATCAGGTCGTCGATGTACGCACCCATGTGTGGCAATCCGGCGATTGTAGACTGTATCATCCTTTGGAACGTGGCTGGGGCATTTTTCATGCCAAAGGGTAGGACTTCATACTGGTATAACCCAGATGGTGTGGCAAAAGCAGAGATGCTCTTGGCCCTCTCAGTTAAAGGCACACACCAATAACCCTTCAATAAATCAATCTTGGTCAGAAACTTTGCTTGCCCTACTCCATCGATACAATCATCAATCCTAGGTATTGGAAACACATCAGTTCTAGTTATAGCATTGACTTTGCAATAATCTGTACAGAATCTAGTACTTCCATCAGGTTTTGGAACTAGAACACAGGGTGAACTCCAATCTGAGTTAGAGGGTCTGATAATATCATGTTCTAACATGTACTCAACCTCTTTCTCAGCAATCTTTCTCTTTTCAGGATTCATCCGGTGCGGATGCTGTTTTATTGGTTCGGCATCACCATCTACATCATGAGAGGCTATAGAAACTCTCTTTGGAACATCAGGAAATAGATCTTTATATTTCTTGATCGACCTCTCAAACTGATCTTTCTGTGAGGGTTCTAAGTGCTGGAGTTTTACATCAAGATTTTGCAACACATCAGAATTTGACAATTTACATGAAAGAACTTCAGCTTTAATTCTAGTTTCATCATCTTGAAACTCCCCCTCATCTTCACAAGTCTCGGCCATAGGAGGATCTGAAGTGACAGCTGCAACCCTAGCATTCCTATCATGATAAGGCTTCAGCATGTTAATGTGACACAACTGTTTTGGCTTTCTCCAATCTGGAGTCTTCACAATGTAATTGAGATCATTGAGTTTTGTCAGAATTTCATAAGGACCATGAAGTCTAGCCTGCAATGGATTGGACTGCAAGGGAAACAACACAAGGACCTTGTCTCCCGGTTTAAACTCACGGCTTCTAGCCTTATGATCATACCAAGTTTTCATTTTTCCCTGACTTGATTTCAAGTTCTCTTTGGCTAGGTCACAAGCTGCACGCAGTCTTTCCTTGAACTTGCTAACATAGTCTAACAGACTGATATGCGGCTCTTTCTCTTGCCATTGTTCACTCAACAATAGCAAAGGTCCTCTCACTTCATGGCCAAACACTAGCTCAAACGGACTGAATCCAGTAGACTCCTGCACTGCTTCTCTAGCTGCAAACAACAGCAAATGAACACCTTCATCCCAGTCTTTCTCATGGTCATAACAATAAGTCCTCATCATTGTCTTGAGAGTGGAATGAAACCGCTCCAAGGCACCCTGACTCTCTGGATGATAGGCTCTGGAAAGAATCTGCTTCGCACCTAGTTCATACACAACCTGCTGAAACAATCCAGAAGTGAAATTGCTACCTTGATCTGACTGAATTTCCCTGGGAAGGCCAAACAACGTGAAGAACTTTATCACAGCCTTCGAGATTGCAGATGCCTTGATGTTGCGTAGAGGTATGGCTTCAGGGAATCTGGTAGATGCACACATGATTGTCAACAAGTACTGATTTCCAGATCTAGTCTTGGGTAATGGACCAACACAATCAACGATGACCTTGGAGAAGGGCTCCCCAAATGCTGGGATAGGCTGCAATGGAGCTACAGGTGGGTCTAACTGGTGTTTTCCAACTACCTGACAAGTGTGACAGGTTTTGCAAAAGTTGGAAACATCTTTCCGAAGTCCAAGCCAGAAGAAGTGTTTCATGATCTTGTCAACAGTCTTGTGAACACCAAGATGACCTCCTAAAGGTAAACTATGAGCCATTGCTAAGATCTCATTCCTGTAGACCTTCGGAACAACAATTTGCTTGACCACTGCCCAATCCGCATTGGCAGGGATATCAGGAGGGCGCCACTTCCGCATTAATACTCCATCCTTGAGATAATACCCAACTGGAACTGCGTCTATTTCTTCATCAGGAAGGGCTCTCTTCTTTAGTACACAAATTTCAGGATCATTGGTTTGCTCCTGAATCAACCGCTTTCTGGACAGAGACAAGTCTCCAGACACATCTGAATCACCAGACCCATCTGGCTGGCTGAACAGAGAACTGATAAAAGTGTCTGATAAGTCCTCAAACGGAGAAACCATAGTAGGCTGAACAGAGTCATGAGGCGAACCACCTGAGTCATGACTATTCAATGTGCTGGACGGCACCACATCATCTTCTTCTTGAGCCTTCTTGGCCATAGCACGGGTCACTGCACAGGAAGGATACAGAGATGGGTCTTCATCACCATCTTCAGTGCTCGGCTGTGAAGTAAGTTGAACAGGGGGAACTACATTGCCCCCAGCCAGGTCATTGCCTAGCAACAGAGAAACACCCTTGATAGGTAGACTTGACATAAGTCCCACCTTTACCTGTCCTGTAACTAAATCTGACTTCGAGAATACAGAGCGCAGGGGTACAGATACAGTCCTCCCTTCAATACCTTGTACAAGTATGAAATCCCCAGAAGCCGTCTCATCATGTAACTCCAAGGAGTCCATCAACAAAAGTGACTGAGAAGCTCCGGTATCCCTTAGGATATATATGGGGACAGGAGGAGAATGCTCATTCAGAGCCACAAATCCCTCTGACACAAATGGAAGAAATTCCTCCCTCACAAAGTCAGCAGTATCAGGCTTCTTAGCCTCACAAGGAGCAGGCAATTTAGCAGATCGGTCATCTATTACAGGGGTTTCTAACCTTGTCTTCACAAAGGCATGGGGTTTGGTATCCTTTTCTTTTTCTTTCTTAGCTTTAAGGAACCAACAGTTAGTTGTAACATTACCGGATTTCTTGCAATAATTGCAAACTAGACCACTTTTGTCACTGTCAGCTTTCACACTTTGATCAGACCTTTGACTGGATTTCTGAGCACCATCACCAGATTTGTCTTTGTCTTTGGGTGAGGAATCTTGGGTATCACCGTTACCTTTCTTCTGAAATTGGGATCATCTATTGTTACTGCTGGACTGAAATTTGGACTTATGTGTGAGAACATATTCGTCTGCAAACTTGGCAGCTGATTGCAAATTCAGTGCTTGCTTCTCATTAAGGTAGGTTTTAATATCATCCTTGACACAGTTCTTGAATTCTTCAACTAACACCATCTCTTTTTAGTGAGTTGAAATCATCCTTGACCTCCATAGAAGTACACCAGCGCAAAGCAAACCTTCTTCTCGTTAGCAAATTCCACATAAGTCTGATTGTCAGATTTCTTCAGACCTCTGAATTTCTGTCGGTAAGCCTCTGGAACCAACTCATAAGCTGTCAAAATAACCTTTTTGACAACCTCATAATCAGAGGAATCATCTGCAGACAAAGCCGAATAGGCTTGTTGAGCTTTACCCTTGAGGACAGTTTGCAACATCAGAGGCCAGTGTTCCTTTGGCCACTGACAACTCTTAGCTACCTTCTCGAAGCACTGGAAATACTTATCAACCTCCTTTTCCGAGAATGGAGGCACCAGCTTTACCTCCTGGCTAGCATGAAATTTGTTTTCAGTTTCCATTTTGATTTTTAGTTGCTCCATTTGGAGCCTTTCTTCTCTGTCTAACTTCTGTAAATCGAAATCTCTCTGTCTCTGTCTCTCTCTTTCTGCTCTTTCCTCTTTCTCTCTCAAATTCTTTGTTTTTCTTTTTCCTCCCTTTCTTTTCTCTCTTTCTCTCAAACTCTCATTGTTTTTCTTTTTCCTCCCTTTCTTTTTTCTCTTCTCTTGCTAATTTTTTTAACTCAAACTGCCTTTCTTTCTCTCTTTCTGCTCTCTCGAATGCTTTTTCCTCTCTTTCAATCTCTAGCATTTTTAATTTAAGTTCCATTTCTACATTTGGATTTTCCACTGGAAACTGTTCCAGATCTCCTAGTGCAAACACATTTTCATCAATGTAATATTCAACAATCTCTCTAGCCAGTCTTGCTTTTCGCATGGCTGGTTTTACATCTGTCAGCTCTAACTGTCTGCATATTTCTAGCAGTTCTGTCTTTTTAAAAGACTTCAAAACCTCTACGGTTGGTGATGCCAAGAAATCATCCATTGCTGTTCATCCATCTGTCAATATATATCTGGGAAAATTCAAAAAACAATTTCACAATTTGAAATTTTAGATTTTCAATAAATGACTCACACAATGGTCTATCCCGGATGAGCCCCCAATTTGTTATGGTCCCAATTTGTTATGGCGTAGCGGACAGCAAGGGATGACAGACAAAATTTTAAAACTTTAACAGATTTAATTTAACAAACACTTTGAACTAATCTACAATCTACTCTACTGACCAAGATTGAAATAAAAAAAAAATGAGATATTTACAGTCCCTTGGTAATTGAGATGGGGCTGCTATGTTGCGATGTCCTGGGACTGGAAAATGCTCCAACACAGGCAAAAATCCACAAAAAGCTTCACAGGTCTTGAAAAGAGTGACAGGTCTGGTCAAATGTATCCTTCCACAATTTCTCCTTGCAATTTCTCCTACTACCTTTCACTCTCTCAATTTTTCTCCTTATATACTCTTTTCCAGCTCCCTCCCACCTTCCAGACTTTTCTCCAATTCTCTGGGACATTCCCCTCTGAGGCATGCCCAGGACATGCCCCAAAACCTAGCTCCAGACTGGGCTTAACAAAAAAAAAAGTCAATACTGCCATCTAGTATTTTTTTTTTTTTTTCCACATTACATACTGCAAGGTAGTATCTCCTCCAGCTGATGTGTAGGTGCATCTGAATAAGTCAGGATAGACTTGGAGGGAGTCCGACTACAAAGGGGGGCATGGCATATAGAGCTCACCTGTCTCAAAAGCGGTGAAGAACTTATTTATGCTCCAAGTTAGCAGAGACTCCAGACTGGTTCATAAAATGGCTCACTTCTCCCTGTGTCTGCTGTTCCTAGGAATCTGCATGGTAAGTGCAGGCCATGTGCCAACCTCGCCCAGGGTAAGAAGGTATGCGGGTGCGGACAACCACCTGCTTGAAGCAGCAAACCCCACACATATATGTGCTACTAATTCATGGTGGAGATATGCAAATAGAACAGCATGCTCCATTAACCATACTGACTGTTGTGTGTGCACACACCTACCAGCCTCCATATCTACGCCCAGAGGAGAGGTGTTACAAGTCGCAGCGCCTACGATGAATGTGAATAGTACAATTAAGTGCGCTATGGTAGTGTCTACTGCTCGTAGTGGATTAGCCTCAATGGACCCCAGTGTACCCCCGCTCGACCTAATAATGAACTATTGGTTAAAATACTGCACCGACAAAGATGGATATCTGAAGTTGGGAAATGTGAGTTCTAATATCCCACTCATGGTAGTCCATTATAGTTCGGGGCAGAAGTTTTGGCAATGTGTGACAGGGAATGGCACAGAATTTGTGGGAGTAACCCAGGGGTGTCAGGGGAAACTACTGATTTTCTGTGGCTATCCACAAATAACAGAAAAATCTTTTTTCACTGGGAGAGAAGACAGTCCAAATGGCACAGGCGAAATGCAGCAGCACCTCATGATCGGATGTGGGGGAACAATGTTCCAGCAGAGGCAAGGCTGTGGTCAGTAGGGGGCAAGATTGATTTCTCCCTGGTCCCACAGCTGGGAGTTGGACAGGTAATGTTGCGAATGGACACTGTGAATTATCGCCTAAGTGCACTTATAAATGAAACCCGTAACATCATTAGGAGTATACAGCAAGAATTAACAGCCATATGATTAATGACACTGCAAAATCCAATGATACTCGATTTATTGACGGCAGCACAGGGTGGAGTTTGTCAAATAATAGGAGCCTCATGCTGCACCTACATACCAGCAAATGATGAGGAGGGAGGAGTAATAGATCAAGCCTTGCAAGGTTTAAAAGATCTATCAGATGCACAGCTGAATGACTATGTATCTGACAGTACCTGGTGGAAGTGGCTCGTTTCTGGGAGGTGGAAAGCAGCAATAACATCTATACTGAGCCTCATAGCAGCAGGATTCACAATTCCGTTCTTTTGTAGTTGCTGTGGGATTCCAATGATTAAAAGTATCATATCAAAAGTGCTGAATGCTAACCCACAGTTTCAGATGTTTATGTTGCAGGATATCGAGGAAGGACATGCTCTGCCCGAGGAGCTGGAGGAGCCATACGGTGATGTGATAGAAATAAGTGACCTGTTTAAACAATAGAGCATTTCCCATGAAATAAAGCACATGCTGAAAATCGAGAGAAGTGGCATGTTGGTGGATAATCAGTTATAAAGAGGAGGGAAATGTTGGTTAATTTAGTCCTAAATTCTTTAGTTAGTTATTAATTGCTTATCCTTGATTGACCTAGGTCGTGCGTAATTGCTTATCATGTGTAATCTAACCTGTACGTAATGAAATATGCTTTTCTATAACTGTATGAGATGAGATGTTTTTATTCCCTGAGGAGAATGCGGGAACCTGCGAGGCCAGACTGTTTTAATGATGTGTTCTAGCCCTAAGTATAGCCTGATCCCTTGAAGCCAGCTGGACCGAGATAAGGCTCAAGAATGAAGATTACTGTGTAGGAGACTCTTCTCCCTGAGAGCTGAAGAGATAGATGGGACATTCTGCGCGTCGGATGCACGCACACACGGCTGTGGAATTTGGGAGAACATACGTCCACGTAAATTAGTCTATAAGGGAGGAGAATTGAATACTATGTGCTTGTAACGAGGGAGAATGATAAACTATTGGGGAAAATTTACTGCAAAGGGTGTACTCTTGGGCGTTGTGTACGTATAAATATCAAAGCAAAAGAGATTGCTTTGTCTTTGTTCTGTGTGTAACTTGGACCCTATGTGCATGTAGTAAAATGGATTATTTTTACTCTCTCTCTCTTTGTCTCAGAGTGATTTCTTACAGGAATGAAAATTAAAATTCCACCAATAGTCTCCATATGTCCACTAAACTAAGATTATTAGAGTATTCAAAAGAATGCTGGAGTTTGATTGCTGAAGAGATTTGGAGGACTGCTTGTGTAAAAGGGGTCTAATACACAATTAAAGTCTCCTCCAATTATAATACTAGTATTGGAGATATTTGGAATCATATTGAAGACCTTCCGGAAAAAGTCTGGGTTATCAAAATTGGGTGCATAGAGATTGTCAAGTGTTATAGGAACAGAATTTAAGGTTCCAGCCACTAATAAAAATCTGCCATTAGGGTAATTAATAATAGAGGACTGGATGAAAGGAACATTTTTCCTAATTAATATTGCCACTCCTCTTGCTTTACTGGTGAAATTTGATTGATATATTTGATCTACCCAGCTGACTTTAAGTTTCCCCATGGCCGTATTCTTGATGTTTGTTTCCTGTAGAAACACTATGTCTGCTGACATAGACTTATAACGTGCAAATACTTAAGCGCATTTTATAATATGCCCAAGGCCTCTCACATTCCATCTCATAAACTTATACCCAAACCCATGCACCGGAGTTACAGAAGTATTATAAGCCGAGAGTCACGTGACCGGTTGGATAAAATGGCGACTTAGGTCTTTTGCGCTTTCCCAACTTTCCCACTTTTGCAGGTTTTATCCCACTAAGTTTTATTGATTTAGACTTTTGACATATCTTTTACTCATTGAGACAGAAATCGCTGAATCGGGGAGGAAAGCCAATTCGTGTGGTGCCCCTTCCAAGCCAAAAGGGACTCGTGATTTTGATGCTATCGCAGACATGCTAATGGAGAAGCAACGTGATTATTTAGAGCCCCGGCTAGCGCAGCTTCATGACATAGGCAAATGCACCGACGACAAATTAACCGCCATCCAAGCTGAGTTAGCTTCGCTCTCGGGGAGTATTGGCTCAATACAATCTGAGATCGCGAATTTGAAGAGCATGGTGAGAGACAATTCAAAGGCTGTTGCTAATCAAGAGACAGCCCTGCAGACGCTGGAAGCCAAACTGGCTGACGTGGAAGATCGGAGCAGGCGCAGTAATATTCGTATCATCGGCTTGAAAGAAGTAACTGAGGGCTCGAACGCCGTTCAGTACCTTACCCGGTCACTGCCGAAATGGTTTTCGTCTTTCACTGAATCACCAGAAATCATGCGGGCCCACCGAATCAACAGCGGCCGCTCCCATGGGGACAGACCCTGCACTCTGATTTTTAATGTACTCCGCTAGACGACTCGTCAGGCAATCCTCCGAGCAGCGAAAAAGGAACTGGTTATCATAGACGGTAAGAGAGTGAGATTTACTGTTGACTACAGTAATCACACAGTAAAATGTCGCAGGGCTTCCTCTCAGGTGATGGACACTGCGCAAGAAAAGGGAGTGGAATTCTTTCTCCTTTACCCAGCAGAGCTGAAAATTAAAGATGGACTGAATTATCATGTGTTCAACAATCCGACAGAAGCGGAGGACTTTCTTAACTCCAGCCCAGCAACTCTACTGGAGAGTCATCAGGCTACAGTCAGTGACACAATCAGTGACACAGTCAGCCGTCACACCCGAGCCAACGACTCGTAACCCCAGAGGATCCCAAGCCGTGTTAGCTGCCATTTTGTCGTGAGTAATAAGTAGGCCTAATGTCTGGACTGAAATACACAAACTGAATAAATGGCATTTGTTCCCAAATACCAGTAACTTAAGGACTTCGTAATCGTATATCTTGCCTAAATAATTTGTCATCATTGCAAAACCCTTTTTTTTTTTCTTGTGGCTTAATATATGATTTCTTTTTCTCACTATCTGAGCCTGTTTAAGTAGTTTATTGCAATATTGTTTTTATTTTATTACAATGGCTCAGTAGCTCTTCAGGCTATTACATATAATTTTGGATCTTTCTCTGAATATTGGTGCATTTATAGCAGGACACGGTAAATATGGAAGGTTTAGCACTATGTTCACTCCAAATCAGGAGTTTGTGTTATAAGGTTGGCACAGTCAATGTCGTTTTTCCTTTGAATGTAATGGCATCAGCGAACAGTGATAAATCTATACATTTCACATGTAGGTCTAGAGTTTTGTAATCCTTTGTATTTTAAGACCAACCAATCTTGTAAATAGTGGGATGATGGCTTTGTTCAATTTATCACTATATCTTGTTGGGGGGTTGGGTGGGAGGGTTGACGACCTGGTGTTGCCCAATCTCCATCTATGGTCACGGAACCAAATAATTGTAAGGGATTGGGAGATGAGAAAGTTCTAGCTCTTAGTTGTGGGCAAAATAGTCAGGGGAGGGGTGGATATTGTTGAGACCAGTGATTTTTTTTCTTTGGTTTTTTTAGGGTGAATAGTTTTAAATTTTTGTTCAAGCGGGGGATTTTTTTGTGGGATGGGAGTGAGGGACCTGAATGGACATGTACATCTATCTAAGGATATTTTTTGGTGGTCACGGGTACTGTGCTCGTATATGTGCATGGTTACAATTTGGTTTAAATTATGTTTGAGTTAAATATTTTGAGTTGGAATTCAGGGGGTCTGAATACAACTCATAAAAGGGTCAGCACTTTAGGTTTACTTCAAAGGAAGAAAATTGATATTGCATTATTTCAAGAGACACACCTTTTGAGTAAAGATGTTAAGCGCCTGGCCGATAAGTACTATCATGTGATAGCTTCTTCATCATTTTGCACGAAGACCAGGGGTGTAGCCATTTTAGTGAGACGTAATCTCAAAATCCGGATTTTGGACACATGGTCAGATACAGCAAGCAGACTGGCTATTGTCAAAGCAGAGGTCAGTGGCAGGAAAATCGCCTTTTTCATCTGTATATGCACCAAATAATTTTGACAGAGACTTCTATAATAATCTAACAAAAACAATGTTGGAGTTAAGTGGGTTTTCATTTATAGTTGGCAGAGACTTCAATGCTGTTTGGAATGTAGCCAACGACAGGACAAGCAGTTCTGAAACCAGAGATCAAAAACTGGCATCATTCTGCACTTCAGGCATGGGCCAACAGTGTAGGGATTATAGATCTGTGGTGATTAATTAACCGCTCAGTTAAAGATTATTCCTTTTTTTCTGCCCGTCACTAGTCTTTCTCGAGAATTGATTATTTGTTTGCATCCCGCCAAGCTTTTCAAGACATCTCAAAAGCTACCCTGCTACCAATAGCTCTTTCTGATCATAAAGGTGTGCTCTGCACAGTGGTATTTAGTAATGTGCCATCGCGTGCGCGTAGATGGCGTTTTAACACCACTTTGTTGAAAAAGGAGGAATTCAGGACACAGTTTGTGGAGAAACTTAGAAAATTCTTGGAGTTTAACGTAGGTTCTGTTAACGATCCCAGAATACTGTGGGATTTAATTAAAGGCTTTATTAGAAACTATTCCACATTGTTTGCCTCAAATCTACGCAAGACACGGTTTAATAAACTACAAAAATTAGAAGAAGAGTTTAAGAGATTAGAATCCGACTTGTCGACTAACTACGCTGAACAATTAGCCTCTCGACATGAAGTAGTTAAAAAGGAAATAAATGCTATTCTTAAACAACAGTCAGAGTTTTTAATTCATAGAACAAGGCAGCGTAATTATTTTCACAGATCAAGACCCAGCCATTTATTAGCCATGAGAATTAGAGCAATTGAACAGTTTTCAGACATTCTCTCTATTAAAACTGGGACAGGAGATGTCACTACTGATCCTGGAAAAATTAATGACACGTTTTGTAATTTTTATTCAGATCTGTACAGATCAGAAGTATCTTTTGACAAAGGACAGTGTAATGATTTTTTAGCTCAGTTGAATTTGCTCCGTCTCGCTGAGGAGGATGCCAACAGATTAGCTAGGCTAATCTCACTAGAAGAACTAAACAATGCCGTTCTCAGCATGCAAAAGGGTAAATCGCCAGGGCTGGATGGCATACCCCCTGAGCTATACTCAACCTTTTGGGACCCTCTCGGTCCATGGCTTTTAGATATGACTCATGCAATAGAAAAGGGTAGCTTTAGTAGGGATCTTAATATAGCGGTCATCTCCTTGCTCCTGAAAAAGGACAAAGACCCAACAGAATGTGGTAGTTACAGACCTTTAAGTTTACTGAATTCTGACGTGAAGATATACGCTAAGGTACTTTCCCACCGCCTTCAGACCCATCTGTCATCGCTAGTACACTGTGACCAGACTGGCTTTATCAAGTCACGTCTGGCCTCGGATAATGTCAGGCAATTACTACACATAATTGATGCAGCTCTAGACACCAAAACTCCACAAGCTGTCTTATCCCATGATGCGATGAAAGCATTTGACCGGCTGAAATGGTCCTATTTATGGTCGGTCTTAGAGGCGATGGGATTTGGTGAAGGATTCATTCAGTTGATAAAGGTGCTATATGCAAACCCATCAGCAACAGTGCTTACAGGTAAAAATTGCTCTCCTCTGTTTTCAATATCCAGATCCTCTCGTCAAGGCTGCCCATTAAGTCCAGCGCTCTTTGCACTTTCCCTTGAGCCCTAAGCCCAGATAATCCGACAAACCACTGCTATTAAGCCTATTTCTATTCTAGGCACTGAGCATCATTTGGCACTTTATGCCGACGATGTTTAAATTTTTCTAAAAGATCCTCTACAATCTACCCCACACCTCTTATCACTGTTGGATGAATTTGGAGTGTTATCGGGCTTTAAAGTCAACTGGTCAAAATCTGCCCTTTTGCCATTAAATGATGCTGCTAGGATTGGCTCTCTGCCTATAAACATCCCTTCTGTTCAACACTTCAGGTATTTGGGTGTTGACATTTTTCCCTCATTGAATCAAATTGTAAAACATAATTACACAGAAGCATTGAATACTGTACTAAGTGATCTAGACAGATGGTCAGGTTTACCAAATTCATTTCAAGCACGAATTTCAATTATAAAAATGAACGTATTACCGAGAATAAATTTTATTAGCTCTATGATGCCCCTGTCTCCCCCTTCTGGTCACTGGGTTAAACTGCATGCAGCTATTTCCAAATTTATTTGGAAGGGGAAGCGCCCTCGATTAAAATATGCCACTGTCCAACGGGGAAGATTTGACGGAGGCCTGGCAGTGCCCAATTTCAAATTATATTTCTGGTCTTTCACTCTCAGACCTCTGGTCACATGGTTTGATTCACAAGCAAATGTTTCATGGCGTACATTGGAGGAAAGAATGGTGCACCCTTGGTCTTTAGCAGATGTTTTGTTTGAAAATATCTCTAGCAGACAGTGTCAATTACGGTTTGGGCCCATTATAACCCAACTGATACAGATCTGGCGCTCAGTAGAAAAGTCTTGTAATACAGCGCCCTCCATAATTATTGGCACCCCTGGTCAAGATGTGTTAAAAGCCTTAAAATAAATTCAATTTTTATTGCAGAAGCATACTCTCACACTGAAAATTGTAGAAAAATGTAACCTTCAACTCAAGTGAATTTTAAGGGAAAAAAAATCCCTGACTAAGAAATAATTATTTTTCGTAAAATCACCTGTTCCACAATTATTGGCACCCCTAACAATTCCTAGGAAATAAATGTAATTGAAGTATTTCTGTCATTTCTACAGTA
Organism: Gymnothorax javanicus; assembly: GCA_029692085.1. NCBI lineage: Eukaryota > Metazoa > Chordata > Actinopteri > Anguilliformes > Muraenidae > Gymnothorax > Gymnothorax javanicus. The sequence goes on from CM056201.1 coordinate 17,698,252, forward strand.
GTTTATAAAGTTGATCAGAGTATCTAGGAACATTTAATTAGTAATTCATCACTTCCTGTTTCTCTGGGGTATAAATATGACGTGACACAGAGGCCATTTCTCTTATCCACTCTTCAACATGGGAAAGACAATGGAACACACCATTCAAGTAAGGCAGATGTGTGTCGACCTTCACAAGTCAGGCAATGGCTACAAGAAAATAGCCACTCGCCTGCACCTGCCCATATCTACTGTCAGAGGAATCATTAAGAAGTTTAAAACAACTGGAACAGTGGTAAACAAGCTTGGACGAGGACGCAAGGTTATTTTGCCACCATGCACAGTGAGGAGGATGGTAAGAGAAATAAAAAGTTCTCCAGAGCTCACTGTTAAAGAATGGCAACAAATGGTAGCATCTTGGGGTCACAAAGTCTCCAAAACAACCATCAGGCGCTATCAACATGCCAACAAGCTGTTTGGGAGGCATGCACGGAAAAAACCTTTTCTCACTCACAATCATAAACGCAAACGTCTGGAGTTCGCTAAGTGGTACTGGGACTTCAACTGGGACCGTGTGCTTTGGTCAGATGAGACCAAGATAGAGCTTTTTGGCAACAAACACTCTAAGTGGGTCTGGCGGAACACAAAAGATGAGTATGCAGAAAAGCACCTCATGCCCACTGTGAAGTATGGGGGAGGATTGGTGATGCTGTGGGCCTGTTTCTCTTCCAGAGGCCCTGGGAACCTTGTTAGGGTGCATGGCATCATGAACGCTTTGAAATATCAGGACATTTTAAATCAAAATCTGGTGGCCTCTGCCCGAAAGCTGAAGATGGGTCGTCACTGGGTCTTTCAGCAAGAAAATGACCCGAAACATGTGGCCAAATCTACACAGAAATGGTTCACCAGACACAGAATCAAGCTCCTCCTATGGCCATCTCAGTCCCCAGACCTCAACCCCATTGAAAACCTGTGGAGTGAGCTGAAGAGGAGAGTGCAGAGGAGAGGACCCAGGTCGCTGGATGATTTAGAGAGATTGTGCAAAGAGGAATGGTCGAAGATCCCTCTTTCTGTATTCTCCCATCTTGTGAAACATTATAGGAGAAGATTAGGTGCTGTTTTGTTGGCAAAAGGGGGTTGCACAAAGTATTAACATCAGGGGTGCTAATAATTGAGGCACACATGATTTGATGTAAAAGAATTATTTCTTAATGTGGGATTTTTTTCCCACTGAATAAATGCACTTGAATTTAAGGTTGGATTTTCCTCTTTTTTTCATTGTGGTCCTATATTATTTAGAAAAAAATTGAATTTATTAGAAGCTAAAGAACACATCTTGACCAGGGGTGCCAATAATTATGGAGGGCAGTGTATCGCCTGTAAATGGCATCTCCATTCCCCAATTTTTAACAACAAAGGCCTGCTGATAGGGGAGAGACCTGTTAATTTCTTTCAGTGGGCAAACAAAGGTATCCATCTTCTGGGTGATATTTATGATTCAGATGGGCTGTGTTCCTTTCAGGACATTAAGAATAATTTTAATCTGCCAGGCGCATCATTTTTCTTTTATTTACAATTACGGGCAGCTCTCAAGGCACACGGGGTACCATGGCAGCACCCTTTACCAATACATCCCCTTCATGAATTGATAGTTACAAAAAGAGGTCCGAAAAGTCTAGTGTCCACCTTATATCAACATTTCATTGAGGCCTCTTATAAAACACTCCAATTAGACAGAGCATGGAGGAAGGACGTCCCAGCATTGGACCATAATTTTGACTGGGGCAAGGTATGGAGTAATGTTAAATTGGCCTCAGGGAATCCCGATCATCAGCAGATTCATTATAATTGTATACACAGAACTTACCTGACCCCTCATAAGCTTTATCTCATGAAAATGATTAATGATCCCTCATGTACTTTGTGTCCTTTAAAGACGGCCCCGGCACATTTCTCCGTATGATGTGGGAATGTCCGCCTGTTGCCCAATTCTGGCAGGAGGTTGCTTCCAAACTGACAGATCTTATCTCAGAGACGGTGCCTGTGGCCATATCAGTCTTGATTTTGAATGGCTTTTCTTTGCTTCGGATCACTGAGTATAAAAAGCGAATAGTATTCTCAGGCCTAACAGCCGCTAAGAAGATGATTGTAGTGCGCTGGAAACCCCCTCACACACTAACCATCAGACAATGGGTTTTGACCTTTCTTGATGTTGTTTATCTGGAAATATCAGCAGCTCGCATAAATGGTGTTAAAGAGGCAAACCTAAATATGTGGCTCATAACAGCTGAAGCATTGAGGAGTCTGTTGTGATATTTTAAACTATGTCCGTCTTTCATGACCTATTGTCTATTTGATTTTCATCAACTGTGCTTGTTCGTGACTGTACAATGATCTTGCATTTATTGTCCTACAGGTCCTGGGGTGGGAGAGTTTGGGTGTTATTTTTGATGTTGGTTTATATAGTTTTTATTTGAGTTGGTTTTTTTTTTTTTTTTTTAATGAATGTTGTGTGTGGGAGGGAGGGAGCGGGGTACCCTGGTGTGGGTTGATGTGTTCTTTTTTTTTTATAATGTATCTAGCTGTATCACACTTTGTCTTTCATTAACAGAAAATAAAAAGCTTTGATCACAAAAAAAAGAAGTATTATAAGCCATTAACTAGCTTTGTAAGACATAATAAATGTACACTGTGAAACAAAATAGAAAGATATTGATTAACAGCTGGCTAAGAAAGGAGAAAAGAAAAAAAGGAAAAAGAAGTACAACATTATACAACATATGTAACACCCGCCTCCCTCCCACCCTTAGCTTGGAAACTACCAAAAGGGTAGCCTCCGCTACTACTTAGCATCTCTTGGAATCTGGTCTCAAACTCGCAACCCACGCAATAAAACTTGCCCCGTAGAAGACGATAATCATTAAACGCACAAATAGCATCAAAATTCCTAAATTACCAAAGGGAAAAACAAACAGCAAGACTTAAACCTCATTCATACAGTCTTATAGCAACATTCCAAAACAGATAAATGTAGGCCTAATAAAAATATTCATATATACACACACACACACACACACACACACACACACACACACACACACACACACACACACACACACACACACACACACCTTATGGGCCTAGGCCACTAGGCTTAGCTTACCGTTGAGTCGATAAAACCAAAACAAAAGAAAACCAATTGTCAGTAAACTTTTCAGATGGCTTTGACTGAGACGCAGCTTCACTTTGCTTTGCAAAATGTTCATCCTGATCCTAAATTTTTAGGATTCCCCTTTCTCTAAACAGTTCCAGAATTGCCAGCTCATTTTTTTCTTTTTTTTCAACCCTTTTTGCCAATTTGTCCACCGATGCATAATTTGTTATTATACCCATCATTTTTTCACATATTGCAAGATCAAATTTCCCCTCTTCCGGCCACTTTGGTACTGTTTTTTTAGTCCTTTTTGCCCACTTATTTGACAATTTTTAATATGATTCTCAAAGGTAGGAAATTGCTCTCTTCATTCCTCCACAGGTGTTGCCATTGCTATTTATCTATTAATTTATATTTCATTACTTAGCCAAATTATCTTTCCCTATGTATGAAATTGCAATATGTCTATTTTAACAGTTACAAAGCTTAGTAAACAGTCTATATTATAAACATGCTTATGCTGATTTTTCCTCTTCCTCTTAGACAGATATGATAATAATAACGCTTAGATAATCAATATTTAATGCATGCAATTTACTACTTCTTTTAATCCGCCAAATATTAATGACCATTAATAATAATTTTAACTCTTATTGCATGCAGGCTAGGGGTTATGCTGCTATATTTTATATTTTAATGCACTCCTAACAAAATGCAATACGCAACAAAACCACTGTTCACATCCAGTGTACACTTCTACACTCATTCAAAAGGGCGCCGCACCCCACAGTACAGACTTCCTGTCAACGTCTGTTCGGGACCCCGCAATCCTCACTACCAGTCAGTCCTTCCTTTGGACCCAACAAACCTCACTTCCAGTCAAGGTTCTCACTAGACCCACTAATCAGCCTGCTCCTATTACGCCTTGTGTGCTGCACACCCTTTTTAAAAATAATAAACAACAACAACAAAAAGCTAAAAAGGATCCTGCAGTTAGACCTCTCTTAGGTCTCTCACCAGGCCCAACCGAAAACCTGCAGGTTATTCCCTTACCTTAGGGTCCGGCACAAGCCTCACTCCTAACAAACTCAAAAACCTCCAAAAAAGAGAGCCTGCAGGTTAATTCCCTCTTTTACCGTAGGGTCCCAGCACAGGCCTCACACAAAACAAACAGTCATACACCAAACCAGTTACAGAATGCGCTCTGAGTTCCACACAATCACTCACAGTTAGTTGTTGCGAATGCAGTGTTAGTAATTAGTAGTTGCATAACAATTCTGCAGATTCTGTCCCTCTCCTTTTAATCTCCCCCAATTTAGTGTCTAGGGTGTGTGTGTGTGTGTGCTCCCCGCACCATCTCCGAGCACCGGAAGACAGCCCGCCCTTCCGAGTGTAACCAACCTTTGCCGACTCCTGGCTGCTGGCTTGGCAACTTTGTTGTGTCTTCCCAACCAGATGTTCTCGTATTTTCGAGGTCCCCTTGTTCGTAAATAATTGGAGAGAGACAAAATCCTCAGAAGTTATCTTTATTTATTCCAGCCTTGAATCGGACAATAATCCCAACCCGGTGAGTAGTCCTTGCGCAAGGAGTACTACCTTCATGTTCCCACATAGCCATCTTCATGGAAAAAAACCCCATCAAAACTTTGTTCCAATCACAAAACATGGGTTGTACCTTGATTATCTCTTAAGTTTTTTCTTTCCCCTATTGGTTGGCAAGCTCTCAATGGGATTCTCTGGAAAATATTGGTGGTGCACAGAAGTATTGGTCTCATAAAAAAAAGAAAGAAAATACATTAAAAAGGAGAGGAAAAATACAGTCATAGGAATAGGATACAAATAGATAGATGAATGATTGAACTGACTGAGTTTTCAGTAATAACAAATGATTTTACTGAACAATATTCATCAAAGCTTCAGAAATCAAATACATTTAAATGTCTCACCTGATTATGTTTTCAAATCAACTAAACAGAAGCCCGCTTACTAATCAAAGCTACAGAAGCTTATGTGTGTGTGAGCTGCTCATGCATGTGTGAATTGAATTGCTTGTATGTGTGTGTGTCTGTGTGCACTGCTCATGCATGTGTGAACTGCTTGTATGTGTGTGTTATATATGTGTGTGTATGTGTCTGTGTGCACATGTCATGCGTGTGTGAACTGCTTGTATGTGTGTGTGTTATATGTGTGTGTGTGTGTGTGTGTGTGTGCGCGTGTGTGTGTGTTACTGCTGCTTACATAATACGGTTACTGACTATGATTATTCTTTATGGTTATTCAATATGGTTGTTGATTTACTGATGAATATGATGAGAAATATTGAAATATGATCCTCAACACGATGTTACAATTTCTGCACTAAAACAGTACAGCAAAAAGGATCCTTACTGGTAATGTTCATTTTATGGCACAGTTTCTGAAAACATTTACAGATATTAGTAATGCAATGTAAAGATAAACTTAGAAGAACAAAAACAAAAAAAGTACAAATGGGTCATGGCGTGCAGTAGAATTCAAATGCATAAAAATGTCATTGCAGTTAGGAAACTTGTAAGAATTGTATTATACATTGCTGCGCTTGGAGCAGAGGAGGCAAACGGATGATTCTGTAAACGCCTGTTTTTCAGCATGTCCATGTCTCGTTCATACTTTGCCAGTGTAGCTCGTAAATTATCCAGGTGGGGCTGAACTGAAAATGTGATTGCAAGAAAAATATAATTACTCAACATTATACCGACAAAGTGCGGCAGCCGACAATGTCACTGAGCCGACAAAGTCTCAGCACTGACAGAGTCCGCGCGTTGATCTATACATGCAGGATTGTAAAATGCAATACATAAAGTCACTCACTATCTGTCAAATTGACTGTAGATTTTGGAAGGTACGCCAAGACCTCCAAGTGCAATTCATCAGAGGTGTTATCATTTTTATCACTCTTCAGGATGAGATCTACATGCAGACAAGAAAAACAAAATCACTTAGATAATTAAAAAAGCCTTACAGAAGCAGAAGCACTACAGAACAGAGAATTTACCTGAAGTTGTAGGTCCAAAGAGTACTTGGACAAGTACAAAGGGAATGATTAGGAGGGTAGGATTCATCCTATCCTGCCTGTAGTTTAATAAACAATGATATGACTCTCCTTCTACAAAAAGAAAGAAAAAAAGACTAAGGGGAGGGGTGTACTCAGAAATGCATTACATGGTATATTGGTACATCACAGAAAAAACCAAACCTCATATCAACTTCCTTATAATTTTCTTTTATACATTTGCATTCAAGAGTCCCAGGGGTGTTCTTTTAATACATTTCAAAGCATTCACAAACACAGGTCTGTGTTGCTTTATATTTTTTAAACAAAAATAAAGTTAAGAAGAGAAATAACTTTTCACAGCATTCACAAACACAGATACCGGAATCTCGCTTGATCATTGTACTCAGCATTTGTCCACTCAATGGCCACGTTTACATGGACAGTTTAATTCCACTTTCATTCGGAATGAAAGGCCATTCCGATTAAAAGTGGTCATGTAAACACCACAATTGGAATGAAAATGACCATTCCGATTGAAAATTGAATCCGATAAGGGGGTGGTATATTCCGTTAGTCATTCCGATTGAAAGAATCTTTCGTACATGTAAACCAAGGATGTTTTATATTTCACTGGATATACAACTGGATCATGGCCGCCCATTCATTTCAATGGAAATTGCTCAATGGCACAGCACACCAACATGGGGGCCCTATTTCTGGAGCCATGTGGACATGCACTATGTGTGACTTTTGCTCACACATGTGTAGTGTGGGGCTCATGAACACGCTGGTATCCAAGGTGTCCATGACAATAGCCCACGCTCTTGGAACTCCTACCCAGTGTACGTGTTCACCATCACTTTGTTCCTGAAATAAAATTCTGACCACTGCAGACTGCAGAACCTTGCGTAGGAAAACCCTGATGTAACTATGAGCGGAACGAAAAAACATAGCCACCAATAAAGGCTTAATCGTAGTTTGAAATACAATTTTAAAACCCAAATGCAATATCAAATGTTTAAAACGATTGTTATTTAACAGGGAATACTATTGATTTCAACGCAAAAATGTCGGCACAATAGTTGACTTGCTGTTGTGTAACATGACATTTCTCAGGCTCATGTCCCTTTAGTTCAACGATGAATAACTACATTTATAGAGTCGGACGATTCTTGCTTGTCTGCATGCGAACTCCATTATCTTTTCCGACGATAAACCGAACACACAACGCACTGCACGTGCCTTATAAACCAATATGTTTTAAAGTCAAGAGTCTTAAACTTTTGCCAATTCTGGCAAGCTAATTTACTTTTAGCCAACATAACTTAGCTTCACGCTAGACTCATAACCATTCCGTGGAGTATGGTAAAATGTGGGTTTACCCTGAAATGTTACGCACATTGTACTGCGTTATTTTTACCTTTGTTTTAACACTCTTTCTTTCTGTCATTCCCCAGAGATATCCAAGCCTCTTGGAGTGCATTGAACCGTTCATCCATGAAGTTCTGCATGTCAGCGAACCGGAGGCCGTGCCTTTCTATTTTTTCCCCCCACAATTCCCTTTTCAATAAAGTCTGTATTGATTATAATTTGAATACTGTGTCATTACATTTCTAAGTTCGAGTTAACATCGATTGTAGTGGTGGTACTCAATTTTATGATAATGGCCGGCTCTGCGTAATTTAGGCTTAGCATTAATTTAAGAATGAAGAATGGTTAATAAATGGTTTGCTAAGCAGTATTCGAACTGAATTTATGCAGTGCTATACATGCACAAATATGGACATCACTTTAGATGCTACTCAGCTGACACATGCAAAACGCATCAAAATACAGTCATGTGAATTGGTGCTATTCAAAGTAATGGAAATACAAGCGGTGCCAGGCACAACAAACCCCGCCCCTTGCACATACTTTGACCTACTTTTCCTAAATTCAATGGGCATCTATTCTGGGTCAGTGGCAATCCCTAAACCCAATTTGGGATGAATCTGGCCATTAGTTTTGCTGCTAAAGTGTTAACAAACAAACAAAGAAACAAACAAACCAAACCAAAAACAATACCCCTTGCCCTCCCCCTTCGGGTGGGGCGGGGTAATAAAACTCATTTTACGGACATATCTATCATTTTAATATGAAAAAAGTAAGGTGAGTCTTGGCTGCGTACACGGTTCTAGGATGTCACAACAGCGGCCTTAGCTTACTGTACATTTTGCCTCGCTACATAATGAAGTGTGGCAATTGAGTTGCTACATATTACGGCCATTCATCAATTAAAAGAAAATGGCAAAAATATTTGCACCGTCACCGCCAGTTCACTTTACCGACTTGGCTGCGTCTATAATGTTGATCACAGACGGACGGCAAGGAATGCCCATTGCTCCACCCATTCACATCCGCTGCAGTACTAACTTAGGAGGAGACAAGAACGCGCTTACATATGAGGACCCGTTGGTGTTCACATAGCCTGAATATCAATAAAAAATTTTGTCGTTGCCGAGGAAAAAGGCATCACTGGTTTAGAAGAGAAAAATAAACAGTTTTGGTTTCGATAATTTGAGACTGTCATAAAATTTATCCACGGATTTATCAGTGTGTATTTTTCAGTTATTCCCAATGGAGAAATTTCTTTTTGGCCCCCATGGCATCACGTGACTTGCAATATCAGCTTGACCGCTGGGCCCATATCGGTGTGCGTTCCAACCTTCGTTGTTTATCCAGTTTTCCTTATAGGTCCATGATGTAAACACTCATTCCACTTAAAGTTCATTCCGTTCTTTCTGCGCATGCTTGCTACCTTTCCCTTCCGGTGTGATGACCCATGTACACGCTACAAGATGGCTGCAAATGCAAAAAGAAAAAGATGGTCCCGGACAGAACCTTTTTTTTTTTTATTTCAACGCTTGAAGATTTAAATATGCTGTCTCGAATGGATGGCCGTAAATATAAAAACAACGACATTTATCAAGACGTGGCTGATAAAATGAGAGAAGGTGGTTTTGTGGGCAGAGACGCAAAACAAGTCCAAAACTGGTGGAAAACTTTAAAGCAAGAATACAACCGAGCAAAGGCTCAAAACAACAAGGGCGGTTCAGACCCCTCTAACTTTCAATTTTTCGAGGAGGTGGACAGGGTGCTGGGAGGGCGACCAATAGCCACCGTCGACCAGTATGGGGTAGACGCTGGTTTTGACAATGATACCAGCATATCAGGTAAGCTAACGCTAGTCTTCTGTTGAAATCTACTATTACAACCAATACTAACGATTTTACGATGTAAATACGGTGTAAATTATGGTGAGAGTTTATGCTGTAACATTGCACGTGTTAAAGATGCAATGTCTTTCACAAGAACAAGAATCCCTCCTTCATAATTTGTTTTGTCTGAACATGGCTCTTGATGGTAGTTTACGCATTGAAGGATTTGAAGATGAAATGATATATGACATGATTAATGACATCTTAACTGGTTGATGGAGCTTTTTGTTTGTTTCTGTTCTCTTGTAAATTTGTTACCTTATTCTGTGTGTTAAGTGTACCTTATGTGTATGTTTAATGTATGTGTATGTTTTCTGTACCAATATGAGTACGAAACTAAACTACTAAACTACTAGTAGTAATAACTAAACTACTACCACACCTACTTCTACCAGCAGTACAAGTCGTCTACTACTACTGTTACTAGTTCACTGCTACAACTACTAGCCTACTGGTACTACTACCAGAGATGGTTAACTATTGAAGGATCTTTGCTACTACTACTGGTACTCCTGAAACCACTACTACTGCTACTACCACTACTTTCAGAGAGAGAGAGATAGAGACAGAGAGAGAGAGAGAGAGAGAGATAGAGAGAGAGAGAGAGAGATAGATAGATAGAGATAGATAGAGAGAGAGAGATAGAGATAGATAGAGAGAGATAGAGAGATAGATAGAGAGAGAGATAGATAGAGAGAGAGATAGATAGATAGAGAGATAGAGAGAGAGAGATAGATAGATAGAGAGAGAGATAGATAAGGATTTTGAGTCCAGCTTCATAAACTGTAGTAATAATAAGAGGAAATTCATACAGATTTACTTGGAACTAATGGCGACGAATGAGGAGACAATTCCAGTGGAGGCAACTCAGGTAAAGTTTTCTTTTCACTGCTGAAAATTTTTGGCCTTAGATTCCTTCCTTGTAAAACTAAAACTAACCAGGGAGAGAGAGAGAGAGAGAGAGAGAGAGAGAGAGAGAGAGAGAGAGATTTGATTTTCAAAGTCCCATTTATTGGACAGATTACATTCAACACCGTAAATTGCCAATGGATAACTCAAAAAAATTCCACAATGAAGGTAGAACAGGAAAATAGATAGTAAAAATTAAATAAAAAACATACTGAATAAAAGCCATCTAAAAACCTGCTAAAGGAATCAATAATTTATATTAATATCACAAATAAATAGTGTTGAACATAAGAAATTAAAGAATCATTTAAAAACCCAGACTAAAAGACAACGATACAGACATGACAGTATCTTATTTCATTTGGAGGGCTACTCAAGCCTAAAAACACACTTGGTAGCCCCCTTCACCATTAACTGAGCATATGGCATCACTGACGCACCAAACTTTTTTGAAGATATCAACATTATTTGTCAAATTAAAATACATATATTCAATGCGCAGACGTTCTAAAATCATTCCCCTAAAAACCATCAGCGGCTCTGTGACCTGCCCCTCTCGTACCCGGTGTCTCCTGGTTAGCCAAATTGCAAGTTTTGCCTGCCCAAACAGAAAATTAACCAGCGTAAGCTTCTGTTTATTTTTAACATTATAACCTGGACTCAGGACAAAAGTTGCTATGTCCCAACCCACCTCAAGCCTCCCACAAAGATCCTCCAACAAAGCAAACAGCACATTCAGCCGGGTACAGTGCAAAAACAGGTGAGCAACAGATTCCTCCTCCCCACAGAATGGACAGGCTACCCCAAGAGCACGGTCAAGATGCGCCAGGTGTCGATTAGTGGCTATGGCTCCATGGATAAGCCTCCACTGGAGGTCACCCGACCTTTTGGGCAACGGAGCTTTATAAAGCAGCCTCCAATTTTTAACAGCAGGAAAAAAATTCTGCCCCAAACCCTGCCAAATACCCGCCCTCACTTCAGCCACGGGGAGAGAGTGCCGAACCTTAACGCACACCACATACATAGACTTCTTACAAATGGCATGAAATTCACCCAGTATAGGTGTGGTGAAAGTTAAAATTTTCCCCGGATCCTCCTGCCAGTCCCCCCACACCGCCTGCACACTGACTGACGGGAAAGGGGGGGTCTCTGTACCCCCTGACACAAGGCCAGCACCCCCCCCATCAGGAGAGGAAGACACTGCTGCCTGGACGCCTCGCAGGATCTGCTCCACCAGCTGCATCGAGTGCACTCCCAGCCTTGAAGCGATCTCCCGCGCATCTCTCCAGCAGTTCTCCTCCTGACTCCACACATGGGCCAGCTTGGTGATACCGGCCCTCAGAAAGTGGCCCTTTAGACCAGCCAACACGTGTGGTCCATGCTTTAGCAGCGGGTTGCTTATGAGTGGCTCCTCCAGTCCCCAGAGGGCCCCTCTCTGGACAACAAACGTCTCTGTCCAAGCCCTCAGCACAGAGCCGTAAAAGTTTGATAAGCCTGGGATGCTCATCCCTTTTGTGTCCATTAAAAACAGGTGCCGATCCAGGCCGCAGCCGCCTGCCTTCCTCAGCAGCGCACAGGCCGTCTCCCTCCAGCTCACATCCGAGTGATACAACAGTCTCTGAGCGGCTTGCAGGCGGAAAGTCGTGACCCGACTTTCCAATCTATGAGACCCTGCCCTCCCTCCTGCAGGGGCAAATACAGCACTGCTGCCCTGAGCCAGTGCTGCCCCGACCAGAAGAAGTTCACCACAGCTCTTTGCAGTGTTGCTAAAAACTCTTTAGGTGGCGTTAGAACTGCAAATTTGTGCCAAAATGCAGAAACAATCAGGTTTTTGAGGATCAGCACTCTCCCCCTGTAAGATACCTGGGACAGAAGCCATTTCCACCTCGACATCCTGGCGCATGCCCTGTCCAGTGCACCCTCCCAGTTTTTTTGCCGGTATTGCTTTGTGCCCAGATACACCCCCAAAACCTTCAAACCCTCCCTCTTCCAGATTAAATTCCCGGGCAGCAGGGGAGGAGCCCTATCCTGCCATACCCCACAAAGCAGTGCTTCGCTTTTCCCCCAGTTTACCCTGGCAGATGAGGCCTGCTCATACATCTGAATGCAGCCTTCTAGTACATTCAAATCCTCTTCATTAGACATGACCACCGTTACATCGTCTGCAAAAGCTGAAACCTTCACTGCATCCCGAACCGATGGTGCACCTGGCACCTCCCATCCTTTCCCGCAACCGGCACAATAACGGTTCAATGGCCAAGGTGTACAGGAGACCAGACAGAGGGCATCCCTGCCTGATGCCCCTGTGCACAATCACCGGCTTACTGAGCCCCCCTGCTGCCTTCACCATGCAGGACACGTCACTGTACATGAGTCCCACCCATGAGACCAGACCCTCTCCAAACCCAAAAGCCCTTAGGGTCTTCAGGAGGTACCTGTGATCCACTCGATCAAAAGCTTTCTCCTGATCTATTGCTAGCAGACCAAAGTTTAGATTATACACATCAGTCAGATCCATAAGGTCTCTGATTAAAAACAAATTGTCCCTGATAGTACGGCCAGGCACGCAATAGGACTGATCCTTATGTACTAACATTGACTGAGGATGCGGGTAGTGTTGCTTCAGAGTGTGGCAGGCGCGTCGCTAGAACAGGGAATTGGGGGGCACAGACACTTCCCTTTATGACAAGAATTAGTCCTGGCAAGTTGTCAATCATTTTCCTTTATTGGCGCGTTTTCCCAATTATCGTAACTGGTAACTGAAGACACGGTTTCTCTCCATATGCGATCTAACAGCAATGAAATCATGGGCTAAATTCAGTACAGAAAAATAATTTATGTACTAATAGGCCAATGCTTCGCGTTGATTGAACTGGTCTTTGTTCCAATGAAATATCGCCTTTCACTCTCGGTATTGCGTGGGTTGATAAAACAAAACGTGGCGCTCGGCGGTTAAATAGGCTATAAAAAACATGCGGCTCAAGCTATTTGCGCAGGTGTGCAATTTTGAATAACATTGATTTAAATGAGCAAATACGCGTCCAGATGAATGATTGTCGTCTTACCTAATCGGGGAGAACAAGCAGCACCTGTTAAGTGTGGAGTGCTCTCGGGGTGAACCTTTTGTTAATCATGAAAATGACTGAGAACAGGTCAGGACTAATTACTGTTTTAAACGGATGTTTTGTGCAACCCAATTCTCTGTTCTTGTTCCGCAACTGTACTGAATTTAGCCCATCATCTAATCGCTGTTAGATCGCATGGAGAGAAACCGTGTTTTCAGTTGCCAGTTACGATAATTGGAAAACGCGTCAGTAAAGGAAAATGATTGAGAACTAGCCAGGACTAATTCTTTTCATAAAGGGAAGTGTCTGTGCCCCCCAATTCCCTGTTCTAGCGACGCGCCTGCCACACTCCGAAGCAACACTACCCGCATCCTCAGTATTCCTCTGCTCGCAAGACTGCCCTGCAACCCCCTCCAAAATCACTGCCTTCCTTGCCTCAACACTGTCCCCTAAAGTCTTTAAACAGTCAGTTGAAATGGGCCGCGAACTAAGAGATGAGCTGGTTCCCTCCTGGGGATCTTCCAACTCCGTCCGGTCTTCAAACAGTCCTGTATCCACTACCTCCTCAGCCTGCTCACTTATCTCAGTCACCTCACTATTCCTCACGTCAGATTCCATCACATTTACAACAACCGCTCCTTGGGCCGACCCTTCATTTATATTTACATTTTCACTGAACGCATTTGCACCATCTCCGCTCCCATCCTTGGCTTTATGCGGACAAGCTCGTTTCATATGCCCGATATCCCCACATTCAAAACACCGCAAACTTTCAGTGCTCGCAAAGACAGCATACGAGCCCTCCCCGTGCCTCACCCGGAAAGCCACGTCTAAGGTTTGCTGATCAGAATTCAAAAACATAAATATCTGTCTCCGAAATGAGAGAACGTTTCAATTCCGGAACTTTACATCCCAGTGGAATCATTTTCATAGAGCTAGCGAATTTCCCATACCGCGCAAGTTCTGCTTGAATCACCTCGTTCTTTATAAACGGAGGAACATTTGAAATAATAACTTTAGTTGCAGGCGCAACTAACGGAGTCACCTGTACAAAAACATCTCTTACCCAGAGACCACTGGCAATAACTTTTGCCACAGGCCTTTTTCAAAAATACCACTACGGCCTTATTCATACGCGAAGCAGAGTCAATATTCCCTCCTCCTACCTGCTCCGCAATTGCGACAAGCACATCCTCAACAGACGCCCCGGCCTCAGGTACGCACCTTACCCCGTGACGGAGAGACACTGTCTCCCCGTCAGACTGAGACGCCATACCGGCGTCTCAGAAACGACCAAAAACCACAAAAAATACCCCCCCAAACGTTCACCCCCACACCTATATACAGACCCCAAATAGCACCACTGTGAAACAAGATATTTACAATAAACAACAATACGAAAAAGGTTTTTAGTAAAGCAAGAAAGAATAGGCAAACAGCCAGCACCCTCCCCAACACACCCTCCACCTTAGAGAGAGAGAGAGAGAGAGAGAGAGAGAGAGAGAGAGAGAGAGAGAGAGAGAGAGAGAGAGAGAGAGAGAGAGAGATAGAGATTAGAGATAGAGATTGACAAGGGATCTTTATTTGCAAAAAAAACATTTTTTCTCAGCACAATGCATTCTAAACCTGACAATAATTTCTTATTTACTGTTTAGTGTTGATAAATAAATAAATAAATGTTTAAAATGAGAAATAAGACAAAAACATCATAAATACCTCAGTTCCTTTTTCTTTAAGACCCCTTAAAAGCAATAAAAAATCCATAAAAAACATAGTTAAATAAATACGAAGTTAAAAAAGCAATTCATAAGAACCATCAACATCCACACAACAAATAGCACCATTAACACACCAGACTCTCCGAAAGGCATCCAAATCATTCATTAGACTGTGATACACAAACTCCACCCTGATACGCTCAGAGACCAATCCTCTAAAAAACACAACTGGTTCTATGACCAGCCCCTCTTGAACTTTCTTTCTGCATGTTAACCAAGTAGCAATCTTTGCTTGTCCCAATAGAAAATTTGCCAATGAACATATTGACCTCTTTGTTGCCGTATACCCTGTGCCCAAGACAAAGACTTTCATATCGAAAGATAATCCGATTCTCTCATAAAGCTTCTTTAATAATGTGAACAGGATTTTCAATCTTGTGCAGTGAAAAAAAAAGATGTGCTACAGACTCTTCAATCCCACAAAAGGGACAAACAGACTCATGTGCAGGATCAAAATGTGCCAGGTGTCTGTTTGTGGCAATGGCTCCATGAATAATCCTCCATTGGAGGTCACCTGACCTCTTGGGTAGGGGTGGTTTGTACAACTGTCTCCAATTTTTTAGTGATGGTACAAATCCCTGCTCTTGCCACACTCCTGCTTTTAAACTTTCCAAAGCCCGTAAGTGCTTGACCTTGACACTTACGGTATATAAGGCCTTCTTACCAATGTTTTCAAAAGAGCCCAGTTCAGGAATCTTAAACGTTAAAAGTTTGCCCTCTTGCTCAAGCCAGTCACCCACCTTTGCCTGTACATGGACTGCTGGGAAGACCAGGGCCTCTGCAGTTTGATCTGATTCTACACCATCTGAGATGCTCAGTGCTTTGACACTGGCCATGATCCTCTCGATCAGCCTCAGGGAATGGACTTTTGTCTGTGCTGCTATGTCTCCAGCAGCTCTCCAGCCCCTACCATCCACTCTCCTCAAATGGGCCACTTTAGTCAGACCAGCCCTTATGAACTGGCCCTTCACGCTGGCCAAACTCTGAGGATTCAGTTCAATCAGTGGATTAGCAAACAGGGGTTCTTCAAAAGACCATAAAGTCTCTTGTTGAGAAACAAGTACTTCTCTCCAAGCTTTCAACACAGAGGTGTAAAATTCAGTCAGACCTTGCATGTGGATGGGCTCTAGTTCCATCAGGAACAAATGCCGGTCTAGCCCCAAACTACCTGCTTTCCTAAGCAGAGCGGCAGCTGTCTCACTCCAGCTGACCTCTGCCTTATACAGGAGCCGTTGTGCTGCCTGTAAACAGAAAGCTGTTACTCTGCTTTCAAGGTCAATCAGGCCCTGCCCTCCTTCCTGCACAGGGAGATATAAAACTGCTGCTCTAAGCCAGTGCTGCCCAGACCAAAAAAATTCCACCAAACACTTTTGCAAATTCCTGAGGAAACCTTCAGGTGGTGTTAGCACGGTTAGCTTGTGCCACAGTGAAGATGCAACCAAATTGTTTAAAATCAAGACCCTGCCTCTGAAGGATATCCGTGGCAGGAGCCCTTGCCACCGAGACAACCTGGCACAAACCTTCTCCATTACACCTTCCCAGTTTTTTTCCATAAAAAGTGTAGAACCTAAAAAGACACCCAACGCTTTAAGGCCATCCCGCTTCCAGACCAGTCTGCCTGGCAGTTTGGGAGGGGGCTCATTTTGCCAGGAGCCACAGATTAATGCCTCACTCTTTTCCCAGTTTACCCGGGCAGAGGATGCCTGTTCATACATCCTGATACAATTTTGTAGAGCAAGCAAGTCTCCCTGGTCTTTCAACACCACCATCAAATCATCAGCATAAGCTGATACTTTGACGTTATTACACAATAAAACATCTGGTACCAGCAGACCATTTACTTTTTTTCTGATTTGACAAAGCAAGGGTTCAATAGCCAAAGAGTACAGCAGTACCGACAAAGGACACCCTTGTCTAATACCCCGCTTCACCTCTATCGGTCTGCTGAGTCCCCCTGCAACCTTGACCAAACAGGACACATTAGTGTAAAGGAGATTTACCCATGAAATTATCCTTTCACCCATCCCAAAAGCTTCCAGTGTTTTCAAAAGATAAGAATGGTCCACTCGATCAAAATCTTTCTCTTGATCTACTGAAAACAGGCCAAAATTCAGGTCGTAAACCTTCCCCAGATCCAAAACATCCCTTATCAGAAATAGATTATCTCGAATCGTTCGCTCTGGGATACAATATGATTGATCCTTATGTATGATTGACGATATGTATTTCTTTACTTTATTTGCTATACATTTGGATAAAATTTTAAAGTCGGTGCATAAAAGTGCCACAGGTCACCAATTTTTAATTAAGCTCAAATCTCCTTTCTTTGGCAACAGGGTGATAATTGCCCGGCGACAGCTTTGCGGCAGCTCACCTTTCTCTAAACTCTCCAACACCACCTCATAAAAGTCCCAGCAAAAAAGTCTCCAAAATTTTCTGTAAAAGTCAGCATTCAGACTGTCAATTCCTGGTGCACGGCCTGAAGTCATCTGACCCACAGCCTCAGTAAGGTCCTGCATTGTGATCCAGGAATTCAGATCCTCCTTTTCCTCTGGGGACAGCTTCGGGAGGCCTTGATGAAGCAGTGCAGCCTGTTGCACATCCACTTCTTCTGCTTTAAAAAGTTCTCCATAAAAACGAACCACCTCATCGCGGATTTTAACAGGGTCTGTAGTCAGTCCTCCATTCAAAAGGGTTACACAACACATCTCCTTTCTTTGTGTTACTTTTCTTTCCAAATTAAAAAAGAACTTAGTAGGAGCATCTATATCATTGATCATCAAAAAACGTGCTCTAACCATAGCCGCCTTCACTCGCTCATTTAAAATGGAAGCCAGATTTCTCTTTTTCTCATTAAGATCCTGCTGTAACCCAATATTATTCATATTAATCATCTCATTCTCCAAATGACCAATTTCCTTTTCTAAGTCCACAACATCCCTTCTGTTCTCAGCAGTACTAAAAGCTGTGTACTGTTGACAAAAGTTCCTGACTTGCGCCTTCCCCACCTCCCACCAAAGGCTTAGGGATTCAAAACTTTCTTTTTCCTCCCTCCACTTTTGCCAGAAAGTCTCAAACTTCATACAAAATAAATGATCTTCTAACAGTTTTGTGTTAAATTTCCACTAAAAATTATTTTTTTGAAATCCTTTTAATAAATAAGTCTAAAACAATTAAATGATGATCTGTAAAACCAACCGGGACAATCGCAGACTTTAAAACCTTGTGTCTCACACTTTTTGGGATATAAAATCTATCAAGCCTCGCTGCACACACAGTATTCTGTGCACTCTTGACCCATGTATACTGTCTCACATTGAGGTGCTGCTCTCTCCAAACATCACACAGATTAAACTGGGGTAAAAGTTGCTTAAGGACGTTTGCGGAGTTAAAATGAGGCTCTTCACCATTTCTGTCCAAAGTAAAATCAACTGTGCAATTCCAGTCTCCTCCTAAAACAATAAAAACATCAGAATCTACCCATTTTTGCAGTTTCTGATGCAACTGTTGAAATAAAAAAGCTCTACTTGTCCCTACATTTGGAGCATAAATATTTAAAAAGACATACGATGTCCCTGATATTTCCACATTCACTATTAAAAACCGTCCTTTCACAACTTCCTCTATATTCAATAATTTAACAATAAGAAAACGTGAAAATAAAATTGCGACCGCAGCACTAAAATTTGTCCCGTGGCTTAAAAAACACTCCCCTTCCCACCAACACTTCCAATCAGTTTCATTATCTACATCGCTATGAGTCCCTTGTAAGAAAAGTACATTTAATCTTTTTTGCTTTGCAGTCTCTGCCACTAAGCCCCTTTTTCCCCCGTCTCTGTCACCATTAATATTGAGTGAGCCAATAGTTAAAATTTCCATGAGAGAAAGGTAGAAAAGGAGAAACCATAAAAGGACACCGTAAAAGCAGGAAGATAAAGAATAAAAGTGCCGACCACCCATTTAATTCCCAGTTGAAGTGGCTTTCGCCTTTCTAACCGCTGTGCAGTGTTTCTTCAACCTAAATCTCTTTTGACAAGGAAGCTCAGCCATACTGGCAGTACTCATTACGTGTTTCACCGACCGCATGAATTTATCTGCATCAGGAAAAAAATTAAGAACATTAACGGTTTTCCCTTTTGTTGCGTCTAAGAAACCATTAATTTCTTCAAACGAAAAATACACAGATTCACTATCTTGACTAGCCACACTTCCCGAAATAATAGAAGAATCTGACATTTCACCGTCATCCTCCTGCACATTTTCAGATTGTTTACTCACGCAGTCCATGTCCGCTACCTCTGCTGGTTTATCATCCCCGGGGCTGACAGCGCACGGACTGCGATCCACTGTAAGCTCATCTACCGTAGTAGCTTTATCTGAATCATTGTTCCCTGGAACTGAACTCTCTGATTGCAATTTTCCCTTTTTCCGATCAGTTGACTGGTCATTTAAACACTCAGATTCCGCTATTATATCTGATTTACGTTTACCTTCAGCTCTTTTTTTTTTCCTTTGACCGTTTCCAAAATAAATTTGGCATATTCACTAGTTCCCTCCAAGGGATCACTGCGCTTAATTTGCCCTTCAGATTGGGCCACTGGCTCTGCCGGCTTCTCGCCTGCGGGCGCAGAGGACTGAACCTCGGCCTGATCATTGGGCCTGACCTCCGGACTGTCTTCACTCTGTTTATCGGCTTCTGCCGCATGCAAGGATTCACTGCTAAGCCTATCGAAATTATCCGCAACATTATCAGTCCGTTCGCCAGCATTTTCACTGGAGCTACTTTCCTTATTATGTGGACAAGCTCGCTTTAAATGCCCAATATCACCGCATTCAAAACACCGTAAGCTATCCGTACTAGCAAAGATCACATACGATCCTTCGCCGTGCCTAACCCGAAAAGAAATGTCAAGCATTTGCGAATCTGCATTTAAAAACATATAAACCTGTCGCCGAAACGACATGATATGTTTCAAACTGGCATTTTTGCAGCCCGGCGGAATCGGTTTCATTAAACCTGCAATTTTTCCAAAGCGGACGAGTTCTCTTTCAATTGTTTCATTTTTAATAAATGGTGGGACATTTGAAACAATTACCTTTGTGGCTGGCGCAGCAAGTGGAGTCACTTGTACAAACGCTCCCTTAACCCAAATACCACTAACAACAAGTTTCTTTACTAAGTTAACTTGTTTGAGAAAGACAACAACCGCCTTATTCATCCTTGAAGCCGAAACAATGTTTTCGCCTCCTACCTGCTCAGCTATCGCAACCAAGACATCCTCCATGAACGCACCACTGTCCGTGACACACCTCACCCCTTTACTAAGAGACAGAGTCCCCCCTTGTTGAGACGCCATTTCGGCGTCTACAACCATCAAACCTACCCTACGCTACCCTACCCAAACCCCCCTCCCCTCCCAACAAAAAAAAAAAAAAAACAAATAACTAATGAAAAATAAACTAAAGAAAGAAAACAGAAAAACAACAGTTTAGAATCAGTATAAAAAAGAAAAAGAGAAATAAGCAAAGAAACAGAGTAAATTTTTACTCAGTGCGCCCTCTCACCACACAACCTCCACCTCAGAGAGAGAGAGAGAGAGAGAGAGAGATAGAGAGAGAGAGAGAGAGAGATTGAAAAAAACCTTTATTAAACCACTTTCAGTGGTTCTCAGTCAGCAGTCAACAAAATCACAAAAAACCAATCTTAAAATGACAAAGACAGGCTTCCATCTTCCAACACATCACACAAAACTCCACCCACAGCCCAAAGATGATTAAAAGCATCCAGATTATTAACAAGGTTATAATAAGCATGCTCAACTTTAAGGCGGGCAGCTATAATACCTTTTACCTTTTGCACAGGGTCAATACATCCCGATCCCTGTATCTTGCTTTTACGCGTTAACCAGATTGCTAGTTTTGCCATTCCTGACATGAAATTGAGCAGTACATGTACTTGCTTTTTTGTAGCGGAATACCTTGGACCATAGATAAATAAATCTTGTGAAAAACACTCCCCCAAACCAGTAAACCAAAATTCCAACAAATGTTGTAAACCCAGTAATCTTGAGCAATCAAGAAATAAATGAGTGAGTGTTTCAGTTTGAGAGCAAAAAGGACATCCCTCCCCAGTACTAGGATCCAGGCGTGCCACGTGTCTGTTTGTAGCTATAGCCCCATGTACAATCCTCCACTGGAGGTCACCCGTCCGTTTGTCAACTGGGGTCTTGTACAGAGACCGCCAGCAGCCTTTCGGGGAAGTATCTGAACCAAAAACCCCAGCCCACCTCGACGCTCCCAGCCCAGCCAAAGAGCGCAAGTGTGACACCTTTACACAGGTGACATATGCTGCCTTCTTTCCCATCTCATTGAAACCCTGCAAATGCGGGGTTCTAAATGACAGAAGCTAGTTTTCTCCCTCCTGCCATTCCCCAACAGCAGCAGAGACTGTCAGAGATGGGAAGCTGTACTCACATTCATCATCCCATTGGTCAGATAGAGTACAGTTTTCAGCAATCGCTCGGTGAGGCCCAGACAAAGAGGCACAGACCTCTCTGACAATCCTGGACAGCAGTCTGGAAGACCTGATGTGAGCCATTTGTCCCAGGACTTCGACAGAGGATCGCGTAGCCTTCATAAGGTGTCCCAGTTTGGCACAGCCAGCTTCACGTAGGGCCGATCTTAGGCTCACTGAGGACAAGACTTCGGTCTTAAGAAAGTCGTTGAAAAACAGTGGCTCCTCGAAGATCCACATTCCTGGTGTCTCATCAGGATCCCTGGAGGCTTGAAGAACTCGCCAGGCCCGAAGGACTGATATATAGAAGGGTGTGAGCCCCGTGATGTCCACCTCGTCCAAGTTTAGCAAAAACAGCTGTTTGCTGTAACCGAGCCCACCAGCTTTCTGAAGTAACATATTAGCTGTGTCCAGCCACCTTGCTCCACAGTCGTAGAGGAGCCTCTGTGCCGTTTTTAGCCTGAAGGCCTTTATCCAGGAAAGAATGTCTATTAATCCTTGTCCTCCTCCTTCTACTGGAAGATACAGAGCCGCAGCCCGTATCCAGTGCTGTCCTGACCAGAAGAAGTCCACCAACAGTCTTTGTACCTCCTCATCCAAGCCCCCTGGTGGGTTAAAACAATTAGCCGGTGCCAGAGCGTCGAGGCGACCAAGTTATTAGCTACTAGAACTCTTCCCCTATATGACAGCTGGGGTAGCAGCCATTTCCATTTAGACAACTTAGCACGTACTGTCTCCATTACACCCTCCCAATTCCTCTCCTGGAATCAATTAACCCCGAGATACACTCCCAGGGTCTTCAGACCACACCTCCCCCATTCCAAACCACCAGGCAGACTGGGAATCATCTCCCCTGACCATTGCCCTATCTGAAGGGCCTCACATTTCCCCCAGTTAACCTTGGCTGATGAGGCCCTCTCATACAGACTAAGGCAGTTGACCATTGCCTGTACATCCCTCTGATCCTTAATAAAAACAGTCACATCATCAGCATAAGCTGATACAATAACCGGACCATGGGACAACCCTGTGAGAAACAACCCATTGAGGCTGTTCCTTAATTTGCTGAGAAGGGGCTCAATGGCGATACTGTACAACTGCCCAGAGATGGGGCAGCCCTGTCTAATACCCCTTCCAATGCGAATAGGTCGACTTAACCCACGACCCACCTTAACCAGACAAGTTGCTTCATAATACAATAAACCAACCCATGCTATAAAATTTTCACCAAAGCCAAAGGCTCTGAGAACAGAAAATAAAAAACCATGGTCTACTCTATCAAAAGCCTTTTCTTGATCGATTGAAAAGACTCCAATGTCCTTGGTATACTGCTGGCAAATATCTAAAATTTCTCTGATTATAAAACAAGTTGTCCATTATTGTTCTGTCTAATATACAATAGGTTTGGTCAGCTTGTATCACAGAACCTAAGTACTCTTTCAGCCTGTTTGAAAGTGCCCTGGAAATCACTTTGTAATCGGCGCACAAAAGTGCCACCGGTCTCCAGTTCTTCAGAAGGGCCAAGTCTCCCTTCTTCGGTAGGAGTGAGAGCACTGCCCTCCTGCATGATGCCGGTAGTGAGCCCCTGTGAATGCAGTCCATTGTAACTTCATAAAAGTCTGTTCGAAGGCAGCCCCAGAATCTCTTGTAAAACTCTATGGGCAGCCCATCGATCCCTGGTGCTTTACCAGAGGCCAACTGCTCCGCAGCTGCAGTCAGCTCCTCCATACTCAGGTCTCTATCCAAGGCAGCTTTCTCTTCAGGACACAGCTGAGGAAGCCCCTCCAGGAGCTCAGCTGCACATATGTTGTTGCAGTCTTCTGCACTGTAGAGTTCTGTATAAAAGTCTACCACATGTTTCCTCATCTCAGCAGGGTCTGTGGTAACCCTGCCGTCAGGCAACCTCAGACAGGACATCTGCTTTCTCTGTATCGTTTTCTTCTCCAAGTTGAAGAAGAAAGAAGTTGGCGCATCCATGTCCTTGATGGACAAGAAGCGAGCTCTGATCAGAGCCCCCTTAACACGCTCCTGCAGAAAGGAGCTGAGCTCCAGCCTTTTACTCTGCAGCTGTGCAGCATCAGCAGAGACAGGATTTAACTCAGACTCCATCCTCATAATTTCTTCTTCTAAATTCTGAATTATATTTCTTATTTTTTTTGTGGAATGAGAGGTGTATTGTTGACACAGAATACGAATTTGAGCCTTTCCCATTTCCCACCACTGGCTCAAGGACTCAAAATCTGACTTTTTTTGTTTCCATAATCCCCAAAAATGCTCAAAAACCTGACAAAAACTCTCGTCCTGGAGTAATTTGATGTTAAAATGCCAATATGTGTTTACTTTTCTGCCAGAAGAAAAAGCTAAATTAATAAAAATGAGGTGATGATTGCTGAAACCTACTGGATTGATGAAACTCCCTGTAAGACTACTTCTAAGATCGTCTGAAATGTACAGCCGATCCAATCTGGCTGCACTGACACGACTGTCCACTACCCTAACCCAAGTGCACTGCCTGGTATTAGGGCGTTTTACTCTCCAGGCATCTACCAGATTTAAATTGGTAACCAGCTTTGCCAGACTATGAGATGACTGCAGGTGCAGCTCTTCATTCACTCTATCCAATGTAAAATCAGTAGTACAGTTCCAGTCACCACCCATGATGATATACTCCTGACCATACTTTCCTAACTCTTCCTTTAGTGCTCTGAATACGGCTAGCCTATCAGATCCAATATTAGGAGCATAAATGTTCACAAAGCATAGAACAGTTCCTTCAACCTCCGCCCGAACTATTAGAGCTCTGCCCTTTATTAATTCCTTAGTAGATATAATATTTACATTTAAATTTGGAGAAAAAAGAATAGCTACACCTCCACTAAAATTATTACCATGACTGAGGTAATGAGTGCCCCTCCAAAATAATTCCCAATCTAATTCATTATTTTCATCACTATGAGTTTCCTGGAGGAAGAAAACATCTATCTCTTTCTGACGAGCCACCTCTGCTAGTAAAGCTCTTTTATTCCCATCCCTCCCTCCGTTCATGTTCAAAGAGCCTACTCTAAGCCCCCTCATGAGAAAATTAAAGAGAAAACCAGCAAACAGTAAAATCAGACAGAAAGAAAGACAGACACCCGTGCAATGCATGATCATTGTGTTTTATTGGCTCAGATTTAACGCTCGTTTTCCCTTCCCTTTCCAACTCACTGTGGCCTTTCTTAAAGCGGTAACATGTTTTTTAAATCGAAATCTCTTTTTTTCGTCGAGCAAGTCCAGCCCCACCTTCTTCTGTAAAGTTATGCAAGACTTTATAAACTTTTTCCGTGTCAGGAAAATATTCTTTCACTTTGACAGATTTTCCAAACGTTTCGTCCAAAAAATCATTAACCTGCTCCAATGTATACAGCTCCGACTGTGTATCCGACTGTACAGACACACTGTCAGAGTCCGACTCAAACTCTACATCCTCAGCCTCACTATTCACGCTATTCTGAGTTGACACAGTTTTCTCCGGTAAATCTGCATCCGCGTCTGTCATTACAGAGGAGCGAGCAGGCCGCTTCATGCCTTTCCTGCAAGACTCCCCGCTACCGCCGGACGAAACGACTGCATTCACAACGGGAATCGATTCTGCAGACTCTCCCTCGCCAGTGGGAATGTTTGCCACAATTTCATTTTCATTCGCAGACTCTGCCCTTTGGGAAGCACTCTTCTCCACTTGACAAACCTGTGTCTGCGATGTCTGTATACTAGTCCCCTCCCCAGGATCAGCATGTGAACGCAGGGCACTGTCCGTATCAATATCTATATTTACACTTCGCACCCTTTCCTGATAATGAGGGCAAAACAATCGTTTATGTCCCACGTCACCGCACTCAAAGCATTTCATACTCCCAGAACTAGCGTATACCATGTAAAATCCATATTCAAATTTCACACGAAATGACACTTCTAAGCGTTGAGTGGGAGAATCAAGAAACATAAAAACTTGTCTTCGAAGAGACTGAACATGTTTAAGTTTAGGATCCTTGCAGCCCAAACTGACCGTTTTAAAACCACTTGCGAACTTCCCGAAACGCCGTCGCTCTCGCTCCAGCGGTTCATTAGGGATGAAAGGCGGTACGCCCGATACTGTAATCCGTGTGGACGGGACAGCTAATGGGGAAACTTGCGTGAAAACATCATGAATATAAATTCCACTGGAAATTAACTGAACGACAAAACGCTCCTCCTTCAGCTTTAGCTGAAACGCTCCTTTTGCTTTCAGCAAACTACAACAGCTTTATGCATGCGAGAAGCATGCAACAAGTTTTCGTGGCCAATCTGTTCTCCTGCTGCTAGGAGAACATCCTCGACCGTTATTTGCGCCTCTGACGGAACGACCCTTATCCCATGCCGGACAGACAGAGACGGCGTCTCCCTTAGCGCCATCCCGCCTCCCGGGAAAAATAGAAAAAGTTTTCCAACTTACCCTTATCGCAAATTATTTGGCGTCAATGAAACATGCAGAAATAGAAAATGAAATAGAAAAAGAATTTCGCAAGTGCAAGAGTTAAAAAAAAAAGCCGCACCAAACTCTCAGCACACGCTCTCACCAAACGCACCCCCAACTCCCAGCATACACTCCGCGAGAGAGAGAGAGAGATATAGAGAGAGCGATAGATAGAGAGAGAGAGATAGATAGAGAGAGATAGAGAGATAGATAGAGAGAGAGAAGACATGCTTCACATCAGCTCCTGAATTCAAACTTAATTGTGTTTTAAAATGAGACAAACTCTTATTTTTTTGTTATCTTCTTATAACTACAGTTTTCTTATATGCTATAGATTCAAAATATATAAATACTGAACGATAAAATCATTTCAATCATCAACACACCCGAGAAGAGTGAAGAATCAACTAACTGGACAACAACCTGGACTAATTTGACTACAACCTTAAATCAAAAGAAGAATAATTAAACAAAGCAATCAGTGGATAATTAAGAGGACAAAAAAGAATAAAGAAATTCTGCAGTGAGTACCTATTTCTATTACAGTTAAAATCATTTTCAAAGCGGAAAATATAACAGCAAAACAATTTAGCCAATTTCAGCTAGCCACATTAGCTAACTAGTTAAATTCTGTGGCATTTAGAGAGGGGAGAAGTGTCAGTTAAAAGTGACAGTTAAATATAATACTGAATAATTGCCCTTCTTATTGGGGGAAAATGAAGACTGCTGCATCTTAGCAGCACAATTTGTCTCCCTCTGTCACAGTCTGAGGAACAGTGAGTGACCCTGTGCTGCGCATGCCCACACACACACACACACACACACACACACACACACAAAATGTACACATGCGTACAAACACACACACAATCTCCCCCTGCACTACTTACTAATTCTTCCCAACACCAACCTGTTGCTGCACACACACACACAGACACACGCAGACACACAAACACCCACACATGCATAAACACACAAACACACACACACACACAACATCTGTTCTTGCTTCACACAAGCACAAGTTCTATTATAATATTATTATTATTACTTTAACATTTTTTATTTTTTTTAATAAGAAGTATTTTGCATAAATATATATTATGTGTTGTTGTTTTATGATTGCTTTGGCAACACAAATGTAAAACTTTGTCATGCCAATAAAGCATTTTGAATTTGAATTTGAATTTAAACTGCCATTTTTTTTACTTTTCGAAAAGTAACAATTTTACCATGGCAACAGAGCCAATCACATCTGGGCAACAGCAGCCCCTCCCCCTGTACACAGAACTGCACTACCCAGCAGAGGTAAAGAGTGAAGCTGCCCGGAAACAATACAAACACGCTTTTATGAGAGAAAGGCCTAAGACCCTGATTGCTGATATGTACATGAATGGAAACGTCAGCAACCTCATTTTTTACACGGAAGAACCTCCCGCTTTCCATTCAGCAATCTGCAAGCATTTTCCATCCGTTAAAAAATCTGGTATTTGTAACGGATGGAAATTACAAATTGGTGCTACTGAGGACCCTGACAGTTTCCTTACAACAGTAAACCTGTACAAAAATGGAACAGTAATGGTACAGGGAAAATCTCCAAATTTTTCTTAAAGATTTCCTTATTGTGAAAGAGCTGGCATTAGCAGAGAAAACTGGCCTGTCCACAAATGGGCCCCCAGTAAAGCTCAGTGCTGCCCGCAGCAGTCACCCAGAGGCAGGCCTGAGCCCTGAGGAGACTGTCACCCCCAGCTCAGACTCTGCTCAGGACCTCCATCTCCACAGCACTGTCTCTGTAATGAGAGACAACTTCACACAGCTGGAGGTAGAGCTGTTGCTCTCACAGCTGTGTGCTACAGACAGCTCACAGCACCTAAAGGACCAAATCGCCCAAATAAGATCAGAACAGGAGAGCGTCCGGGCAGCCCTGTTACAGCAGCAGCAGAGGGACAGGGACATATTCATGGGGGAGATCAGAGCCCTGTTACAGCAGCAGCAGAGGGACAGGGACATATTCATGGGGGAGATCACAGCCCTGACAGAGGAGCTGAGGCAGCTCAGGCAGGACAGAGAGGAGAGCAGGAAAGAGCTGGCCTCAGTAATACAGCACCTGCAGGACAGAGAGAGGACCATACAGGACCTGAGAGAGCACCTCCTCCCCCCCTCCAGCCACAGCCCCAACCCCCCCATACAGCCAGGACCATCAGCCCCGCCCACACAGCCAGGACCCTCGGCCACGCCCACACAGCCAGGACCCTCGGCTCCGCCCACACAGCCAGGACCCTCGGCCCCGCCCACACAGCCAGGACCCTCGGCCCCGCCCACACAGCCAGAGGCACAGTCACAAAATGTCTCCGCACCTGAAGCTGCCGAAATTGTTCTTTTCATCGACTCAAACGGGAAATTTATTGATGAGAAGCAGCTCTTCCGACGACGTCGCGTGAAGAAGATATGGTGCCCGAACACTAGGACAGCTTTAGAGCTGCTTTCAGTGTCCAGGCTCGGCTCCCCGAGTCACATCCTAATTCACACGGGCACCAATGACCTCAGAGCCCAGCAGGAGAGAGTGGCCACCTCCCTCAGGGGAGTGATTGACAGAGCCAGCCACACCTTCCCTGCAACTAAAATCATTATCTCCACTCTTCTTCCCAGAAGAGATTTCCACCCCCAGACCATTCTGAAGGTGAACGCTGAGCTCTCACGGGAGTGCGCCCTTCGGCCCAATGTTCACCTGGCCCACCACCCCACCCTCGGCACAGACAGCCTCTATGATCATGTGCACCTGTACAAAACAGCAGTCCCTGTGTTTGCTGAGGACCTGAGGAGAGCAGCCCTCGGACAAGCCCCCCCACACAGGAGCAGCAGACGAGCCCCCAGCACACAGAGACCAGCGCCACGCCCATCAGGACTGGCACACCGTACTACAGCCAGAATGCAGCGCCCCCTACAACGCCCCCCGCTGGACCCACTGCACTACCCACCACTGCAGCCCCCGCAGTATGACCCCCACAAGATCCCCCAGCCACACCCTGGAGCCCAACCCACAGGACACAGCCACTCCAGGCCTGCCCCCTCACCCCTAACTTACAGCCCCGCCCCGCTCCAGCAGCAGAACCCACAGCCTGGACCAGTGAGCTACGCCCAGGCCCTTTGCAGCTCCGCAAGCCCCACCTCCAGTGAATTGGCGGACATTCGCGGACAATTGGCGGATGCTGAACCTAATATGTTCCCGTCTGTGTTAGGTGCTGTAAAAATAGCACTATTTCCTAAGCTGTCACAATTAATCCTAAGCAATCTTCAGTTTACTAAAGTTCTAAAGATGATTACATTAAAAAAAAAAAACCCTACTATTTTATCTACTTATTAATAGTATTTATTTGCTTATTTTCATTTATTCATTTATTTATTTATTTATTTTAATTATCTTCTTTTTCATTAACACATTAATTCTGACTATGAATTAATTTGTCCCACTCTTAAAACTACAGTTAAATGATAACGAATGCAATGAGATCTCTTAGTATTTCGATGTGGAATATTCAAGTTCTAAATTCTTCTGCTTTTGGCCTCAAGAGCAGAAACCCAGAATTCCTTGAACAAGTTAAAGAATTGGATATAATAATTTTATTGGAAACATGGTGTAAAGGAGACACAATCACGGGCTGCCCCTCCGGCTACAAAGAACTAGCAGTACCCTCAGTGAAATTACCTAGAATCACCCAAGGCAGGGACTCAGGCGGAATTCTAATCTGGTACAAATCAAATCTAATAAAATCTATAGAACCTATCAAAAAAGGAGATTTTCACATTTGGCTAAAAATTGAAGAAAAAGCACTATTTACAAAAATCATTTTCCTATGTGCCCAGTATATCCCTCCTGCAGAATCTCCCTATTTCAAAGAGGAAACCTTTTCTGTTCTAGAGCAGGAGATCAGCCATTTCCAGGCCCAGGGGAATGTGCTGATCACCGGAGATCTGAATTCCAGGACCGGAGAAGAACCAGACTCTGTTAACATCCACGGTGACAAACACATTCTTGGCCATAATCACCTAAACTTTCCCATTTTCTCCCACAGAAACAATTATGACAAATCAGTGAACAAAAATGGGAAAGAAGGTTATTTTATGTATATGTGTACTGTTTCTTTTATGCTTTGGCAACACATGCCGATATGTCATGCCAATAAAGCATCTGAAATTGAATTGAAATTGAATTGAGAGAGAGAGAGAGAGAGATAGAGATAGAGAGAGAGATAGATAGAGAGATAGAGTGAGATAGATAGAGAGATAGAGATAGAGAGAGAGAGATATAGAGAGAGAGAGAGATATAGAGAGAGATAGAGAGAGAGAGAGAGAGATATTTTCGGAGCAGATGAGCTACAGCCCTGATAGAAAATTTTGCATTCCTTGTGTAACAGATGGAGACGACAGCGCTATATCTCATCAGGCTGCAGGTTCATCGACTGTCCAGGTATGTGGTGACATCAAATAGAAGCCACATCTATATTATGATACATGGCTGACGATCACCTATGGCCGCTATAGCTCCGGGTATATCTTCATCACAGTAATTGCCAGATGCATGTTGAGCTTTTGTAATCCTGTCTATATCTTTGATAGCTCTCCCTTCATAGGCCTGACATCCAAAGCAAGGCCTGGTCAGTTTGCACAGTTTAGAATTCATTCTGTTACAGGTCGTCTAACAATTGGTATGCTTGATAGTCTCACAAGAGGTATGAGTCTGGTCTTATAAGGTATGTCACATGGTTGGGCAAGTCTCAACGGCTTTTCTACATTTCTCAAGTCCTGTCCTTTGTTATGTTCTGTTGTCAATGAGCATGGGCCGACCGCCGATGCTTTAATGCAGAAATGTAACATGGGTGTAGACAGCCGTAAGTTGTCTGGTTTCTGTTGCTAACCTCAGCTTACCAGTAAGCTGATTTCTTTCTTGTTTTTTGTTTTTTTGGGATGTGCCTGTTGGTAGGGGAGTGTCGGCTCAGTGACACTGTCAGTTTAGCGCTTTTGTCGGCTCAATGACCAGCTAGTGACTTTGTCGGCTCAGTGACTTTGTCAGCTCAGTAACCAGCCAGTGGCATTGTCGGCTCAGTGACAGTCGGCTCAGTGCTTTTGTCGGCTCAGTGACAGTCGGCTCAGTGCTTTTGTTGGCTCAGTGGCACTGTCGGCTCAGTGCTTTTGTCGGCTCAGTGACCAACTGCTGTAGTTTTGAAAGCAAAATGTTTTCCCATTCTTGCTTGATGTAGGGTTTCAGTTGCTCAACACTTTGCGTCCCACATTGCAATATTTTTGTTTCATAATAGTGGGGCAGATTAAGTCAATATTCCCTAAGAATCTTTCACCTGATGATGCAAGTACCAAATTTGGCACTAATGATGTCCAGGCAGTTGAAAATCCAAGATGGCTGCCAGTTTTCAAGATGGCCGCCTCGTCAAACGCAAACAAAACCAAACTACCACCCAACTAGAAAAGCTTCCTGCGAGACAGCGACAACAAGACTGAGCTCTTCCGGTTCCTAGCTGACAAGATAGTGACCCCGTGTTCCGGCAATGTCACAGTTGTGACCAAAGGAGAGCAGGCTCTTTCAAACAAACCCATCAGCCTTGAAGGCTTAAGTCCTTACAACCACGAAGAAGCTGACTCCATAATCTTCACACATGCTCTTCATGCGGCCAATCAACAGATGAAGTCTGTGTTGATTAAGGCATGCGACACAGATATTCTTGTTGTTGCAGTCAGTGTTTTGCGACTCTTCAGGATGCAGGCTTAGAAATGATTTGGTAGAATTTGGCCAGGGTCAGTCCATTAGGTGGTTGCCAATTCGTGATATGGTGGTGAATCTTGGCCCAGAGAAATCCAGTGGCATGCTGTTCTTTCACGCCTTCACTGGCTGTGATGTTGTATCGGCTTTTCGCGGTAAAGGCAAGAAAACTGCATGGCAAGCATGGGAGGTTTGCCCTGAAGTGAGCCCTGTCTTCAAAAAGCTCAGTTAATGCCCACCTATCATAGAAGATGCAGACCTCAACATCCTTGAGAAGTTTGTCATCATGTTCTTATGACAAGCACAGCACTACAGGCAAGGTTGACGAGGCAAGACTGGACTTGTTTGCTCAGAAGCAAAGGTCTTATGATGCCATTCCACCGACAAGGGCATCCCTTGTTCAGCATGTGAAATGGTCTGCCCTCCAAGCTGCCAACATATGGGGCCAGGCAACAGTGTGCAAAATGCAAACTGAAAGCCCTGCCAACTGGGGCTGGCAAAAAGATGGTGAGGTCTGGCAAGTTCTCTGGACAACCCTCCCACCCATTGCTCAGACTTGTGAGCAGTTGACAAAATGTGGCTGCAAGACTGAATGCCGAGGACGACGCAAATGCAATCGCTCCAGTCTGAATTGTACACAGTTGTGTGCCTGCAAATGTGAGGACTAAAAGAAGAACCAACTGAAGCTGTACATGAACAGCAAGTTGTTTCCCAACTCAAACAACACACAAGTCAATCAGTTTTTTCATATTGTTTGTAAAACACAGAATCGAAGTTAACATTAGCCTATATATAGGCAAAGTGTAATCATATTTCTAATGCACTGGCCAACCTTTGATAAGCCATACTACATCTTCTAGCACTGCTGAAACGCAATATGCACAGTTTTCTGTCCTACCACATCTGTCTCCACGTTGGGTGGTCACGTACCAAGGCATCACATCGAAAACATCACCAAAAGAGTGTTTCTTCATTTAATTCCCATTGTATCATCATAATATTCAATAATTTTGATTTTCTAAATGCAGAATTGGATTTCTCATACTCAAAAACATACATTTCAATGTATAAATGTAGCCGCCAGAGGAAGGCGGGGTTATAAATCAGGACAGGCAGATTTAAGGGTGCTCTAGTCAGGCAGAGGGAGATGTCTTGGGTCCTCACATGTTACCAGCTGCAGGTGCGTGAGAGGAATTGTTTGAGGGTGCTGCCGACCGTGAGCTTTGGGGCCTTTGTGAGACCACACTCTGAGAGGTGACAGATAGTGTTTGAGTGCATGTAAAGACGCACGACGCTTGTCACGCTCGTGTGGTTGTACGTTCCAAGCTGTTAGGTGCCACTTTTTTTTTAATTTATGCAAATGTGAACAATAGCCAGCTGCAGCTACCTGATATAAGAAAGCATCAGGCGTTCCAGAGGCCAATCAATGGTTCACTGCTGCTCAAACGAAAAATTACATAAAATTAAAAATAATATTAAGCCAAAAAGTACATATGAACGCGACATTTAAATGCCTGCAGGCCAGATACGGAGATCCTCCCAACCACCCGCTCAGGGAGGCTGTTCCATATTTTAACAGCATGGTGCAGGAACTTCTATCTAAAGTTTGGGTTTTTGCATTGGGCATGGAAACTGCATGAATTGGCATGGATGAGCTTAGACGAGTAGTTCGACATCATGGAATAGGAGGAGGGAGGAGATCCAGAAGATCTTAGGGGCACTGGCCAGTGTGCATCTTATAGAAGACAGAAGCAGCTGCAACATCTCGGTGGTGGGAAAGGCTGGGGATGGAGAGTTCAGAACGTGCAGTAGTTGCATTAACTCCAATGATCTTTAAAGCCTTCTTCTGGATGTTGTCCAGTTGGCTGAGGGTAGTTGCTGATGCATTAATCCAGCTTAAAGATGCGTACTCCATTACACTGCAGACCTGTGCTCTGTAAACAGTAGCCTTGCCTTTAGAGTCTAGTTGGCCAGAGACTCTCCGTAATGCACCAAGTCTTTGCCCTGCTTTCTTGCTGATGGATTGAAGATGTTTGGTCCACAGCAGCTTGCTGTCCACTGTGACTCCTAATATTTTCACGTTTTCGTTTGCCGCGAGCCTGGAGTTACCGAAAATTAAGGTTGAGTTCCGATGGACTTCTTTTTCTTGATAAGATCATGGTCTTGCATTTGATTGGTTCGAATGTAACCTTCCATCTGGCTGCCCATGACCCTATTCTGGCTAGATCTCTATTGAGGCTTGCTAACACTTGGTTGGCATCTTCCTGCAAGTGGATGGGAGCATACAATGTGGCATCATCCGCGTAGAGGTACAAATCATTTTCAAACAACTTGACAAGATCGTCAATGGAGATGGAGAATAAGAGAGGGCCAAGTGCAGAGCCTTGAGGTACAGAAGCGTTGATGGACGATGCAGTTGATGCTTGGCCTGCCATTACCACTGAGATGGATCTGTCTGAAAGATAGCTCAGAATCCATGTCAATGCTTTTCCTGTAACACCCACGGATTTGAGTTTGGAGATGAGTCCATTGTGCCAAACCTTGTCAAAGGCCCCATTGATGTCTAGGACTACGATGCAGACTTCCTCTCCTCTGTCCAGGGAGTTGTTCCACTTCTGTGACAGGACTGTTTGAAGATCTGCTGTACTGTGACTTGGTCTGACGCCATACTGCCGGTTGGAAATTCAGTTGTTCTGTAGCATATAGGCTTGCAGCTGGATGTGTGTTTGACTGCAAAACAAGTGTCCGGCGCGGGTAGTGAGACACGCAGCATGGGCTGGGCTTCTGGGTATGAAGTAACTTGTGTACAGGAGGTATGTTCATTTCTGTGTATAAAGGGATTGTTTACTGTATGTTGTAAGGTGTGTGTGTACATATGTTGAGGCGGACCACACTGCATTTTTTCGTGTCACTGTAACCGTTGCAGTGGGAAACGGGCTGACTAGTGTCGGTCAGACCCGTGTGTGTGTGTGCGCAACCCTTGACGGTCATATGGTAACGTAATCTTTTATTTTTTTATGTGTTGCTTGCATACTGCATGTATTATAACTTATATTTTATTTTTTCAATACTGCAGGGCAAACTTACTATAGCTTGTTGTATTGCATGTGCATGTTGTATTGTTTGTTATATCTTGTCTGCAGGATGCTTGTGAGCAGTATGTGTGTCTTGCTTGTAGGTCCATTTGGAACAGCGGTGCATGGCCTGACTGCAGTTGCTTTCCTTTCCGTTTTGCATGCGGTTAAAGCGTCCAGTTGAACAGCTGCCGCTGAGCGGGGTTTCGCTCATTCTTATGGCCTCATGTTAATATTCCCAGAGTGGAGCTGTTCAGCTGAGCTGCTTATTCTTTTGTTTTTTTGTTTTGTTTGTTTTGTTTGTCCAAACTATCCTCCCACTTTCTCTGACAAAATTTAAACAGTCGGGCCTCATCTCCAAACGTGCTTGACCTGCCGTAAACTGAGGGCTTACTCTAGACGGGATTGCTGTGTACACTGGCATAAGCCTTATTGAGTTTGTAGTGGCAATGGTTGCTCTGAAGAGGTGCAGGTTTATATCTGAATGCCAGGTGGTTGTGTGTGAACCATAATGTTTGTTGTCTATCCCCTCTCTAACCTGCAATAAGCCCGGAGGAGCCAGGCCGGCTGGAACCGGATGTCTATAGATGAGGATATGTGTTAATTCATTGTTGCTCAAAAAAAAAAAAAAAAAATCCTTTTAAAAGTGTCAATAAATAAATAGATTTTTAACCGTAAATTTGTACAAATAAAGAAGCACGGCAAGTGTCATTTTAAACTTTACACTGGAGTTCTGTCTCATCTCTTGAACCTTGGGTAACATAAACCATCAAAATAGGATTATTCAATCAAAATATAGTTCAAACACCATTTAAAACCACTTCGAATGGCGGCCATCTTGAAAAATGGCAGCCATTTTGTTTTTTCAAGTGGATAACATACTTTTCTGAGCGAGTAGGTTCTGAAGCACTTGTGTACCAAATTTGGTGCTTGTATCACCAAGTGAAAGATTGTTTCAGCAATCTGCCCCACTATAAAGCGCCAAATGTTTTCAGTGGGTGCTGGCCTGGATCTACCATACGGGCAATCTGGGCATGTGTCCAGGGGCTCTTGAGCAGGAAACGCCCTTCATGATGGCAGGAACAAATGTGTGCATTGTTAATTTCATTTTTTTTTTTTTTATAATTATTCTCGGCCAGGGTGTTACATCACTTCCGGGTGACCGAGAAACCTCGTCTTTGTTCTCGGTTAAAACAAAAGCCTCATAAAGACTTGGCTGCAGGCATTTTTCGCTGAGAAATTTGAAGAAAATAAGAGCAGCGACACTGCAAGCATTTTATGTGATTTAACATTCCATTTATAGAAATACGAGCATAAAGTACTTGTCTATGGCAAAAAATTATCTCGAATTTCTGGACAATGATGCAATCGTTACACAGCCAAACTGGAGGCTGCAAAGGGGTGTACTTCGAATCAAGTTCAAGCTGCCTTTGTGTCTGCTGGCTCGACAAACCCTAAACTTGCTATCAGAGATACCATATTTTACCATGATATCTCTGTGTCACAGAAAACCTCGGCTTTAGGCACAGCATACCTCACTAACCAACTAATCTCACGTTGTATCTATTGCAATATCTATTGCAATTTAATATTGACGTAGAATTCCAAAAATGAGATGCATACATGAGGGTGGCCTTTGGGGCTCCTTGTAATAACCAAAATTACCCTTTCAGTCTCTGTAGCTTGAGCCTTGCCCCTCTCCATCTAATTACAAGCATTGCTGCTTACTTAGGCAAAGTTAATATTATGTTATTCTCTTTGTTTTCACAAACTAAAAGCTATTATAGAGCTATAGGGAAAACATGAGATGGCAACAACAGCGATAGTTGGGGCTGGCGAAAATTTGACTTAGCTGAGGAAATACATTTTCGCTTAGTAAAGAAAGCAGACTGCGCTCTATGATTGGTACAGCATCGTTTGGTTGTTAAGGAAGGCTGAGAATGATTTATTTATTCATTTAAAACCCCAGTTCCAGAGAAGTTGGGACACTGTATAAAATGTAAATAAAAACAGAAAGCAATGATTCCCAAATCATTTAAACCCCATATTTAATTGAGAATAGTGCAAAGACAACAATCAAATGTTGAAACTAAGAAATTTTGTTTTTTGAAAAATATTTGCTTACTGATGACATGTTTCAAGAAAGTTGGGATAGGAGCAGTATTTACCACTGTGTTGCATCACCTTTTAACAATACTCTGGAGGCATTTGGGAATTGAGGTGACCAACTGCTATAGTTTTGGAAGCAAAATGTTTTCCTATTCTTGCTTGATATAGGCTTTCAACTGATCAACACTTTGCAGATTTGTCATATTTTTTTTCTTTCCATAATGCACCAAGTATTTTCAGTGGGTGGCAGGTCTGGCATGCAGGCAGGCCCGTTTAGCACCCAGCCTCTTTTACTGCAGAGCCAAGCTGTTGTAATATGTGCAGAATGTTATGTTTGGCATTGTTTTGCTGAAATAAGCGAGGCCTTCTCTGTCAAAGACGTCCAGATGGCAGTATATGAAACTCCAAAATCTGTATATATTGTTCAGCATTACTATTGTCTTCGCAGATGTGCAAGTTACTCATGCCATATGCAATAATGCACCCCCATCCTATAATGGATACTGGTTTTTGAACTGTGCAATGATAACAAGCTGGATGGTCCCTCTCCTCTTTAGCCCGGAGGACACAGCGTCCGTAATTTCCCAAAATAATTTCACACTTATGATTGGTCAGACCACAGGACAGTTTCCCACTTCACCTCAGTCATCTTAAATGGCATACAGTTGTAAGACAAACATTGGTGAAATTATTTGGCTTCTTTTACTTTCCTTAAAAAAATCATATGTAAAGGAACAGTACGTTAAAACAAGCAAATATTTTACTTAGCTTCAAAATTGTATATTATAACATTTAATTCAATTCTTTATTATGTAAAATTTGAGCTAATACTTCACAGATAAAAAAGACATGAAATCTTATAATGAATTACCTTGTATCTTAAATAGCAATATTGGCAATTAACTTTGTGAGGTTTTTGAAAAATATTTTAAACTTAGTATATTTTTTAATTGCTGTCTGTACCTAATGATAACTAAATATTCAAATGCTCAATAAAGTTTCTGTGGATCGACAAATTGATTTTAGATACGGGGGCATTATGCGCGGCTAGGTTCTCCTTATTTTTTAACTAAGACAAAAGCTCTTTTTCATGTTTATAGTTTCACAAATATTGCACCCTCACAACCTGATGAGCCATCATTAACATAGCGGTTCACACCAACTCAGAGCCTCAGCTTCTAAAATGCACTCCACAATATTTAAACATTTTTCTGCAAGGCATTTATTAATACATTTAAAACTGGCGTCTCCACTCTCTGAAGCGAGCATCACATTTTGGCTCGCTGTGTATTAACAATGAACTACAAGCCCAAGGCTGAAAGTTTCCCATGTGCAGCTGAGAAGATTTAAATAATGCAAAAACAGATGTGCTCATTATAAAATAATGAACTTTATTAATTAAGAATGAATAATTCAGAACTTCCACCCAGTCTCCCTCCTCCCCTTCCTATCAAAAACCCTTGAATGTGCCATTGATAACCAACTCTCCTCTTTTCTTGCAGGTAACAACCTCTTGGACCCTCACCAGTCTGGCTTCAGAGCTGCCCACTCCACGGAGACTGCGCTCATCTCCGTCAGCAAGGCGCTTCACACTGCACGTGCCGCCTCCCTCTCGTCCATCCTGATCCTCCTCGACCTCTTTGCCGCATTCGACACTGTTGAGCACTCCATCCTCCTGTCTTCCCTGTCTGCACTGGGGAACTGTGGTACAGCCCTCATCTGGTTGAGGTCGTACCTGTCCGGTCGCTCCTACCAGGTTGCCTGGGCTGGTGAACTATCCACACCTCGTCCCACAGGCGTCCCCCAAGGCTCAGTTCTTAGTCCACTCCTCTTCTTTCTTTATATCCAGTCTCGCGGTCCTGTCATTTCTGCTCACGGTTTTTCGTATCATTTTTATGCTGATGACACTCAACTTTTTCTCTCTTTTCCCCCCTCTGATGTGCAGGTCTCCACCCGCATCTCCGCCTGCCTGCA
The DNA here is from genome assembly GCA_029692085.1 of Gymnothorax javanicus. NCBI lineage: Eukaryota > Metazoa > Chordata > Actinopteri > Anguilliformes > Muraenidae > Gymnothorax > Gymnothorax javanicus. The sequence goes on from CM056201.1 coordinate 17,737,364, forward strand.
AGACATCCAGAGCTGGATGGACAACCATCACCTGAAGCTCAACCCAAGCAAGACGGAGATGATCTACATCCCTGCTCCTTCCTTCCCCCTTCTGGACCTGACCATCACCCTGGGGGAAACCATCATCTCCCCCTCGCTGAGTGTGAAGAACCTTGGGGTCCTGTTCGATGACAGGCTCTCCTCTGCTGCAAACATCGCAGCAGTGACCCGGACCTGCAGGTTCTTCCTCTACAACATCCGTAGAATCCGGCCCTTCCTCACCAGCTACTCAACGCAGCTCCTAGTCCAAGCGCTGATCCTCTCCCGCCTGGACTACTGCAACTCCCTCCTCGCCAGCCTCCCAGCATCTGCCATCAGACCCCTGTAGCTCATCCAGAACGCTGCAGCTCGACTGGTTCACAACCTCCCGAGACACTCCAGCATCACCCCCCTTCTCACAAGGCTCCACTGGCTCCCTGTCGCAGCTCACATCAAATTTAATACATTGGTGCTAGCCTACCAGGGAGTCAATGGAACAGCCCCAGCATACATCCAGAGACTGTTCAGACCATACACGCCTGCCAGAGCACTCCGCTCTGCTACCTCTGGTCGCCTGCTCCACCCCATCTCCACTCCTGCCCTTCCCGCCCAAGGCTGCTGTCTGTCCTGGTTCCTCGTTGGTGGAATGATCTACCTATCGAGGTCTGAAAGTCAGAATCCTTGAGCTCCTTCAAGTGCAGCCTGAAAACCCACCTCTTCAGGCTCCAAACTTCCCCTACTCCACTGCCCTGAATCCTGTCATAACATCCCACTTTGCTTTGTTGTCCTTTTACTTGATTTTGTTGCCCTTTTACTTGATTTTGAGCCTGATTTTGTTGCCCTTTACTTGATTTAGTTGCATTTGACTTGGTCATTTTTCAGTATATTTGGTGTTTACCTATTGGTTTGACCTGTAACAACTGAATGTGTTCTTTGTCACTTTTACTGTTAGCATTGTACTTGTCTCCTAGGAGCTCTGCACTTTTGTACCGATCTCTTGCACTTTTGTACGTCGCTCTGGATAAGACTGTCTGCTAAGAACCTGTAATGTAATGTAATGAAAATCAGACCAGCAGTCTTCAACTGCAGAGAAAACTAGGCAGATCTGTGATTTTCAATGCCGTCCTGTGTCTCTGAGGTGAGGCTAAACTTCAAACACATCATCAGTTTTATTCGAGAAGCAAGCATTGAATAAGTACAGTCTGCTGTTACACTGCAGCCGAGGGTGAGCAGGGAATCTTGAAGTGACACAGACCGACAGTGAGCCAGCACTGCTGTCATATTCTGACAAGTTTAAAATAGAATCAGGAAAATAACAATCAGCTGAAAACATAGCTATGCCACTCAATTCCAGTGGTGAGCGCTGCTTGCAATAAGCAACACAGGCTGACTTATAAAAAGATGTTAACACTCAAAAACAATCAGCCGAAAATCAATGTAGCCACTGCCCTTTGAGGCCAATTACTGACTTTCGCCTCTTTTATCACCATGACAAGGTTGTTGTACAAGAATCACAATTATAAAGTATTTAGTTGGATTCTATATCCTTGCCAGGGGAGTTGGAACCACTTTTACTGCCCGTTGTTAGAATACTGAAATTAATTTCTGTTGCTAGAATCCAGAAAAAAAAAGTCATATTAAAAAGCAAAAATTCATTTCTGCAAGTTTGCATGGGCTTGATAATGTGGCTTCCTGTTTATACCCAAAAGTAATAACAGTGTGCGCACATTGATCAAGGAACGAATGCCTGCCACCGATGAAGACTGTACTTTGTGCTCCTGCAGCTGTGTTTTTATGAAAGCGTGTGTCGGCCAGCAAAAAAGCCATTCGAATGAGGAATCACTCAGAGGCTTGTACACCAATAAGGAGTTTCCCTCTCTGTATTTTAGACTGTTTTCAGGTGCTCAGAGATACTCCCATTAGCTATGGATGAATTCTGTTTTTTTTTTTCCCACAGGCCAATATATCCCTTCTAAATTTCTTTACCGTTCCCTCCCAAGTTTTTCTTAGAAACTTTCTTCCTAGTTGCAAACAAGTGAGCAGAGCACTTCTGGGCTGTTTTAAGTAATTACAAGTATTTGATATCCAGGATAGTCATGGTTTCAAAATATAGTCACTTGTCTAACCTGTCTGCTCCCATGGCAAAATGATGTCCTGATAACAAAAAAGTGTTATATTTTGAACCTTCTGAAGTGAGTCACCAGAGAGAAAAGGATAAGTTTAAATTCTTATATTGTTCCCAGTTATTGTCCATCTGTTTTTTTTATTTTCTTTTGATCTCTCCAGCTGCGTCTTTGTCTCAGTTCTTTAGCACAACTTGTGTTACAGTTTAAATATTCGACAGAGAAATGGCTGCCAGCTCTACTGCTGCTGTCCCTGGGATCACACTCCCTCTCTGGCAGAGTCGATCTGGTTTCAACTTCACCGTCTCCACCCTCGTCTTCTTCGGCATTATTTCAGCGTCAGTAAACGAAAACAGCGTGCAATGTGCTGCCACGGCACATATCAGGGCCAGCAAGCCTCTTTGTGCGATCAATATTTACTCTGGACTTTTGAAGAAATTACAAGCTACGCATTTAAATGATTCATACGAGCAGTGTACAATCTTTTCATGGAGAAGGACAGTGTGGTGGATGGTGTCAGATCAGATTGGACACACCTTATTTACAGAACATGCACAGGAGGTTTCTGTCCTATCTCGTGAGAGGCTGCCTGTTAAGGCATTCAAAGAGACTCTTTAGCCAATAGAGGACTTAAATTAACCCTCCTGTTATGGTCAAATTAATATAGCACTTTTGGTTTGAGATCAGACTGAGCCCTGCAATGAAAAACTACTGAAAAGATGTTTGTAACTGAAAGTGTTACCCAATCTCCTCTCAGCTCATTCATGCCTTTCTACTGCCCATTTCAAAAGCTAAGTAAATAAAACACGACTCCACCATCCTCCCCTTATACATCAAACATCGAGTTTACATGATTATAGTAAAATGGATGAGACCAAATGTGAAATGAGTTGGAAATTAATTTGAACATGCCCTCAGTATTTGGCAACACTACAAAAAACAAAATCAAGATGATGGTTTTATAAAATAAATTTTGATCCTTGGGTAAAAATGACCCAAACAACACCAGTGCTTACAACATGTGTGCACAACATTAAAAAATTAGTTTTGACTGAAATTCATGTTTTAACCATGAAGTTAGGAAAAAAATCTGGCTGAAAAACAGATGTTAATCATGATTTTAGAGACATTGAACAGACATCAAATTGAGAGACACTGAAGACATCAAATTGACCCGGAACATAATATGAGGGCTTACCCTTTGAACGCTGAATAAATTTTCAAGGAATTAAAAAAGTAGTTACTGAGCTATCGTGTACCCTGCGGGAGCTCTTTTAAACTAGTTGCCACATGATAGGTTTTCAACATCATCTGATTTTGATATCTTACATCATTGGGCAACTATAGTTGCCTGTGGCGCTGAAAGGGTTAACCATCTTAAGCACCAGAACCCATCAAAAACCAGCACACACAGTGACCGTCCAAGATTTGAGTTTGAGACCCCCATTCTAAGGGCTGCCAGAGTAATCCAGGGTCCAGATTAATAAAATATTGGTGGCAGGGACTCTACTTTTTCATGTTGAAACTTTTTTTTAATGGCGTGGGATAGTTATTCAGGAGTCAGGTGGAGGGAGGTGAGAGCTGCTCATGACATTAACCTTTTCAGAGGAGGATACAAAGTCATCTGCAGTTTCAGGAGAGCGAGTGGTGAGGAGGGATGAACTTTTGCGTGGGTTAGAAGTAGCAGACTAAACTGTGGAGAGAAATCAGGCAGACAAGGCCTGGGCAGATGAGAAGGCAACTGGGAGGTAAGGGAAGATTTTGAGTCTTGATCTGTCACTGTAATGATGTATAAACTGGGGAAAATGGCCTAATCAAGTATTCAAACGGACCAGGGAGCTGAACTAAAAAATACAGCTAAGCACATCATGCCATAAATGGCAATATTACTGTTTGGCTTTGTTTGTTCCACCTTGTTCAGTGGTTCCCAACTGTCTTCTTAGAGACCACCTGCCTGACCCAGGCACCAATATATCTGTTCCACCTGGAGTGCATGTGATGTAATGAATCAAATCCTTGATTGGTTGCGTCAGGCTTGCTTTCGGAACATGTCAAATATATGGGTCCATCAGGTGCTTCGCAAAGAGACAGTTTGGACTCGTGGTCTCGGCATAGTCTTGGCCAAGTTTATTTTAAAGTCTCATAAATGGTAAGCAAACCTGATTTAGTGCCTCAAGCGGTAATACCACTGCTAATCTTTGGGCCAAATTCAACCACATTGTCCAGTAGCCTCCTTTGCAGATGTCTTACGCGGTTCGCTTCCCTCACACAACAATGTCTGCACACTCGAGCTGGGTCTTATGATAAACAATCATTTGGGCGGCACGGTGGCATAGTGGTACTGGCCTAAGAACTGGAGTTGGTCCCCGGCCGCTGCTCTGTGGCTGCCCACTGCTCCTAACTATAGGATGGGTCAAATGCAGAGGACAAATAAAGTGGGGTTCAGTAAAGTGTATCTATCTCAAACAATCAGAGAGAAGCTCTAAAATTTCGAAGCTATGGGCACATACTGTTTGGAAGGTACGCGAAACATGTAAGACGTCTGCAACGGAGGCTAACCAACACCATCGTGGAAAATGTTCAAAAGGTGGAATTTCTCTCGGTTTCTTTGGTGTTGTAGTTTCCCGAAACACATGTTCTTCAGCTGCAGAGCAGCTGTAGTTTAATGTTTGATGTGGAGCTAGTCGCTATCATGGTAAAGTCACTTGATTTCCTTTATATTCTCATCCAGTCGGCTTTTTAGTCTTGAGAACTTTTCCAGTAAATGGTAGCATCCTGTACGGTGCACAAACCGTTCGCTTGAGGAATATACAGCAGTATTTACAGAAAGAACACGACTTATGATTGAAGGAACATTGAGTAGGCTTATTCCACGTACACACGTGTATTTTCTCTTTCTGCGACCAAATTCTCATTTTACATACGAAACAAATGTATTATCATTTAGTTTTTTAGGAGTTGCTTCACCCGCTATGTTTTTTTGAGTTAATATTTGACAGGAGAAACCCAAAAGGACTGTCATTTAAAAAGCATTCTGATTTGCTTATTTTGCACAATGCCATTACATCACAGAACTCAAAACCCGGCTCGAGTGAGCAGACGTTGTCGTGTGAGGGAAGCAAACCACAAAGGCGTCTGCAACGGAGGCTAACCGTCCAGAACTTTGCCTTTAACCACTGTCCACCGAACATATGCTGGCATGTTGAAGGCCGTCACTGGTTGGGATGAAAGATGGTGATGATTGTCGGGGCTCATGGCAGAAGGGAGCCCACAATAAAAAAGAGGGTCCAGAATTTTTTTCTATGGCCTAATCTATGCTAAGTCTTAACCGACCACTAACTGCGCAGGGATATTGGAGATGGGGCTTAAAGCAAAATGTTTCATCCGATCTGAAGCATTTCGTGCAGCACCTCATCTATTGTCTGTTGTCTGAGCACGTTTATTAACGTGTTTGTTTTTACAAAACAAAATCTTAGTGATTTTGGACTACTACTAATGTCCTTAGTGTGCTGTGACTTGCAAAACGAACAAATAACATAGATGATTTCTTCAAGCTATTTCTGAAGTTGGGCAATTGATGATTCATTGAAAAATTACCAAAGATTTGACTAGTGATGAGTTTTAATTTGGAGCACACATTTTACTTTTGCAAGAGTGATAACTTAAACAGCAACCACCCTAGAAAGATTGTTTGAACAGCGAGCAAGTGAACCTATTGAACATTTCATTAAATAAAGTACGCAAAGATAAGTAATTTTGTCTCTGTTAAACCAAAAAGATACACATTTACAGAATATGTTTATTATTGTAATTTTTTTTTTTTTGCCTTGAATTGACAAAAGATGCCACAGTCATTAAAAAGTTTATATATGTCTTAATTAGACAGCAAGTAATTACCACCAGCTTTGTATCTGAATAACAAGTTTTAATTATGTACTGGCATCTTTGTGAATTGCACACATGGTGTTCTGCAAACAAAACCTTGAGTAATTTTTGCTACTTTGTGCTTTTCGTTCTCCACTGGGGCCTTGTCACAGTCAGTAATTGTTGTCTGGTGCCTGTGATGGTTTTTCTGGCGTTAAAATCATTGCAGTTCATTGGTGGGTTATGACAATATTCCCATCATCTTTGTTGCTCTACACCTTAAAATTATTGCTACTTGGGAAACTTCTTTTGTAATTTTTAACAAGCTTGGCATTTTCTGTGTATGAATTTAGAATCTTTAGTGAGAATAATACTTTCATCAACCATATTTACTCTCCTATATTTGCAAATTGCATTTTCTTTGCCAAGAATGTAAATTGAAACCCACCCAATCTGTGCAGTATCATAGGCTCTTAGTGGACCGTATCACCTGGCCAATATGCTGCAGACATGCAGGTAATTTCTGCAAGTACAGTCAGGAAAGGCTATGAATTTCATATCTCTTGTGACTGATCAATGTACACTGGCTGGGCCTAAAGTAAATCATCACGTGTGAGTAAAATGTATGCTCGAAGCGAATATGCTTTGCCTGCACAAAAAACATTTCCCAGTGTGCGCAAGGTAGTACGTCCCAATCGTAGATATGTTATATGGGTGACACCACACTTGAACCACTCAACATGAGGCTGTCATTACACTGTGTATGCTGGAGATGGTCAAATCATCGAACACAAGGCCGCAAACCCCAGCTTTGTGAAGTTGAGAATGTTCTGTTCTTGTTGAGTCTGGTTCGGATTTGGATTAATTCCATTCTGGGGTAAATTTGGAGCTGTAGCTCAGTGATTATTGGTGAGTACTCCATCAACTGTCCATAGGTACCTATTGGAGAGCTTGGCTTGCAGCCACTTTCCTATTGTTGGTTTTTGGTGTTTGACGTTTGTTACATAATGAAGCTTAGTGAAAGTTCAATCAGGAAGACTCTCTCGCGCACTTCCAATTCCATTTATTTTCTTTTCATTCACTCGCATGCTCACTCTTAAATCTCTGCAGTCACTGTCTGGGGCTGTCAATTGAGCTGTCAGCTGGTGTAGCAGCTGATCTCCTCTATCCAACCGTGGCACACCACATTCGCATCGCCAGCCAATCGTTCTGCTGCTGTCTTTTTAAAATATATGATTTTTTTCTGCCCTAGTTTGCTTATGCTGCCGTTCGCAGGCCCTCCTCCTCCCCAACGCCGCCCAACTCTCATCAGACCTTCTGTACTGCCGCTCCAGCTTCGTCAGCCTTCAGCCGCCACCAGTGTCTGGACTCTGCGGGGGATTTTCCTGCTGCTGCTCTGAGCCGTGCTCCTGCTCTACGAGTCTTCCCGAAAAGTCCAAGCGCCAAAGACTTGTTTAATTCTAAGCATATGTTTCATCCACTTATGCTCAATGCATAATAAATATTTCCTGCTTTCACTTGAGTCTCTCCTGATTGAAATATTTTTTCCTGTTACCCTTGCCATATTGTCCTCTTCAACCCTGGATTTTCAGTGACGTGCCATCAGAAGGATAGAAGTCCTCCATTTTGTCACAATGTAATGCATAATTACTCCAAACCTGTTCCCATTAGCAACCAAACATTAATTTGATCCTTTGTGAGAATTTGATAGAATGATTGGCTAACTTGCCTTTCACTTGCCTTATTGTTCATTGACTCCTGAAGTTATAAGGCATTTTTTCTAGCCACATTAATAAAGATATAAAATGTCAATATGCACCAAATACATCAAACGGATATTTTCCATTTTGTGTCATGCCATGGCCAAAAAAAACATGGCGTCCTGGTTTGAATATTTCTCTCAATATAAGTGTGATGTAGCTTCAGTGAAGCGCTGCAGCCAGCAGACTTAGAATATATGAGATGTTGTCCAACAATACAGGAAAAAAAAAATTTCTGATGTTAAACCTATTTAATGTAAAACATTAGAGGCACTCCTAGAGTGCAAACCTCCACCAAGGCAGCACAGTCCATATCTTGGTGAGTGGGAGCAAAGTTCAGTTATTGCATGTCATAGGATTTTCAGATGGCTGCCATGGCGGCCATATTGTTTGACTGATTGCAGTCAAAGGCTGAATCCAAATCTCCACCCTCTGGACTTGCAGACTAAGCCCTCGCGGACTTCAGGCGTATATAATGTGACATCTTCACCATTATCGCGTAAAGTCTGCAAGAGCGGGAGTCTGCAGCATTATAAAAAAAGCTGATAGACAGTCTTCGAGTCTGTTTCACTCGTTTCCGTGCAAATGCATATTGATTACCTTTATAGCCTGTATTTCTGTATGATGATGTTGAATCTTATATCTGGCCTACATTATTCAAGTAACGTTTTAATATTATAAATTTCTAATAAGTTTATGTGGTTTTGTGTGTGTGTGAGAATGTGCTTTTCTTCTGTCAGCAATTTGGAAAAATTAAAACGTCACGTCCGTATTGCAATGAATTATGGGTAATTACACTAGTGAAGTCTGCACCCCAAGCGGATTCTCTGGAAGTCTGCAAAAAGTCCGCTTGAGGCCCCTCGTGGACTGAATCAATTGTGGATTTGGACAGCCCTCAGCACTCCCGGACTTCCCGTGAACGCGCCCACAAAGTCCGCGAGTCTGCGAGTGCGGTGAGGTGCGGACATTTGGATGCAGCCAATATCAAAAGGGTCCATCCCTGATGTAATAACAACCCACCCACAAAATTAAAGAGATATCCGTTCATTACGTTTTGAGTCATCTTGTTCACAAACAAACAGAAAAACAGACAAATGGCACCGATCACATAACCTCCTGCCAACTTTGTAGTCCAGCAGTAGGACAAATAACCTTGCACTAAGGCTCCCACAAAGTTTTTTTTTTGCAGCTCTTATATCTTTAGAGGGTGCTGAATAAGAATCCAAGTGATGACACCTTGCCACCTTTGGGCAAATTGCGTAATATGCAAATAAGGCAGCCATTAGCAAAATTTCTTTTTTTGGCCAAAACTCTTTTATTATACAAGATAAAAGGATAAAACAAGTGTCTATACCCAGGTTTTCAGGGCCTAGAATTCTAATGAAACCATTGAAAAAAATCATTCCATGATTTGCATATGCATAATTATGCAAATTTTGGATCATTTTTTGAGGAAAATACATATCTGCTAATATTTTTGTAAGAGTTGCGCACAATAAATACATAACTAAGTGCTTATTCTCTATGTGAATCAGAGAACAGTATACTGAAGAATAGGAGTTTAATATCTTGAATTAGTGAAACAATATACATGCAAATTAGGTGCCATTATGCAGAATATGTAGTCGCTAAAATGAGTCATTGCATACTTGAAATCTGCACAACAGATCGGTTTCAACTTGTATGTTAATAGCCCACATCCTTCAATTTGTCCGGAGAGACTTTTTTTCTCCTGCATGTACTTACAAATGCAACTGAGGCATATGATCGCCCTTTTCAAGTGTCTTATCAAAGGGGTCTCGTGTTCACTGAAATATCATATGAACTTTTCTTCATTCTATTGTCGGCATGTACATTTATCAGATTTTTGAATAACCAGTTAAAAATTGAACGAAGTTGCATTGCCATTATTGTCATCATAATCATCTTCATCACTTTCTAAGTCAATGGCTTCGGCCGGTTTGTTGTATTCATTTTGATATTTGGATCCTCCTTGGCAGCCACAGAAAAATGCACATGGTAAGTGTGCTTCAGCACATCCACATCGTGAAGTACCACATGGTTTGTCGGTGGCACAGCCACAACATACCATCTCAAGAATTTCTGGTAGTGCAAGTGGAACATCTGATGGCATTGTTTTTGGAGTCAATGTCTCTGTGGCCTCATCACGTACACACCCATTCTTTGTAGCATCCAGGGAGGGAGGATCTGATTCAGTGGCAGACTTCCCAATAGCTACTTGAATATGTGCCTGAAGAACATTTTCCCTGAAAGGCTCATTTGTTGGTGGAATTGATCTGAGTTCTGGTACTGCAGAAATCTTTTTGTTCCCCATTTTTCGAGACCACATCTCAACTCGGACCTCAGACAAATCCTCCTTTGATTTATTTCCACAGCAAGCGGCGACAAATTGTGTTGCTTCGGTTATCACATTACCCAAAGATGATCTGAGGTTGCCTAAGGCATTCAGAGTGTAACCTGCTTTCAGTTTATTCAGAACTGTCCCTTTCCCAATGCCATTCATCTTTGCCACCGTATCGCATCCGGAGAGACCATGTGCTGCTAGAAGATGTGGCAAAATGTCTTCAGTTTTGATAACTGAAGTTGGTATGTCCACAGAGGTCCTTCCACAACTTGTACCCTCCATTACTACATTGCAGCTGAGTTTCTGGTCATGGTAGAAGTGCATGAGTAGAACAAACACATCTGCGTCATCACTGATAACTTTGATGTTACTTGCTCCATCTTTAGCCAGCTTAAGCACTTGGTGGACCATAGTGACGCCGGCCTCCTCATGGGTAGTCCTGAGGTCATTTCGGTGTCTGCAATGCCCACAGAGGACTTCAACAGGTACAGGATCACTACCTGTTACAATAAGTTTATGCTTCTTTCATTGACCATTACTCTGTCCCATTTCAATCAGCTGCTGACATATTATGTCAATGAGTTGAATTTTATTTTCAGCAACACTCAAAGCTACCTTCTGTGGTGGCAAAGGACTCGTCAAGTTGAAACGATATCACTTGCTAGCATGTTCACCAGCTCTTGCCCCGCGTGTAACACTCTTTGTGCTATAGTCATAGTATCTATCAAATGCTAGTTATACATCTGAATGCTCCAGCTTTTTCATGACATAGTCACAAAAGTTATTCACATAATCATTAATGGTCCCTTGGCATGGCCAGAGCACTGTCCAGAAGATGGCACATCCATCAATGATAATGGCATCTACCCTCTCAGTTAAATGGGCAGAAACACGTTTGAAGTTTTTTCTTCAGTTCTGATTTAGATGTGGCAATACACATTTCTCCACTTTCCTTGAACATGGATGTAGGTAGGGGTGCAAGCTCGTGTTTCCAAACATTCTTTAGGTCTATGTCGCGGGACTGCTGCAGTCCTAGCACTCGGGAGTAAATAAGATTGACATCATATACGTCCTTTCCACCAACATTCTATTACTATTGACTATGTCTGAACTTCATTAACTTTCAGGTCATTTTCAAAAATTTTCAAATTGGATTTTCACTGCCAGTGATGAATCAATTACACTTCTTTTGTTTCTATCATGGCTTCATTGACATGCAGTGCCCCCTATTGACAAAAAAAAATATGCTCCGTTTTAATTTCATTACTTTTATAAACTCTTTTTAATCTAATTTGTATAATTAAAATGTTAAAAGAAAAAAACTATTATGATACATAACCTGTGTTAAATGGGTGCCTTTACCGATGTCCCTTTGTTTGTCACAAATGAGTCCTCTCAATCTTCTAATGCCATCTTATGGAATATTATGACTGTCACAGGGACCATGAATAAAAAGCACCTTTAGTTTTTGGCTTAACTACAAAAGCTGAGAACTGAAAATGCAGCATAGGAAAATATTTCTTTGAATTTTCATGCCTGGTAGAGACGTTATCTCCAAAAAAAGATTCATTCCAGAGGACATGACAATCAATTAGCATAATTATGCTCATGCAAATCATGGGATAATTTTTTCAATGGCTTAATCACAGACCATGAAAACCTGGGTATAGACACTTGTTTTATCCTTTTATCTTGTATAATAAAAGAGTTACGACCAAAAAATGAAATTTCGGTAATGGCCGCCTTAATTTGCATATTACGCAAGGTGACAAGGTGACATCACTTGGATTCTTATTCAGCACCCTCTAAAGATATAAGAGCGGCAAAAAACTTTGTGGGAACGCAATTGCAACATTCATCCCAAAAACAGCACCTCACTGCTGGACAATTGTTTGGCGGAGGTAATAAGTGATAAATTCAGAGTTCAAGGGGTTAACCTCCCTTAAGTAGGCTGAAAGTCAGAAAGAAGCATTTTTCATTTGTTTCCCCCCATTGCCTTATGTGTGTGTGCCTTACATACACCCCTTCCTTCGAGTGTGCAGATTGCTAGATTGTGGCTTGCTTTACACCTTTGAGCTACTAGTCAGTATCTTGCCCAGAGTTTACCACCTTAACACCTCCCAAGCCTTCTGCGGTCATCAGGATTGGGACCGCTTTCCTGCTAAACTCTCCAGTCCTGCCATATGATAGTTCTGCTCTAGCAGAGTGTTCTCCATTCGGCTACTGCACTGGCATGCCACTGGCAAGGCACGGACACGCCCCACTCTCAAGCCCACTCCATCTGAACTGAACTTTGCTAATCTGCTCTGGGCTCCATGGCCATTACTGTATTACTATCAATCAGCGGCACATTGTCAGGTGTTCTGAGGGCCTGCAGTAACCGCACCCTTTACTGCTCGATTGCCCTCAAGCTGTTCTCGTTGAAGTTCGCCTGATTGACAATCAAACAATTTCTCGACTGAACAACCAAGAACAATAAATGACCTATAACAAATGATAATGACAAAGTGCATGCCTATTGCCTATATTTATACTCTATAATTGATATGGCATGGGAAGGATGGAAATATAATACAAACTTTGCAGCATTTATTTTCGCCATCCTTACAATTGTCACTCAGCTCTGCATCGTGCCTAACAACTCCCTTTAGTCGTCACTATATTCAGAATATAGAGCGGATTCTCGTGGTGTATTGCCTAATGAGCCTCGCAAACTAATTTACGTTAATCTGAGCTGTTTCACGAGCTACATGAGCAAAGAATTTATAAAGATATAGATATTTTAAGTCGCCATTTATGTCCAGAAGAAAACGCCAAATAATTTTGTGGTGCACTGCATTACAATGCTATCAAAAATAAATTTGACTCTCATTCAAGCAATTAGTCTGAGCAACTGTTGCTGATCGGGAGAAGTGAACTGAGAGGTTTAGGTTATTACATATTGAAAGGTGAGGTTTCTGAAGGCCTTTGTTACTGCCGACCGCCTCCGCTATCAATAAACCCCACCCTGTCTCTGCATCTGGTCCTTCTCAGGATCATTATAGACTCAAATACTCGATCCCTGCAAATTATTTCAAATCAGTTAGACGTGCTTTACTGTAGGGAGCTGTGACACAATTTCCCCTGAACTGTTTATGGCCAGGATGTTTCAAATCAGCCAAGGTACAATAATAATAATAATAATAATAATAATAATACATCTGTACCTCAGTCAATAATTAGGTCACCTGAGACGAAGTCTCAAAGTGACCTATTCTAATCGCCTTTTGTCCGTCGTCATGCGTTGTCCGTTATTGAAATCGGATCAGCGGTTTCTGAGAATAAGCGTAAAATGTATTGACCAGTTTCAGCCCCGCCCCTCAAGGCCCCTGGAGATGGGCACCATATAATTCACAATTTTGGTGCATATTTGACCAAGGAAGGTTCCTGCAAAATTTTATTGAAATCGGTAGTGATGTTACCGCTGATACCAAGACTCCGAAGCACGCTTCAAACTCGACAGGGTATTTTTCTGAAGCACTGTGCCGGAGCTTGCTTCATATGGGGAAAAACCACGTGACTGATGACGTTCAAACCACTTCACCGCTTCATTCAGCCTGACCAGTTTGGTTCGATAGGCGGAGTGTTGAAACATTGGCACGATTCAAATGTATTTAAGATTAATGAAGCAGCGCTGTTATTTATTTTGAATAAAAATGCCTAAGTCGCACAAGCACAGTATACACCAAGCACAATCAGAAAACAATAAAATATAACGTTATTTGGACAGAGCAAAGATTTACAGGATTCAATGAGGCTGTGGATGTAATTAATGTTATTATAATATAATATGAATTATTAAGATAAGGAAGAAAAACAACAGACACATGGAAAACGAAGTTAGATTTCAGCTTTTGAAAAGTATTTTTTCACTATACAAAACTCAAAGTGCACACACAAGGTGCGTTAGCGTCACCTTTGCAAGGCTATAAAACAATCTCTGCACCAGCAGATGTCACCCACGTGCTCTATGAATGAAGCTTCGAGTAGTGAACCAATTTTCAATACAATGGTCCAAAAGGGTTGAAAGCTTCATAAAGCCTCGTTTGGCCATCACTAGAAATCGGATCAGCAGTTTCTGAGAAGAAGTGTAAAATGTATTGACCAGTTTCAGCCCCGCCCCTCAAGGCCCCTGGAGATGGGCGCCATATAATTCACACTTTTGGTGCATATTTGACCAAGGAAGGTTCCTGCAAAATTTTATTGAAATCAGATCAGCGATTTCTGAGAAGAAGTCGAAAATGTAAATGATTTACGGACGCACGACGGACGACGACGGAAAAAAGGCGATTAGAATAGGTCACTTTGAGACTTCGTCTCAGGTGACCAAAAAAAAAAAAGTGTCCCTTCAAGAATTATGATGCTCATTGTATTATCCAATTATCCACAGCTGCTTTTTCAAAGTATTTTTAATTTTTTTTTTTTTATTTTATGGTCTTGGTTGTCCGCTGGCCAACCAACAGGAGCTCTCTTTCGAAATATGGTTTCCATTGAGCTTTTTGAAGAATAAGCATTTTGGATTTTTTTTTAAATTAATGAATTAATTATTTTTTTCTTTCAAAATTTTTTTTTTTTTTTTCGAAGCAGTCACAACCATAACATTCGCACCATAACATTCAGTTGGGAACATTCTGCACACATGTTGTAATTATGATCTCAGACTTGACATGGTTAAATGAGGGGTGTTTTTGCATTGTCCTGATAACACTAAACGTGTTTCAGCCAGTCCTCGTTTGACACCAGCTCCCATCTCTAGCTTCAATCCCAAATCAATCCAGAATATGCAAATGCCTCATTAGAGCTGCTTGCCTCCCTGCCAATTAGAGTCAGGCTACTTGAGCAAAAAAATACCAACTGGCTCCGCAAAGGTAAACAGAATATACAGAATAGAAAGAGGCTGATCTTGAGGACAAACTGAGAATTATAAACTGTTTTTGCATGAATTTTTTCTTGAGGTTTGTCCCTTTTTATGACGAAATATGAATGACAAGAGTATTGTGAAGTATCTCACCAGTGTGAATTAGATGAATACATCCTGTTTGTTGTACAAGTAAGTAATATCCAGTCTTCACCTTTTGCTGTGCTGTTCTCCGTGCAGGGTTTGCGAGGCAACTTCATGATGGATCATGATCTTCTGCGAGAATCTGCTTTTGGGAGAAAACTGGGAACACAGCGCAGGGAACCTGAACGCTATTCCAGGAAATGTGAATTAAATTAATTATCATTTGCAGTGAGTAACAAGCTTCTAGAAAGGCTTGCTGCCACTATAAGCTAGAACAGCTTAAGGGTTTAAACCTATTTAACTGACTTTGTTTTTGAGTGATATTATTATACATAAGAGTGACAAAGACCAATGAGTAACTGTGCTTTTCAGGAAAAGTAAAAATGCCGTTGACACCTACGCATTGGAAATAATTATAATTATTAAATTACAAAACATTTATGGTTCTAGCAGTTAAAAAAATCAATATAATCCCAACTGAGTTCTTTACCCAAGAACTATTATTTTCATTGTACAACCATCAACAATTTAGACTTAAGTACACTTTTCAACACCTGCATATATTCCCCAAAGCTTGTAAAAGCAGATAAATACCCAGCAAGTATTTTACCGTTTCATGATTTTTTTTTTTTTCTGTTGTTTTGATTTATATACCAATGTGGCAAACAGGGAAAAGTACATTATGCCAAAAGCATTAGTATTAATGGGCCAGTGCAAGAAAAAAAAAATGCAAAAATAGTTTCTGCTGCATGTAAAACAGAGGCCGCAGTTGTACAAGTTTCACAATTTCCCAAGAACACAAAGGGTTTAAACCGTGTGCACCATCAATTTCCACAGAACATATACATTAAGTTATTAAATAAAGATTTTCATTTTTTTTAAGTAAAACAAATCAGGCCTTTTCTAGAATACAATGTGTGTATTACACAGGTCAAAAAAATTTGAAAAATGAAGGCGGGGGATGGTTGTGGTTTTATGATGTCATAGGTGTTTTCTCAGTAAGTTAACAGTAAAACCTCTTTTCATTGGTCAGCTTCTTCCTCACATTCTGCATTTGCATCACCTGTCTCTCCAGAGGAATGAGATTGGTTAGGAATACTGTTGAGTGCGTTATTCCATAGGCGGGATATGTTATAACTGGATGGATTTGAAGGGTGAGAGTGGACAATGGCAGCCTAACGGTGGCAAAAAAAAAAAGTATTAGAGAAAGGGAGGGCAGATTCCACAGTCCTGATTGGTGAGGGAGGCCGGGTGGGCGGGCATTTTGGGCTGTCCCTAGACTAAAGAGCAACACCCCCCTCCAGCTGCGGCAGCTTGCGGTTCGTCGTCTACGATCTGTACCCCGCGCCTTGACATCCCCGATTGGCTGGCACCGTTGTCCTTTGCCCTCTCGTCTGCTTGTGCAGTCTCCAACATTCCTGCGGGTTTGTGATAATAAACCAATCAGAAAAACCCATGTTTAAAATGTTTTAAATGAAATGTTGCCATTTGCTAAAAAATTCCAGAGACAGGAAATTAAACTGATCAGCTGTTGACGGATGAACGCACGAATGGAGCCCGATACCATAGCTCCCGTGCCACTCGGGCGCCAGGAGCTAATTAGGAGCCTGTAACTGAAAATGTTGATAAGATAAAGCAAATTGTCGAAGTTTTTGGTGATATTTTTAGGCCAGTGACCTTGGAAAAATAGGTCAAGGTCACCTTCAGGCACGTCAATTGTAGGCCTTTATGAGATGCATGTCCAGTAAAAATCAGGAGCCTGTAACTGAAATAGTTGATGAGATAAAGCAAAATGTCGAAATTTTTGGTGATATTTTCAGGCCAGTGACCTTGAAAAAATAGGTCAAGGTCACCTTCAGGCATGTCAATTGTAGGCCTTTATGAGATGCATGTCCAGTAAAAATTAGGAGCCTGTAACTGAAATAGTCGATGAGATAAAGCAAAATGTCGAAGTTTTTGGTGATATTTTCAGGCCAGTGACCTTGAAAAAATAGGTCAAGGTCACCTTCAAGCACGTCAATTGTAGGCCTTTATGAGATGCATGTCGAGTAAAAATTAGGAGCCTGTAAATGAAATAGTTGATGAGATAAAGCAAAATGTCTAAGTTTTTTTGGTGATATCAAGGTTTTTCAGGCCAGTGACCTTGAAAGTTGATGAGATAAAGCAAAATGTCTAAGTTTTTGGGTGATATTTTCAGGCCAGTGACCTTGAAAAAATAGGTCAAGGTCACCTTTAGGCACGTCATTTGTAGGCCTTTATGAGATGCATGTCCAGTAAAAATTTAGAGCCTGTAGCTGAAATCGTTGATGAGATAAAGCAAAATGTCGAAGTTTTTGGTGAATTTTTTTTGGTGATATTTTTTAGGCCTTTATGAGATGCCAGTGAATTAGGAGCCTTGAAAAAAAATAGGTCAAGGTCACCTTCAAGGCACGCCAATTGTAGGCCTTTATGAGATGCATGTCGAGTAAAAATTAGGAGCCTGTAAATGAAATAGTTGATGAGATAAAGCAAAATGTCTAAGTTTTTGGTGATATTTTCAGGCCAGTGACCTTGAAAAATAGGTCAAGGTCACCTTCAGGCACGCCCAATTGTAGGCCTTTATGAGATGCATGTCCAGTGAAAAATTTGAGAGCCTGTAAGTTTTTGGTGAAATGACGTTGATGAGATAAAGCCAAAATGTCCGTAAAAATTTTTGGTGATATTTTCAGGCCAGTGACCTTGAAAAAATAGGTCAAGGTCACCTTCAGGCACGTCAATTGTAGGCCTTTATGAGATGCATGTCCAGTAAAAATTAGGAGCCTGTAAATGAAATAGTTGATGAGATAAAGCAAAATGTCTAAGTTTTTGGTGATATTTTCAGGCCAGTGACCTTGAAAAAATAGGTCAAGGTCACGTCATTTTCAGGCAGTAAAAATTTAGAGCCTGTAAATGAAATTGTGAGATAAAGGCGAAGTTTTTGGTGATATTTTTTATGAGATGCATGTCCAGTAAAAATTAGGAGCCTGTAAATGAAATAGTTGATGAGATAAAGCAAAATGTCGAAGTTTTTGGTGATATTTTCAGGCCAGTGACCTTGAAAAAATAGGTCAAGGTCACCTTCAGGCACGTCATTTGTAGGCCTTTATGAGATGCATGTCCAGTAAAAATTTAGAGCCTGTAAATGAAATAGTTGATGAGATAAAGCAAAATGTCGAAGTTTTTGGTGATATTTTCAGGCCAGTGACCTTGAAAAAATAGGTCAAGGTCACCTTTAGGCACGTCATTTGTAGGCCTTTATGAGATGCATGCCCAGTAAAAATTTAGAGCCTGTAAATGAAATAGTTGATGAGATAAAGCAAAATGTCGAAGTTTTTGGTGATATTTTCAGGCCAGTGACCTAGAAAAAATAGGTCAAGGTCACCTTTAGGCACGTCATTTGTAGGCCTTTATGAGATGCATGCCCAGTAAAAATTTAGAGCCTGTAGCTGAAATCGTTGATGAGATAAAGCAAAATGTCAAAGTTGTTGGTGATATTTTCAGGCCAGTGACCTTGAAAAAATAGGTCAAGGTCACCTTTAGGCACTTCATTTGTAGGCCTTTATGAGATGCATGTCCAGTAAAAATTTAGAGCCTGTAGCTGAAATCGTTGATGAGATAAAGCAAAATGTCGAAGTTTTTGGTGATATTTTCAGGCCAGTGACCTTGAAAAAATAGGTCAAGGTCACCTTCAGGCACGTCAATTGTAGGCCTTTATGAGATGCATGTCCAGTAAAAATTAGGAGCCTGTAAATGAAATAGTTGATGAGATAAAGCAAAATGTCAAAGTTGTTGGTGATATTTTCAGGCCAGTGACCTTGAAAAAATAGGTCAAGGTCACCTTTAGGCACGTCATTTGTAGGCCTTTATGAGATGCATGACCAGTAAAAATTTAGAGCCTGTAGCTGAAATCGTTGAAAAGATAAAGCGCAATGTGTTGACGGACGTACGCACGCACGGACGGACGGAGCCCGATACCAAAAAAAATAAATAAATAAAGCTTAGAGTTATAAATGCCTTCATTAATTCAAGTAATCCAGCCAAACAACCCCTATTGCCGTCCATCATTTAAAAGGAAGTTTTTTTCTATCATCAAGGTAGTCTACTACATAAAATTTACATCAATATTCTGATTTATTTCCCATATACTTAATTTCTAATAATTTTACCCAGGTTTTAAATCCATCTACTCCCTGTGATGCTGCTACACGAAGCGATCGCGGAATTTGACAGAAATGTCAAAAAAGTGAACTTACTTTTACAAAGGTCAAGAAATAGCTCATCAATCCCTTTGTTTAATTTGGCTGACGAGTGGTAGTGTTTTGCCCCAACGGACTCTGCATACCTGTGGATCAAATCTCATAAGTAAACTCCAATATATTCCAGACATGATACAAAAAATACAATAAATCTAGAGTGAATACTCCCTAACTGTGGCATCACATCCGGATTTCCCTGAGAACATGGACATAATTTCAAACAAGAACAAAAAGGTAAATTATTATTTTTTAATTCAAACTTTTCTGCTAAGCTATTCATACTCTCATTTTGATAGGAATGTCTTTTGTGAGGGAAAATGGTAACTAGATGTACACAAATAAAGCACACATATGCAAAAGATTTTGTCCTTTAAAGAGTGCAGTTCTCAGATGTCAGACAAATGGAAGAACAAACGAGATCCATACATACTGTTCTGCTTCCTGCACCGAAACATTTCTGTCCTTTTCCAAGTCAATTTTGTTACCTGCATGAAAAAAGTAGCAATTGAATATGTTTGCTCTACGATCATATGACATTTGGCTCAATCAACATAGTCCTTTTTCAAAAACACAAACTTTGCAAAAAAAAAAAAAAAAAATAGTATCCTTAATTTGTAAATTAGACCAAGGAGGACAGATGTTAAAAAAGCACACTGTATTCAGATGACCCCATCCCTGCTCCATCTAATGTGTTGAGTCTATATTCATCATTCTCTTGAGAAAAAGCTGGCTGCATCATTGATAACATGTCTAAAAACACAAATGCCATGACTGATCTAATAAGTCCCGTCATTTGGTTGCTGGTTGCAATAACCATGACAATCAGCTCTGTGTCATTCCGCCAGCATATGATTGTCTGCATTTGCACGCAAATACGTAGACATTATATACATTATACATAGGTAATAAGTGATATCCCTCAATCGTATATTGTGCCAGACTTCAATCATGGATGCATCTGCTTGGGAAGAGGATCTTACCTACTATGCATAAGCATATCTCATTTCCCAACATTTTCCGCAATTCTTTCACCCAGTTCTTCACCTAAAATACAAAACATAACACTTAAATGTCCAAGTCGGTAAGGAAATAAAAACAACATCATATGAGCAGGTCATGCCTCACTGCAAAAGGGTGCCAAAGGATTGGTGCTCATCCCTCCTTACACACAAAGGGCTGTAGGGAGTGAGATTGGGAGGGCAATGTTTTTTTTCAAAAGTATTACCTAAGTGTGATGATCAAGCCCTTGTACCTGAAAACAAGGTCCTCGTGGGTTGAGAAATGCTGACGTGTTGGTCGAAACCCAATTCGAACAATTAGCAGTGCTAACAAATTACCCACAGGAACCAAAACAACAGGAGCGGATTTGAACTGGAGGGCCAGATATGGACAAGTCATATTTCGATGACTTCATATTCATATAATATCCACCATTGAATAAGTTTTTTGTGCAATGAATTTTAAAATAAATTCTGTAGGTTTTTTGTTTATCTTTAAAAGAGAGAGAATAGTTTATGCCAGTGTTTCCCAAATCTCTCCTTGCGTACCCCTTGTCCTGCGTGCTTTAGATCTCTCCCTGCTCCAGCACAGGTGATTCAAATGATCAGGTCATAATTAACCCCAGAAGCTGCCTGATAATAAGTGAATCATTTGAATCACCTGTGCTGGAGCAGGGAGAGATCTAAAGCGTGCAGGACAAGGGGTACGCCAGGAGAGGTTTGGGAAACCTCGGTTTACGCCAATGCAAATAAAATAACACCGGCACCAATTCCACAGTGTTGCGCCAATGGTCAACAATACACTGCTTCTCCCAACCACAGCTGAAGTCACAATGCGCAGGAATAACCTGCAGCTTATAAGGGAAAACTTGTCATCTAAAATCAGGACAGGTAGATAGTTCTCTACACTCAACAGCCTCTTTCCTACCTTCTGAAAGGAATCCTCGTCCGTGACGTCATACACTAAAATGGCTCCGTTAGAGTCTCTGTAGTAGATGGGTCCCAGGGCGTGAAATCTTTCCTGGCCCGCTGTGTCCTGAATTCACACAGAATAAATGGAAAGGGAGACAAATGACTTCCCAGTAACACATCAACTGAAAGACCACACAAACAACATGTCGAGCAAGATTCAGAGACTACAATCAGGGCTGAACTTTAACATATGATGACATGGAGAGAGGCAAAGGGGATCAGTAGGTCTTCCGCAAGGTTTTACAGAGCCTTCATCTGAATGCCTTGTCATTTCAATGACACAGGAAAAGGCAGTCAAAATTCTTTGAGTGAAGCCAAGCACTGTACTCATACACCACATGACAAAATCACTATGGCTTTCAGGTTTTAAAAAATAGCATGAGTAGATTACGGAACCAGCATCAGCCACAAACCCTGGCGAAGCCACACTACAGGTTTCCATAAATCTACCTCATGCCAATTATAAAGGCTAAATGATCAAATTATTCAGGGGCAATGGCAGAGGACTGCTCACCCATATTGCGAGATTTAGTCGCTTGCCTCCAATGTTTAACTTCTTTGTAAGGAAGGACGCCTGTCAGGGATTAAAAAAAAGAGGACAGATCAGCTTACTATAACGAACATGGCATGGCAATTTACAGACCTATGTAGTGGTAAGACATTCTACAAGCATGATTTTAAATGGAACCTACTCTTACCTGGATCTTATAAGAACTTATAACTGGGTTGGAGTAATCTGCATTAACTCATTAAAATACCCTGTTATGAAATAATTTAAAATGCATCCACAACTTAAAGACACCAAGTAATTGGGTGCTTCCCCATTTTTTTGAGCGTGATTAGTGAGAATGATAGAAAATGACAGTATGTGGCAAAACTAAAGCCATCCTAGCCAATATCTCACGGTGTAGCACTAAGCAATTCAACACCAAAAGATTTTTTTTTAAGTAGGTGTGTCTTCAGTGTGCAAAGCAGCAAGAAACATTCTTTCAGCAGAGGATTGTGTTCCCTGCATGAAAACAATAGTCCACAGTCCAACATCTGAGAGACAAAATCAAAAAGGAACACAAGGAAGAAACAGAAAACCACTGATAAATGGGGAAAACTGGGAAGGATGCTCTGTGTCCCAGAAATACAAATGAAATTCGAAAGGGCAGAAATTCGGAAAACATTTTTTTCAACAAACCACACTGCCTAACAGGTCCGTTAATGGGGTGAAAAGGTGATGATTCCAGAAGGACCCACAGCCCGAGAGTGGGACCAAAAGCTCTAGAGAGGGACCACAGCTGGAGAGGGGCCCTACAGCGGGAGAAGGACCACAGCTGGAGAGGGGGACCCCAGCTGGAGAAATGGCCCACAGCTGGACACAGCTTGCTCCTGATGGACTAGGCCATTCTTGGATGCAACTTTTACCAAGTTATGACGACAATCACCTGTTGACATCGACTTTTTCAAGCCACATAATTTTTTTTTTTTTTTTTTTTTAAATCTCTCATCACTTGTCTTAAAGTGCCCCTGTCCCAACTTCTTCTGGAATGCCTTGCAAGCCTAAATGGCAGGAAGGAATGTATATTTTTGAATGAAAAGTTATTTGCCATACAAAATAAAAATAAATAAAATAAAAATAATCTAATTTTCATGCAGTATTCAGAAAATTTAGAAATCTCTGCTTTCAGTTAGCATACATTTTCCGCATCATCCCAACTTTTTCCGAGTTGGGTCGTCGTACAATCAGTCAAATGCAGAGGGGAAATTACTCTGCAGGGTTCAACAAAATAAGTGTTTCTTCAATCCTCTTCTTAACAGAGACTAGGTAAAAACAAGATGTTGCAACCCTCTGATTAAAACTGACTGATTCACATAGCAGATTCTGCACCCAACTGTATAGAGTTAGATCCCCCATAATGCACAGCCACCAATACCTGAACCCATTCTGCCTCGACGTTTAAATGCACTACCGCCCTTGAACATGCACCTGCCATCGATACTCATTTTCGTCCTTTAAAAATAACAGAACGTCTTTACACAGTTGGGGCGTTTTTCAAATAACGTGCTTTGAAACCTTTCAATCTGTTTACTGCAATTCCCATACTTCAAGGTTTTGATTGGATTCAAAATCCTCAAAAAAAAAAAAAAAAAAAAAAAAAAAAAGCTCCCATTTAACATTACCATCTAACACCAATTCCACTCTAACAGCCAAACAGATACAACATGTGGTGATGAAAAGAACATAATTAAAAGCAGGCTGCTACAAAAGGAACAATGACAAGGGCTTTTTAAGTCGTAAGAACCCATGGTGACGCAGGTGTCGTAAACCCTTTTCAGGAATGTGTTCCATGTAGTCTTTTGGTCAATTTTTGTATCCACCATAATTTTCCTTTAAGGAGAAATTGGCATAGGTTCTTATGGGTTAAGAGGACTAAAAGATTTGGTGAACCTGGGAAAACTCTAGCCTGGGAACCAGATGAATTTGAGAGCTCATGTTTCATTTGCTCTGGCAGGAGCGTGTGGCCACACCATTCACATCAATTTCTGTTAATCAAAACCGTTAATCCAATATGGGGTTGCTTTGATGCGATGACTATATATAGGAGCGCTGTTCAAGCATTTTCATAAACAATCGAGACTGATGTAAAGTGGTCCATTGAATCTGCAATCACAACAATATTTAATGAACTGGACAGGATATTTTGTCTAGTAGAAGAACAAACGACTGCACTTAAAGCTTTTAATGACAAGAAAGATGTGTTTGCCTTACTTCGAGCAGGCCTTCATTAAAGGGCAATTCTACGGTAATGGAATTACAATTAGAGCAAAATACTGGATTTACAAAATAGTGGATTTGCTTGGATTGAAAACCCATCATTTCTCAGATCTAGTATTTCAGCTGTTATATTAAACATACAACAATGGTGCACCATTTACCACTGATGAAATGTGATATGCTTAGGACTTCGGTAATATGGCGACAACATGGTAACAAGCTTCAAACAGACACCTATCACACATAACATTACCGCCACCTGCCGAAACTTGTGTAGGCTCCCCTCCTGCCACTGACACAACTCTGGCTAAGAGAGGCATAGACTCCACATGACCTCTAAAAGTGTCCTGTATCACATGACACTAAAACGTCTGCAGCGGATCCAATAAAGTCCTGCAAGTTGTGTGGTGGGGCCTCGATGAGTCGGACTTGTTTTTCCACCACATCCCCCACATGCTCAACTGGATTGAGATCTGGAAATTTTGAAGGCCAATTCAACTCCTCATCTCAAACTCATGTTCCTCAAACCATTCCTGAACAATTTTTGATGCGGGGAAAGGCACATTATGTGCTGAAAGAGCACACTGCCATCAAGGATTACCATTGCCATGACGGGATACACTTGGTCTGTTAAAATGTTGTTTAGGTAGGTGGTACATGTCAAAGTAACATCCATATGAATTCCAGGAACCAAGGTTTCCCAGCAGAACACTGCTCAGCATATCACACTCCCTCTGGCGGCTTGCCTTCCTCCAATAGTGCATCTTGGGGCCAGCTCTTCCCCAGGAAAATGATGCACATGCACCCAGCCATCCGACAGATTGTGAAAGAGCCGGGATTCATCAGACCAGGCCATCGTCTTCCGCTGCTCCACAGTCCAGTGCTGATGCTCACATACCCATTGTAGGCATTTTAAGTGGTGTACAGGGATCAGGACGCGCAGTGTGACCAATCTGCAGCTACGCACCAAACTGCAATGCACTGTGTGTTCAAACACCTTTCCAAAATAATCTGCATTAACTTTTTCAGCAATTTGTGTTACATGAGCGCCTCTGTGGGATAAGACCAGCCTTCACTCCTAACGTGCATCAGTAAGCCTAGGGCGACTATGACCCTGTCAGCAGTTGACCTTTTTTGGGCCACTTTTGGTAGGGTACCCACTACTGCACATCAGCAACAGCCCCACAAAAAAAAAAAAAAAAAAAAAAAGACTCTTTGCTGCTCTGACCTGGCTGTCTAGCCGTCACAGTCTGGTCCTTGTCAAAGTTTCTCAGATCAACACGCTAGATCATGTCCCTGCTTACAACGAATCAATTTCAAAAACGAACTTTTTACTTGCAGCCTAATATCGGACCCCCAGCCAGGTGCCACCGTACCGAGATCATTCTGCACTTCAACTGTCACTGGTTTTAATACAAGGCAGACTGGCGTCTGCAGACGGTATGACTATTTACAAGCACAACAAACGCAGGGAAGCAATCAAGTTCTGCAGGTATGCGAAGAAAGCGCAATGGCTGAAAAATGAATTGAAAACAATCGTACTTGACAGTAACCGGAGCACTTAAAGTTGTGATAGGAACAGAATACGACCAATCCAAGTCCTAGGAAAACGGTTTTCACCAATGTTCGTCTAAACCGAATTCCGTCGGATAGCTGGCAATGCCACCAATGCATGGAAAAACAACTGACAAATTTAGAAATATTTAACACCGCCCGTTTTGCCACTGAAACTCATGAAGCTTCAACCGCATCTTGCTGCATCGGCTGACAATCCAGCGACTGACAATCTATCCTTATCCTTTCCCAATCAGATCCACGTTCAAGCCAGTTAGGCTGCTTGCTACACCCACACGACACATACAGCCTGAAGCTGCTTTCACAACGGACGCGAAACGAATTTTTCGCAAGACAGATTACATTCAAAGTCAATGCAAAGACGCGAATACACGCGAAAACGCGCGTATTCGCGTCTTTGCATTGACTTTGAATGTAATCTGTCGTGCGAAAAATTCGTTTCGCGTCCAGTGTGAAAGCGGCTTGACTCAGCACAAGCTAGCTACAAAGCAAGCAAGCGTATTTATTCGTCTGATTTTAGACAACCAAGCTTATCTTGTAAATTAGAGCAGGCACCGGACGGCAACCGCAATGGCAACGTCACTAGCTGGCCAGCTAATTCGAATACCATTTCGCAAACATGTATGTGCATATCTGTGGTTGGAGTGTAGGGCTCGCCCTAGCCATAAACAACCTGCTTAACCCCCTCTACCCCGTGAGAAATGAAGCTGGAAGGACGCAAATGCACAAACCTGCAGTGTGGTGATATGTTTGTCGTTAAATTTGTTTTCGCAATATCGCAGGACAAGCGATGTTTTTCCAACGCAGCCCTCGCCCAACAAAACCACCTTAAAACAATAGGTTTTGCTACCGCCTCCGGCTCCACTGGCCGCCATCGCGGAATCCTCCCTTGGAATAAACGTTGCCCGCACTATAATCGCAGTGTGCAGGTCACATAAATTGGCAGTTCATTTAATGGCTAGATGAGTGGACAAACCAGTGAGGGAAATCCCTCCGGCCGATGCCGCAAAAACGGATTGGACCGCTGAAGGCGAACAGTAATAAGTCTGTGACTCCGACTACTCCACAGCCTAATGGCGTCTACTCATCGACGTCACGCTTCTACAGTGATCATGTGGACAGGGCAGAATTACAAAGCACTGTATTTGTTCTCGCCTATAATACGCACTCGTATCGGATGGGCGTAGCTTCTTTATTAAATCTTTATTTCAGGCACTACCTGGCCCATAAAAAGACATACAAAACAAATGGAATAAAAAAAAAAATGACTGACTGTATTAATGACTTAATGGAAGCAAGTATAAACGAAACCTTCTGGGCGATAGACGAGTGGGTCAAATAAAAAAAAAAAAAAAAAAAAAATCATCAGGTGGCTATATCACCTTTAGCCAGATTAACGAGACAATTATCCTTTTATATTAAATAATCGTACATTCAATCCCTGTGTCCATCTGCTTGTTCAAAAGTAGGCTCAAATCACATCATGTATCAGTTTTAAGACTGACATGAGGATGGTTATAAGCAAAGTTAATTGCGAAAGAAGTTCCAGAGGTTTGTTAAATGTCTGATCCAATGTAAAAGTAACCATTCATAAGCCAATATGTGGCCTAATTACTGGATTGTGGGTTGCTTATATATGCACAAGGTCAGGTTTTCTTAGTCAAGCCATGGTTTATTGAAAGCATGATATTCTTTGAGGTAATGTCTATAAAAATGCATTTCACAACAGAGAAACCCAACTAGAATTCACAAAACAAAGGTTGAATGAACGATGAACAATTTTATTTACAGAGACAACGAAAAAGGCATGAAAATGTATTTTTAAGAGTCAGATAAGAAAAGAATCACATGAGATTTCCAACTTAGATCTACTCCGTTCAGAAAAGAACAATAAGTGGGCCTATCTCAGCATTCGCTCACAACGCGTTTTGATATTAGACTGGCCTAGCAGCCAGAGTGTTGTTTTTCTTCTGCACAATTTTTAGCCTTCGCTCATCCACAGAAACTTATGTTGGGCATGCAGGCGTGGTTAATTATTTTTCCCCATTCCAACGGTGCAACTGGCCCTGTAGAGGGCGCTACAGCAACACCACCCGCGCAGCTGAATTGAATTCCCCAGATTGGCCTGAGACATTATTATAAAAGAGAATGAGAAAGAAAAACAAAGTAACTTCCATGCTGAAGAAATGCAGAACAAAAAGAAACACAGCTATATAAGCGGTAAATTCTCTCTGAAACATATACATACAGAATACTCGGTTGAACACAGGTGCTTGCACTAATACAGCAGGAAATGTATACTGACCAAAAAAAGAAACGCAATTAAGTAATCCGGTGCCAAATTTCGACAAACCCATTGAGAAAGATGCTTTTGCTCCGAGTTATTTTTGGAGGTGAGTAGCCTACTTCTACCATACAAATTTTGCGGTCACAGCATATTCTGGAGCCGCCATTTGTCCGGAACCAAACAACCGGCAGTGCTTGGGTTCGAGTACTACCATTGTCCTAACACTCCCATTTTTGTTTTGAGTTCCTCGTAGACACCGGGGCCTATAAAAGTCCGTCCGAAAATGAGTAAAACTCAGACGGGTTATAATGCCACGACTAACGGAAGTTCAACGAGAACGCGCGACTGGGATGCTACAGGCCGGAAGTCGGGTAGATAGAGTTGCCCATCAACTCGGCGTGCATTCTGCGACAAATAGTTGCCTCAGAACCAGGTTTAATGCCACTGGACACGTGGCTGATCGCCCCAGATTCGGTTGGCCACGTGTTAAGACTCCAGTGTCTGAACGACCGTTTGCTCCACACCGAACCAACCTTCATTTTGTTGAAGGAAACCTCAACGCCGTCCGTTACCGCGATTAAATTCTCCGTCCAGTCATCCTTCCGTTTGTCCGACGTCACCGACTGACTTTCCAACAGGACAACGCGTCCGCACGTGGCACGTATCTGAATGGACTTCCTTCGGGCTGAAAACGCGCAAATCCTTCCCTGGCCAGCGTTTTCTCCAGATCCTTCACCTAGCCTATAGAACACTTGAGGGACATTCTGGATAGAGCGATCTGGAGACGTCAACCACCGCCAGGTACAGTACGTCAGCTAAGACAAGCACCGACCGAAGAGTGGAACAGCTATCAGACGTCTGGTGATGTCTATGAGACGCAGGTGTACTGCCATGCGCGACGCTAACGGGGGACATAGGAGATACTGATAGTGTAATTTGTGTTTCGTAATGTCGAACTTCACCTTGTTAAATAAAAGCCAGCATGGCAATATTCCAACCCAATTTTCTGTTATGTCTATATTCTGAGATTCCTTCCTTCATTTGATACCAATGAAGTGCTGATTAATAAAAGTTACACTTGAAAAAAATCAAGAAATAGAAAATTGTGGTTTTTTTGGTCAGTATAGATTTTAGAGGCCTTCCTCGTTCCCAAGGATTTATCCGTCTGTCCTTAATATAAAACACAGTGTTATCACATCAAGATTGCTGGGGATGCACCCTTGACAGGATGTCAATCCATCTCTGGTCACATCCACTGTTCAAGATTTATTTACAAGGGAGTATTTTCCTTGTCTTCTATATTTAATGTTGGTATCTGAAATTCTGATTGCCTGCAAAAAAAAGCACAGAGGTTCCAATCAGTGTCCTAAAAATACAGTGCAGAAGTATGGCTATACTCCATACAGAAGGATGGCTAGACACATACAGTATCATAGTTAGAAGAACTACAACCTAATGTAGGCTTGGATTCTCAGCTAATCTCCGC
This sequence comes from Gymnothorax javanicus, assembly GCA_029692085.1. NCBI lineage: Eukaryota > Metazoa > Chordata > Actinopteri > Anguilliformes > Muraenidae > Gymnothorax > Gymnothorax javanicus. Next base: position 17,766,891 of record CM056201.1, read on the forward strand.
CTCTGGGTAGTCAGGGTGTGTGCCCTCCATTCCAGTCAGAAACATCACTGTTGTCTTCACTTACAGACTAGCAACATTTACAACAGCAGAAATGGCATCCCAAAATAACATTGTCGAGGATAACGTGCCCTCTGTATCCTCAACATTAACTTTTTTTTTTTAAATAATTTGGCATCTCCAATCCCACCCGAATTTGGAATGCCCAATCGGAGAACTATGTACTAGGTTTGCTCATATACAACCCCCTATTGCCAGCTCAGGAGAGAGAGACAGTTTGCGGTCTTCCTCCGAAGCACGCGCCTGTCAGCCCCTGCATCTTTACACTCATTGGTTGAAACTATCGCAAGTTCAGAATGAGGGCGGAGGATACCCGAACATGAGCAAGCTCAGAATCTCATTGACGAGCGCCCGGCTGGCCAACAGGAGGCACTTGAGCAACGAACAAGGCAATCATTTTTAATTTCCCTTCCCAGCAGTCCCTTCCCAATTTGCATTCCAACAGCACTTTAGCCAATCGTGCGCTGTTCTGAAAAAGCTGCCGACCACTGCTGGTTGGTACGACCGGGGATCGAAGCCGCGCCATAGTAGTCACTACTGCATCGCAATTGCGGCGCCTTAACCGAGTGAGCTAACCCGGTTACCTTTTGACCAGCTATTGAAGGTTTTCATTAGCTTGCTGTTGTAGCAGACTAAACCTAGACATCAAGCTTGAAATTTCACCAGCCATTTCAGCAACAAGCCAAACTTGCTGTTATAGCACTGTCAGCTTCATTTCTGTCGAGTAACCTTGGCTTACACTCACAATTTCAGTAGGATGGAGCCAGCTAGCTAGTGGAAAATTTCGCCAGTCATGAGATTTTTGCTAGATCATTGCGTTGACACAAGAAAACAAATGGCTACCAGGCTAGCTTGCTCCTTCAGTCAACCTCTCTTCTCCAGCTGGGGTTACGAGGGTGAATACGAGTCCAAATTGATGTCAATTGCTTGTGTGAGAAAGTGGACGAGATGGCCGTGTTTTTCAGGATTAGTTTAGGAAAACAACCCAGTAATTCCAATTAATGAACTCTCTTGAAGTCCTCATGAAGAAAATGCCCACTGCAAACCCCTATGTAATTTGTACTTGTTTGTGAGTGTGTCTACTTTACATCTTGTGTCTGCAATGGCCCACTGTTATTCTATTGCCCATACTGTATCAGCAGGTAAAGAGTAAAAAATTACCCCTCTAGCTTCAGGGTTTTTGTAGCCTGTTCACTGTCCACATTATTAACATGGTAAGTCCTCTTAGCAACAAAATGAACAGCACACCACAGCAGTGCCATCTGTGAGTCACAGATCCACACAGTATTGAAGCATAGACTGTAGGGTAAAGGGCATCTCTGAAAATGTTTGTGGTTTGTGCATGACTTATTCATACAAAGCCAACATTTTGAAATTATTTGTGGTTTTATAGGCAAATTACCCCAATAAGTTAATGCAATTGACTGACTTTTTATTCTTTTAAACAGAATGAAAATGACAAAAAAAAATCTTGTGCAAGACAAGCAAGACAATAAATTCTGAGGTGTGTCTTTTGAACCAGATCTTTTCCATCATTAAGTTCATTTTTTAAAATTAGATTCTGCACAGAATTTTTGGGACCTGATTCCTCATCAACTGCACAGGATACTCTTCACAGAAGCACATTTCAATCAACAGAGAAATGTTTTCTGTTCTAAACAGTATGTTAAAACACTGAGGCATTAAAAACCAGAGAGTATCTTTCAATAGCAAGTGAACCCTGCTCCAAATTAATTTCGTCAAATGATTAAAACAGTCTTGTCGCAAAGCACACAAATTAGTCAGTGATGACATTTCGGCACATACAATTTACCTACAATGCCAATTTTGCGCATAAATTATGTAGCTCACATTGGTGATCATCTCACGATACAGTGTACCAAATATTGGAACATTTCATGCCAATTAAGAGTGCAAAGCTAAAACGTAATGTCTTTCATTGTGCGGCCCAATCTGTGTTACAAGTAATGCTCACTAAAGACCAAGAGCATGTATGAACATCTAGCAAAACACCCATGCATTTTAAGCGTCAAGGTATAAGAATGACTAACTCACATGTCTTTCAGTGTTTTCCTCATGAGCCTTTGCGTGCATGGGGACATCAGGCTGTCCGTCGGGCTTCTGATGTTGGTACTGAAAATAGACAACCTTATTGCCAACAAGAAAAACCAGGCAGGAGCAGAAGCAAAAGCATGTCAGTTTTTTAACAATCATATTCGCTTTTTCAAGGATTCCCTCGGAGAGATGCCTGATGGAACCGTTGCAAGTAGGGAGGACTAAAGAAGGAAGAGTTAAGGCCAATTCCATTGTGATGGGCGTTACATTTGCATGCATTTTCAAAATTTGCACCATATTCACTGTCAACCATAATCATGCAATATTTGGACTGTGTTTGCTACTACAAGTCAACCCTATGCTCTATCAAGATTTGCAAACTTTATGCCAAAAATACTGTTTTAATCATTGCTAATTATACCTTAATTAGCTGTGACGGGTGTTACAGCTAAAAGACATTGGGTTGAAGCCCATAGACATGTTACAGATATCTCTGTGAACTGTAATCTCCTTTAAATATAAATGACGTATAGCATTGTGGAGCATGTCTGTGGGATTCACAAAGCTAAGGCAATAAGACAGTTTGACCATACTATCTGAGTAAAATGAACACTTAATTCACTGTGACCGGCGTTACATACTTGTGACGGGCGTTACGGTGTGCAAATAATCAGGTGATCAATGTTTCTGTGGTTGGTACCTGTCATTCACCACTCTCACATCCCTTATATGTCGCATAGTCAATCCCCAAGGCCCATTGTCATAATTCTCTGTTACATGACCAGGGATATACGTGTGTCCTTGTGCAAGCCACTTAAAAGGGACTCTTTGCTCGTAGTTTGTTTACATTTTGGCGAGTGTAAAAAATGGCCTCAATATTCTAAAATCAAAGTTCTAGAGATGAAAAATGATGGCTTTGTGCCTTTTATGACAATAGCAATTGAAATGGCACACTTGGACTTGCTGAGATTATTGCTAAAACAATACTGAATCTGGTTTTCGCCGTTTCGACATTCACGCTGCCGCTGGGCTTCAGATTTCCCCGTGCTGAAGATCTACTGAAATAAAGAATAGAGAATTTTAAGAATAACGTGGAAACATGCCTGTACAAGAAAATGATCCACAGCGCTAGACCAAATACCCTTATTACACCTGGAGAGTCAAGTGACTTGCACAAGGATGTAGTCCAATCAAATCCATAATCCCACTGAGCTCAGGTAACTTCAATGAACAGCAAGCATAATACATGACTTTACATGTAGGTAGGCGGCTGGTTTTAGCTCCAGCCATGCCAGCAGTGGTGTACATCAGGACACTGAATAGTTGCAGACCAGTGGCGGCTGGTGAACTGGCGATAGGGGAGGCTCAAACCCATCCCTTGAAAATAATTGGTCATGACCCGTTTTCAATCATTCATTTAAATTACCATTACATAAGCTCCGAAAACTCTCAACGTTATCGGGTGTGGTCAGTTTTCATTAATAACGCACACCTGTCAACTCTCACGCATTCCACGTGAGTTTTAGTGGTATTTTTACGTTCCCCTGCTGTAGTCAGCAAATATTCAATCAACGCATGTGTAAGAGATTCTCACACGGAATTGAAGTCCTTGTGCATGGAGGTTTATCAGTTTCACCTGCGTTATGACTCCGGACTTCTCACGCTTTTCTTTACTCAGGGGTTGGAAGCAAGGCATGTGTTTCATTATCGTTTAAATAGTTTACATGAAATAATATCATATGAAACGTCTTTATGCAATTCCATTGCTTCCAAAGATCTTATTTCATTTAAACGGTAAAAACGATCATGAAAACACGCGTTTCTTCCAATCCCTGAGTAAAGAAAAGCGTGAGAAGTCCACAAGGACTTCAATTTCGTGCGAGAATCCATTACACATGCGTTATTTGAATAATTGCTGACTACAGCAGGGGAACGTAAATATACCACTAAAACTCACGCGGAATGCGTGAGAGTTGACAGGTGTGCGTTATTAATGAAAATGGACCACATCTGATAATGTTGAGTTTTCGGAGCTTTTGTAGTGGTAATTTAAATGAAGGCAGTTGCTACGGGTTCGGCAGTTTTCCAATGCATTTCAATGTAGAGAGGTACGGCAGTCCCAATTTCAAACCCTGCCCTAACCTAACCCTGACCCTAACCTTAACCCCCTGACCCCTAACCATAATCCCTAATCCTTATCCTAATCCCTTCAAATCGACTGCCGTTCCAATAAAAACTGCCATATATCTAGACACTGCATTAAATGAATGATTGAAAACAGGTCATGACCAATCATTAATTTCAGGGATGGGTTTGAGTCTCCCCTACCTCCAGTTCACCAGCCGCCACTGTTGTAGACTTGGTATTCTCGGGCTATTTTCAAAACTGACGATCCCTACAATACTTATTTTGTGATAAAAATATTACTTTTACATAAAAGTTCAAATGTAACTTAAATGTCAGCATATACAAATGTACATTGAGGAAATTGGGGGAAAAAAAAAAAAAAATCACTGATTTGTTGTTCCTTCGGACTGCATCATTTTTCCATGTTTGCTGTCTGCACAAAGTTGTCCTGGTACATGACCTTGTTGACTTGCACCTGACTGACATTCAGCCAGACTGGCCTGCCACCTAGTATTTGCTGTTTGAACTGAAAGTCAATTCACTGTCCAAACTGCTTTAAAAGCAGTCATTCTGTGCAAACTCGTGATGTAACGCCCGTCACACCACCCTTTGTAATGCCCGTCACAGCATTACATAAAAACCACTAAATGAAAACAAACACCATTTTATAATCTATACCTACCATCAAGCTAACTTTGTATTTGCACGTTCATAAACTGCTTACTTTTGTGTCACCTAATAAAACTTGTTTGTTAAAATGTGACGGGCGTTACAATTCAAGTTTCAAAGTTTGTCACAGTAAATCTGTACTTTTTCTAGAAATCATGGCATGCACCTTAAAATTCAGACAAAAGGTTAAAGAGTTACTGCACTGACAACTAAGGTAGAAGATTGGGTTTTGCATTATCAACCTGAGAACAGGCAGCTGCAAAATTGACATTTTTGCTTATGAAGAGAGACAATTTGGTTGCAGTGGAGAACATTTTGACCATGTCCCCCAAAAAATTCCCAGGGGTATGATCTCAATTACTTTTACATTTTGATAGCCCAAATACTAGATTGAAACCACAACAAGGAGAACATCTGTTTCTATCAACTTAAAAATGAAGGTGCCATGTCCCCATTTACATAGAATTGGCCTTAAGCCCCAAGAGCAGTTTTGGGGTTTTATAGGACTTACTCTTCGGCCCAAAGGCGGTCTCCTAAGTCCTCTCTCTCTATGCGAATCAGAGCACCATGACCCAAGTGACGTAGAATGCATTTTTTGGGCTGTGGGGGACCCTAGAGTAACCAGAGAAAACCCACATACAGCAGAATATGCAAACCCCATGCAGAGAGGCTCCAGGCCAGATAAGAACCCACGACCATCTAGCTGCAAGGTAACAGCGTTTCCCAAAGTGCCACGGTGATTTTTGGTTTATTTATTTAGAGAATAGAGACAGTGCATATTAATAAACATTTAAGTAAATATGCCAGATAATAGCCTGTGGCTCATTTACATCTGTAGTCCCTAGGTAGGTTGATGGCAACATATTAAAAGAAAGCCAAATAAACAAAACAGTACAAAATATAATACAAAATTAAAAATAGAAGAAAAAAAAAAAGTCATTCACAATACAAGGACAGTACAATCAAAATATTTCATGGGTTTATCCTATTTTCAAGTGCAAGCAAGTAATCGTCAAAGAGGGGAGAGGGAACTGTTTGGGGAATAGATGGAGTATGAGACTGCAGCAATGCAAAATCCAAAACATTACTCTCGTTGAGATTGTGAGGAATAACAGTAGGAGATATTTATAGACGAATACGGGTATAAAGTGCTACAGAGCTCATATTAAAGTGCTGTCAGTTACATGAAAATGCAAAATAAATACATGAAAAGTCGGCGCATGATAGATCAAGGACTGTTCGCTCCTCTGCTGAAAACTTGGGAGTTCACTCAACTCGTTTCAAAGCCCGTGCCCGACCGTAACTTTTCACTTTCCGATGGACTTACTTCTCTTTCGCATTTTTTCTTCTTGTTAAACTGGGAGTCCCTGGAATGTGGTTGGCATCGATGGCACTCCCCAGTGTTGTTCCAGAACTCATGTTCTGTGAATTGCACATGACATTGGTAATTCCATCGAACTAAATCAGGGGTAGGGAACCTTCTCCAGAAAGAGCCACTGTGGTGCAGGCTTTCATACCAACCACGCTGCTACTCACCTGATTCTACTAATCAAGGCCCTTAACAAACATTCCAGAGGTTGATTAGTGAAATCAGGTGTGTAGCAGCTTGGTTGGTATGAAAGCCTGCACCCACAGTGGCTCTTTCTAGAGAAAGTTCCCTACCCCTGGACTAAATCCATGTTCAAATATTGGTAGCAACTGTCGTGAAATACACGTTGTGTCCTGCAGAACAACGCTGTAACTATCTGCATTCAAATGACACAACTTAATGCGAATTAAAACATTCAGAATACGAGGCACACTGTCCGCATTCATTTAATCTGTTCACCGTGCATTTTCCGTCAGAACAATTAAAAAAAAAAGGAAAAGAAATCGTGACCATTGCTGACACATACAGGCGACGACAGCCAAGCAGTTTAAAATACTCTGTATAACACGACTGACAAGGAGTAACCAACATTTTGTTGGTGAGTAACTCAGAGCTATTATAATAAGAATTAAACAACAGTATCCAGTTTACCTCGTCACAAAAAGAAACATGGAACCATACCCTGATTTAGCGGTCACGTCTAACTACACTGCTTCTTCAGAGTCTGCGAAAAGATCTCCGCAAACTTCGCCGCGTAACAGAGCAAATTACCTTGTAGGTGGTGCCAGGTGACGTTTTTCAAATTATGAATTTCGGGTTCGTCGTCGTTACAGCCCAACGACACAACATCTGCCCGAGTTGACTGCATTTTTGGATTCCTTCACAAAGCTTGTTATTCCAGTAACCGCACAAGGCCATTTTTGTTTTTCAAATGAAAAATATTACTTTAAATAACTCATTTAAAGGAAACAAACTCCGAAGCCAACACGTAGGCCTATAACCTGTGCGGTTTTCAGAGAAGTCAACAAACAGCAACACACTGAATAGGACACCTTACAGTCAGCATAACTGCTTCATATACTGGTGGAAATCCAGGATCTATACCCATTTCTTATTTCTTCACATGCTTGCTTTTGGAACAGACAGAATTTGGGCCCTTAAACTTTGCTACATGAGTTAAAATGAAGGGTGTCATTTACACATTTATTTGCCGTTTATACACACCGTCAAATCCAATTTTAAATACATCTAGAAAAGTAACTTTTTAAATGTAAAGCGCCACTGAGAATTCTATTCACATTTTTTTTTTGGAGAAAAAGAAAATTACGTTCTACTCCAAGTTTTAAAATCCACATCTAGCCTCTAAATTCAAAGCATCGATGTGTTCAACCAGCACAAGGCGCAGTGCAGCTATAGAGTGGATATGAGCCACACAGTGCCGCCAGAGAGCTGCAGCTCAAGTGTTGGTATGATCCATTATCTACAAATAAAGAATACTTGTAACAGTGGTGCACCTTGCAAGGAGTGGTCAACCAACCTAAATTCCTCCAAGAGTGCATTGAAAACTCACCAGGAAGTCACAAAAGAACCTAAACATCAAAGGAACTGCAGGCCTCACTTGCCTCAGTTAAGGTCCATGTTTACAACTCAGAGCCTGGGCAAAAATGGCATCCGTGGGAAATCTGCGAGGCAAAAAACCACTGCTGACCAAAAAGAACACAAAGGCTTGTCTCACATTTGCAAAAAAAAAAAAAAAACCTGAATGATGCCCAGTACTTTTGGGATAATATACTGTATACTGACAAATCAAAAGTGAAACTTTTACAACTTTCACATCTTGCAAAAACCTAATATAGAATTTTGCGATAAGAACATCATACATCACACCAACAGTCAGACACAGTGGTGGTAGTGTGATTGTTTGGGGCTGCTTTGCTGCTTGAGGACCAGGGTGACTTTCCATAAGCGATGATTCCACAATTTCTGCCCTCGACTAGAAAATCCTGAAGGAGAATGTCTGGCTACAGTTTATGACTTACAGCTCAAGAACAGTTGGGTTGTGTAGCAGGACAATGATCTACAGCACACAAGCGAGTCCACCTCTGAATGGCTCAAAAGAAACAAAAATGAGGTCAAAGTCCTGACTTGAATATGATTGAGATGCTGTGGCTTGTCCTTAAACAGGCAGTCCATGCACAAAATACCCTCCAATATGGCAGAATTAAATCAATTCTGCTCGATGGTGTGGGCCAAAATTCCTCCACAGCAATGTAATGGACAGATTGGCAGTTACCACAAATGTAATAGGCTCTGAATAACCATTTGCCTTCAATAAATGAAATAATAATTTAAAAGCAGCATTTTGTGCATTCTCACATCATCAAATACTAAAATTAGTTGGATAATATTAAACATTTCAAAATGACAAATAAGCAAAAATAGAAGAAATCGGCAAAGGGGCAAATATGTTTTCACAGCACTGTGTCCAAAAGCTGGTGCGAAAGTGTGCATTTCAATGAACTTTTGTGTGCACAAATATAATTTGTTTTTTGATGAGCTTCATTATCGATCCAGTGTCTCCAAAAGTTCTGGATGCGAGTGTGCCATTTCAATGCTTTCGTTCTCTTTGCTAGACACCCCAGAGGTCAGCTGACATGGACATGGCACCGCCTCCACTCTTGGCTCCAGCCTGTGGACTTTGCTGCACTTCACGTACAATTCACTAAACAGGCCACAAGCTCCACGCCATCCCAGGCAGTACCAAAGCAATTAAAATGGAGGTGAACAGATTTACACCGTTGTTATCCAGGATTGGTTTCCCGCAAATCCACTTTGCAGTCTTTGACTCACAGTTCACCACCTTCCCAATGCTTTCATCGTAACCTGAAAAGAGGAAAAAAAAAACATTAGCATTCAGTGCTAAACATTACCTGGTTCACGAGTAAACATATGCATGAGGTGTACTTCAGCAAACTGACAATGACAAGCTGCGTTGATGTGAATAGCCTTTTGTCGCTATGCCATGTTAATGAACAAAAGATGTTTTTCCCTCAGCTAAAATTTTGATTTCAAATTTGTTTGCACAAATATTAAATGAGGAACTGCATTAACTGGGCTGACAAGTCAGTGATCTTTGCAGAATCAGGTATTCATGGCTATACAGCACATTGTATCTTGGCTTTAAGAACTGTGCAATTCTTATTGTTGGACAGTGATGCATTACTCTCTACACAGTATAGCAGAACTTTTCACAAGGCTAGGAGGGAACTGTAACCTTCCCACAACTCAACAGTGAATTCCTGAGAGTGCCACCAGTGCAAGAATATTAGCACCTGAGTACTGCATGATGGCTCCAAGCACAGAATCCAACATCGATCCAAACAGACCCGCCACACCTCCGTACACCACTATTGGCCACTGGGGGGCTGCCTCATTCAAGTCCTTAACAAATAAGAGCTGGGTGATGAAGTAAGCCACGCCGACGGTCATCCCACCGAGCCAACTGGCTACAAGTCCCACTGGGGTAACTCCCCCATTTGTACCTGAGGAGGGGGCAAATAACGAACAGAAAAAATACACCCATCATCAGCAAAGCATGTATCCGCAATGGAGGTCAAGGCCTACTTACAGTCTGTGGTTCAAAACAGGGTTATAACGTTCTGCTTAATAGTCCAAAATGTACAAGTCAACAAAAATCATAGCAATCATTTAATACAAAATAAATTTCAACAAAATCAAGGTTTCATAATAATTGGCACCCTTCATTTAGTACTTAGTGCAACTACCTCTGGTTAAGACAACTGCATGGAGTCTTTTCCCAGTAATTTTTCAACAAGGTCAAGGCACGCATTTGGGGGGATTTTGGACCATTCCTCTCAGCAGATCCTTTCAAGATCCATCAAATCCTGGCTTTGCATTTATAAACTGCCCTCTTCAACTCAGCCCGCAGGTTTTCAACTTAATTGAGGTCTGGCGACTGAGATGGCCATTGCAGAATGTTGATTTTGTTATCACAGGACATTTCTGTGTGGACCTTGAGGGTCATTGTCTTGTTTGAAAGTCCACCTATGGCCAAGGCCCAGCCCTCTGGTGGAGGCAACCAGATTGTCAGCCAAAATATCTTGATACTTGGTGGAATTCATTATGCCATTAATCTTAACCAGTGTCCCTGGACCTCTTGAATTAAAACAGCCCCAAAACATGACTGACCCACCATCATAGTTTACCATATAAGGTGCTTCTCCTTGTTTGCATCTGTTTCGATGCCAAAGATATCGATGCTGTATCTAACCGAAACGTGCAATTTTGGTCTCATCTGACCAAAGCACCATGTTCCAGTCACAATTTAAATGACGTTTGGAAAACTCCAAGCACTTGCTTCTGTGTCTTCTCGTCAGAAAAGACTTTATTCTGGAACCCTAACAAAGAACCTGTGGTTATGGAGGTGGTGCCTGATGCTTTTTTTTTTTTTTTTTTTTTTTAAACCCGGTGACCCCAATATGCCACCAAGGCCTGCAATTCCTTCACAGTTACTCTTGGGGACCTTGGCACCTTGCTGCTTCTCTCACCATCCTTCTCAGTTTTCTGGGGGACAAAATGCAGTTGTGTCCTCTACCCTTGAGGCAACAGTTCCATATCTTCTGAATTTTTTAATAATTGCCCTGACAGTGCTCAGTGGCATATTCAACCGTTTGCGAATCCTCTTGTAGCCATTACCAGATTTATGAAGGTCTATGACCATCTGCCTCTTTTGAACTGACAGCTGTTTTATTTTCTTCATGGTGTTGAATAACAAAGGGATATTGCATGTGTGCTACCTTAATTTTATACCCTAGTGAAACAGGAAGTGATATAATGGCTCAATATAGTTCCTTAACACACAAAACTGAAATAAGCGGAATTTAACAGCTGGTTTAATTTTGGTAGATGTTATTCACAATAATCTTTAAGGGTGCCATTAATTGTGAAACCTTGATTTGGAGGAAATTGATTAATTAAATCATGTTGGTTCCATTGGAACATTAAAGTCATACAGTATTTTTTACATGTTGATACTTTTGAGTTTCTCTATAAATATATTTTTTCAGAATTTTTAAAAAGTATTGTTTGTGCATTGCCAGTCAGGGGGTGCCCACTGTATGTATGCATGTATGTGTGTACATACATACATTTATTATTATTATCATACTGAAGGACTTTAGTTCTACATATAATATTATTTTTATCATATATTTTTTACATTTATTAAACCAGGAAAATAAGATCAATCATTCCATCATAACTGAAATGCCGCAGTGCATTATCGTTGGGTCACAAATCACGCCGTAAATAATATATGTGGAACTGAAGTCCTTCAGTATAATATTACTATTATTGGTTGTACCAGCATGGTCCGGCCCTAAATCAGCGGATGTCTGTGGCTGAGTGAGTGACTGAGTGAGGCAGCGAGTGACAGACTGACTGACTGACAAAGTTACACCAATGGTCAGCCGGCCAAATGTACCTTCCCCCTTAGGCCATAGATGATTCCCAACAAATGCGCACACAGACCATGAACAGTCCAGCCATACACCAAGGCATTGATCTGGTCTTGTTATTCTTATATTCATCACCGTTGCAATCACTATCATTGTTATCACTATGATTACCTGCAGGCACGACCTGCAAGGTGGTGATGAGGCGGGGGGGGCTTCGACTGAGCACAGGCCCCACCTCTGAGGCCCAGGTGTCCCCCGCGCAGCTTCGCTAGCGCCCCCAGCAGGGCCAGACACATCCAGGAGGCAGTGTACTGCTTCCCAAAGTCCAGAGGAATTTCCCCAGGGCCAACTTCAATCATGTACAGCAGGGCCACTTCTGTCGGGACACCACCGTTACAGAACACCTGGACCCAGTTTCTTTGGCCCCCTAAAAAAAGAAAAAGAGAAAAGAAAAAAAACAAGAATAAAACTAATTTAGCAACCTTTAAGAATGCCAGGAATCAATAAAGCTAACTCAGCACCACTACTGAACGCTGGGACCCAATGAAACTAGCTCAGCATCATTGCAGAACACCTGGACCCACTTTAATCGGACCTCCTGCACAACAAATAAGACGCTAACTCAGCACTGTTACAGAACATCTGAATTAAGTTTACCTGACCTTATGCACAACAAGAAAGAGGCTACTCTGCGCTGTTACAAAACACCTGAACCCAGTTTATGTGACCTCCAGTCAAGGGACAGGCCAGACACAAGTCTGATCACGGCTATAGGCATGCAAGGCGCGAAATCTCCAAAGCAAAATTTCAGATTTCAGCCTTCAGAAGGTCAACAATTTTGTCAACTTTTAGTTGGTAAATTAGTTGGCGATGACCTTCAAAAGGGTTTGCAGGTACCTGTTGGTCCTTCTAAAGTCATTATGTTGTTCACAAATGACATGATTAACTTTTGAGTAAAAATTATTAAGCACTTTAAGGGTTAAAATTTAGATGGGTCTAGATTAATGTGAGTTTTTATGTTACATTAAGTCTAATTTGATTCTTACTGGTCATGAACCCACTAAATTTTAAAATACCCTTCTAAAGGACAGGTAGACCAGTGTCTGGCTAAACTCTTGTCTCCTGCACAAGGGAGAATCCGTCTCCGCAGCATTACAGAACACCTGGCCCAGTTCATCTGCCCTAATGCACAAGAGAGAAGCTACTTCCTTCATCATATTATGCCCCTTTCCTTGCTCGTGTAGCGAGCTCTATACATGGGAGGGATTTGAAGTACAAAAGAAATTTAAAAGAAATCTACGAAATTCAATGAGATCAAACATCAATTTTCCATAAAACCATTTTTGGTACAAATGTGTCCATTGTGCAAACAGGTCACGTGGTTCTCGGCCTTAAGAATAGCTGTAGCCCAAAAGGTACAAAATGCATTACCTTCTTTATATTCTGCATCAATCTTCTTTTTCATATTACCTCTCCATTTTGTGAGTTTGGAAGAGGTAATAAAAAATGCCAACAGGGATGAGAAGAAGCTGGTGTTGGCCAAGGTAAGAACGAATCCAACTAGCATCCCTGCAATAAAAAACACACAAGAAATTTCAATCATCATGACAGGCCTTGCACATTGAAAAAAAGAGAAAAACTTCCAAGATCAATGACAACAAAGAATATTCAAGCCACCATCATAAGAGTAAATTTTCATGTTAATTTCTTCCTTTTTAAAACAAGTACACCTTTTTGAGTGCTACAGCAGAACGCTGCTGATGTATCTTTGCCTAGCCTGTATGATGAAAAATACAAAAAGCCAATAAAACGTCATCGGTAAGAAATTCTTCTTCCATGATGACATATATCAGTAGTTGGCATCGGCTTACATTCTTCATATCCTTCAGCTGAATCCTCAAATTTCCATAGATAACTCCTTAAAATAAAAAAAGCATAATGCCTGAGTACCTAAAATATGTAAATACCAGGAGTGTAACGGTACATGTACAGTATCTCACAAAAGTGAGTACACCCTTCACATTTCGACAATTAATTCTTTTCAAGGGACAATGTTACAGAAATGAAACTTGAATATATTATAGAGTTGTCATTGTACCATATGTGTAGCAGTGTAGATTTACTGCACTGTCCAAATAACTGAACAAACAGTCATTATTTCCAAAATGGGTGGCAAAAAAAGTGAGTACACATCCCAATAGGTAATGGTCAACCAAGCAATGAAATGTCTTATTCATCATGTTCATGCTTTTGTCTGCTCGACTGGGCCATATGAGGTTGTGTAACGCCTTGAAGGTTTAAATTGTGGTGCTTTGGGTGTAATGCTCTCATTCTGGTCACTGGATGGTCAACATGGCACCTCATGGGAAAGAACTCTCTGAGGATCTGAAAAAGAGAATTGTTACTGTCAACAAAGATGATCTAAGCTACAAGATCTGTGAAACCATGAAACTGAGCTACAGCACAGTGGCCAATGTTATTCAGCGGTTTTCCAAGACGGGTTCTACTCGGAATAGGTCTCGTCAGGGTCAACCGAAGAGGTTGAGTCCTCGTGCTCTGCGTCAGGTGCCCTAGTTAGTTTAAGAAAACAGATGCAGGAGTGCTAGCAGTATTGCTAACAAGGTTGCAGCGGTGGGAGAACAGCCCGTCAGTGCTCAGACCATATGCTGTGCACTGCACCAAGTCGGGCTGCATGGCCGTCGGCTAAGACGGAAGCCTCTTCTGATGCTAGATCGCAAGAAAGCCCGAAAACAGTTTGCAGAAGACAACCAGTCCAAGAACATGAACCACTGGAACCATGTTCTGAGGTCTGACGAGACCAAGATAAACTTGTTCGGCTCAGATGGTGTCCAGCATGTGTGGCGGCGCCCTGGTGAGGAGTACCAAGTGTGTACTGCCTACAGTCAAACATGGTGGTGGCAGCATCATGGTCTGGGGCTGCATGAGTGCTTCTGGTCCTGGTGAGCTACACTTCATTAATGTAATAATGGATTCCAACATGTACTGTGACATTCTGAAGCAGAACATGATGCCCTCTCTTCAGAAATGGCAGTTTTCCAACCTGATAACGACCTGAAACACACCTCCAAGATGACAACTGCCTTCCTGAAGAAGCTGAAGGTGAAGGTGATGGCGTGGCCAAGTATGTCTCCAGACCTGAATCCCATTGAGCACCTGTGGGGCATCCTCAAGAGGAAGGTGGAGGAGCAGCAGGTGTCCAACATCCACCAGCTCCATGATGTTGTCATGGAGGAGTGGAGGAGGATCCCAGCAACAACCTGTGCAGCTCTGGTGAATTCCATGCCTAGGAGAATCAAGGCAGTGCTGGACAACAATGGTGGTCACACTAAATATTGACACTATGGACACAATTTGGCATGTTGACGGTGAGGTGTACTCACTTTTGTTGCCACCCATTTTGGAAATAGTGACTGTTTGTCCAGTTATTTGGACAGTGCAGTAAATCTACACTGCTACATATATTGTACAATGAATATAGTCAGGTTTCATTTCTGTAACGTTACCCCTTGAAAAGATATAATGAATTAATTGTCAAATGTGAGGGGTGTACTCACTTTTGTGAGATACCATGTATATGTCCCAAGCCGTTACGGTACGCACGTCATGGTTCGGTTTTTGAAGTCATAGGACAAATATGTCTGAACCTCAAGTTCTCCCTGAAGGATTGACAATCCATGGCCTCCTCGTACAACCCGAGACCAGGTCCAGAGACGCTTTTCCTTCTTTTATTCGGCTTTTCTGAGCACAGGACAGCCAGTATCATGCCCACCGCTTTGGGCGCCATGCTTGCTCCCATCTTTGTTTCTGCAAGTCGCAAGCGTTTCCATCCCACACTCGGAACTTCTCGGCAGATTCCGCTACTCTTCAGGGTCATTCCATGCCAAGTGAGAACACACCTGGGCCATCATGGTCTTAGATCTTCTTGTAGCTTTGCTCATTTGTTAATTTTGGCCCAAATAACAACTCTGCCAATTTTTTTCGGAAATCGGACCATCACCCCTACAGGCCATTTCTTCAGAGGTCCGTAAAACCAATACCAGAGGGCTGTTTGCGAAAAAATCCGAGATATTCATTATTTGGGCCAAAATAGACAAAGTTAAAGTAAAATCCAAGACCATGATGGTCCAGGTGTGTTTCCACTTGGCATGGAATGACCCAACAGTTAGTCATTCTATTCTAAGAAGATAGGAACCACAATCCCAAGTATAAAACCACATCCAAATTTATTTAAAAAGAATGTGGGGTGCTTTTCCTATACTTCCTTGTACATTTGTGTACATTCGCTGTACATTACATTATGGGTATATTCCCTGAAAATTGAACATTTGACGGCAATATTTCATCCTGAAATAGGCAAATACACGTATAACTTTCTCTCACTTTTACCACAAAATATAGGTCTTAGACTGTTACACATCTCAAACTGAGGAGGTTTGGAGTTGGCCCCAGGCTCTTACCGGGCCCCCAAAAAGGGACTTTTTCTGCCGCATCCGACTTTGAAAGGGTTAACCTGAAAAACTAATGATGTAATGAGGTTTTTTACATTTAATAAATGGATTCTACAGGAAATCAAAGATTTATGTCATTTGTTCTTCTATATTATGTTACATGATTGAATTAGAAGGGTCTGAAAAGTAAAAAAAAAATTGGCCACGCCCAAATTTTTGGCATCTTTGAGGGCCCACTGCACGGCAACCAAAGACTTTTTCAGGAATTTCTCTTGTCAGTTCCCAAGACATGGGCCCTGTCCTTCATCATGCTTATTTACAGGCATGAATCTATTGCAGTTTTCATGTAACAGGGATCTTTCTGAGGGGCATTTTACACAATCTCTGTACAGTGCCATCTAGTGGCCATTTTTTGAAACGTGCCATAAAACCCACACCGACCGTCCAATTTCCGAAAAATTCCGCAGAATTGTTATTTGGACCAAAATGAACAAATAAGCAAAGGTACAGGAAAATCTAAGACCATGATGGCCCAAATTGTACCCCAAGTGTTCTCACTTGGAATGGAATGACCTTTCATCTAGCCTCGGATGTGTGACATAAAGTTAATGTGTTGCTCTGCCTAACATTTCTTTGCCGGAAGACCGATTTACGCAGTTGTCTAAATACGCGCACTACATCGCCACCTAAAAATGGAGGCAAAACTGACCTTCGCAAAATCTATGTGTGGTGACGCATCTTCGTGTCTTGACACAAGAGGCAACACAATGTTTTCACCAATTTGACATCAAACCCAGCGCTGCTGCCACTGGACGCCGCCATGTTTATCCAGAAAAAAAAAGTTACAGCGAATGGCTTCCGCAGTCACACATCCGAGGTTTGATGAGGAACGAATCAGCCGAGGTTTGCTGAGAGTCCGTACCAGTGACGCACATCATGACAGACTGCAAACGATAATTGGTCGTGGAGCTAAGCGTAGTATGCCACATCTCTTGGGCACATCACTGCAAGAATTTATTACTCAATAATCGCTTAATCTGACACAGTTATCTTCAGAACAGACAAAACCATTGAGTAGTCAGAACCCGGCATAAGTTGTTCCCTAAATTTAATTAAGTCCTTCCCACAATTTCATGAACTCAAACTGCGGGAACGACTTGTATCTCTTGGCCACGAGTAAACGAAATTGTGGGAACATCTTATATCTCGAGACTAAATTGTATTTTTTTCACCTCATTGCACGTCCTAGACTCCGTAGTTATCTACTATGTGAACAAGCACTTCAAGCATCCGATTGCACTTTATGGCGCGGCAGTGAGGCTGTATCAGATTAGAACGAACGATCAATGACCTAAGCAAGGAGTAGGGGCTTGCATTGCACACGTGCGATGTTCAAGTTCAGACTCTGTGCGTGGGTGCTTTCCTGAAAAAATAATGCATGCAGCTGGGCTACTAGTAGATATACAAGTGAAGAGCTGCTTGCCCTTGTTCATGCCTTGTGATCTCGGTTTTTCCTCGATTGCTGACTTTGCAAGCTTTAAACACACATATTTGGCCAGTCACCAAACAAAATATAATTTCTTTAATCAGCACTGTGCAAAAAAAAAAAAAAAAAAAAAAACTAAGAATTACTGAGACCTCCTTTCAAATTTCGTCATGCCCGAGTCAATTTCCATTCATAGCATTTACTAAACCTTAAATTTTCAAATTTGAGACATGAAAACACTGACAACTTGGATTCTTAAAAAAAGTATGGACTCTCCACTACTGTATCATTGAATGACTGCAGTCATGATTAATCACCCCACTAAACCCATTCATCATTGGTGAGCAGTCTTGTTGTCGAGTCAAGATTCATGAGTGATGAAATACATCTCCCATGAATATCTGAGGAGTCTTCACTCAACCAATTCCAAAATTATTTTTAAATAATTGGTCAAAAATTTTGTCAAGAAATGCTCCAAAATAAGGCTCAGATTGCACCAGAGAACATCTGAAACCCCAGAGCTTCCAGCTTTTTTCTGTTCGTAATAAACTCGTACTAAACCGTGACCCCAAAACCGAGGTACGTACCGAACCGTGACTTCTGTGTACCGTTACATCACTAATAAATACAAAGCAAAACAATGACTGATTAGCAACAATGGAATCACATTTTGACTTGCAGTCGAGCAGATTCACTTTGTTTGATTTCTTGTTGGGTTGAACAGTTTTCAAAGTTTAGAGCATGCACAGTAATCCTGACACAGCTCCTTTAAATTAACACTGACAGTTCACACTGTAAATCTGAAGATGCATCAATCTGACATGAGCCGTGTAAGAATTAAGGCTGCTTGAAGTCAAGTTGCAACCACAGTACAATTGCATATACTTTATACCTCAGCATAGTTCCTCGTAAAACCCACATGAGGGAACAGGGAGTGCCCGAGCAGGAGATGGAAACAGTCACCTGCTGGAGGCAGAACCAAAGCCCCAGACCAGCCCCTACATGCACTACTGCTGTGTGCAACAAGTGGACTGACTGTGCTTACCCGCCAATGCGCCGCTGTGATCAAGACTTTTGCGTTTCATCCCATGTGAGGCCAGACTTAAGGGAACCAGAATAGAAAACAACCATCGCCAAGGTGACACGGGCTGCAAGGTACCTGGAATGCGCAACAACACACTGAACATTTTTTTTTTTGCTGAGCAATATATTTATTTATACATGCATGCACTCATGCTTGATGAACCACTCTTTCACAACTTAGCCCGATTAATCATGGCGTTGTCACCCTGGAATATATTTGTGCATCAGGGCTTAAAAAGTCCATTGATGGGTTACTGGTCATTCAGTATTAGTCTGTTGAATTCATTTTATTGCTGAAGAACAGTGCTGAGCCTAGACCTGACCAATTGAAGCATCCCCAGATCATAACATTGCCCCCAGACTCTTGTACAGCGAGCACTATGCATAACGGGTGCATCGCTTCATGGGCTTCCTTTCTTACCCTGATGGGCCCATCACTCTGGAATAGGGTAAATCTCAACTCATTAGACCACATGACTTTTTTTCCCCAGTGCTCCTCAGTCCAATCTTTATGCTCTCTTGCAAAATGAAGTTGTCCCCACCCCCTAATAACCCTAATTAACAAGTGGGTTTTTATTGTGGCCATGCAGCTGTTTAGTCCCAATCCTCAAACTTCTTGTTGCATAACACATGTGAAAATGCTCTAACCTTCATAATTTAATATAGCCATGAGTTCTTCTGACTTCACCAAGAATTTTGATGATCTCCAATCATGTTCGGCCATAATTTTTCTCCAACCCTTATCTTTTGCAAAGTTGACAGTTAAAATTTTGGACAGATCCTGACCCAATTCCAGTGATTTCAGCAATGTCCTTGGCTGTTTTCTTTTCTTTTTTTTTTTTTTGCTTGATGCAGGCAAATAATTTGCCCCTCTTGAAACACAGGAACATCTTTTAAACGATTACAAGAGACGTCTTCCAGCATGGTTTTTTTAAGAAATGAGAAGTTACGCACTGAATCACTCAGGAACAGAAGAATTATTGCCAGCTGAAACATATTAATCACTGCAATGATGATTCAATCATAGGCTGTAGAGTATTTGCTTATTTAAATCAAAACAGCGACTTCTTTTTTGGACGGTCAGTGTGTGTGTGTGTGTAAATGTATTGTTGGTGCACCCATTGACATCAATTTAGGAGCAATGGAAAGTGTATTTGTATCCCTTCAAAAATGCTTTTAAGTCATTGCTACATTCGGGAGCGACTAGACACCCCCGTCTTAAATTGGCAATTACTCCATGAAAAATTGAAGGTGGAACTTAAGATTTGGGATTTGACCATTTGAAATGATGGCAAACATCCATGATTTTTTTCAAATTTTTCTAAGACTGTCTGGTGCAAACTTTCCGAAAACTGGTCTACTTGGCATGGAATGACCCACCAGCTTTTCTGCTTCCCAAATGAATTACAGAGTGGAACTTCAGTAGAGAAATTTGTATATTTGATCAAAGTGGAAGAATATCAGTCACTTTGTTAAAAAAGCTTGGCATAAATGCAAACAATATTTGTAGGCCAAGGATCGCAATAGTCTGGCAAGATAATGTTCTTTGTAACCAGTGTTTGAGTTGTATATAATCCTGCTGGGGCGAAGTATTGCAATAATCTGGTGAAGGAATGTTCATGTAAACAGTGTTTGAGTCACAAATAAGCTCGCTTGAGCTGAGTGTATTTTATTCATTTGTTTTGAACTCTTGATTATACTCACTCATGTGACTATAATTGAAAAAACTATAATTGAAATAAAATTCAAATTCAAATTCATTCTACCTACAGTACATCCTGGTGCCATTTCTTCCCCAGGTGAACAGTGCCAAAATGCCTTTCACATGATGCAAGATAATGGGACTCACAGGACCAGAACACCTTCTTTAGCAGCTCCAAAGTGCAGTTCTGATGCCCATTTTAAGCACTTTCAGCAGGGCAGTGGTCCTGGATTAGAATGGGCACGCTAACCGGCCTGCAGCTACAAACCACTATACGCAGCAGGGTGCAATGCATTGTGCATTGTGACACATTCCTCAGGCAAGTATCATTAAAGTTCTCTAAAACTTGTGCCACAGTTGCCCCTTCAGGTGGTTGGAACCAGCCTTTATTGCCCCTGTGCATCAAGAGTCTTGGGTACCCAATCCCCTGTTGCTTTTTCATGGTTTTTCTCTCCTTGCACCACTGTCAGCAGGTACTCACTAATGCTGACTGGGAGCACCCCAAAAGCCTAGCAGTTTTGGAGATGCTCTGACCCACTTTTCTCGCCATAATGATTTGGCTCAGTGAAAGTCGCCCATTTCTCCCACAACCAACATGCCGACTAGGAAAATGACGGTTCATGCGCCGTCTCAGGTCAGTCCGCATACCTCGACATAAGTGGTTGTTACAAGATAATCAATCTCATTTGCCTCATCTGTGAGACGTTATAATGTTTTGGCTCAAAAACTTATTCACTAGGTTTGGAAACCAGATTTCGCCTGCAAACCCAGCTTTATGAAGTCAATCTTTGCTAATTCTTCTTTTGCAATGATCATCAAGTTTAGATCAAGTGTACCAGAATAGTTAAAATGCCTGCTAAATGACAAAGAATAACCCAAACCAGCCACCTTCCAGAGCTGCAGAATTCTGAGCAAGCCACACGACAGCATCACGGTCACATTCCAGCGAAACGCCATGATTACGAAGGGCCAAGAAAAAGATGTGATTTCCGCGAACTACCCCAAAAGGTCTATTTTTAAAAAGGTACAAAACCCGCCAGTACGTGCTTATAATTTCATATGTGCATTATGAAGCATTAATTGATACCCTAACTCAATGTTTTAAAGCTAATTCAACGTTGTTACGAGGAGTGACTAGGCTAGTGAACATTTTCCAAGGAAGTGCCACAATAACTCACCATAGTATGCGTTAGCTGTCATCGAAATCACCCAGAATGAAAGTGATATTGCCAAGGTCGCGCACAGCACAATCATGTCAGTCATCATTTTGAAATATTCTGTCATGGTGAGGCGTTCTTCATACTGCATCACAACTGGCTGAAGAACCTGAAAAATTACGAAACCATATTTCAGATGTTGAGAATCTCAACCCTACAGAGACTTCTTGCTTGATAGTACTTTGCCAAAAAATATTTAAAAAAGAAGAAAAAAAACAGAAATCACCGTGGCATACCGCTAATGACGCCAATCGAAAGTCGTCTCATTTTACCATTTAATCGTGACCTAGGTAATCTTCTTCTTCTTCTCTCGATTTACTTTGGAAAAGCAACTTTCAAGTGCATACCGCCACCTACTGTACAAGAGTGTGTATCACTATGTCATCAACGTCAGATTCTAACCATAAGATTTGTGTTCTGTAAAAAGGCTAAGAGCGCCTTCCTTAGAGCTCTTATTCTTCCTTCTTCCCCTTCTGTTCCCAGAATTCCTGCCAGGGTCAACTCCTGTCCTGCTGCTCTAACTCTCTCCCGAAATCTCACTCGCACTGCTGAGTAACAAACACAGTTAAAATCACGTTCTACATTTTCGTTAACACCACATCTGTCACACTTGTCATTATTCCTTTTCCCCAGTATAAACATTGTGTCATTTAGTCCAGTATGCCATACTGGGTCCATACCAACCTGAGTCTCGATATGGTGATTTCCTCCTGTCTATTCCTTCCTTTATAGTTCTTTATTGTAACAGACTTTTGTATATTGTAGAACCCCCTGCCCTTCTGATCTTTCTCCCACCTCTTCTGCCATGTTTCCATTCCATTCTTTTTAATCAGAGCTTTACCCTCTCCTTTTCCTAGCGATATTTGCATTATGGTGTTCTTTCCCAGCTCCCCTTTTGCCAATTAATCAGCAGCTTCATTTCCTTTAACACCCTCATGTGCCGGCACCCAACAAAAATGAACATCAATCCCACCTCTATGTAGTCTAAACAAGCTGTGCTGAAGATCTATAAGCAAGTCCTCTCTATCGGAGTTTGCTGGCTTTATATTTTCTAAAACTAACACTGAATCCGTGCACACTACCACCCGATCTGGCCTAACATCCTCCACCCACTGCAAACTTACGATGACTGCCACCATTTCTGCTGTAAAAACTGAAATTCCATCTGAAATTCATTTAGACATTTGTACCTTGAATTCTGGTATATATACCCCCACTCCCACATTACCGTTTGTGTTCTTAGAACCATCGGTG
Organism: Gymnothorax javanicus; assembly: GCA_029692085.1. Lineage (NCBI taxonomy): Eukaryota > Metazoa > Chordata > Actinopteri > Anguilliformes > Muraenidae > Gymnothorax > Gymnothorax javanicus. The sequence continues at coordinate 17,789,856 of CM056201.1, forward strand.
AAGATTTTAATATAACTGTAATAGTTTTCTCTCAAATTTATGCTTGTTTTAACCCCCACCTCCTTCATTGTCCAATCTCTTTTCCTCTGCAAGATATTCATGTCCACTTTTATATCAGGATACAGCCATGGGGGAACACTACTACCTGGTGAGGGCTGGGAAAACTCAAGGTCCTCCATTTTATATGTTTTAGCACACTCATTTGCCTTCCACCCAAAGCCTCTCCCCTGGAACCTTGAATATTCCCAGCAGCTTTGCAATGCTATTATAGCTGGGTTTTCATTCCCACGTCCTTTAAGTTTAATCCAGTAGGCAAGCATGAGTTTATCTCTCCTCAGGTCAAGTGGTATTTCATCTGCTTCTATTAGTAGTGCATTGATTGAAGTTGTTTTCAGGGCTCCTGTGCATATCCATAGTGCTCTATACTGTAGTCTGTCAACTTTTTGTAATGCTGTTTTGGCTGCTGAGACCTGAGTAGTCACTACAGAAGACCAACAGCAATAACTTCTTCTTCTTCTTCTTTGGAGGATTTTATTGTTACGACTCGTCAAGGCGTATTACTGCCCTCCACTGGACAAAGTTATAACGCAACTAAAAACTCTATACTAAAACAAGTAGTGATTTCAATCAAATTGATACTTGTCACTGACATGGACATCAGGCGTTTCTTTGGGAGAAAGGATAAGGCAAGGGAACCAGAAGCGGTAGAGGAGTTATTGTCCCCCAACCCCCCCCAACTTTAGATAATGCTTCAACTAGCTCAGGTTTGTGAAAATCACATGGCAAACTTGGTAGCTTGTGACATGCTGGACTGGCTTCTAGTTAGCCTCTGTCATACAGCGTGATTATGTGTGCTTAATGATGTAATCCCCAGCTTGTAGGATGGATATCTCTCTGATCTTGATGCCTCTGTAGAATGGAACAGAATAGAACCTCTTTCTTGAGCTCTACCAGTCTATGAGTTCTACTCAGTCGGCAATAACTCCTTTCCATGAAATTGTTCCACTAGCACTAGCACTCAGACTTGGCTTTTACATAGGTTAGCTCCCAGAAGAGGTATCTTTGGAAGCCAAGGCTAACACTGAATTAAGCTTGCAAGCTGAAAACTGAACAAGAGCATGAAGTGGTCATTTGGTCATTTATTAACCTATGGTTCCTTCAAGTCACAGTATTAGTGTGCCACATTAAACAATTATCAAAGTCCATATTGTGGGATGGAGTCGATATCATTCGATCATATTGTAACATTGTCAATGATCAGTTCAGGCATCAGACAAGAATGTCACTACTGGAGGTTTATTTAAGTAGCAACTGATTGCCATTGTTAAGGCCACTCCATGAAATCAGACCGTCACTCCAAAAAATGCGGACAACGAACAAGAGAACATAACATTTCGGTAAACGGTGTCCACTGCAGTGCATGGACCACCTACATGCACGGTGCCGTAGTTAGGAGAGAGCAAGGCTACCAGCCTAAATCGCATGAGCTCGCCGCGTACGTACAACTGCCACAACCTATGGTGTGAATAACCTGTGCACGGTCCCCCTCTAGTGGTCATTTGTTACATAAACAAACAATTCTAGCTGGTACTGGTAGACATTTACATGAATCATCCATATGCACCCAACAGAGGTGAAGAAAGCAGTCCGCTTCACCTTTGTTGGGAGCACATGGATGATTCATTTGAATGTTTACCAGTACCAGCAGGAACAGTTTTGGTCAATCTCATGAAAAATTGAGTATAAATGGATTTCAATTTAACCAACCCATTGCTATAGATGTTCTTCATTGACTTTGTATGTGTGTCATAAAATAACAATACCTGACAATTTACAATTGCTTGCTCTTTTTTTACAGCACCCACAGCAACCTAGATATCAAGACGAGGAAGCGAAGAAAGACACAGTGATGTATAGGAGTGCTCTCTATCCTTGTCCAGCTATGTTAGAATTGTGTCTTTAACAGCGAGATTTTCAAAATTTTCCCGGGGGAGAAATCCCCAGACCCAAAAAAATGGTTGGGTCAAGGGGGCTGAAACCCCCAATGTTTTCAAGTCCTAACAACGCCCCTGGTTTACATGTTAAGTTACATATTACAACCCCAATTCCGAAATAGTTGGGACAAAGTGTAAATAAAATCAAAACGCAATGACTTTCAAATCACACCAGCCAGTATTTTATTCAGTTGAACAGAGATAACATAGAAAATGTTGAAACTGAGAAATTTTACAATTTTATCCCCAAAATGAGTTCATTTCAAATTTGATGGCTGCTACAGGTCTCAAAAAAGTTGAGACAGGGGCCTGTTTACCATGGTGTAGCATCCCCTCTTCTTTTTAACACAGAGTGGAGGCGTCTGGGCATTGAGGAGACAAGTTTCTTGAGTTTAGCCATTGGAATTTGATCCCACTCTTGTTTAATACAGGCTTCCGGCTGCTGGAGAGTTTTGGGTCTCCTTTGACGGACTTTTCGTTTAATTATGTGCCACATGTTCTCAATTGGTGAAAGATCAGGACTGCAGGCAGGCCAGTTCAGCACACGGACTCTTCTACTACGAAACCATGCTGTTGTAATAGCTGCAGTATGAGGTTTTGCATTGTCCTGCTGAAATACACAAGGCCTTCTCTGGAATAGATGTCGTCTGGAGGGGAGCATTTGTTGCTCAAAAACCTTTATATACCTTTCAGCATTCATGGTGCTTTTTAAAACATGCAAGTGTCCCACACCATATGCACTAATGCATCCCCATACCGTCAGAGATGCTGGCCTTTGAACTGAACTGATAAAGGAGGGGTGGTCTTTCTCCTCGGAGGAGGACAACGCCCATGATTTCCAACAAGAATGTCAAATTTGGACTCGTCTGACCACAAGACACTTTGCTACAGTCCATTTTAAATAAGCCTTGGCCCTCAGAACACGGCGGCGCTTCTGGATCATGCTCAACAATGGCTTCCTTTTTGCATGATAGAGATTTAGGTGGCATCTCTGGATGGCACGGCAGACTGTGTTTACAAACAGTGGTTTCTTGAAGTATTCCTGGGCCCATTTAGTAATGTCAGTGACAGAATCATGCCGGTGAGTGATGCAGCGGCGTCTGAGGGCCCGAAGATGACGGGCATCCAGTAAAGGTCTTCGGCCTTGTCCCTTACGCACTGAGATTTTTCCAGTTTCTCTGAATCTTTTGATGATGTTATGCACTGTCGATGATGAGACCTTCAAAGCCTTTGCAATTTGACGTTGAGGAACATTGTTTTTAAAGTATTCCACAATTTTTTTTTATGCAAGTCTTCACAGGTTGGAGAGCCTCTGGCCATCTTTACTTCTGAGAGACTCAGCCTCTCTAAGACATCTCTTTTATAGCCAATCATGTTACACACCTGATGCCAGTTAACTTAATTACTTGCTAAATGTTCTTTCAGCTGATTCTCTTATATATTAATTGCTTTTTTTTTCAGCCTTTTTTTTGCCTGTGTCCCAACTTTTTTGAGAGCTGTTGCAGCCAGAAAATTTGAAACAAGCTCATTTTGTGGATAAAAATGTAAAATGTCTCAGTTTCAACATTTGAAATGTTATCTATGTTCTATTGTAAATAATATATTGGCTCATGTGTTCTGAAAAGTCATTGCATTTTGATTTTATTCACAAATTACACTTCGTCCCAACTATTTCAGAATTGTAGAAAATGGGGAGCTGTTTCTTTCACAAACTCAAACAATTGCACAGGAAGATCTGTGAAGTTCCAATAAGGCTCAAATAGACAAAGAGACAAACAACTGCAATAGGTAACACATTAAGCCAATTATTGTCAAATGCGCTAGACTGCAATGTTTTATTCTCGGTCATTCAATCTGTGCAGCGTATACAAAAATAAAAATAAATGTAATACAAACATAAACTTATCTGCATGTCATCAAATTACATTAACTTGTAAACTTTAATTTCAAATATTTAGTGCATTAATTAGGAAGAGGCTCGGCACCCAAATCTCCATCACCCATTGCCTCCGTAGTGTATTGTATGCTTGGCCATTCCAGCATATTTGACCCTGCAATGCAACTGCTAAGTCAACTTGAGGGGAAAGTATCTTTAATAGAATATTTTCCTCATAATTATTCACAGCTAGGTCACAGTCATGGATGATTTTCATGTTTTATTAGCATCACAGAATTTTGTGTTAACAATGACTTTCAAAATAACAATAACAACATTAATATTAATAATAATGAGGATGATGATTATAACAGTTTTGTAAGTGTCTCAGAAAAAAATACATAAGCTAGACAAAATAAGACACTAAATCATTCTCTCTCTTTTAGGGCCAGCTCTGCTGCAAATCTTGGCAATGCACCTGCCCTCTACCTCCTGCCCTTCTCGCCCCGGGTCATGCTTTTGCCACTCCTGCTGCAGTTGGCAGTGGTCCTGCTCCATCACCATCTCTGTTGGAGCAAAAGTTGGAGCTTGAAATGAGTCTACTGCAGAAAAGGCATCGGCCTCTTGATGCCAAGCAGAGGCTTGTCCGCCTACCGGAGGAATGCTACAGAGAAAAGCTAAAGAGGCTTAGAGAGAGAGATTCTGTGTATAGTGACCAATAAATGCATGAAATTACGACAACTTGTCTTCTGACTGATTTTTGTGAATGCACGATGGAGCGACAATAATTGTTACTGAAATATTTACTGTGCTTAGGTATATTCACACTGCACTATTGCACTATTGAAGCTGAAAGGAGACCTCCCTCCCTGCTCCTTATCAGCAGATATTATTGCTGTGATACTGTACCCAAGGTGTGTATTGGTGAAGTGGTCCCAGTCTGCCAGCCCACTTTATAGCCGGGGAACAGCCACTCTGCCTTTGGCAGCAACAGCATTGTCGTCGTCTTCCTCCTCCTCTTCGTCCTGCTCTAATGAGTTTTCTTATGGGCGCTAAAATGTGTAACGTCTTGAATGAGACTGTGAACAAGGTATTTTAGAGGTTCAATACAAGAAGTTTTGACTTTTTACGTTATGTGATTTATAATTGAGGTGTTTGTAGGACCAATATAGTTTAAACAGCTGACCTGATGTTAGTGAACTGAGGTCCCGGTTGTGGGTTGATGGATGGTGTGAGGAGCCATGGCCTGCAGGGATAGCCACTGTTCCCTATCAAGTGGCATCCAGCCGAGACGTGATGCCTCTCAATAGCAACCTCAGGCCACTCTTCTGTAGAATTCGGGAGTCATGTGTTGCGCCTGGCCACTTGGCGCATATGTCAAGGATATTGTACTTTGAATCAAAAACAACCTATGTGTTGATGCCATGGTGTTTTTTTTTCTGTTCACAAATGCATGTTCATCTTGTACTGGTGCAATAATCCGGACATGCGTCCCATCTATAGCACCAACAACACTAGTTGATCCAGCTACGTCCATGAGTAGGGCTTTGTTCCTTTGCAGTTGGCGAACATCAAGAGGAAACGATGAATTCTGCGACAACGTGGGGTCTGGAGGGGGCATTTAGTGTTTGATGTAACATTCCACTGACGGAAGACTGAGATATACCTAGATCGTCTGCACTGCATAGCTGCATTTTCCCTGTGGCCAAGTAGCGTAGAGCTGTCAAAACCTTTATCTCTGGTGTCATTGGGTTGTTTCTGTTTGTTGAAGTAATTGCATCCCTGAGTAGCTCTACTACAATCATAATAGAATACCCTCATGAAAAAAGGCGATACCTTTTCAAAAGCTTGGTAGGCTATCATTGAATGCTTCAAAAATGTTGATGCGATTATGATGTAGATTGCCAGCAACAGCCATGCTGGGATTCTTTCTGATCAGGTCTTAGTGACTGTTGGAGCCATAATTGAATTTTTGTATGTTTTATTTATGAGTGCTGATTCATTTAGTTCTGGAGTTTGCCACATGGGGGAGCATTGTTTCAGGAAAAGACGTAAATCCCTGCTGACAGTAGTGATTTGGAAGTTCTTAAGCGGAAGCAAATAGTTTTTTGACCGTGTCAGGATATGGTGTCAGAAACAGCATGGCAGTACAACTTGGCAACAATTTGTATGATGCATCAACTTCTGTTAAAGCAACGAACAATTTAGCACCCCTGTGTTAAGGTGAGCCACAAAGATGACAATCATTCAAGGAATCATTATTAAGTTACTCATCTGCTTTGGACAGTGGTTTATTACACCCAGAACGTGCGTCTGGAAAGTTCCCCACTCATTCAGCACTTGTGGCTCATTCCTTTTAATGGTGTAATTAAATGAAGTCACTACAGTGACTTAGAAGTCCTCTTGACTACCCTTAACTTTTCAGAGGTAGGAGCTAGTTTTAGTGCAAAGATGCTTTGAGAAATAGCCTTAGAGGAGAAATTTAGGAATCCTAAAATTAGGACTGACATGCCTATTACTTTTAAGAATTTCTTCTAAATTGGCAAGTTAGACACTACTTTCAGCCTTAAGATGTTTTGTGAATACAAGCCCAAGTAACTATTAAGAGAGTTCCTTCCTGAGTCTTTGGTACAGGCTAGCGGCCTCGTCAAAGTACCTTTTTCACTGCTGCTCGAAGGCATGCACCTTCCTGTTTGGATAACTGACCTCAGACCATTCCTTTCGACTCCGCCCTGCCTCATTCTCATGTACCTGTACTGACCTCAGACTATTCCTTTCGACTCCGCCCTGCCTCATTCTCATGTACCTGTACTGACCTCAGACTATTCCTTTCGACTCCGCCCTGCCTCATTCTCATGTACCTGTACTGACCTCAGACCATTCCTTTCGACTCCGCCCTGCCTCATTCTCATGTACCTGTACTGACCTCAGACCATTCCTTTCAACTCCGCCCTGCCTCATTCTCATGTACCTGTCTGCTTCCACCTGAGCATGGACAACTCCGGAAAAACTCCAGCTCTGAAAGCTCTTTTTGTTCTTCAGTTTTGATAATGAAAGGCCAACTTTGGCATATTCACTGATCCTGTGTTTGGCTCTATTCTGTTACACGCGACAAATCTGTTAAAAAATTTTTTTTTCTTTCATTGAGAATGGCATTTTCAACACTATTGTTTGCATTTGGCATTTTAAGTAACAGTTGAAATGCTCTAATGAACATTACTTTGCAGTTAAGTGACGAGTCACGCTTTCTCAGCCTCAGCATGTTCTTAAAGGGCATCTAAAGTCGATTCTCAGACGTGACGTTGAACATCCAATATTTACAAACAAATCACTTGCCTTTGTTGACATCTTGCATTGTCACATGACCAGTTTCATTCATATAAACCAATGTTTTCTGAACATGCGTAGATAATCCTTCTATTTCGGTTCGTTTGTGCAGGTGCGGCTCGCTGATTGGCCAATAAACAAAAACAATGGGAATCGACTTTAGATGCCCTTTAATTTTTGCACATTTTTCAGCCTCACTGTTCTTAAACAGAAAGATATGATTAGAGAAAATACTTTAAAACGTCTGCCCAATTTTTCTTAGCAGCTGCTGTGGAATAAAATGGGAGAAGCTTTGTAGCTTTGCGTCTATAACCTGGATTCATTTAGAGTATTGGATGTGGAGGACCAGGTGTATCTACAGTGCCCCCGCTGAAAATTCCAGCATGAACTGGTAAAGAGTTTTTGCTGTTTTTTTTATTTACACTTAAATCTGGTCGATCAGCCGGCTTGTCTGTACAGTCAGCTGGTCCACCAGATTGTCATACCAGATAAACCAGCTTAAGCTTTGCCCAGCAAGAGACAAGTTTTGATCACCAACTGACCAGCACGGGCAACATGTTTACTCTGCACTGGGACGGACCTCTCAAAAGCATAGAGACGCTTCTAAAAGAAACTGAAGCCTTTCTTGACTGGGTATATCAGTAGTCTGTGCTTGTGGTTCATAACCACAACTATCAATGTCATTTTATGTGATCTGTTCACTATCACGGTTAGTGGTTCAGGGACGGTATGGGCTGTTCTTAACACTGTACGGAGTGTAACGTACACTCATTTAATAAAATGCTGTGATTAAAAAGGCAGTTTTAGTTTTAGACTTGTTCGTATTCTCCTGGCCAGCCAATTTCTGTTGTCAGGGCTTTACGTCAGATACAATTCTGTATGTGTTTCTGTGACAGCCCTGATGAAACCATGTGAGATATAGGCACAGGCAAACATTTACTGAGTTTAAATTCAATGTTTCTTTTTTTTCTTTATTAAGTTAAGTCTCAAGTTGATGGTAATGTTGTATCACCCCCAACCAATTCGCAGTAGCTCACAATACACTTTCCTATAATCACTGCATGACAATACATTCAATATGGCGATATTGTGCCTTGACATAGGTTTTTGACATGACACCACATTAAACTGCAATCAAGTGCATTATTGATTAAAAAATATTTTGCTTCCATGAGAGGCTGAATTGATTTATGCAGCTTTCAACATTTCAAGCAAAAGAAATCCTTTTTCTTTCGTTATTTTTTTTTTTTTGACATAATATGACAGTAGCATTCACAAAGCACATATATAAACATTAAAGGAATAATCAAAAATGTTTGAAAATGTACTCAAATTTTCTTGGAATTTTATGGTTGTCTATCAACTGAAGTTTTCTAAAACCATAGAGTTAAAAGTGACCAATCACAACCACTAACTGTCATAAAAATGTAGTCCTGCAGTGTGACAAGAAGGATCTGTAATTACAATCATCTGACCACAAGACGCTGTGGTCAGATATAGCACAGGCATGTGTACCATTGAAACGGAGATATGCAAGGAAAGGCACTTCTTACCCACACCAAAGTATGGTGGCAGATCAGTGATGTTTCAGTGATTTTATATATACAGGGTGTATCAAAAAAAAATGTCTCACTTTGAAAAATTGCCCTAAAATTAATATTCTACAATTTTTTGAAAATCCTTTTACATAGGTTGATAGACAATGGTTCTGTGCTTTTTTGTGCAATTGCACATACTCAACATGTCAAGCATGAGTGAGCACGGGCTAATTACGTAAATTGCGATACAACTGTTTTGCGCGAAAAAGTGCTGGGATGAATACAGGATCTGAGACCATGAGAAGCAACGTTAGGTAAGTCCTTAAATGTCCTAAAAATTTTCAGGAAATTTGCTTTAACCCTTTGATCTCCAGGTGGCTAACAGTCCTGTTATGTCATGTTATTTAATCAATGAATGGATGTCCGCAGAATGGTGCAACACCAGGTGTTTGCACTTTCTTGATCTCAGCACCTGTCATTAACCAACTGCCCCGTTATCGTCGCAACAGAAATGGCCGATTTCAGAGAGCGTGGTGGGCATAGGACGGTGCCCCACTCCACAGACGGAGGATTGCAACAGACCGCCTTAAAGAACTGATCGGAGAACGAGTGATTGCCCTACACCGCGACGTAGAATGGCCCCCAAGGTCACCGGACGTAACCCCCCTTGACTTTTTCTTGTGGGGTTATCTTAAGTCAAAGGTGTACGTTACTCCACCTAGGGAACTGGATCACCTTGAGGAACGCATAACGGCAGAAGTCAACGTTCTCAGAAGGGACAGAGCTCAAAAGTAATGGCAATTTGTCATAAACAAAGGGCATACCTAATGTTGCTTCCTATGGTCTCAGATCCTGTTTTCATCCCAGCACTTTTTTCGCGCAAAACAGATGTATCGCAATTTACGTAATTAGCCTGTGCTCACTCATGCGTGACACGTTGAGTATGTGCAATTGCACAAAAAAGCACTGAACCATTGTCTATCAACCTATGTAAAAGGATTTTCAAAAAAATTATAGAATATTAATTTTAGGGCAATTTTTCAAAGTTGGACATTTTTTTTTATACACCCTGTATGTATATATACACACACATATACACACTGCTTAACAAATTTATTAGACCACCTGTCTTAATAAACGAGAAGACACGAATATTTAAGAAATTATTTGTTATTTCTTTGGCATATAATTAACTGGAACCACTAAATAGTCCTTATTCACTCATACAAAAAAAAAAAAAAAATTTGTATGGCCTCCTTTGGCCTAGATAAGAGCTTGCATTCTTGCATTCAACCATTTAAACTAATTTTCATGTTCAGGAATGCAAGGAAATAACTGTAATTTGGCATCTTAATCAAAAAATAATAATGCACTTAACTATTTTTTCTGCTTTTTTGTAAAACGGTAAATTCGAAAATTCATGGATAACAACAATAATTATATTTTAGCATTAAAAATATCATTTCAGTTAAAGAGCTTGCACACACTGGTGGATTAACCATTACAGAAACATAAAAATTATTTTTGTAATTACCAACACTGTTAATTTAGGGCTGCTGTGGCATAAACCTTACATTGGGTGGTGCTCTAATAAATTTGTTAAGCACTGCATGTGTATATATATATATATATAAATATTTTTTTTTTCTTTTTTTTTCTTTTTTTGCACGCCTTTGCCAGAGGGTTGAGGCTTGGCCTGAGGTGCACTTTTCAGGGAGACTATGACCCAAAGCACACCTCAATATCAATGCAGACTTAGTTCTGGGGCAACAGAATTAATATTCTGCAAAGGCTGTCTGAGCCACCAGACCTCAGTCCGATGGAAAACCTGTGGCTGAACTGTAGGGAGCTGTTAATAAATGGCAACACAGGAATGTGACTAATCTTGGAAGGATTTGCAGAGGAATGGTCCAAAATCCCTTCAAATGTGTATCTTAGCCTTGTCAAACTGCAGGAAATGACTTCATGCCATTGCCCTTGCTGGAGCTGGTTGCCTGAAATGCTACACCATGGGGGCCATTCATTGAGTTGGAGGAAATTAATTTTTAATAGAATTAATAAATAATTATAGTTGGCTGCACTGAAACATCAATAAAGGACACTATTTCTCACATGTCGTCATTTTGAGTGGATCTCTATCATGTTTTTATTTATTATATTATTTTTAGCGCACTTTCAGTCCAGAGTGCCAATAAATCATGAACCCGCACTGTAAATCACTGGTGCTCAAACCGCAGCCTTCACAACTATAGAATTTAATCTGGAATATTTTTTTTCAACTTCTAAAAAAGAAGCTTGGGCCAGTTGTCAATTTAATGAAAACCAGTCCAGTAAGCAGTTATAACAGGCTAATTTCAGTTCACGAGTCGGGAACTTACGTTATAGATTTGGCGATTAATATGGAGAAACAAGGAAATCGTTTCGATGTATGTATGCAATAAATCATCAAAAATTGTCTCAGGTGAAAAACTGAAAATGTGATCGTACTTAGCGGTGTTCGTACCAATGATATCAGTTAAAAATTTATTCATTGCCCTTATTAATTTCCTCGCGGAAAGAAACAGTTTATTTTCTATTTAGAATTTAATTTATTTACTTTTTTGTAACTCTTTGTACATGTATTATCTACAGACGACCCCCTTTCTCAGAGCTGCGCTTAGACACCAGACATGCCCACAAGGTAAACGGTAGATGACTGACTCAGCCCACCCAGCCTACATGATGTACGTGCACTTTAGAAACACCCTCCCCAACCCACCGTTGGCAATAGTATGCACAGATCGCCCTCTTTCCGGTTGATTTTCGTGAATTCGATTTCGAGTGAATTTCCGCGAAATTCATTCAATTATTCTCTCAAGTGCTCTAAACATGAAATCATCTTGGCGCCTGATCATTGTATGCTAGCTCTATAGTTACGGTCTGTACTTACAGTGATATATGATGCTTTCTGAAATGAATCTGCATCCTAATTTAGGTCCCACACGAGGGCGCACTGTAGCAAAAACCATGGGAATCCCTTCAAAATGGTCCACGCCTCGAGCGCGTCACTGCAGTCACGTTGGTCGCCCGGCTTATGTACTTAAATAGGGCATGAGGCAGACGGTTTGAATCAGGAAAGCGGCCGGACAGCGCGGATCGCCAGCAAGAGAGTGATTTGCCTCTTTTTACGCGGTATTATCAATAGTTTAGAAATATTTTTCGCTCGAGAGAGGAACGGAAATTATATCTGTTTGCGGATCTTCCTGCGAATTATTCCGAAGGCAGCTTGGTTCATATTCTGATTTGAATTCGATCAAATTAGCTTTTCTACATCATTTTTCTCAAACAAGGAATGCCAAGAGAGCTTACCCAGAGCAGGATCCAAAAAATCTGGATTCCGTCTAAGGATGATAAACCAGCGGCACCTCGAAGACGTGAGTTTCTGTGGTTAACATGCCTACGATACAGGTTGTTAGTCAACGTTATCCTCATATATTTCTTTTTGAACAACCCGCGTGTCAGTGGACATTTTGTTGTTAATTTGGGAAAATGAGGTTGACTCAAGCAAGGTCACTCATGAAGTCTAATGATGGGTAAAAAAATGTAATACCCTTGCCTGAAGCTGTTGTGTTACCATGCTAACGTTTATCGGCATACATCACACTAGTGCACCTAACAAGTGTGTGATTACAGTACTTACTGTGGGTATTTCAGTATATAACTGTGTTTATCAAGGTATTGCATAGTTATAATTGTTAAGTTAATGAGGAATTGCTGGAATTACCCGATGACGAAATGAAATCCCGGCACATTTGCTTGTCGGTAGGGGGTTTGTCTGTCATGCGTAAACGTCATTTCCAGACTTCCTCGGCAGGAATTAACCTGCGCTCATATCCTGGTTCCTTCTTTACTGAAGGATGCTCTGGCTTGGCCAGTGCATCATTCTGTGATTATTCAGGGCCATGGAAGAACGAATAGATTTTCAAAAATTGTGGGCGCCTATCGTTGAAATTGCTTGAGTTATGGCCTGTCGAAATATAATGCCTCATTGCAATCTCCAGGGTTCCCTGAATATTCCTCTTCTTTCAGGTGCCCAGAAAAATCACTTAAAATGCAGACAGTTAACCAGTCATGACTGAACACTGCTACAACGTGAAAACTGTCTATTATTTTAAGGATTTCAGTTCATTCCAGAAGGAAATCATAGGGGCTAGCAGCCTTCGTTCTAGACGTCTTATATGGTTTGCCTCCCTCGCACAACGTCGTCTGCGCACTCCAGCTGGGTTTTGTGTTCAAACAATCCAAGAGAAGCTCTCAAATTTCGAAGCTATAGGCACATACGGTTGTGGGAGGTAAGTGAAACACACAAGACCTCTGCAACGGAGACTAACCAACACCAACATGTTGAAAATGTTCACAAGGTCTAATTTCTCCAGGTCTCTTCAGTGTTGAAGTTTCCCCAAACACAACTTTTTTGAGCCGCACATTTCAGTTGGCGCTGAGGGCCGGTCACAATCATGGTGAAGTCGCTTTTTTTCCTTTATATTCTCATCCCGTCGGTTTCTTTATTCTTGAGAACTTCTCCAATAAATGGTAGCATCCCGTACGGCACACAAACGGTTCACATGAGGAATATACAGCAGTATTTACGGAAAGAACATGACTTATAATTGAAGGAACATCGAGTTGGCTTTTTACATATACATGTATTTTCTTTCGTCGATCGGATTCTTAGTTTACATACAAAACAATTGTCATTATCAATGTTGTTTTTTTTTTTTTCCGGAGTTTCTGTACCCGCCATTTGTGTTTATTTGCCAAATATTTGACAGGGGTAACCTAAAAGGACTATCATTTAACAAGCAGTCTGATATGCTTATTTTGCACAATGCCATTACATCACTGAACTCAAAGCCTGGCTCGAGTGCGCAGATGTTGTTATGCGAGGGAAGCGAACCACATGAGACATTTGCAATGGAGACTAGGGGGCTATAGGATTGGTATTTGGTGTATCAAGAGATTTCCAGCAATGCTGGTTGGCAGATCAATCAGCAATGGACTTTCTGAAGGCATTTTACAGAAATTAGTCCTCCAGACTCAAAAAAATTGTTTAAAAAAAAAAATACCCTTACTATTCTCACCATATTGACAATGTTGCGGATGTCGAAAAAAAAAAAACTGCATTTTGCAGAACTACAGTTCAGTAAGGTCCACTTTGTCAAAACCCTAAATTATAGTAGCATTTGCAGTGAATTTATTCGCAATATTTGAATTTGGCGGGATGGCTTTGTTCTGGGGCCTCCCCGCCGTACCACACGCATGCATGAAAAGCCAGTAGGCAGGGAGAGCCAAAACCTGCCCTTCCATGCATATGCATGATGCCATTGGCAGCAGCAAACCCCCAGGGGTACAGAGCAGAACATCATCAATGACTAGCATTGTCATTGAATAAATCAGGTAAACATGTGAAGGAGGAACTGGGGATGGAGGTGGGTTGCAAATGAGCAGAGAAAGCAGCAATATTAGGCAGGCAAAGTGTCTTTAAATAGGGTGCCTTGTTTAAAATTTGCCAATTGAGTGCCTGGAGGGAATCAGCGGAGCTGTCAGCTGATGGGGGCTTGATTGCGATCTGTCACCATCACTTATGAAGGCAGGCTTGCGAGCTTGGCATGACTCCGTGGCCTGCCTGAACTAACACTGTGCTCAATGTGCTATGTTACAAATATCTGAAAATAAAAACCGCATTATTGCGTTTCATCCCCTCCCCTTTTTTACATAAGACTACCTTAGTGTTTGTTGGCTTTCAGAATTTTCATAGAATCATAATTCCATTATATGTAGGCCATTTAAATTTCTCTTTTGGGGTTGTTTTCAGCTGTCGGTTTAGGCAGATGTATTGCTTTAAACTTCTGGACAACCAAAAAAATGAAGGTTACATCTACATTAAAATGCTACTTCCAAATGAGGTACATCAACTGGACATTGTGAAATCCTGAAGGCGGTTGATAACGTTTGATTCGTTGCAGTGTGTACCACGGCTGGAGGGCAAACACTGTCTTGCATTAGTTTTGAATTCAAATTTGTAATCTTCGCATAATTGTATGTAAGGCTGCTAATTTGGCTTTCTGTCTGTACTCCGTGCAACTGATGTAGAATGAAATTATGCGCCCTTTGGACTGAGATGCGGGTGATGCCAAAATTTCAACTGGCAATATCCTATTTTAAAGATGGACACCTTAAATTTTAGCAACTTGCTTTATTTTCGTTATGCACTTCAACGTGTTTATTCTTTTTCAGATTTTTTTTTTTTTTTTTTTTTTTTTTGAAGAGGGTTGATTTCCCAATATCCTGAAATTAGGCAGGGAATGACCCCTGTGTATTTCAGTCTGCCTGACAGGTTGAGTGCTGTAATTGCTTGCGGCCCTACCGGAAAGATGACAGCATGAGTAGCAAATGAATGTATAATGTTGGAGCTGTATTGTCTGATTTCACGCTCTGTGGGGCCTAATTTCGTCTGTACATCTTGGATCTGGCTGTAGCTGTGGCTTTAGGGTTTTGTTATCCTGCGCTGGGCGAAAGCCCAGAAGGGAGATTATGCCGTGGCGCAGTCCGTCTGCCTATCCATTCGTCTGTCCGTATTAGAAGGTATTGGCTGGTGAAATGAACTCCTCCTACAGTTTTCATGGGACATCCCTGAGACTTTGCACATATGCTGCAGATAGACTGATGATATGCATATTGCAGTCGCGACTCCGGTGGGGATGTTATGCTGTCAGGGCAGTCGTTGTTTAATATGCAAGAGTAGCAGCTGTTTTTAATACACATTTGCACCATTCTTTTGGCATCATACCCAAACCAGAATGACTCCTTCGTGCCTGGGGTCTGTCTGCAGGTTTTGTTCTTTAACTGCTGAATATTAGGCCTAATTTAACTGCTGTTGGTGAGTGATTCTATTCTGTTAGCTGGAATGGTGTCTGTTTATTGGTCTATATGTGGTACTTGGGTCTGAATCTTTCAAAAAGTCTTCATTTGATCTGAGTAGGTGAGACAGAAGTGAATGAGGGGTGGTGGTTCCTGGGTGGGAGGGCTTGTTGTTATTGTGGTCTTTACTGATTCTTTATTTAAAGCTTTTGTGACGCCAGTTCTCCAGGGGCACCCTAACCATGTGTGTGTCTGTGTGTTCCCCTGCTCAGGCAATGGAGGTCCCCATCTTGCCAATCCCCCCTCGGTGATTGTGATGGTTGGCCTGCCGGCGCGTGGCAAGACCTACATGTCCAGGAAACTGACTCGCTACCTCAACTGGATCGGTCTGCCCACTAAAGGTAGGCCTGCCTGGACAATCTGATTTTTTTGACTGCGTTGCATTTGCAGCTCATAAATTTGCCGTGGATATTTTTAGCCATAAGATTTGAGTTTTATTTTTGAGCCAAAAACTAAATTCAATCGCTGGTCTGCTCAACTTTGGTATTTTTGTTTTTGTGGCCATTGATATTTAGTTTGATCACAATAGTAGCTTTTATTCATTATCTGGATTATATCAGGAGTTTACACTCTTTTGAATTGAATGACTGTTTGTGTGTTATATTTCAGTGTTTAATGTTGGGGAATATCGACGGGAGGCCGTGAAGGAGTACAGCTCTTACGACTTCTTCAAATCGGACAACCAGGATGCCGTGAAAATAAGACAGTGAGTGGTCAATGTTTATTTCAGTTGGGAAGTTCTCGTTCGAAATTCTGAGATCATGCATGTGCTTACCAACGACTGTTTGTTCGTTTCCCACAGGCAGTGTGCCCTGGCTGCGCTGAGAGATGTTAAGTCTTATCTGACTGAAGAAGGTGGCCAGATTGCTGTAAGTAAATCTCCCTCTATTAATGAACCATTCATGTCATTTCACTTGAAAGATTTGATGTAGTTTGAGAAGAGAAGCTCCAGTGCCCAACTTAATCCCACTGAGAACCTTCACCTGTTAATTTCTGTCTTCAGAGCTGTGATTAAGGGAGGTTTACGATGAATCTTCAGTTCGCCCTTAGGCTAGCCTTTACGGTTAGTTAAAATGTATAAATGCACTTAGCATTTTTTTTTCTCCTTGACGAGCAGTTTCATCCTCTCTTCTTGCAGGTCTTTGACGCTACCAACACAACCAGGAGCAGAAGGGACATGATTTTAAATTTTGGCAATGAGAATGGATTCAAGGTGAGGGCCCATAAAGGCAAATACAATCTCGTTTGAGGTCATCACGGTGGTCTCTGTTCACCTTAAGGGAGCAGCTAGTGCTGCAAATTTTTGCAAGATATGAATGCTCACGTTTTCTCTCCCATCCTGCAGATATTTTTTGTTGAGTCTGTATGTGAAGACCCTCAGGTCATCGCCACAAACATAATGGTAAGGGACATCTCTCTCAGCAGCCTCCTGCACTATAATGTAAATCTGACCGAAAAATTTGAATGCGCTGGCACTTGAAGTCCCTGCTTCGAGGAAATGATTGTTATTACTTCATGTGTTGCTTGTCGTCTCAATCTCTTTGAGTTTGCCTTAGCATTTTAGTGATTTGTCGATGACAATGATGGTGGCTGGTCACTGATTCTGATTCTGCTCTGTTCAGGGCGCCATTGTGCTCAGTGTTGTGTAATTTATGACAGGAAGTGAAGGTGTCATGTCCAGACTACCAGGACTGCAACAAGATGGAAGCCATGGAGGACTTTCAGAAGAGGATCGAGTGCTACCGCCAGTTATATGAGCCTCTGGACTCAGACCACTACGACAGGTGTTGATACGCCGATCAATTTTTTTCGTTGTATATTATGGTCCTGAAATTTCTCAATATAAGTGTAAAACGGAGTAGGAGGCACTAAATCTCACTTCTGTGCCAATTCCAGTACCATGTCATTCATCAAGGTGATTGATGTTGGCCGGCGGTTCCTGGTCAACCGGATCCAAGATCACATCCAGAGCAAGATTGTGTACTACCTGATGAATACACATGTCCAACCTCGCACCATCTACCTCTGCCGCCATGGCGAGAGCGAGGACAACCTGCTGGGTCGACTGGGTGGAGACTCCGGCCTGTCCTCTCGCGGCCGAAAGGTATGGATCATGCATGGGGCGAGTGATTATTGCATTTGGGCAGGGCAGTGCTTGTTTGAGGATGGGGGACCTAGTCCTAGTGCCTGAAAAATTGCGCTGGAACCTGGAAGGCTTTTGCTGGAAAATCTGGAATATTGATAGTTCCGGTGTGGCCACAATATGTGCTGTATTTCAAAGGGATTGGCCCCGGATTGGCCTAATCAACTGTCCAATCAAGTTGCTATGGACAAAAGCGTCAGCTAAATGAATGAAATGGTTTGGGAGCCTTTAGGAAGCGCTCGTATTGAGAGATTAAAATGGCCGATGGCAGATGACGTTAGCTTTTCCCTGCTGTCCGCTTGCAGTTTGCCAGAGCCCTTGCCGCGTTTCTGGAAGCGCAGAACATGATGGACTTGCGCGTTTGGACCAGTCAGCTACGCAGCAGCATCCAGACGGCCGAAGCCCTAAGTGTTCCATACGAGCAGTGGAAGGCCCTCAATGAGCTTGACGCCGTGAGTACGAGCTTGTGTTCTTCGGTGGGCACTGGGTTTCGGTTGCATGGTGCATGTCTTAACTGGGCACCATCTTCTCGTTTGCAGGGCATATGCGAGGGGATGACTTATGATGAAGTGAAGGAGAAGTTTCCAGAAGAGTTTGCTCTTCGAGACCAGGACAAATACTACTATCGCTATCCCGCAGGAGAGGTAAGCAATGGTCCTCGTACTATATTTCGGTACTCTGATTTTTCCCTCGTGGATACTGAAACTGCATTGTGCCAAATGTACCTCAATTTTGTTGATACTTTTGTGCTTTTAACTCGTTATGGAGAGGTTTGGCCTTTGCATGCATATGGGTGGTTGCAGATTCCTCTTCTCTCTAGAGAGGCCTGAAAGTGGAAATAAAAGGGTGACCGCTTTTTGGCGAGGTGGAGAGGAAGATGAGGATTCTGAGTCATAATTGAGCCCCGCCAGTTTGTTCAGTCATCCACATGACTGCAATGCTGCGGCTGCATTGTGCTAGTGTCTTTTAAACATGAGCAGCCCGTAGTTGACATGAAGGTTAATTCCCCAGTCTCTGTTTACATCTCACTACTCTAATACTTGGAGCTGTATCGTCTGATTTCATTGGGAAGGGGGGACCTGATTTTTACCAGTACATCATGCCTCATGCTGATACCAAGGGACCTGATTTTTACCTGTACATCATGCCTCATGCTGATACTCTAGTGTCCTTATCTTCAAATGCTGGTCAACTTGTCCGTTTTCCTAATGGCTCAAGGTTTGGCAGCCATTTTGACGTTGGTGTGTCTCCCCAGTCATACCAGGACCTTGTCCAGAGGGTGGAGCCGGTGATCATGGAGCTGGAGCGGCGGGAGAATGTCATGGTGATCTGTCATCAGGCCGTCTTGAGATGCCTCCTGGCCTACTTCCTGGACAAGAGCGCCGGTAAGCCTATTTCTCCTCAGTCACTGTTTCGACTCTCCTTTGAGAAATGAAGCCTATTTGCTGACATTTGCAAGTCTGCTGGATTTGCAAGTCTGCTGGTTCAACGGTACACGATTGCCAGGTGATTTCAAGCAAGATTTGACACCAGGGATGCATAACCCTGTTTCTTGAGATTTGGTTTTCACCACTTCAACTGCAGCGACCCCGAGACCTTGGAAAGCTGCTGTGCTAAGTTATGATTGATATAAAAGTCTGCGGAACTTTTAATCTCCATGAAGAGGACTGTTAGCCTGGAGTTCTCATGCCATATGCTAGCACAGTTGGAATGCATTCTACTGTTATGACTCTCTGACTTCGAGCTGTATTGGAAATTACTGGGGGAGAGGGAAAATTCTGAGGCTTCACCAGATTGTTCGTTTGGAGGCAGCCACTAGCCTGGTGGTTAAGGTTTTAACAGGACTTAAATGTTGGTGGTTTAAACCCCAGTAAAGCCATAATGAGTTCAGTGCAGCCGTTGGGCAATTTAACCAGGGAGTGCTGGCCTCCTCCTTAGTCTAATCGACCACAAGTCCCTCCACTAGAGGCGTCGGCTGTGAAGTGGTGATGCAGTTTCTTCATCAGTATGTGACCTGTGGTGTGCTCCCTGTTCTCTCTTGCAGATGAGATGCCATACCTGAAGTGCCCCCTTCACACAGTGCTGAAGCTCACCCCTGTTGCTTACGGTGAGACAAATTTGGGACACAGGGCCCAGGTTATCTTGATAGAGCCAGTGTGGGCAAAGGCTTTTGCTGCTGCCATGCCATTCCATGCCAGTTTCTGTCCTGAGGACCTTGATTTGAAGAATTGGGTGTATAAGTGCTTATATTTAATGAATGTCGGCATCCATACCGGCCCTTTCTGGAGACGTTTGAGAACCTTTGATTGTTCCAGAACATTGTTTATGCACCCTTTTGACTTTTCTTGGCTATTACAGTTTTGGCTCGCCAAGTAGAGCTAATGGTGTTTTTTTTTTTTTTTTTTTTTTTTTTTTTTTTTTTTTTTTTTTTGTGCGCAGGGTGCAAAGTGGAGTCGATCTCGCTGAATGTGGAGGCTGTGAACACGCAAAGGGACAGACCAGAGGTATCCTTGCAAGCCTTTTGTTTGCCTGCAGTAGGACTGGGCGATATGGAGAAAGTCACCACCCAGCCCTTGTCTGCAGTCCAGTCATTGGTATACAGGGCTGCATTCAGATGCTAATATTCAGGACTTCTCGGCGGAGGAGCTCCTACGTTGAGGACGTAGGAGCCAGCTAATGCATCTCCATTTGTTGATGTGCTCCTGAATCATTTTTCCCTTTTGCACACATTAGTTTTCAGGAGTAAATGCTCATAAATTTGGTGCATTGTAGAGTATGTATGTATGTACAGTATGTGTACCAAGTTGCAGTTTGTACTGTATGTCCCTGTTGTAGGGTGTTGTGTAGTGTAGTGTAGTGTAGTGTAGTGTTGCACGTTGGAAAGGCCTGATCTTTGACCTCATTCCCTCCATGTGACCAGCAGGTCCAGAGTAGTCCAGTCACTCTCATACGGAGGAATAGTGTGACCCCGCTCACCAGCCCTGATCCATCCAAAAAACCTCGTTTTGACCTTCTGAATGATCGCTTCATCCCAGAGATACCCCCAACGGCTTCCCTATCACGCTGCTCCACTTCACCCCTGCCATTGGTTCATCTGGGACAGGTGATCATCGCTAGCCAATCACTGCAGACCTTCTGCAGCTCACAGCCTCTGATCCACGCCCACTTTGGCCGTTTCTGGAAGCACTGGCTGCAGCCTTGGGAGGTTGCATTTTTAGGCTGCTACGTCATCGCAGTCTGTTCCATTGTGAAGGCACCTTTGAGTACAGCTGAGAAATGCAGCCTTCATCTTGTCTGGTATCAGATGGGATTGTCAACATGGGAATGGAATGCAAACGAGCTGACAAATCGACATCAGGCGAGATGAAGGCTGCATTTCTCGGCTGTATCCAAATGCGCCTTCACGATGGAACTGCCCCTACTACGACGCAGCAGCCGAGGAACGCAACCTACCAAGGCTGTAGCCTATATTTTGAGAAATGGTCATTATGCTTCTCACATCTATGCATTTCCTGTTCAGCTTTGAGGAGCTCCCCTATCCCCCCCCCCCCCCCCTCCCCATTCTGCAATTATGATATTCATCTTTATTTACCTCTTTTTAGCTTCGGCTTAGTAGCATCTCCCCAACTACCTCCGCGACACTATTCCCCGGACTCTCCCAAATGGTGGTCAGTCACAAACAATAGTGGTCATCAAGTGCTGAAAGGGTGTAGAAAATACCTTCCTTTTTTACTAGCTTACTGGAGTGTAGCTGTGTGTTTTGCTACAAAGAGGGCTCTCAAGGAAGTGCTGTCAATGGTGAAGGTATGGAATGGTGTGCGAATGGAGTGGTGTTCCATATAGAATTATAGCATCCTTTGTCCTGTGGGCAGACTGCATCAAATCTAATCTGTGCACGAGCTAGAGGTTAATTATTAGACACTCGCTCTCATGCTTGGCCCTTGTCCAGTGCTTGAAATTCCATTTCCTCTCCTATTTTCTGTTGAATTGTGACCCTGTTGGCTGAATGGCATTGCACAAAGGTTCCCAAGTTGAGCTATAGAACTTTCGCTCAGTATAGAGTTAATATGCCCCGGCAATTGAAGGGTATAATGCTGTGTTACATAGCTGAAGATCCTTAACAACTCATTTGCCATACTCTATTGCTCACGGCTGGGGTAAATTGCAGTCTCGGCCAGACAGTACCCTAATTCAAACTGATGGTGAAGCCCTCTGCCCAGTCTGAGATGTGTGATGAGAATCTCAAATACTATTTCCTGTGTAAGTGGGCGTGGAAAAATGGGTTTTGCCGTGTGTGGAAATGCTGTTCTTTCTGTCGTGTTGACACAGCTGCTCACTAGGCGTAGATGCGAGGAGGCGTGGAGCGGGTTAGTTCCATTTGAGTGAGGCATTGCATAGTGTAGCGAGTTGCTGTGTGAAAGAGATGCTTACGTAATGAATGAACTGTGTCTACATTCACGCCCCTATTCAGTTGTAGGCTTTTGTTCTTGGTTGGGCTTTTCCCTCAGTGACCAACACTACTGGGCTGGCCTGCGTGGTAAATGTTTAATTGAGAGGGACTGGTTCTTTTGTTTTCTTTTTCCTTGTTTTCTGTTGTATATCAGGGTTACTCACTCGCGCCAAATTAGCCAATGTTGAGTGACGGCTTTCATTCTAACCACACTGTTATGCACCTGATTTCAGCTTATCAGCCACTCAAGTTCTAGCTTAATTTTGTGCAGATATAGACGCCAGCGTCGGTAAATTCCGAAAATTAATTCCTAAACAATTCTGAAATGGAATTTCCAAATGTCTTGCTTCGCTGGAAAAGTTTTCCACAGTCCCTGTGACACAAATACTGAGTAATAAAGCCTTAAATAGGCTCATGCAAAGCAGGAAAAAATTGGCAAAGTTCGTATTCTGCGTAAAGGGGTTAAAACCTTGATTAGTAGAACTCGCTGAGTAGCTCCATGGTTGGAATGAAAGCCTGCACCCATACTGGCTCATTCTGGAGAGGCGTGATCACACCTGATGTATACAATAAATACAATTGAGAATAACTGCAGAGAGTTTTGACCAAGTAAGGTTTGTTAATGTTAGTGTTTTGGAGGAGCGGGGGTCGTACTAATGGCTGCTTTTAGTGGGGATGGGGACAGTGGGTGAAATTAATGGCTTGAATAGCTTCTGAGCTTGTTTGCTGTGTTGAGACGCTGTGATTGGTCTGCTATCAAGATTACGGAGAATGTTGTGTGCACCCTGGTAACCAACGTCTGTACCTTCCTCCTCTCCAGACCTTGAAGCGATGTGCGTCTGATCTCCATGATCTTCTGCAGTCCTGCCAATGAGCCTAATCACCGCATCACTGTCGTGACCAGAAGTGATGTCATTCGTATTCCACTGTTTTGTAAATAGTATCTCACCGTTACCGGTTCTCGCAGTATTCAAACACAGCCTATGTGTCTGTAAGTGCATCATCCTTTATTTCTTTTTTTTTTTTTTCCTACTTTAGGTCATGTAATGTTGGTGAAAGGGTGTTAAAGGGAGTTCCACTATGCAAAAATGTGTGACTGATTTTATTTATTTTATGTATTTATTTTTTGAATGAAGTTCTAGTCTTGCAGCTATTAATTGAAATGTTATGGCCTTTAAGCTTATGACCATTCATCCTAGAATGGTCTCTCGCGCAGCATTTTTAAAAGTGTAACTGTCCGCTATTGGCATTATTTATTTCTGATGTCATGTCTGCATTGCCCAAATTCTGGTTTACTCCTTTGACACAGGCTCAGATTTCCCTCATTGTGCCATTTTGTTGCGCAGCATTTCCTCATGTTGATTTCATTAACTCGCTACTGTGACTTGGGTAGTGGTGCTATAATGTCATCATGGCATGGGAAGTCAAGTTACGGTCAAATGTTTGCAGTAAATGGCCGGCTGAAGCCAGTTATCTAAATGACTGGTGTCTTGAATTTCTCCTTCACTGATGGACTAACCCTCAGAGCGTTAAATGCAGCTATTGTTGCTCAATAATGTAAGATATTAAAATCATTTAAACAAGTTGCCTCATGATAGGTTTTCAACAGCATGAGAATTAAATTAATCTATATATTTTTTTTAATTTATTTCAGCGCTCTAAGGGTTCATTCCCTCTTTCCTCTGTATTATTTTGATAAATAATGCATGCAGCGCTTCAAGACTTCTAAATCCATTAATTCATTAGCAGAGAGCATACTGGCTTTACGCATTATATTGTTGAAATTCCATACCAAACATCGGCCCTTAACGCACAAGTTATGTATGGAACTATGTTTAACATTGTTTTTAATTGTTATATTTATTGTCTATTATGCACTTTTTGTTCCTTTTTTTTTTTTTTTTTTTTTTTTAACCAATACTTTTGTAATTTCCTGTTCATATCAATGTTGTGAGGTGTACTGTCGTCTTCTGAGATTGAGAAGGATTTGTGAGCGGGAAGAAACATGCTCAATGCTGTATGTTTGACAGATTTTTGGGATTTATATTTTGAAGGGTTTCATCGCAAAACGAGACATGCGCCAAATTCAAAATTTTCTAGTAGTGATATTAGAAACATAGCCAAGGGATAGTCGCACGTCGAAGTATCCGTTTTGGGTCAAACTGCGAATTAACCCCTTATTTCACTATGCTGAAATTAGGGGTTTTTCGCAAAGTGAGACACATCCATTTCACTTTTTTGTCAAAATGAGACCTATTCATTGTATCTCATTTTGCAACAAAAAAGTTCAAACTTTTTAATGCATTACCAGTACCAAATAATCTAAGTGATGCTATATTTCCATTTTCTGGCTAAATTTGTTTGGTAAGTCAAGAGCAAGACTGGGAAATAAAAAAATAACTGGTTTTCCTGAAAACTTTTTGTCTGGAAGAAAAAAGGCCTTTTTCTCAAAACAGCAAAAATGGATATGTCTCGTTTTGCTGTGAAAGTCTTCATTTGTATGTCTGACATGAGCTTCTAAATATGTACTGCACTTTGCTATTTAACATTTCTAATTGCAATAAATCATGTTCATCCTGTTAGCTGCTGTATATCACCGAGTCTTAATCTGTATAATGCTTGTAACTTGGGGGGGGGGACTAAACTGAAAAGTATTTCCTATGCTGTGCTTTAGTGGAATAAGGAAAATATGAATTAATCGAGTCATGGTTTTTATGCTTAGAAAGCATGGAAGTTGGCTTCCTATAGTGAATTCAGCATGTCTTGCACAGTCACTGAATTCCCGATGAAATTTCACTCCGCAATTAGAGACCGCTTGGGTTTCTAGACAATTTCTAATTGTCAAGTTCAGCGTCTACTTCGGTGATCTGTCACCTCTTTAACCTTTTTAATGATTCATTTTACATTTTATTCTTTACATTAGTGCTGTTACGGCTAAGCCTGGTGTATATTTTCTTGACCTGAAGCTGCTTTGCCCAATATATTACCTGCATTATCACTTGATTTTTACTGTGCTAAATGTGTAAAGAGAGAGAGAACCATTTACAGTCTTTATATTTTATGTTTAATCTAAATATCAACAGAAGGATTGGTGTACATCTAAAAGAATATTCATGTTATAAGTTGCATCATAGAAATTACATGAAGTGGGAAGTTACCTGATCCCATCACTTGAAGGATACTTGAATTATTCCAAAGTATTTTCTTTTAACTTTTTATTAGTATACATGTTAGAGTTTGAGAATGATAGCACTGAATGCTAGAATGGTTTAATATTCATAAGTAGAAGGCAAATACTGGCAGAAATAACTTTATGCTGAGCTATGCTGAGAGGTTGCTGATCTGATGTACTTTATTAAATATTTTTCTTTCATTTTCAAATGTTTGAGCCCGCTGTGAACTATGTATTCAGCTTTGCAGCAAAAAGCTATATTATAGAGATTTTCATACGCAAACAACTAAGAGACCCTTTCCGCCTAATTTACATGGCTTCTTCCTTCATGCTTCTAGAATGGACCAATTGGTGTGCGGGTTTCACATATTTCAGCATTACAAAGTGTGCCTTGATGTGATAAATGTCTTATGATCTTACTGAACCAATAAATTATCTTAAAGAGAAACATGAGTCTATTTTTTGCTATTCAACCATTGCCTTACTAATAGTAGTTTGCTGCAATATTTGGATATACGGCAATTGTACCACTGTGTATAAAAATAATTTCTGGAGTGTTTTCAAATGTTTTCTGCTAATGCAATTCAAAAACCACATTCCACTTTGTGCAGTGAACATCATGAGAAATCCTTATGTTATCTTTACAAAGGCAAAGTGAGCCTGCACCTATGTAATTTCACTTTTTAATGCAAGCGAGTATGCAATATAGTCACCAATAAATGCGTGATTTACGGTGGTGTTTCATTAACAAAAACCACAGTCAAAAGTAAGGAGATGTGAAATTTTGAATATATTTTAGCCTAGACTGGCCTTGTGCGGGTGCAGGTGCTACTTTTGACATCACTGTGATTATTCTCCGTTTCTTCCGGTAGAACAATAAACTCTCCTATCATCATTACCTCCGCCAGGAGGTTATGTTTCTGCTTCCGTTTCCTTTTTATTTGTTTGTCTGTTAGCAGGATATCTCAAAAATGGCCATATAGATTTTAACCAAACTTCGCAGGATGTTAGCGTAGCACAAGAGGAACAAGTATTTAAATTTTGGCGTATCTAGGCCAAAGTACAGCAGAGATATAGGCCAAAGTTCAAATCCCGCTATGCTGGCGGAGGTATGGGCTCTCACGAATCCAGCTCAAGTCTTTCAGTTCATTTGCAACCTAATGT
Organism: Gymnothorax javanicus; assembly: GCA_029692085.1. Classification (NCBI taxonomy): domain Eukaryota; kingdom Metazoa; phylum Chordata; class Actinopteri; order Anguilliformes; family Muraenidae; genus Gymnothorax; species Gymnothorax javanicus. The sequence goes on from CM056201.1 coordinate 17,816,480, forward strand.
GCCTTATTACAGATTCAGACTGTAAGGAAAGGGACCGTGAGACGTCCGCCCGGTCTCTGATGGTATCGATGTCACAGCCACGTTGTAAGAGCTGAGAATGATCATGAAAAATCCAATCAATTTTGCCACATCAGTGGACCATGCTGGCCCACTTTTACAGGCAGTTCAGCAGTAACACTACAGGCTGCATTGTAGAACTAGAGAAGACTGTTTATGCCTTGCACTGAATGGTTCGCTGTAGGCCTCTGTAAAATGGAGAATGAGACGACTGAATTTCCTTTAATGGAATTGCTAACTGTTGAGGATGTTCCTTCCTTTCACCCACAATGTGAATGATTGTCCTCAGCCTCTGTATGACCCTGACTAGGAATAAGCAGGTTAAGTTAGGAATGAGTGGATAAATTCTAAAAGCAACGTTCATGGCTTCTTAAGTCTAAATGGTCAATCCATCACCCTGCTTGAAAATCCATTCTTAGTTTCCTGTTGGATTGGCAAAAAACCAAGGGCAAGTACAATCTAATTTTACTTTTCAAGCCTCCAACATTACATTGCAGTGTCAGTTCACTGCCTGCAGTCGCAACTCAAATAGAACATCAATAACGGTTTTGTGTAGATAGAGAAAATGCATAACAGGACATTTCCAGGATTGCCGAAGCAAACACGGCAATGACACACATTCTGAATCTGCTTCACACATTATTTTGTCATCTGATAAATTAATGGCCAGACTTTCAAAGACTTGTCTCATTTACCTCAATGTGAAGCAATTCCCCTGAAACGGGACTGTGCGTACACTGCTGAATTACAGCTCTGGGATTTGAAGCCTATGAGGTACCATTGGTTGATTCATCATCTTACTCAGAGGATATTGCTTAGTCAGTAACTGCCTCTGTAACTGCCAGTGTGCTTATGCGACCACGGACCTGTACACTGCAACAAAGTGCTTTCCCATTGGGCCATGTGACCACTCCAAACCCGACCCCAGCAGACAGTAGTCATTGCATGGGAAAGACCGCAGCAGCTGAAATGCCAACAGGTCTGACAAAGAAACTGGGTCACTTGGTTTTTTCCCTCTGCTGGAGATAAATCACCTTCTGATGGGTTTTCTTTATTACAAAGGCTTCTTGTTGCAAATTGGTTGCATCATGTTCCAGTCATTTCGCACTGTTTGAAAACAAGCGGTTCTTTTGCAAATTAACATAAACCAGTGGTTCCCAAACTCAGTTTTCGAGTACCACTATGCATGCTGATTTTTGCTCCAATTTCCTACCATAACTGCAATCAAAGAATTTTAACTATTTTTCTTTTTATTAATTTCTCTTGAGTCGATACCCTGGATGCCTAGAAGGATTACATATGTTTTAATCAACAATATATCAGAAATATCTCTGCAATACCACAGAAAATATGCAGGTTTTTTGTGCTTATTGCTCTGTGGAAAACAACTGCATAATTGCATTTTACTTTCTAGTCTACACACATGCATTGTTGAAACTAAATGTCAGATACTGGACTTTGGTTAAAACTAACTGTTTGATGTTAAAGGTGTGCTTCCCTAGTTTAAAAACAGCATTGTATGCCTGGCCTTTATGGTGTTTCAGATACTGGGCTTTCTATGATACTGGATTAAAATAAAGAAGTGACAATGGGCTGTTTTCTGTGTTTTAAAATTACTGACATACTTTTATCGCTAAATTAACATGCATGTACTCCAGATTGGTGTAATTTGCTCCATACGTGCTGCTACTCATCAACAAGAAGTATTTCGTTCTTGATTTTTAGACATTTTCTATGCATACACTGATGAAAATAACTATTAGAAACCAGGCATAAGTAGAAAATTACTATGTGGTCATAAAGGTGCTTCTCTATAGTTTAAAACAAGATTTGAAGCGTATTTCTGGCATTTATAATTTTTGAGATTCAGGACATTTTGTAACAGTAGTTAAAACAGGCGGAATTTCACTCACTTGCTCCTCGGGTGTGTGAGGTTAATCAATGCCATTATTCCTATCATCATGATTATTTTCTTCCTACATTTCTGAAATAATCACATTTTGACAGAAAAACTCAAAAGTTTCCTCTGCCCTTCAACCCTATCATGTCATTTGCATCGTATTTTATACACAAATTTCTGTGACCTCTATGTCATCCGCATGATCAGTACTTTCTCAGAAACCTGTTGTGAGCAGTCTGATACATGTCATTTGCCCCCTGCTTGATTGCCAATGCATTGCAGGTAGTGGTGGTAGGTAGGACGCAAAATCAAAGGTGGCTGCCCCCATTCACCAACCTGCAGGTTTTTTTTTTTTTTGAAAAGCTCTGCAAATTTTGACAAAGTTACAGTAAGAATAACTTTTGTATTCTTACTAATACTTCAACATTAATATTCCCTGGATGAAACAACTTAAAACACACAACACTTTGTTACATATCTTATAATAAAATCGAGTATAAAAAGTAATTGTCAAAGGTAATACGACAGGTATTTAACCCTAAGAGATCCGCAGGAGCACCAGTGATCTCCACTGACATTACTGTATTTATGAGGCTCATTTTTTAAGCTGCCGCAAAGTTTATGGTATCCTGTGAAACTAGAAGACCTAAGGCATCTATTGGTAGCACCCATGTCATGCAAGGTTGCAGGGAAGGGGTGCAAGTAATGCTCCAAATTTAGGCAAATTTGTGACAAAGGAAAAACTCTCATCGCCAATTTCACAGGGGTCCTTTGACCTCTGACCTCAAGATATCATGATGAAAATGAGTTACCTATACCTATGAGTCTCCCCTTTACAGACGTGCTTTTCTTACAATAATCACATTCAGTTTTGAAAAAAAAAAAAACATGCAGTTTTTTTGAATGAAGTATCAATGTGTTATTTTCGCTTATTGTATTTGAATATTTCTGAAAACTTGGCTCCCTAAACAGTCTTGGAATTTTATAAATTGAGTATGACTGGAAAACTGAGACTCTCCTGGATTCAATGAGCCCAGCTGTATTCATGAGTGATGATTTTACTATAGTCCCCAAAGTAAACATTTCGCTGCAGTGAGACCAGTATTTGAAACTTGGCCTCACTGTAAAAAAAATATCAAATATGATACAAAATGAATTTCTTATAGCTAATAATTTTTCTTTTTTATACATTTTGTTTTTAGGTCCAATAAATACTTCAGTTTAAAAAATTTAGATTTCTCTGGCTAATATTTCATGGTTTAGGCTTTACATGGATAAAAGACTTCCAGTCGTAATGTCTTGACACCTCTGTAGAGGTATCTCTTTATCATATCACTGTCAACCAAAATATCCGGAACTAAATAGTAAAAGATTTGCTTGTTTCATTTTTAATGGCTCATTATCCATGAGACAATAAACTCATACTACATGGAAACCTGACAGCACCAGATTGGGGGGAGAACACTTTATAAAAACTAAATCAATATGCCAACATAACCCACCCCAGGATGCATTTTTCACAAACTGCTAGAGTGTGATTACTCTTCACTTTCTTCCTGTTGCTCATGTGACTTTCCACTCAAATACACTCACGTGTTAATCCTAATAAGGCTAATCATTGTGCCTCAACTCTGGTTCTCAGCCAGTGAGATTCTCACAGGATATCCTCCTCATGGTGTTTATATCACCTTGTGGAAATACCTTGAGTTCAGCCACCACATAAATCCAAAATGCCTTGAGAAGAGATCAATGGCAGACCAATTCTGACACCACATTATCACCAGTACAATCACGTGAAGAATAATAAAGATAACCATGTGATTCCTCAGACTAAACAGGCAGTAAAAGAACTGTGTTATTTATTGCTTATGTTTCTCAATACTCCGGGAGGCCTTGTTGACCTTTCGGCCGGCCGGAATATTTCCATGACGGGAAACGAAGGAATTCGCGGGGATAGTCAGTAATAATATCCTCACGTGAAGGGCTCACCTGACCTGAGTTACTTGACGTAGCCGCTAGGATGACACAGTTTTTTTTGACTGGTTACTTTCATCCATGCCTCATTTGTCCCCAGTTATTTATTGCTGTTTTTGGTTCCGCTGGTGTAATTTTCCAGCGATGTTAATGAGGACACTCGGGCAAGGACATTTCAGAGGAATTTTCCAAGAAATGTATTACCTTTCCTTCCCACGCTGGCTGTACAACTTAAGACGACACAAAAATCAATGTCGTGTCATATTTTGCATTGCGGTGCAGAGTTAAAATATGAATAATTCAAGGCCGTTGTATGACATTTCAGAGATAGCATGTAAAGTTGAAATTAAAAGTATTGTGGCACATTATTAATTAATTAATTAATTACCTTTTTTTTTTGGGGGGGGTGTAATTCAGCATATTGTTTTTTGAAAATTATAAGGATGAGCATATACGACCAGTATACTGATCAATTAATTTACCTATTTTGAATCCAATTGACATCGAGATCACTTTGCGGGGATAAAATTGCAGGCAAATTGCCAAACAGAGGCACAAAGAAACTGAAGGTGGTTGCACAACTTGCACTATAGGCCTGGCAAGTCAATAGCAATTGCTTGCAGCTAACCCCAAAAATGGCTGTAAAATTGGCCTTAATTGATATTCAGCGCACTGTGTGCTGGGAGACAGTAGCTGGAGCCCTGTGTGTGGATGGTTACGTTGAGGGCTGGCAGCAGGGTGAATTTAGGGCAGAAGTGAGAGAGTTAATGGCAGAATTCAGCTTTATGGGGCCTGTCCACTGGGCCTCACCATCATAGACAGAGAGAAAGGGGTGAGATTATGGGGTTTATAACCAACTATTGGGGCCTTTCCCCATTTCACACAAGATTACCCCTGAATACATGGAGTGGTGATGTGACTGTGGAAGAGGGTGAATCCTCTGGAGTTTGGGAACAGGTTTACTGCCCCTGATAAGGGTGCTTCTGATGGCTGTTTTCAGTCGCTCTCCGTCTGGCTGCCCCAAGTGGAGGCCATCTGATGTGACGATGATCAACGCTTCCCTGAAATCATCTTCGTTTCTTTGCATTTTATTGTCTTTTTTGGTGCTAATGTGCTTTGAAACATGGCTTTCATCTATTTCTCCAGTGAAATCATGTGACCACGGCACGTTACCTTGGTTTTACCTTCATACAAATGCTTTCGCGAACGTATATATTGTGTCACTAGAAAACAAGGATGAATTGGTGCGATTTTTGGTAAAGAGCTTTTTGTTTCCAGAATATTTACTAATCTCTCCGGGTCTTTAATTTCTTTATTCAGACTTAATTTCTGAACAAATAATCTAAACATGTTCTTGTGGCTTTGTATCGCTTATATGAGGTGTGGAGAAAAAGATCTTCTTGCTATGCTCTTGGCCACATAGGGGATTAATGTTGTTTTCAATTTGTTCATCTTTATTATTCGTACTATTTGTCTTCTAATTGTAATGATGTATTTTTTTAACCCTTGAATTTTTTTATGTTAAAGTGTTATTTGTAACTTCGTGATGCAACAGTGTACTGTTCCTTCACGCATTTCCCGTTTGCTACAGTTGCTGATTTTAAGGTTGAAAGACATGTATTAATAGGAAATTAATGGGCTGAATTTTCAAGATTTCTGCAACGTGAGCAGGTTGCCACCGTACAGTCTTCACATAATGACCTTCTGTATGGGAACGCGGATGGCACTGTTGGAGTAAATTCACAGTGTTGCTTCAAAGCAATGGTGATGCAATGGCAAGAGAGTATGTGAAACTGTAATTCCAAGACCGATGGGGGAATTCAAAAAATGATCAAATATGTGAGTGAAGAAGGAGTGAAGGTCACTGTTGAAGACTAATCTGGTTGCTTAATCAAATTTATGGTGCAAAAGGAAACCGGGACAAATGCTGCCAGTAAATGACAGCAGGCTATATCCCTGAAAATGCAGCATTGTCCCCATAGGCAGAATTCATAGATTGGCCAAGTGGTTGCGCAATAGGAACAGTTATAGGGTTCAGAATGTCAGCATAGTAACTGCTCTAGGCTTCAGGTATGTTCACAGCTCATTTTGCCAGGTGTTATGATCCAGACAAGGAACCAGAAGCAGAGACAAAGTACTCTCCAGTAGTGGGTTTATTGATGGTTATACAGTAATGACTGTCAGGTACAGATCCCCGAGCAGAATGACACAGTTCAATTCAAATGGCAGTTGGCTTAGGTATAGGACATGTCCGCACCAGGCCAGTAGTGTCCCAGGGCAGTAGTCAAATGGAGATAACCCTTGCAAAAGCAGAACTGTCAAATGACAGGTCTGGAGAGTTTAGCAGGAATGCAGTCCCAGTCTTGATGTTCGCAGAAGGCTTGTGATGTGTTCCTAATAAACTGGGCAGAGGAATAGAATGAAGACTGGTTAACTGGAATGCAATCTCAAACCAGGAGACCGAGAGAGAAGTTGGGAGCTTGTTCCCGTTAGTAAGACTAGGAAGAGTACTTCCTTATTTAACTATCGTTACAGGCTACAAATAATTTCTTAAGACGATAAACTCTTAGACAGGGAAGATACTGATTGGTTGCTTGAGTGCATATAGCAAGTGACAATCCAGCAACTAGCACACTCAAAGCAATGAGCTATATATGCCACAGACACATAAGGGAATGGAGTAGCCTGGAATCCATCCATATCAAGCTTTGGTCGCTCCCAATGGTCACTTGCTTATATGTCTAGCCTCAGTCAGTAGGCCAGCGTTTGACTTTCAAATATTCGCACAAAATCCATGCGAGATCTGTGATTGGCTCACAGTCGCAAGGGTGCCCCCCCCTTTTAGACAGACTTGAAAATAAATAAAATACCACAGTTCTGCATTCAACGGAAGTCCCACCTTCCGGCTCGTGTTTGTATGAGTATTCATCTGAGTGGCAGCAGAGTCTCTGGGCAATGAACAAGCCGGGAGGCGGGACTTCCGTTGAATGCGCGAGCTTACTTGAAGCATAACTGTGGTATTTTATTATTTTTAGTGAAAAATAACCGCGTTTCTAAAGTTCTGAGGATACGAGTGGAAAAAGCAGACTTGGATTATTCTGGACGATGCGTTGGACGATGGTTTGAAAGTTTGTCAACGGACGTTTTGTGGTGTTTTCCCATTGCTACTGGGTGACCCATTTGCTTCCAGCAAAAAAGGAATTTGGATAATTTTTCAAAACTCTCCAGTGGCCATAAAGTTGCGCCAGGTGAAGAACAACTTCGTCCGTTCAAGAGATCTAATGGTGAGTAATTGACATACAAATTATAGTTTTTGGGTGGAGTATCACTTTAATCTAGCTGATGCAATCATGCCCTTCGAGCTATAGCTAATGCCAATTACAGTGAAATACGTTATGTAATTTTAGTATTATTTAATTTAGCCTTTATTATACCGGGGAATCCCATTGTAATAAACAAAATGCAGATATGGCCAAACATTATCCTGTTCAAAACCTAACAACCACTCCAAGAGTAAACGCAAGCAAGCCACAATCTAATTTTTAAGCTCATGCCAAATAACATTCACGAATGCCGTTGCTGGCCAGCTAACTCATATTCAATTGGTGGTTCTCGCCAAAAGGTCATCCAATCAGCCAAGAGCAGAAAACATAAATATTCATATATTCACTTCATTAGTGACGTAAGGGCTAAACGCTGGCTATACGACTGAGGCCAGACTGATATCAGTCAGTGACTGTTGGGAGCGACCAGCACTTGATATGTATGGATTCCAGGCTAGGAATGGAGAGCTCAAATGCATAACACCTGGTGGGGGAAGCACTCAGGATGAAAGAAAGTTCACACGAGGGTTGTGACACCCCGTTACTTAAACTTGCGTTGACTTCGTGCATCATTGAAAAATTTGGAAATGTAGTTTCACCTAATGGTGAAAGTACAAGAGCCATAAAAATCAATAAGGTTCCTCTTCCATGCACCAGGACCGTTGTCAGCTAAGCTGAAAAGATGCCCACTTAAACTGTGTGAGTTATCACATTTTTAAAAAATGAAAAGTTTGGCCTGGTGGTTCAAGAAGGAGGGTCATAGAGTCACCAGTGTCATATCTATACAGGGTGTTTCAAAAAAAGTATACCCAAGTTTAATCATCGAGTATACTGTACGGGAACTATGAATTTTATTTTAAGTGCTATGTCATTAAAAGAGTAAAACCAGCTCTTTCTAATAACATTTTGCACTTAAAATAAAATTCATAGTTTCCGTACAGTATAATCGATGATTAAAGTTGGGTATACTTTTTTTTAAACACCCTGTTCATCAGGAGCAATAACAGAAGATTTGACTTGAGTCTCATCAAAACTGAGTTATTGCATTTTTAAATGTGAAATGTGGCCCAGTTGTGGCACTACAGGAAACAGAAATAACTTCCTTTTTATGCACCATAAATGTTGAAAGCAAATTTGACATCATTCCCATTAAAGCTGTCCAAGTTATAATAATTTCTAAAAATAAAAATTTTGTTTACAGGAGCCATTAAAGAAAAGGTCATTAGGTGACCAATATCAAAAATAGCCCTGCTCTATGCACCTGAGATGATCACAAGAAGTGTTATGTGATCAAACCATGTGCGTTATTATATTCGGAAATGTTACATTTTGGCTGAGGTGTGGTGCTACAGCAAACCTAACAGAGCCACCACAATAAATAATTTCTGGCTTTAAGAATTAGGAATGTTGAAAGCAGATTTTACCTGATTCCCATTATAGCTGTTTGAGTCATTACAATGTTTAAACAGGAAAAGTTTAGCCTGGTGGCGGCACTAAACCAAAGGTTATAGGGTGACCAATATCCAAACTAGCGCTTCCCTATGCACCAGAAACAACAAGAAGTGTGACATCATTTCAATTGAACTGTTTGAGTGATTGCATTTGAAAATGAAATATAGATTCTGACCTGGTGTTAGTACTAGAGAAAAAGTCATAGAGTGACACAAAACAATAGGGTTCGTCCATTATGTACCAGGAATGAGCACAAGAAGTTTCCCATTAAAACTATTTGAGTTACTGTGCAAACGTGAAGATTTTCCAGAGGCAGCAGCTTCCAAGGCAAATCTGTAATTACCCCGCACTCTCTGTTCGGGGATGTATAAATTGAAGTGCTGAAGAAAAAGAGTAATTTCGATGTGGAATAGCTTGCCTGACCATATTGTTGAGGCAGAAACCTTGGGAATTTTCAAGAGTAGGCTTGATTTAAAGCTAGATACCATTGAGTCATTGAGTATCTGAAGTGATATATTCACAATAGTAAAAAGAAACTGGCGAGCCTCGTTGGGCTGAATGGCCTGTTCTCGCCACTCATGTTACGTTATTGTTAAAAGTGAATGTGCCTGTACACTAGAGAAGGTAGCAGAGCATAACTGGTGAATGCAGGAAGTAGGGGTGTCGAAAAGATCCTGTTATGATATACACCGTAATATACAGTGTGAGAACTAAAGAAAATGAAATGGCTTGTCATGCCTTTGGCTGCATAGGAGAGGATTCAACAGCTGCACCAGCAGCACGTCGCTCGCCAGCCTCCCATTGCTTGTTTGCTGGTCAGATTATGTGGTTTCGATCTAGAGGAATAAGACAGTGGTCAGGCTTACTGAATGCAAAGGAGGGCTATAAAGGTCACATGGAAAAACTGATGCAGCTAGGATCATGCAGCGAATTCCTCTTGCTGCCTGAAAACAAGAACTCAAGCGGCATCTTTCATGTGCAGTATAGTCTTTGCACTGTTTCTTTCAATATAGTTCACAACCATAATTAATCAAGGATCAGTTGCCAGGCTTTCGCATTCGGTTTTATTTGTTTAGCTAACTTTTATTCCTCAATAAAGGTGGAAAATAAGCCAGAACATAAAATTATATATTATATATCAAAATACTATTGCTCACTCTACACTCTCTCTTGTTCCCCCCCCCTCTCTCTCTCTATCCTCCTCTCTCTGATACCTCTTGCAGTCAGTTCCCACATCGACTGAACAATGTGGCAGATTAACATTCCATTTCCTTTGAGAGGAGAGAATGCTGTTTTCGTATGATGCAGTATTTCTGTGAGTACATGTGTCGGGCCCTGGTATGTAATCACTATGCCACTTTGATTGAGTGGACATAAGATTTAATTCAGTGCTCTTGTTCTTATCTACCATAATGTGGCACATTTTTGCACAATGTTGGCAGATTCACACGTACACCTGGCCAAGATAAAGGGGAGGATAAACATACAGCATGGCCTGCAGCTAAATATGTTTTCTGCAGTCATAACATGAGGCTAAATAGACAGGTCCACATTTATTATCATTTTACTGACCCCGTTTAATCCCACTGGTCACATTTGCGACTGATTTTTAAAATTTTTTTTTTATTTGTAGAAGCTCTAAAAGTGTTGTCGTTGACCTTGGGCAAAAAATGCAACATTGAACATCGCCATCATGAAATCAAAAAATACATAAAGTTTATGTGTTAGGGAGGTCTATGGAGTAAAATGCTCGCATTTACATTGCAAGGAAAATTTTGGGATTAAACGGGTTAATTGTGAAACATGTACAGTATTATTTTGTTATCTTCAATGATCACAATTATCCCACGTTTACATTCATTGTTATTATGAGACGTATTTATCATTTGTCATTTAATTTTTGTTTTATTTTGTTTTGTCTTTCCTTTGCTTTGGTAACACAGATGTATTGATTTGCCGTGCCAATAAAGCAAATTGCAATTGAAAAATAAAAAATTGGAATTCAGAGGGTTAGAGGGAGAAACAAAGAAAGATTTGAAGTCATGGCTGGAGGCAAACATCTGGAAATAAATACATGGTATGAATGGAAAAGAGAGAAGTGGATGAGAGGCCTACGTGAGTGTTTTCATGTTCAGAGGAGGCTCGGTGCCCCTTCACTAACTGGCATAGCACCACCCCCTTCCACTTGAAGCCTCAGCTCTAGCTCAACAGGAAAAGAGTACAAGAGTATGACCTCAGAGAAAACGACTTCCTGAGTGATCTGTAGCTAATATTATGTATCACAATAATCAAATGAACAAATAATGCCTATTAATTTCTGTTCATTGCCCATGTTGCACAATTTTCATGGCTCCTCATGAAATTTGACGTGTATGTGGTTTTAATCGCACAGAGATCGTATAAAAGTGATTGCTATTTCTCTTGCCGGGACTTTTACATCTCAATGGCTATTAAAAAGAATTGACATTTTCAATATTTTCCATTCAGGGTTTGGTTTCAGAAGTAGAGAGGTACAGTCAAGGGGCTGGAAATGAAATCCATTTGATAACCAAGTGCAATGGCCCAACTGGCTAAACAAGCCAGCTTCTGTGTTTGTACTGTGTAAAATATTGTGCTTGTCCCCAATGAGCACCTTTTTTTCAACACAGGTAATCCAGTTCAGCTTTTCATGACATCACCCTTATAAAAATGTACTGTACTACAGTTAACTATAGTATACTACAGTAAAATTGATGTAAACTATAGTAAACTACACTTTACTATATATAGTAATATATATAGTATTTATATATAGTAAACTATAGTTTGTTGCAAATATACTATAGTAATTGAAGATCATTGCTATAGTTTGCTATAGTGGAGTTTGACTTTTGTGATTTATTTTAGTATCACTATAGTAAACTACAGAGTTATTATAGTATATCTATAGTAACTCCGCAAAAAATACCATAGTTACTATAGAAAACTATAGTATTTTTACTGTAGTATTTTGTGGTAATTTTTCATAAGGGCAGGCCTGTGTATGCCTGAATTCACCCTTCACTCCATGAATATGGGTCTGTCAAATGCAGCTGCTGTATTCAAAACAGTGGAGCTTCAAGCTTATTTTAAATTCTAGTGGAGATCCTGAGGTTTCCCACAATCTCAAATATGTCCTGCTGAATTACTGGAAAATGTGTATAAAACGATGTACATGATTCAGATATTTCCATTTAATGTGATGCTGTGGCCATGAAAACATGGGGTTCCAGGTTTGCATATTCATTCAATATAAATGTGATGTAGCTTCAGTGGGCACTGTAAACAGAATCATTGCCCTGCAATAAGAAGCAAATGCTTTTACGGGCTTTGAATATTCTTAAGAGGAAACTGACGTGAAAAGCTGAAGTTTAAGGGGTTTAGAAATAAATTCAGTGCGTTGCCACCAAAATCACGTGTCACGCCTTGTGTTTCCATTCTTACGCAACCCCACTTCCTGCTAGCAGGTTTGAGAGTTCACTTAAAGGCCAATGTCGGGTTTACATCAAGGGGTTCTCACTCTCTCCAGTCACTAATGCTCCTCTGCTCTTCCCCTCACTTAGTCTCGCAATGGACATTTCACCATACTGACCCAGTGTATCGGTTTGACTCTGAGCACCAGTGAAAGTAGCCTGGTAAAACCAGACCCTGCTACTTCGCTTTGCTTCGTTCACAGAGTCTGGGTAGTCGTCATTGACAAGTGTTTACTTCCTGGTGGGTGGGCGCTTGTCAGAAGTTTAAAATCATTGGTGTACCCGTAAACTAATCACTAACGTTTGGCGATGACGTATGTCATGCGCCGGCTCAGCCGCCTAGTACTTCCGCTGTAAATACAGTCCTTCATACCAGGAATGCAGCGAAAACAAACTGATCAGTACATTAAACTTAATACTGTACCCATACATATGTCCATCTACCAAATTTTAGCCTTCACTCATTCACTTAAAAGAACCAAAGGTGCTCTTTCTGTTCTCCTTGCAAGAAACAAACTGTTGAGCTATCATTTTTCCTGCAGATACTGCTGCTGTTAAAAAAAACGTAAGAGACCCGAAACCAACAGCAGAATCGGCGAGAATAAGGCATTATTACATCAGGACGAAATCTGTGTTGACACGAAAACTGAACTGTTAACCATACTTGCGCAAACATCATACCGAGCTCACTATCTAACTTTATAGCAACACAGTTTGGCTCTAAGCGTTTGGCTGTCTCAGACAGCCATTTCATTCATAGATAATGACAACATAACACTGAGACAGCGAATAGGTCTTGTGACATGAACAAAAACACGGCCTTTAAAAAGTTCGCTGCCAACCTAAATAGTGCGAAATTCGAGGGCAATGTAACACTAGAAGCTACAAGCTAGCTGAGGTGGTTCGGCTGTCTCTCACAGAGATGAACAGGGTGCCTATTTCATGATGGCTATTAAGTAGATATGACGATCTGTAGGGAGTAGCGCGACAACATCATTTCCATTCAAAAAACGAACCTTGTTGTGTCTATAAGTCGCTGATACCCGGGATTTTCTCCACGACAGAGCGAATGGCCTCCAATGTATCTATGTCCGTAGCCATTGTTGATTTCGGAGACTGCAATTTCACACTCGGCGCAGCAGCTACATCATGGCTCTCAGCCACGCCTTCTGTTCGTTGGTTGGTCCGGCGTACTTTCTGCCGAGGTAACCGGGGCAGAGCTCCGAGTAATCAGACTGAGTACTGAAGCGAAATGAAATTATGCGGAAGTACGAAGGCTGGCGGAGTCAGGCTATGGTGAAAGTGCACAGAGATCAGGAATTCTGGAACTGGACTCAGGTGTGAAGATGGATCTGGTTCATTATGCCTAAGCGGCACAGCAGGAAGTCACAATACAGAATACAATACTAAAGAACAAGAAAGCAAGATTCCTGGAATATAATACTAGTAATACATATAACTGGGACTATAACAACAGTTAAAGAAAAGAACAAGGAAACAAGGCTCCTGTATAATAATTAGAGCGCTGATGAAACTGACTAAGTGCAAAGCTGCGATTTATGAAGAGAGAGCAATGCCACTGACATAACTAGCAAAAGACGCGGTGGAGTGTGGAATGCGGTCCGGGTCTTAATAGGCTGATGATTGAGGGCTCTGAGGGCGTGGCGTTTACACCGAGTCTCACCGCTCAGTGCTACTCAGATTCAGGGGGCAGAATACAGGCATACTGGTTGATCTTTCACCTCAACAAAAGCCCAACACTGTGGTCCGCCCTTATTATTTGAATAAAGGATTCAGACAAAGTCTCAATATTCACCTTAAGGTCTTTAAATATTTGGACTGAGACGCAAGTTTAAACGTACGTAAATTAATTCACACTCAGTTCACTTTGTGCCTTCAAATGACATCGAAGACCATCTGCTTCACTCTGATGGTACGTTGTACTGATATCCATATCAAGTGAACTGCATTTACAATTCCAATTCTGAAATAGTTGGGACAAAGTATAAATTGTGAATAAAATCAAAACGCAATACTTTCAAATCACACCAGCCAGTATTTTATTCACAATAGAACAGAGATAACATAGCAAATGTTGAAACTGAGAAATTTTACAATTTTATCCACGAAATGAGCTCATTTCAAATTTGATGGCTGCTACAGGTCTCAAAAAAGTTGGGACAAGGGCCTGTTTACCATGGTGTATCATCCCCTCTTCTTTTTAACACAGAGTGGAGGCATCTGGGCATTGCGGAGTCAAGTTTCTTGAGTTTAGCCATTGGAATTTGATCCCACTCTTGTTTAATATAGGCTTCCAGCTGCTGGAGAGTTTTGGGTTCCCTTTGACGGACTTTTCGTTTAATTATGTGCCAAATGTTCTCAATTGGTGGAAGATCAGGACTGCAAGCAGGCCAGTTCAGCACACGGACTCTTCTACTACGAAGCCATGCTGTTGTAATAGCTGCTGTATGTGGTTTTGCATTGTCCTGCTGAAATACACAAGGCCTTCCCTGGAATAGATGTCGTCTGGAGGGGAGCATATGTTGCTCTAAAACCTTTATATACCTTTCAACATTCATGATGCTTTTTAAAACATGCAAGTGTCCCACATCATATGCATTAATGCATCCCCATACCATCAGAGATGCTGGCTTTTGAACTGAACGCTGATAACAGGAGGGGTGGTCTTTCTCCTCTTTAGCCTGGAGGACACGACACCCATGATTTCCAACAAGAATGTCAATTTTGGACTCGTCTGACCACAGAACACTTTGCCACTTTGCTCCATTTTAAATGAGCCTTGGTCCTCAGAACACGGCGGCGATTCTGGATCATGCTCAACAATGGCTTCCTTTTTGCTTGATAGAGTTTTAGGTGGCATCTGTGGATGGCAAGGCAGACTGTGTTTATAGACAGTGGTTTCTTGAAGTATTCCTGGGCCCATTTAGTAATGTCAATGACAGAATCATGCCGGTGAGTGATGCAGTGGCGTCTGAGGGCCCAAAGATTACGGGCATCCAGTAAAGGTCTTCGGCCTTGTCCCTTCCGCACAAAGATTTTTCCAGTTTTTCTGAATCTTTTGATGATGTTATGCACTGTCGATAATGAGACCTTCAAAGCCTTTGCAATTTGAAGTTGAGGAACATTGTTTTTAAAGTACTCCACAATTTTTTTTACGCAAGCCTTCACAGGTTGGAGAGCCTCTGGCCATCTTTACTTCTGAGAGACTCAGCCTCTCTAAGACATCCCTTTTATAGCCAATCATGTTACACACCTCATGCCAGTTAACTTAATTACTTGCCAAATGTTCTTTCAGCTGATTCTCTTATATATTAATTGTTTTTTCAGCCCTTTTTTGCCTGTGTCCCAACTTTTTTGAGACCTGTTGCAGCCAAAAAATTTTAAATAAGCTCATTTTGTGGATAAAAATGCAAAATGTCTCAGTTTCAACATTCGAAATGTTATCTATGTTCTATTGTAAATAACATATCGGCTCATGTGATCTGAAAGTCATTGCATTTTGATTTTATTCACAATTTACGCTTTGTCCCCACTATATCGGAAATGGGGTTGTAAATTAAAACCCTTTAAACTTGTGCCTCTGAACAAAAATGTATGGGTTTTACATTTTAGATTAAAAACATGCCTTTTCATTCAGTCTTGAAGTCAGGTATGATACTCAGATGGGTAAAGAGAGGACTGGAGCTGCAGAGTATTTTGGTGCGGCGTCTTCTATGGAATCACCTTTCAACAGCTGTGACCCCCAACTTTCCTGGTTTTGCTCTTGGTAAATGGGCAGAGTTGTTATTGTCACATGACTACAAATAGTACGTACTGCACATATTGTTTGCAAGTGGCCATACTGTGACACAAGACTCCAGAGAGGGTGTGGAGTCCCCAAGTGCCACACTGTTATCTGACGGCACCATCTCGCCACCATTATTGCCCCAAGATACAACAGGTTCATCTGACAGTGAGCCAGAACTTAAGAATGCATAATCAAATATTTCGGCAAAGTCTGGAATCAAAGGCACAAGAAAGGCCATTCGGTGGTGACCGGTTCAGCCTCGGAAGCAAGCAAACAGAACAAAATATTCCAGCATCAAAAAAACAAATGAACTTGTATCCCTTATAAAAATATCCTATCGTTATTTCTTAGTAATACTACGGTTTTTTTTGTCATAACTATAGTATTACTATAGTTTGCATAGTTTAACTAAAGTAGCACTCTAGCCATCACATTATAACTGTAGTATTACTGCAGTCAACAGTACCATGATATTACTATAGTCCACACAACTGTGTTGCTGTAGTTTGAATAGCTATAGTATCACAATAGTAATACTACACTATGGCGGAGAAAATACCATCCATTTACGACAGGATAACTATAGCATGGAACTATAGTAATTTTTCATAAGGATTGCCAGGTTTTATTCCAAGAATACTATCTTTAGTTAAATCAACACATAATTAAGCAATGACTTTTGGCCAGTGTATCTGTTTTCTGAACAGCAGTCCCATCTGCTTCAGTTCGAATGAGGCCGCTCAGGCCCCCCTCCGAAACGTGAAAACATGTACACTATCAGTCGAAAGTTTTTGCACACCTGAAGATCTTGTCAAGTCTTTATCTTACATGTATGTTTACAATAAAGGAATCACTGGAACCCAATACTTGTTTATTACAAATAATAATCTTAAAAGAAAAATCCAAAAGGAATCCAGCACAGGTGATTGAAATGATCAGATCGCTGTCAACCCCCTGAAGCTGCTTGGTAATGAGCAGATCGTTTGAGTCACCTGAGCTGGAGCAGGGAGAGATCTAACACATGCAGGACAGGTGGTCCTCCAGGAGAGGTTTGAGAAGCACTGGATTAGACCATCATTACTGATCTGCTGAAATACTGACAAAATGACTGATCTTGGTTTTTCTTAATTTCTTTTGTTACATACATGGTTTATACATTGGGCTTCAGTTTTCCCACCTTTCTGTTATATAACTAATATGAGACCCTTACACAAGAACAAAATATAAAAAATCGTAACAATTAGAGAAAATATTGGGGTGTGCAAACACTTTTGACTGGTAGTGTATTACTCAGGGTTGAAGAGAAGGCAGTACATGAGGAGAAAGGTAAACTGCTGCTCCTCTCCCGGCCAGCTGATGATGAAGAGCCGGCACTGTGTCCCTGCTTTGGCTGGTTAGACAGACTCATGTCTTCCCTTCTCTCCCTCTATCTGATTCATGGTGTGTCTCTCCCTCTCATGAACTCCCTCACCCCCATCCTCCCCTCTCTCTCTCTCTCTCTCTCTCTCCATCACACATACACGAACGCACACACAAAACCTCGCAACAACACATTTAATCGGAAGGCAGCTCAGGTCTCTGACTGCAAACCATGTGAGCAGGATGTGGTCGCCCGTGACAACTAAAACCAGGCCGATGAGGTACGGTTGAGACTGAGTCAAATGCATCCACGACAATTAAACAACATTCTTCCACACTTTATGTGTATCCATGGGTTCACACTCTCAGACCATCCCACACGTGGAAGTGCAGTGATTCAAGATGTAGTTGTGACTGTTTTTCTTTGCTTGGTATTCATATATATTTCACCGAATGGAAAATAATTAGGATGCAATGTTTGCATTCGTTGGTACTTTTCAATCCATAAGCTCAGTAATTATGCTCTTAAATATGATAGAACTTCCTGTAAAAAGCTAGCACTTGGAGAAAAAAAATGCCCCCGGAGGCAAATGGCAAAATTCTCAAAATCCTCGGTGTTATTCAGAGTTAAATAGGGATAGAAATAGAGTGCCAAAACACTGAATGAAGTACTGGCGGCATAACTGCACTTTTCATGTGAGGCAGGTACATTAATTTCTTTCAACCTTCAAAGGCCCAATTGGATCACTGGAGCCTCGAAGTACACAGCGTCCTCAGAAGGTACAATGTGTACGTGAGAAGAATAATATCAGAACACTCAGAAGAAGAGGGAAAATGGGGACTGGCACTTTCTCCACAGTATAAGTACAGGCTAAGTTGTCCTCTTACAATTGTATCCTTTGTGATGATGCTTATTTGGTGTTGAAGAAGATATTCATTTGGTATATTTTTAACACTTAGAGTGCCAAATGCAGCTATTGCTGCTCAATGATGTAAGATATCAAAATCAAAGCTGTTAAAAACCTATCATGTGGTGACTTGCTCTGCGGGAGCTCTTTTAAACAAGTCGCCAAATGATAGGTTTTCAACAGCACAAGATAATTAAATTTATGTTTTAAAGGTGTCATCCCACGGGAAACCGAGTATAACGTGTTCTTTCTGAAGTTCCATCGGTCAACATGAGTTGCGTATGCATGCTGCGTGTGAACATGAATATCAACCCCCACTCTGTGTAATAGCAAATTGAAAAAAAAATAGACGGAAAAACGGGCGAATCAGAAAAGCTCAATGAATCTACGTAGGTTTGTGAATTATTATTAATGGTCTCGCTGTGGTCTCGCCCACTTTGACTTGTGACCGCCCACCAAATCATTGGCAGCCAGCAGGAAGTAGCATTTTGAAGAGAGTAGATATTGAGACAGACTGGTTCTAATCCCGGGAGGAGAGTCATGCAAGTAATGGGGGTATTGGTGTCGCCCATTCTTCTTACCACCTGAACAGTCACGTTTGTGAAAATAAACAACATTGAGTAACCTATTGCAACAAATATGTATCAATCAAAGCCATGCCTTTTTATGCTTTCACACCAAATGCGAAACAAATTTTTTGCAGGACAGATTACATTCAAAGTCCATGCAAAGACGCGAATAAGAAACGCGTGTATTCGCGTCTTTGCATTGACTTTGAATGTAACCTGCGGTGCAAAAAATTTGTTTCGCGATCGGTGTGAAAGCAGCTTTAGTCTTAATTACCGGCGGAGTCTCCTGGCAGCACACATTCTCCTCCTCTGTGGGCATTCAGGCGCAATTACTGCATGTGCACCTGACAAATAGGTAGGTTTGTGTGTTAGGCCTATGTAATAATTGGTAGGCTATGACATGAGCTAATGATCTTCGGGTGGTCAATGGTAGCCTGGAATTCGAGCCATAATGCAAGCAAATTGACATGTCTGCATCTCGGTCAACTGCATCTAGCGGCGTGCAGTGTCTTCAGGTAATCTGGGAATAGACCAGCACTAGGCCAGCTACCGGGAAGATTGCCAAGGCTGTTGATGGTGTAAAGAAACAACCCTTTATTTTAAAATGTTTCCCACAGTTTAGTGCAACGTGAAAGGCCATGATGACCATCGCGACAAACGTTCGCCTCTTGAAGAAAATCGAAGTTGACATGCAAATATTACCATTCTGAAACGTTCATCGATAAACGTTTTGGTAGCGGTTCTTGTGCTGCTTCTGTTTCCTCCTTGGATTCAGGATCAAACACGTAGGGCTGTATCTCTGAGGCCATTGACAGCAATTTAGAAATCCGCACTGTGAACTTATGTCTATAACAACTAATCAAATGGACAGAGAAACGCCTCTCAATACAGCTGTGGGGGGGCAGTCAGTTAGCCAATCAGAGGCAAGTTAATTTACATACAGAATATTCATGAGCAAGAGGCGCAATCCTGTCGCTTCTTCCCAGCCATTTTCTGTACCAAACTAGAACAGAGTGAAGTAGGCCAATCAAAGCATTTTTTTCTCCAAAAACTGCTTGCAGGCGATTCAATAACTCCAGAGACCATAACAAAATTAATGAAAAAGGTGTGAGATGACACCTTTAAAAACATTTATTTCAGCACTCTAAGGGTTAATATTCTCTTTTTTTGTAATTTTGTGATACGTTTTTGCACAATAAAGGCAACAAAGAGTTAAGTAAACACGTCACATGTAAATAATAAATATCCAGTTAAACTTAACCTATTAAGACAAGCCCTGTCCATATTTAGGAGAAGTGAAGTATTCAATTGATTGAATGGAGATTTTATATTTACACATTTTTTATTAATTAATGCATATTTAGGCTTCACGTTATCTCACCTTTCATGTATTTTACATTTTTCAGTGCCTTTTCAGAGCATGTGACCATGACCAAGTTTTATACCACAGCAAAGACCTCAGTCAATTCATGGATTATAGTAGCTTTATTCTTATTCTTCAAGTGGTAAAAGTATTACATCGTCTCAAGGGATGTGTGTGTTCGTTACGTTTTACTTTTCCAATCAATGCATAAATAAATGATAAAATTTCTGGCATTGTGGCACTTTTGAAGAGATGGCTCTGTGTATTCCACTGTCCTAAAGGGTACTGGTGACCTCCATTTCAGGTCACAGTGTTAAAACAATGTAAGGAGAAGAAGAGTTGAAACAGGGTCCAGTAGACTTTTGAACTTTTCCCCTCAGTAGCATTGTCACTATGACTCTGCAACATTGCAAAAATGCAATGCATACTACTGGCAGGATTCTTGGTTGCTATTTGAGTTGAAACTCAGGCTAATAGTGTTTACTTCAACGAGATGTATGTTTTGCTCAGCGCCACTAATTTCCTCCCAGCTAATAATTTCTCATTCCTACAACACTCCTGGAAAGTTAGGATAAACGTTCCCAAACAATAAATTTGTCCAATTTCCCATGTATCGCGCGAACATTGTTTTTAAGTTGCAGGGAGCATTGCAGGAAAGACCTTGGGATGTTATGACTCTGTTCTATTTTGTGTCGCTATTTGAAATGTCAGTTGAATGTTGGATGGTTGTTCATTCATTTAATTGAAGAGGTTAGGGACTGAAGTTCAGTGAGTCTGACATTTCAATGGCTGCATTCTGTTCCTTACGCAAAATACATCCCCTATTGTGGTTACGCCTGATTACCACCACAGAAGTTTCCGCTAAGATTGTATGGGACATGCGCGGAACATTTTATTCAATGACATAAGCAGAACCAAAATATGAACAATGCATATACTCTTAGGCGCAAAAAAATTGAAAATTAAAACAGATATGAAGTCTCATGTGCTTCAGCACTCTGCAAGCACTTTTCCTCATCATCAGTGGCTGTTCCCGTTTTGTAGAAACACAGTGGAGATGCGTAACTCACATATGAAAACACATTGCAAAAAGATCTACCGAAATGGTTATAGTCTTGAAGAGAGACTAACAATTTAACTTTTTCCTATCAAGCACAAAAAATTAGCTTTTTAAAGTTTTTTGCTCAACAAGTGAAATTGTGTAACGCCACCTCTCCTGTGATCTGGAAAAACCTAGTACATTTGTCACTTTTGGGAGAAACTGAGTTTGAGCCTCTTTTGCAGTAATTAAGAGTGGTGAAAATCTTAATACACTAGCTATTAGAGATTTGAACTGTCTAGATCAAGTTTCTATTATTATTATTTTTTTGGTTAGGAGAAGTCCAGAATCCAAAGGTTTTTGTTCAGTTGCAAGAATCCTTGCCACTGATATATTCACTAGGTTTTTCCAGATCACAGGAGACTTGCAAGAACTGAATTGAGTAAATAATGTGTTAGAAAAAATATTACAAATAAAATTAAGAGTTCAGAGATAGAAGTTAAGTCTTTTTTGCGGTGGCATTTATACGGAATGAAAATCTTAGGATCAAAACATAGCACACTTCTCACAAGAAATACTGATTAAGTTTGTGGAAATTCAATTTAAAAACCCAAATAGTTTGCTGTACTAAACCATGTCATAACCGATTCCCTTGGAAAAAAATTCTGTGGGTAAATGTAATGGTCTTGTGTTGACCTTCTTACGATAATTTCTTTCGTTAGTATGCGTGTCTGTTCTATCAGGAAGATTTTCCATTGGTTTCTGTGGTGTGGGGCACAGTACAGTTTAAAAGGTAAGCTGGTATTTTGCAAGCAACGTTTCCTCATTACTGTAGAATTTCAACAGGAACATGCATGCTCAACTTCAAGATGGGATCCTGTCACTTCTAATATCTACTTGCCTCCTCTGTCCGCCAGTTCCATGTTACTGAGCTCATAGTCATCCCATTAACCCAATCCCAAACCTCACTTATATCCCTGAACTCTGGCATGTCCTGCGCGAGCACCATGCCTTCTCTGCACTCCCACATGCAATCTAGCGCAAGGAAACCATCTTAGACCCAGGCTCGGTCAAGATAACAACTCAACTGTGGTAGCCTTAGTTCCCCTTTATGCAGCCAAAATGTTGGTGGCCCTGTTTCCTCTTTCCTTCTCCTTTCTTCTGCTGTGGTCATATGCCCATCTAGAACTCTTCACCTCACTGCTGTCGGCAAACCAGCAGACGTCAAAGGAGATGGTCGGAAGGCTCACCGCTGACCCTGATGTAAGAGATATTTTAGGACTTGACGAGATTAAGTGGTGTAGTTATGTCACTTTAAGCCCTTTAGGTCCAGGCTGGTTACTCAGCATTAGCTTAGCACCTTGAATACCCCCCTTCTGTCGTTGGGGCATGAGTGTATGCTAACGGGTAAATGAGTGCCATTACTGTGGTTGCTAAGAAAAACGTGACATTCTGTAAACAGAGTGATGCATTTACTCATTCCTATTCACTCTGCAGACTTCTGCAAATGAAGGGTTGATTTCCAGAAGTGTGCAAGTCCGTTTTTGTCTTTTTAGAGAAATGAGAACTTAAGAATTTGACAACTTGTGGGGATCATGTTACAAGTGTTAAGCTGATGCACATGTAATGAAACATCAGAAAAGATGTCTTAAAACATATTAAGAGACCTCATAGCCTTCTATCTTGATTCTTGGCCCAGATAATTCAAACACCAGTCTGCGGACTTGAGTATTTTTAGAAGCAAATGCCTCAAAATGACAAAAATTTAACTTGATTTAAAAAATCAACAGCATTAAATCTTTTTTCATAGTACTAAAACAGTGCATCTTTTTGAAAACAATACACACCACTTTCTAATCATCATCATCATCAACCTTTGCGGGCACAGGGACCATATACACAAACGGGAGAGAAGGGACGCAAACGGGAGAGAAGGGACCCAAACGCACAGGCTGAGTAAAAAGATAAAGACTTTTAATAAAACTGGTACAAACCACAAACGAGGGGAGCAGCGGCACAACACAACAGGGCTACAATTTCAGAATGCAGAATCTTAAATACTATACACTTCACCTCCACTTCAACGAGCAACAGGTGTGGCTCGTTGAAGTGGGGGCGAAGACAGCAGGAGGGGGAGGGACTGCAGGGGAGAACCATCACAGTTTCTGGCTGCTTGGGTCTTTTTATTTTTTTTTTTTTAACTCTTTTGGGTTGAGTCCACACACACACACACACACACACACATACTGGCCTGTAGAGTCAGCCATTTTGGTTAGGTAAGAGAGCTACAGTGGCCGCTATTGGCCAACCAATTTTCTAAGCGATGCTTTGATTGGTTAATTGGACTTATGTACTTGTAGAAGTTTTAGACTGGACTTGGTCACCACTAGAAGTAGCTTCGTAGGGAATGTCCAATTCACTGCTCATTTTATATTGTATTTGAGTGCTTCTTGCCCAAAATGAGCATATGTGGCTTATTTCTCATCAATGAAAGAATGGATTTGTAGTATTATCTGATTTTTAATGAATATGGACTTGAGCACTTATGGAAATAACCCCTTCAAATGGTTTTACATCAATGGGTCAAGTAGAGCCACTATTTTTGGTAGTTTGTAATGCATATCTCTATCTGTGGGTTGCTAAGACAGTTTGAATGTATGCCCCTTAAAACAGATCAGTAATACTGAAAAGGCCGTGTGAGACTTTCCAATTGGAAAACTGACATTTCCAATAAAGACGTTCTGGTACACCTAAAGTAAACAGCATGAGGAACCTGACCAGCCCTTTCATAATTTGCAAGTGATTTTTTTAATTCATTTGCATACCCTCATCCATGGAAATGAACAGTTGTTAGCCAAAGTTGTTCATGTGCTATCTGACCGGTACCACAAAGATTTACAGGCAGTTTCCGACAAGACAATAAAATCACATGCAGCTATCAAAAAAGCCCAATAACGATTCAGCATTTGTCCAGCAATTTCAAAATGGTTGACATTCTCTCACTCACAATATTGGCTTCTTACCAAGTTTATTTAGGACTTTTTCACTGTTGGGATATAAAGAACAATAAATAAATTAAAGCCATTACATCTTGAGGCCCTTTGTAAAATAGGCTTATTTATTTATTTATTTATTATTATTTTTTTCAAAATTCAGTCTAATTGAAATTGCATTGGTTTCAATCAATTACCAGTACTGAATGTTACATCAGAACTGGAATGTTCGATTTAGAATATAATAGTGACCCTATCTCTTCAAAGGTTGAGCAATCCTGTAGAGATGAGCTTAACCCTTGTTGCATAGTGGTTACTGAAGTCACAAAATCCACCCACCGCCCTTATTTGGCAAAGAAGGAAGAAAGAGGAAAAGAATCATGCGACAAAGGGTTAATTCTGGGAGCTGCGATCAGAGCAAGTCTGGCACAGGGCACCACCGCCTGCGTCAGCTGACTGAACTCATCTCCATGCAAAGGATATAATAACATGCTTTCCAGTGGAAAAAAAATGTTGCACTGTTAGCGGAAATGCACACGATTTATCTGCCTTTGGGCGTGAGTGCTTACAGTATTTCTTAAAAAAACAAACACTTGTACTTTGAAAATACAGGTTTATAAATTGTCATACGCGTGTAAATTATTCTCCTTTGGTTGGGTTTTGAAAATGACAGCAATGCCAACCATTTCAGATCCTCATCCACTCTGACTGTCACTGGCTAGTACCAGGCGGTCATCCTGTTTCCTGCCGAGGGAAGTAATGGTGGAGACAGGAGGGATGTGCACATTAATGTACTTTCAGTTGTCGACTGGATGAGGGAAGCGCAGCTTTCTCTCACTGAATGAGTATTATTTATTCTCTTTCCGATATACTCTAAGGACAGACACCACACAGTTCACAGCATATGGTCGACATAATTATCTTTTCTCCTGATGCAGTTAGTACCTGGATTTATCGAAATCCTCCTCGATTCATGTATTTTCATCTTCTCATTACACCTTTTACGATGTCAGTGCATTCATTTCCTGGGGCTAATATTTTTATGTTACACCCACAATAGATAAAACACAATGTACTTATCAGTGTGATGAAGGCGTGATGCAAGGGGGAACGTGATGCTTCTACATAATTCACACACTGAGTCACTGGCATCCACCACCGGTGACTCATCAGACTTCGGGCTGCGTTATTTTACGCCTCACTTCAGATGGGTTTATAGACAGTCACTGACCTCTAGTGGCTATGCAAGGTGATCGCATATCTTGTTTGCATGATCTACGTGGAGCAATACGGTTCCGTTTTCAAGATGTGCCAACACTCTGGAAAAACTCAGATTCAAGCGCAACATGAACAATTTCGGGCATTTCAATCACCATAGCCTCGGCCACGTACAATGCTATTCAGAATTCACAAGATCTCAGTTGAATTTTCTACCATAAGGGCATGAGTTATCCAACTCATCTCAAAAGCCATTGACATGGTTCGTGAATACTGGCCATGTCACTTTAAACATTTATATCACATAGTTCTGATATTCATTTCCTCACATGATCCTCCCATGGTACTGCAATGCACTACTGTTGAAGTTATTAACCAGAGTGAATATTTGCAGACTAACAACATTGCATCATATTGTGCATCAGTGCAGTATACACCAATCAGCCACAACATTACATCACCTGCCTAATATTGCGCAGGTACCCCTCGTGCCACCAAATCAGCTTTGATCCATCGAGGCATGGACTCTACAAGAGCTCTGAAGATGTCCTGTGGTGTCTGGCGCCAATAAGTTTGGAGCAGGTCCTGTAAATCCAACAAGTTATGAGGTACGGTGTCCACGGATTGGACTTGTTTGTACAGTACTTCCCACAAACGTTTGAACAGATTGAGAGCTAAGGAATTCGGGGGCTAAGACAGTGCCTTGCACTAGAAGTGTTCCTTGGACAATTCATGAACAAATTTTTCGAGGAGTGACAATGCACGCTGTACAGTAAAAAAGGGGCCATCACAAACTATTGACAGGGAAGGATGTAGGGGAGACTGGGTTCCGATGAGCCATGGGGACCAATGAGCCATATCTCTATTTTGCGATCAATCGATGACAGTGCTGCTTAAAATAAGCAAAATATTTGACCATTGACTGATGAGTCATGGGGATAAATGAGCCATATCACTATTTTGCCTATTTTAAACACCTTTGGCATCGATTGATCGCAAAACAGTGATAGGGCTCATTGGTCCCCATGGCTCATCGGACCCCAGTCTCCCCTACTTGGTCTGTGACGATGTTTATGTGGCATGTGCATAGACGCCATCTATGGGGGAGGGGCATGGGGTTTTATGCTGTGTGTGGTGGGCTAATTCAGCCCTTTCTGAAGTGCTGGCCCGTGAATTCCCAAAACAAATAGCAAAGGATAGGTTTTAACAACTTTGATTTGTCCCGTGCAACTGTGTTAGGTAACTTCTAAAATGAAAATTGTAGGAAGTCAACGCAGAAGCAGCGGTTCACTGATTATTAAATATTTTATTTTGCTGATTGCGTATCCTACTCTGCGCGGCTTCCGTTTCAAAAACACAGTTGACAGTTTCAGGGTTTCTATGGGCTATTCGTCAACTTGGAAGTTCCCTTGATCAACATATTGCAAATGAAAGCCATTTCATGACAGTACAAATTACTGTAGTCTAAACATATGTTTTTCATGTGAAAATCGGGATTTCCAAGTATATTGCTGTGTCAAGCGAAACTGTTCTCCTTCTCCATTTCTCCGAAGACGGCGAGTCGGATACGTAAATTAACAGATGACCAGTGAGTGCTCTTCATCTACGCCAAATGCGTATCAGAGAACTTCTCCGTTACGCATTTGGCGTAGATGAAGAAGTCACCGCGTATTCAAACGAATCTATACGTACTGAAAAGACAACCAACCAAAAACGAGTTGGGTTTCTTATTTATGCGTCCCTTTGGCTGTCAGATAGAATGCGTGCACATTTATTTTTCGCGCAGACTTTGTTTAAATCACAGCTAACCTGAACTGTGTAACACATTCGCAAGATTAGCAGGAATCATATTAAGCCAAGTAGTTGGACTGGACCAATATGAAGCAAGAATGTGCGATCCAAACTAAGTGTTGTATATGCACGTTAAAATAAAAACTACCCATACTGGAATTCTTATTTTATTGAGAGTGTACATTCGGACCGCGCATCGTAGTTGGCTGATGTACAACCCAATTCCAGAAAAGTTGGCGCATGATGAAAAATACTAATAAACTGGAGTGATTTTTTTACATTAATTCATTGAATTAGCTGGTGCTTGAAGCCAAAACGATTAATACATGAATGAATAATTCCTCAAATACTGGTCATAAAAGCGACTTTATTGACAGGTATGGGATTGGACTGAAACAAATGTAGGGGAGACCGGGTCTAGTTGTTACACTTTTTCTTTTAACGGCTGTAGGATTGACATTATCAGGTTTTTGTAATCAATATGCACTGTAAAGATATAAAGTTTATTAGACTACATGACTGATCTGTAGTAACCCCTATATTCTGCGCATGCGTAATTCTGGTGAGGAAAAAATAGACCCCTGTCACCTGTAACAAACTACCCCATATATGGGGTTGTTTGTTACAGGGGTGGGGATGGGGGGGGTAGTTTGTTGCAGGTTGTGGGGCATTTTGTTATGATAAGAATTTGCTTAAGTGAGACGTGTTTCCCACTTAAGTAGGTAAGTTAAGGGGGATGCCTTACTAATATTATCCCACAAAGCCACAGTAAGGAACCTCTTGAGTCATTCTCTAATGGCATTGCCACGTTTCGTTATTCGTTTGTAATTTCAAGGCATCTTTCTGAAATACAAAAAGGTAGAAAGTCATTCAGTAAGGTAATTTGATCTTGCCCAAGTTGTTACAGGTTTTGGGGCAAGTTCTTACTGTAACAACTTGGGTGTATCTGTCAGCCTATTGGGACTGTATGAAGGGAATAGTGTGGTTTGTCTTTATAGTGATACTGTGTGCTGTGATTTATCGTGTGCTGTGCTATGATTTTCTTTTTTTTTTTGCTTTGTTCACATGGGATAGCGATTTTGTTTGCGGTGCTGTGATTTTCCATAGATCAATGATTTGCTGTGACTTCTTAATAACACGATCGCCCGGTGCAGTGCTTAAATTGCCATTCCCAATACAGACTTCCCATTGGTAGGGCACAGATTGACTCTCAATTATTTTGCATGGACAAGTACCGGACAATTATTACCCAACCTATCCGCGAGATCGCGGGGCAGGAAGGAGGAGTATAAACAAGGAGGATGACAGACTTACCGGGGACCGGCGGGGAATACGAACAGGAACAAGCTACCAGCGTGGAGCAGTGACTGGTGGAGAGGCAGCAAGACGCAGACGAGATCCTGGGGCCGCGGAGAGTAGATCAACGTTCACAACTCCTTTGTCAAAGGGCTGTAAGCAAGCCTTCCTGGTTTATTGTCATCCTCCTTGATCGCTGTGTGAGTGACCTGCTGTGTATTGATTCCCTGTCTTGCTGTTCGAGGTGCACTTCCTGGATTGACGAGCCCACTTCATTGGACGAGCCATCTGAAGCTAGGAGAATCCGATGTTGGTGAAATTCAACGCTCACCATTGACAACATAAAGGAAAGTAAAATAGACTCTCTGAATCCCACAGTCCACATTCCATTTGTGTCTGTACACTGGCGTGGTGAGGATCTGATTCCTACTTTGCTCTTCGAGGTGCACTCGACTGCCGGTTCTGAGTTGGAGTAACTGACGTCATCGGAGATTCCCATCGTCGCTGGGAGGCTGCGCCGAGTGACGTCACACAGAGGACTTCACCCACTGAGTTTTCCTTCCTGGTCCACGCACCATTGGCCCTCCTCTGGTTACAGGCCACAGCCAGTATTGTGAACTGATTCTTTTTATTGGGACATTACCGAATGAAATTGTGTTTTATTTAACTTAATGACAACTATTTATTAGAGAATAAAGGTATCCTAATTTTTAAATTTAACTCTTGTGTGGTATCTTCTGTGTCTCGGGCATTGAGTAGTTTAAGGGAAGGAGTGGTCACCAGGTTACTGGATACGAGGTTACGGTACTGTGCTGCTGACATATCAACTAGTCCATCAGCAACCCTTTGCCATTGTCCCGACATTTTGAAATGTTCCAGTGCAATCTTTACATAGGTGTGTCATGACACAGTGGCTAATATCTTCCTCTCTCATAATCCAGAAAATCTTGGGTATGTATCAATTACACTTGATGTGAATCGAAATCTCCCAAACACCAAGAAAGTTACTTTTTCGAGCATTTTTCTGAAACACTAACCTGCGACTTTCGATGTACGTCCTTCTGTCATGTAAAGACGCAGGTCACCTTCGCGGAGCAGCAGGAAAAATTAGAGCGCCGTCTGCGTTTTATTATCGGAACTATTCAGAATGTAACAACATGGATGAGTAACAACTAGACCCGGTCTCCCCTATCAAGAGCACGATGACTTCATCAAATATTAACGACATTTTTGGCCTCCCCAATATCAAACCCAAGTTGGCGCCAATGGGTAGGTACAAAGTTAGAATACAAGGCCAATAATGACTAAGAAATTATAATGACAACGCCATTGGCTATTGGCTATATTTTATAATGGATGTGATATTGTAAGGATGGCAGTAGGCCAATCCAAATTCATGCAAAATTTACAAAAATTTCTCTGATTTCAATGTCTCATTTTTGCATTTTTTTTTCAGCCACGCATTTAGCCACAAAATTGCGCCTGATTTCTAAAAAAATGTTATTTGCATTCAAAAGAATACAACTGAAAAGGTAGAAATCTTAGGCCTGTCACACCATTCCGAACTCTCAGGTAAAAAATAAATTTCACCAACTATTTTATACAAATCTGCCGCTACATGGGTTCGGAATCTTTGAAAGACATCGATGTTTTACATCATCATTTATGTGTAGAGGAAAACGCTTGGTAATTTCAGGATGAAACGGTGGCGGGCGGTGGACAGAGAACAAGGAGGGCGATAAACATGTCTTTAAACTGCTTATTAGTCTTGATCTGTTTTCAGTCAATTTCCCTGGTAAAAGACACTTGAACTCTCCCCTCTCAGGTGTAGCTAATTGTCTTCGTTAAGACAAGAAATCAAACGTACCAGTTGAACGCAAAAAAAGAGCACCTTTTAATCTTTTTCAATTAAACGATCATTACGCACAGGTTTGACGACTTGCTTAGGATGTGACAAAATTTAACGCGGAAAATCCACAGTGGTCTTTTTTGTGAAGAGTTGCCTATCAAGGCAAGTGAATTAAACATTTTATAGAATTTATTATTCACTCGCCTAAACATTTCATTATAAGGGAAACTAACAAGTTGACCAAGAAAAATGGGTGCGTTCGAGCGCGTCTGTAAGTAAGCCGGCTGCGCGAGATTCCCGAAAAATTTCTCGAGAATCTTGCCGAAGTTGTGCGATAAGCCCTCCAAACCCCGCCACAGCTGCAGCCATCACAGGGTTTGGAGGGCTCATCGCGCAACTTCGGCAAGATTCGCGCTTTTTCGGGAATCCCAGAGCCGGTTAACTTGCAGACGCTCGAACGCACTTATGATTGAAATCGGGTCACTAAGCTCATCCGTTTCAAGGGATGTTTTCCGCCCCCCAGTTTTCCGTCCACCGCCCGCCACTGGGATGAAATGACCAATGATGATATCAAAATTAATTGGTTAGCGACTCTGACAATTAGGTTTAGCAGCTGTTGCTAATTAGCGAAGTAAACTGCGACAATTTTTTGTAGGCTAATTAAACATCGAAAGGTGAGTTTAGCAAAGACCCTTGATATCGCCGACGGCTTGCCAGCGGTAAATTTACTGTATAACATAAGAGGTACAATATTATACACATCTGTATAGTCAGTTTTCTGAATCACAATTTTTAATAAGATTGTTGTATAGATTTTTGAAGGCATATTGAACCGCTTTGAAAACGGTACATAAGCAGTGCGCTCTAAATAATTAACTAATTAATAATAATAGTAATAATAATAATAAAACCCTTTGCCGATGGCGGTTTAACAGTGAAGAGGATCAATAAATTTTGTAAGCCGCGGTCAATGCATGCATTTTGCTGATTGTGTGAAAAGTTTTGAAAGTGCCATTACAGAAAGATGAAACACTGCCAAAAAAAAAAAAAAAAAAAAAAACAACTGCCGAGGTAAGTTCAGCAGCGGCGTACCTTAGCGGTTGTACAGCTCAGTGACCACCGCCTCCCATATGACTGAACTGTGAATCTCAACATTCAACATGCGATGAATAAGCCTCTTCATATGGGACTAACTGCATGACGTGGAATGTCCGCTGAACAAACACAATCAAGTTCGTGGAAACTCCTCTACTTCTCTGCCACCTGCTGGAGACACATAACATTGCAACCAGTGATAGGGGTCCTTGCGTCCCCAGCGCTAGCCTGCGAGCAGGCTCTCTTGTTTGCGATGAGAGGCGGGGAGAGGGAGGGAAAAGAGAGCCTGCACGAAAGCCAGGGGTTTTTGAATTCCGCCCCTAACAAGCTGTCAACGTGGTGACAACTCGTTACGCCCCATGGAGCAAATAAACTACCAATAGGAATGAAACAAACTTGCACGTGCAGAGCATCTTTGCGGTAGTTTTTAGGAGATTTTTCTCAAGACTCGCGCGGTAACGCCGAAAAAAATGTAAACAGATCGAGCGAAGCAAGCGATCGTTGTCGTGTTGTTTCATTGTCAAGTATGGAAACGGGAAACCTACCCGTATGTCCACTGAAAATCCATTTAATGTTTCGAATAGGGAAGGCAGCCATGGACAAGTGTTGGTTTCATTATTGAAAATGTCGGCCTTCCTCTCATGAGATCACCAAGATTGTCAGAGCGCGCATCCATGTGCCCGCAACATAAGGAACTTAGGGAAACTCTTCACTGAGATGTGTTGGTCTGTTGTCATGGTTTTTGTCATAATTTGGTAGCTGTCACATTCGACCAATCAGAATGCTGCGTTTGTGGACAAACGCGGGGAATTCAAAACCCCATGGCTTTCGTGCAGGCTCTCTTTTCCCTCCATCTCCCCGCCTCCCATCCATAGAGATATATAATAGAACCAGAGAGAACGAGGAAATACCTTTGCTTCAGCCAGTTAGCATGTTAGCTTCCTGCTTCCGCGTTTCCCAAGGATGCAATTTTGTGGCCAAAGACGCTGAAGCTTCATAGACGCCAATTGAAAAGTGCGCATTTTTTTCTTGCCAAATAAAGCGAAAACAAAAGAAAATGTATTCGGTAATCTTTCATTATTTTGCTCTTTGTCTGACGCAACTGTTCGATGTTTTCAAGAGGGCCTGTAAAATAAGAACTGCTACTTAGAGCTTGATGACAGCTCATGCACGAGTTTGGTTGTCCAGCTGTTGCTCTGACTGCAGCAGTTCAGCCAATGAGTGTATAGTGCGTGCGCGTCCCGGATTAACAGTGTTGTTCGTCATTTCCCCTCGAACACATTTGCCAATCCGCACAGACGACACATTTTCTTGGCCATTTGTGCTGTGTAATCAGATTGACAATCATATGAAATGGTGCCGGAAATAAGCACCCATGGAACGCTATTTTTATGGACGGCGTCGGTCAATTCCGTACTTTTTGGGCTGAAGTAGCTCTAGCCTAGCATCTCCCATTGAAAGTAATAGGGGTGGTACTTCCTCACTCTTTCCAGTTCTATTATATTACCTCCATGCTCCCATCGCAAACAAGAGAGCCTGCGCGCAGGCTACCCCAGTGCGCAAAAAAAATGTGCTGTAGTTAATTTGGTTTATCTTCGCTCTCAGATGGAGCAAATGCAATGTGCTAAATCACACCTCTCGTTGAGATCACAAATAATTTCAGCTCCACAGTCAAAATAATGCACAAAAATATTTCCTTGGTTACTCCCAGAAAGGGAATGTTAACTTTGAAAGAACACATAAGGGCCACTACTCAAAATCAGAAATATTATGCAAAGTTTGATCATAAAATGCAAAGCGCGGGTGCAGTATGAAGACTTGAATAAGACTGGAAGGGAGTGTAGTGTGTAAATGGCATTGAGTGCAGGCAGTCAGAGGAGAGAGCATTAAGAAGGAAACCTGACTTCAAATCTGTGCGAAAAAAATAGCATTCCACAGATAAGTCATGAATTTCATGATAATTTATAGTAATTACAATAGCACTATGTAATATCCCCTTCTATTTGGCTGATTTGCAATGCTAAAATTATTATTTGACTCAGGCATGATAGTTTTAAACAATATGTGAACAGTTATTGAGCACAATATATTTCCACCTTTGCAAAGTCTGGAATTATTATACCACGACAATGAGATAAAACTGATTGTATTCTTTTTTTTTTGTTGTAAGTACAACATGGCCACAACACTGATGGACTATCTCTTGGTGACTCATTAATGAAAGTGTTAGAAACCTTGTTTTATGCAGGAAAACCTTCAATGTCTTTTTTTTCACCTGGCAGATGAATTGAAGGGCTGAGAACCAGAGTGGTCTACCCCGAGAGAAAAAAAAAAAAGAAAATTAGAGTTTGGATCATATTGTGACAGATGTTGAGAAGATTCATCAGTGCCAGAGTGCTCTAACCCAAGTCAGTCACTCTTAACTGACATTGAGAGTTGTTCTTTTTTTCTTCCTCTATATTTCAAAACTCTGACTTCTGTTATCTCAAGAACAATGTTCTGTGAGAAGGACCACTCCGGTTCTAAGCCCCTCAGTTTAGGCCACGCACAGACAGGGAGAAGAGCCAGACAGAACCGTTGTCAGTAGGTAGCGCAAGAGCTAATAGAAGTGATAAAACCCATTGGAGAGGCATTGAGGCTAAGGGCTCACGAGAAGGGCTCGATGGCAGGTTTTCCTAAACTTCACACTGCAGATACTAGAACCCCTGGCCACATTTGAGGCTTGCACTGGCAACTCCAGAACAGCTGGTCAAACAACCCACCACCAGGCGATGCTGTCCCTCGCATGTGTTGAGGACTTCTGTAATACACTGCAAGACCCAAACTCTCCCATGACACTGTTTGACAATACTGGCATCCAGCAGACCTCATATCCAGATCTTACAACTCAAATGTAAGTGTGAAGGGTTCAAAAATACTCCCCACCCAATGCATAGCATTGCAGTAATGTTGCTGCCACTTCGGTGCAAAAATAATTACAAATGGCTGACTATTATTGGTAGAATGTAAGCAGAATTCAATCGGTCATTGTTCAGCTCCATTCATACCATTCATACCGTGCCCATAGCCTGGGCAAGCACACGTCCTCGTCAGAACTTCCTGTGCCGTTTCCTGGTCTTCAGAGATCATGATAATACAATTCAACTCCTTCCATGAATACAAATCTAAATATAATATGAAAACCAGTTGACCGTGCACAGCACTTTCATTGTTCACCTGATCTGCCATTGTGCCGAGCACGACAGGCTTAAATCTGTCTTGGCCGACTCTGAGGCTTCAATAAACTGCCTCCCTGACTGAACGCTTCAGCATGAATCTGTTTTGCTCCATTTATTTTGTAGTTGCTGGAATCTCACATTTGTGGGGTTCAGTGCAATAACTTGATAAATTAAAATCTCATGTTGCATGGTATTACACAGAATATACTTTCAATATGTACAAATATTGTGTACTGGTCAGAAATCTGCTTTCCTCATGATATATTGTTTCTGAATCCATCTATGGGAATTTAAACTAAAATATATAAATTTTTTTATCCCCCTCTTTCATATAAACAAGAGATTGGCATTTATTGAGTTGTTGCACTGAACCCTTCATTTCTGACCAGGCTCAGCATCACAAGTGGAGTGAAGAGAGTACTCCAGGTGGGGCTATGCCCGCAAAACAAACGCTACGAATGATAGCCGTCTGAATCAAGCTGTCTCTTCAGTAGTATTGCCGATGTATTGTCAGCTCTTATCAAACCATGAATACATTAAATGTTAATTTGATTTGTCCTGAAATTCTCTATGTGAGAATGAGCATTGCACCACCCTGCAAAACCATTGACATAGTTTCTTTATTTCTTACTTTCACTCAAGTTTTCCCTTAAAGGTGCACTATTCAAGTTTGTTGACATCACTTCTGTTGACATTCGAATTAAAACAAAACAGAGGTAGCCCGCCCCTCCCTCCCATGCTTCCCTCCCTCCCATGCTTCCATGACTCTCAACTCTTGTCGGTGATTGGCCGGAACGGTTTGTTATGTTATGGGGCACAGCCTGTGCCCCTTGTGTTTATTTGCAGTTTGTGATGCCTGTACGGTCTCCAGAGCCGGTTTTTTTTTTTTACAGTGAATTCAGGGGCAGGCAGCTAGCAGATTGTGGGGAGATGTCGGCGAATTGAGACAAAAATATAATCGCGCAGAAAATAAACAAACTTGCATAATGCACCTTCAAGTGGATTCAAAGTCAGGAAAATTTTTTTTTTTTCTTATTGTTGGACAATGCAACAGACATAAGCTGTATCTGCTGGTTGCAGCGCTTCACTGAAGCTACACCACAGTTATATTGTGAAATATACAAATGCAGGACACCGTGTCTTTAAATCCACATCATTACACCAAATGGAAAATGTCTATTTCTTGTGCATCATTTTATACACATTTCCCTATAATTCAGCAGGACATACCTCATTGGAAACCTTGGGATCTCCACCAGAATTTAAAACAGGTCTGAAGTTCCACAGTTTTGAATAGAGCAGCTGCATGTGACGGACCCAAATATGGGTTCATAGGCTTCATGGGGTTAAATAAGTAAAAAAAAAAAAAAGGCATTATGTAGGCTATGGCCATCAATCAGGAGAGTTTGCACAGCAACTAACTTAACACAGACACTTTAATTTTCACCAGCAACATTGTTATAGTCATACTGGTACCTTGTAAAATACATACTTGAATACCTAGAACATGCATTTCTAGTTTTATAGATCATTTTTCTGCCCACTTTCAAAAAGTCATGTTTTTGCTGATACGTCAGTAAGTTACTTTTGAATTACGGTACAATGCCTGCTTCAACTAATTTTACATACATTTACAAATGTTTTTGAGAACGTTTTGCATATAGCAACCAGGGATATGCGATACATCCAGGAGATGTAAAATAAAATAATTAAAAAGAGGAATGAGTTTTTATGGCATATTTATTACATGGTGCAATTCATTTATTGTCATCAAATATTAGCGTTCAATGGTTTCTAAAAAACAAATCATCAGTACCAAACAGGAATGACATCATTAATGCACAGTGCTTTGCATTCACCGCACTGGGGAGCAAAAAGAGTGCGGATCCAGATTTTTCATCATTTTACAGAGTGGACTGAGGCATGAATCTGAGACCATGTTTGTACTCAGACTTCAAGTTCCATAACAATTTAAAAACTGCTTGTTCTTAGATACTGTAGTGTATACTCTTAGTAGTGTCTTTTTAAGCTGAACCCTAAAATTTGGAACCTGAAGATTACAGAAAAAATATTACTGCCGGTTGTTGATTAATGATTGATTAACCCAACCTCCATAATGTTGAATAATCTGGCCATCTTGAATGAGTTATTAATGTTCAAGCCGACATTGGAGGCGTTTTCAGAAACAATTCAGACAATAAGTCCTGGTTTTTAATTCTGTGAGGCTTCGCGGGGGTGTTATATCGCAGAGATTAATGATTATGTGGTGAATCTGAACTGCTCTTATCATGCTTATCTCTGCCATTCTTTGGTCAGGGCCTCTTGTCACCGTCCATCTGTGGATTAATGAAGGAGAAGTTTTTGAACATGGTTTGGTCCACACTGTTGAACGGCGTCTGGTCAGAGCATGACAGCCTTGGCTTCTCATTTGTGAACTCCTTGTCAAAGTTACTGCAGTCGCCTGGAAAGTTCTGCAATTAAATGGAAGTAAAATGGTTAAGATGCACTCCAAGCCAAAAGGTAAGAATTATATTGCATAGGAAATTGTGTGATTATTTCCTGCTAACAAAGGTAACGGTCAATCATTCCAAAATTATGTTCTGGGAAAAATAGTGCATTTTTTCATATCATTTTGATTATAAGTGTCATGTTATGTTGCTTAATTTCAAATTATTATGTCCTTGGAAGTCCAAAAGGGAGGTTTATAAATTGTTAAGCGAGAAACCTTCAAAGAAATAACATAATTTCAGCCTTGAAGAGCAGGTTTGAGAAGAACATCACTTCGGAGATAATGAGCTCTGCTGTGATTGTGAGGGAAATGGAGCTACACAAGAAATGAGTAATACTAGCACTATAAGAGCCAGAGAGGAGGGGAGGACAAGTAAAGCTGTGGGAGCGAGCAGGGCACACAGACAAAGTTGGTCGGGATGAACTATGCAAAGCAGGTCTGTTTGTGATGTAAAAAACAGCAGGAATTTCACACCGCATTTTTCAAATGTTGAAGTGGAAAAAAGAGGTCTAACATATAAACCAGGAGTTCTACAAAGTCAACATTCCCATGACTGTCTGATACACTGGAGATCACACAGTACAGGTCGACTGAACAGGGAAAAGGCATTTCCTGTAATTTGCGGTAGTGTGCAGTGATTATTAAACACTTAACAAAATGAAGATAAATCAGAAACCAAGTACTATTCAAGTATTTATTTCAAGTATTTATTTATCAAGTATTTAAGTATGTTGTATATTTGGTTGTATAGATGAAAATATGTAAACAGAAAATATATATTATAACTACAAAAATAATGTGTTTTTGAGAGAAAAAGGTGTTGGCACCCTTTGCTTTGATGACAGCCTTTAATCTTTCGACATAGTTTTCACCTTTTTTTATTTCCTCCCTCGCTATACCATTTCATTTTGCTTGAAATTCATCCCAAAAAGATTCTTTCGATGTTACGCCAAATTTGCTCAATCAGATTAAGGTCTGGACTTTGAGCAGGCCATGTCATAACTCTTGTCACAAGATGTTTTCTTTCTGACTGAGATAATTCTTGAACAAATTAGAAGTGTGTTTCGGGTCATTGTCTTGTTGAAAATAAAATCCCCCGACCAATCAGTCTCTTTCCAAGTGGCAATGCCTGCCTCACAAGGATGCTGTGATACTTCTTTTGATCCATGATTTCGTTGATTTTTATGAGATCACCGGCTCATTTCGAGCAGACTGAACCCCAAACCATAATATTACCACCTCCATGTTTTACTGAAGGGGTTAAACAGTCATTTTTGAAACGTTCTCCAGCTCTACGGCACACATGAGTTTCGCATTTGGGTGAGAAAATTTTGAATTTTGATTCATCAGTCAAAGGGACTTGTTCCCAGTCCACTGGTGTCCAATCCTTGAATTTCTTGGAAAACTCAAGTTTTTTTTTGATGTTGTCAGCTCTTGGCAGCAACAGGACCGATCAGATCATTTTCACACGGGCATTTGGAAATGGTAGATCTTGATACTTTCATCTCCTCACTTCTGGCACGATTAATATTATCACAGACTTGTTGTGCTGTCAACCTCAGATTTTTTTTTTTCTTACTTCTGATACACAGATAACGAATATCAAAGGCACTTAACTTCTGTTTTGCTTCTCTATTGCCACTAATTTTCAGCAAACCGGTCCCTTTGAAATGCTTGATGGTGTTTCTCACAATGTCATGGCAGCATTTAACGTCTTCATCATGTAAGGCCACCATGCGGCTACGAACAATCTCAGACAGCTCCTTCCATTGTGCCATTATGTTTAACACTGTGACACCGCTCAGAGTTTGTCACCTTATATACTGGAAAAACTGACTTTCAGTTGTTATTTTGCAGAATAATATTGCCTATAACCAGTTCAAACAAATTTTCTAGCATCAATAATCATGGAATGAGCCTTCAAACATGTATTCAGGCAAAGCAAGAGTCGAAAAATAAAATTTGCAACACCTTTCAATTGTTATTAAAAAATTGATGTTCTCATTGTTTTTGTTTATTACCTATATTTTTACCACAATATACTTATGGGAAAGATGTTTTGTTTTCATTGCCTGCAATTGTATTTTTTCAATGCATTTTCAGCAAAAAAAATGATGGAGAAGTAATATACTAGGACCCCTTTTAGATGAAAGTGGTGGTCTATAATCATTACAACACTGTACTGTAGTTCCGTGAAATAAACGCTGTTTTGGTTATAACTTGCACCTAGTCTCAATATTAAGTTTCAAAGACTTAAAATCTGTCAGGCCAGATCATTACATCTAATGTATTCTACACTGCCGGGCCAAAAAAGGATACTTAAATGTTTTTGGACCGCCTTTGGACTGATTGTGCCGTGCATTCTTTATGGAACTGTTTGGACAACCTTATGCAGCGTCACATTTATTTCAATCCGAAGTAGCATTAATAGTTAGTTGAGATCTTGTATTGACGACGGGAGAGTCAAAGCACTCTGTAAAGTCTTCTCCAGCACATCCCAAAGACACTCAATGGCGTCAATAACGCGTTAGACAGTTCTGAATACAATTCCACCTATTTCAGCAATAACCTTAGTTTTTTTTCTTTGCTTGATGTGCCCCTTCTAAAACACAGTGATGTTTTTTCCATGACTGCGGGATACATCCTCTGACATGGTTTTTTAGAAATGAGAAGCGTACTGTATTAATTAGAGTTAATAGCATTGTTTTCAGCTGAAACAAATGAATCACTGCAATAAAGATTCAATCATAGGATTAAGTAATTGGTTATTGAAATCCAAACTGCAACCTCTTTTCTTTGGCCAGGCAGTGTATATACCAGTGATAGTGCCAACTCTGTCAGCTGATTCATTATGACAGTTAATATACTCACCACGTCCGGTCGAAAGGGTGGCTCCACCTGTCGGTTTTCGAGTGCGATCCAATCAATATCCCGGAAGAACGAGTGATGCCGTATATTCCCTCTCACTCCCAGTCTCTTCTTGGGCTCCCGAACAAAGAGCTGCAACCAATCACAGTGCAGTTGGGTGAGCTGAAAGCACCAACTGTGCTTTATTAAATTCCAGTCCAAACTTGGCGGAATGAGAATTCCGCACCGTGGAAGTCAGTGTCTAGGTGAGCCCCAGGTACACAGTGAGATCCATAAATATTTGTATATCGAAAAGATTTTAAAGGTCTATAATTTCTTCCATGTTTCATGTGATGTGGATGACAGACTCCACTTAAGTGTGGGGATATCTACATCCACGATGAGTGAAGCATTTAAAGCCCTTCAAATCTGTGCCACTGTCCAAATACTCATGGATCTCACCATACATATTCACCTTTAGGAGGATATCGCGAGCATCCCGGTGTAGCCAATGTGGATAAAATGGACTGTCCGTCCGGATAGACTGGAATAGCCTCTTCTCATCATGACCGTGGAAGGGAGACTGGCCAATCAGCATCTCGTACAGTACGACCCCAAAAGACCACCAGTCCACAGAGCTCCCATACCTCTGACCAAGCAGGATCTATAGTAAAACCCACAAATGTCAATGATGTCACTTCCTCCTCAAATTGTCACATCATTATAAAGACAGGCAATTATACGAATAATTGGCACAATTTGTCATGTTACTGTGAGATGTAACTTTAGCTACTGGTTTTAGCGCAGTTGTATCCAGACTCATTTTACTAATTTTTGCAGTGTTCACAGCCTTAGTGAAGATACTTTTATTTTGATAACTGCAGGATAATATGTTTTATTTCGCCACTACTCTGATTAGCTCAGTGATGTCTTAGACCTAGCTCTGCTGTGTGCCCTTTATTTTGAGCAAATTTAAGTTATTAGCAGTTTGAGTTTTAAGTCTCAATATTATCTTGAGATATCTGAGTCTTCTTTGCTCCTGACTTAGCAAGCCATAAAACTTGGGACAAACCTCCCATGCCTTGCATTGTCTTTATTCCCTATGCCGATCCTCTGTGCGGACTCTGTTTTCTACTGTGACACCTGTCCTGAATCCAGTAAATTTTGTTATTTTGTAGAACCACTTCTCTAAAATTGGTACTGCTGAAGCAAACATGCCTTTTGAATAGGCTTCTGAATAGTTATTTCAGCCATCCAACTCACTTGTAAACCGTTAATGGCAGTATTAACTAAATAGCACTCAGACAGTGCGTAGCTCCACCAACGCATTTGTCACTAAGAAATGAACAAATATGGTCATGGTGACCTTATTTGAATGTGAATCAATCCCAATTATTCCTTGACCTATGCCCAACACTTCCACAAATTATCATTGAAATTGATTCAGAAATTTGAGAGATATTGTCTGGACAAAAACAAACAGACAAACAAACAGACATGGGTGAATACATAACCTCCACCCAACTTTGTAGGCTGGTGGAGGTTACACGTGGATACAATGATTGGCGACTGACTGGGCTCAGACCCTGACACACCCCATGGCTTACTGAGCTTGCGGAAAAGAGAACAGAGAGTGTCAGGACATCCCCTTCCCATTTTTTGGGGAAATTCAGAGCCCACAGATAGATGTGGGGTAAATGTGGGGTGTCAACTAGCAGCAGGGTAGAATGTTGCAGCAACAGGCAATGTTACGAGCAGCAGCAGAGAATGATGCAATGCAGTAGCAGGCAGAGACCTGTTTTTTTTTTTTTTTTTTTTACCATAGAGACAAAGCAGGAGAGCAGCTTGATTTGCCCATTTTATAGAGGGGTGGGGCTAGCTCCACAAGCTGTGCCCCTTTTTTGATAGAATAAGAAGTTGGATGTGGCACTGTAAAACAAAACAATACAGCTTTTACAGTTTTTTTAAAGTTTATTTTTACAGTACTCTCTCTTGAGTTGAATAAACGGCAGCAGGCTAGGACACACTCCAGCCCTTT
This sequence comes from Gymnothorax javanicus, assembly GCA_029692085.1. NCBI lineage: Eukaryota > Metazoa > Chordata > Actinopteri > Anguilliformes > Muraenidae > Gymnothorax > Gymnothorax javanicus. The sequence continues at coordinate 17,858,577 of CM056201.1, forward strand.
TTTTGACCTTGACCAGGAATACAGTAAATGGGTTAGATATAGATTGATGGATGAATGGTAATACTAAACCTCGGGTGCGATGTAATCTGGTGTTCCACAGAAGGTAGACGTCTTCATATCTCCGAACACACTTTCCTTACACATCCCAAAGTCTGCAATCTTGATGTGCCCCTCAGTGTCCAGCAGAATGTTATCCAACTTCAGGTCTCTGTTGTCACAAAGGAAGAAGATTTTAAAAGTCATCAGCTCATTGGACCTCCACTTCAAGCAAAAAAGAGTCAAACTCAATCTCATTTTACAGACTCAAGCTGTTAAACTGACATTTCTTGAGGGAGACCATCCATCCCTTATCTAAAATGCTTATTCATGGTCAGGGTCACTGGGGGCAGGAGCATATCACTGTATTCAATAGACAAGAGTACATCTGGCACAGTTTGCTAATCCATCACTGTTCACATGCATCCATGGGTAGTTAGTGAAATATACATATCTTTAAATGGTCTCTCTGGAGAAAACCCATGCAAACAAGGGGCGGCCATGCAAACACCACACAGAAAGGCCCCAGGCAGGATTCAAACCTGTAACCTTCTTGTTGTGAGGTCACAGTGCCACCCACTACACCATTATGAGAACCCTGAGGAGACTAATTTTACTCTTATGGCATGGTTTATAAATATCTGTGCAATTACAAGAGGATCACCTTTCTTACTGATAAAACCTTAAAGATTTCATAACCATACATATTCTTGCTTGCTGCCGTATCACCTTGGAACTTTTGCAAGACTTTCTGCTGTAGTGAGGCAGGCTTGGACTTGATTGGCCCTTTCAGAAGTGTGATCAGAAATATGTCAGTAAAATGTTCCTATTTGAGCGTGCAAATGCTTGCAAATGCTGACTAAACAATCCTGCTTTTATCTCAAAGCCAATGAGGTCTAGAACACACAAAATTTTGACAAAGCAATAAAAAAATAGCATCCTCAAAAAGATTGAGCGATAAACCGTGACAAAAAAAAAAAACATCAAAAAGCTAATTCTTCCAACCCGCTCTTCCAAGATTCCCACTGAGATAGGAGTCCTGAGGAAAGTTTCTGCTGAAAAAATGTGAACTATCAAAAACTACAGAGAAATCAAATACCCCAGTTGCTCATGGACTGAGATCATTAACCAAATATCAGGCTCTTGTAGTCATGAAAGATACGTGGAAATTTTGACAAATGGTACAGCGGTCAATCCTGATGGCTTGGGGAAACTCCCTTAATCAGTCTCATGACATTTGGACACCAAGGGTCAGATTCACTGAGGCTTTTTGCATGTACAAAATCTTTTTGCCCAAACATGAAAAAAAAAAAAAAAAAAAAACATGGCCAGGAATTTTGATGTGCACCAATCATTGGCAATGTCACTGTTTTTGCATGTGCTCAAAGGTTTTCCATGTGCAAAAGGTCTTAGCGAATCTGGGCCGAGATCTCTGACATATCTGACCAGTTATTTTTATCTTCTTCATTTCTTTCAGTGATACTTTTCCTCTGCAATGAGAGTTGACTAGAGCTATAGAATTTTAATGGTCCCACTTTACCTGCATCAATCCATTTAAAAAATGACTTGACCATATAAATCCTTCTAATGACAGTCAGTGCAGTATTTACCTGTATATGATACCTTTAGAATGGAGGAACTGGAGGCCACAAATGATCTCGGCTGCATAGAATCTGGGGTCAAAGGTTAAACAGGTAATCAGATTTTATTGTTGGAGATCACCTTAATCATCAACACTGAATAAGCAGGATTCAGGACTGGTAATTCTGAATGAACGTCCCCTTACGTGGCTCTTTCCTGGTTAAATGTGCGGCAGTTCTGTATGTGGAACATGAGGTCACCCCCATTCAGATACTCCATGACATAGAAGAGATTTTCCTGCCAAAGAAATCGTGCATTCTTAATAGGCAGAGGTGGAAATTCTCATCAGAAAGTAAAATTCATTCCCGTTATTTTGTTGCAGCCATCAGGATTGCTAATTACCAAAATACTTTAGCTGAAAGGAAGAACTAAATGGTGAAATTAGCTGACTGAGTAAATGGGAAGGAGAAACAAATAATAGGACTTATACTTTCTGAACCCTGCTGGTTCAAGTGCAGCGGATAATTATTTCTTGCTAAGCATCTTGCACATTGAAGTGCTAAACATTACTACAGGTAATCCCAAACTTTCTGATTTTTGTGACTCAGTTGTGTTTACCTTGACCTGCCCTTCAAAAAAATGTGGCCTGACATCCTCGAGTGAGATGTAAGTTTTTCATTTTACTTGCAGCAAAGCAACTGGCTGTGGACAGTAACTAACATAGTTCAAACAAGGGTTTTAATTTGACCTAAGATAGTATCAAGGGGAAGTCTAATTTATGGCCTATCACAGCTTCTATGGTGCTCCTATGCGAACCCATGGGGTGATAAGGATGACTCAGTTGAAGTTCTAAGGCACTGGAAGGTGTCGCGCAGGTCTGTTTGCTTGCTATCTGCAATGAACAGTGCATGTTAAGACCACGTGGACTACCACAAAACCTAAGTCTGAAAAAGGCAGCCAGGTTAGCTTAACCACTGTGAGCTATAATCGTACCTTATTCATGAGCGCAGCATAACATACGGTATCATAGCCTTAGCATATTATATACAGCAATATACCATAATGTGAGTGCAGAGCAGACTTGTAAGTGAAGGTGCAGTGGACAATGGCAATACCTTGGTCTGGAACGTACAGTAAAGATGAGTGAGAAACGGGTGCTCCCAGGCCACAGACAAGACCTGCCGCTCCACCATGATATAGTCAGTATCATCGTCCATCAAAACCACATCCTTCTTCAGGACTTTCACGGCAAAGAACTCCCCTGAGGACTTGAGTTCAGCCAGAAAGACCTACAATGGAAAAATTGGCAGGACAACAGGCTTTTTCTGGTTCTCACGCTCCAGACACCAAAATCTACATGCCCTTAGGTGAAATTGCTGGTTTTTAAAATCTAAACTCAGAAATAACAATGGCTTAAAAAAAAAAAAAAAAAAGTCAGGCTTTTTTCATCTTCAGTGTAACCTTGCAACTAACTGAAGACAAGAGGGAAAAAAACACGGATTATTATTAGGAAAAATCTACATAAATACTGACAACACCCTGGTTATATTAGTCTACAAATAGATAAAGATTTGGGTAGGGATTATTGGGACATGTCCCAACCAACTTTCGAACATGGCCAGAATATCCCGACCAACTTTCCATCAATGGGGAAAATGGGAGAAATGCAACACTGTAAACGTAACATGCCCCAGTCCAATGTAACAGTCAATGGCTTAAACAAAAGAACTGTATCTATCTCAGCCATAGCCACATAACTAACATTGTTTCAAAAAAAAAAAAAAAAAAAAAACACGACAGCGCACTGAATAGACAAGATTCTGAACTGGCTAGCTAGTTAACGTAGCTATATCCACACAATTAGGTACACTGTCCACTCTAACAGAATTGAGCGGGTTTTGTGAGTGCGCAGAGGTCATTTGCTGCAGTCACTGAGGGCTGTGAAAAGTGAACTAATTTCGAACATTATCTGATATTGAGGAACTTGCCCACTACTGGTGGAAATACCAGGGGTACATTTGCGCCTTAGCCCGCGTGTGCCGATTATTAATGGATAAATTGCATTCGCAGCTATTTAAGTTATTACGGTTCTTTAATTTAAAGATATTCAATAATAATCGCGTAGAGGTAAACTAATATGCTTTGCATTATACTGTAAATGACATATTAAAAGTTTTTTTGTAACATAAATGACAGCAAAGCCAAACAAATCTCAGTCGTGGGAAGTAACATTCTTTATATGTTAATCTAACAACATGTAAATATGCCGGGCCTCCGTTAGACCTACGTTTCTTACTTGAATTTTTTAATTTAAATTAGGCTGCATACTCTCTTGATGTCTAGACTTTTTACATCCATAATAGGTAATCTAAATTAGCTTCCTATTACAGCTAGCTACTGAAGTTGGGGCAAAACCGAATCACATCACTTTAATATGACAAACACTTTCCTGAACTAACATTAACTAGCTAGCTAGATTGCTATATAATTGAAAAAGTAACGTAATATGCGATTGTACACATAGCAGTATGACGCAGAAATAATTACCCAAGAAATAGAGTCTGTAGCCAAAGTGTGCGTGTTACATTCAGTTAACAAGAAGCGGTTAATCAACGTTGAAGGAGGCAGTTTGGGTATGATTGCGTTGAAAGTGACCAATCATAAGAGGGCTAGTACCTCCCTACACCATGCATGCCCTCCCGAGCAGCTGATTGGCTGACATACTAATGAGGAAAGTTGTCAATCCAGGACTGAGTTGCAAAAAATATTTTGCTGCCAGCCACCATTGGCGCTGGTGCGGCTCCGATTCGCTCGGCCTTCATTCTTATAAATTCTTCATTAATTTAAATTACAATCTAAAAAAAAACATGGCTCCACCTCTGAAAGAGAAAATGGTGATTATTGTGTGGTTGCAAACCACAGCCACAATATAAGAATAACTATTTCTAATTAAAAACCATTGGTCCAATTTTGAATCTTTGAGAGTGGCTTGATACATGGTAGAGGCAATGGGCAGATAATAAATTAAATGTAATTTCTTTCAAGTCACATAGAAAAAAAAAAAAAATCTGAAGCCACTTTTCAGTCATAAACCTCTAAAACACCAGGTGGCAGCAGAAATAGCTGGATTAGGTGTGCATCTTGACACTTACCTTGCCAAAGCTGCCTCTGCCAAGCAGTTTGTGGAGGACAAAGCTGCCAATGGTGAACTTGTGTGAGGTGTCGGGCACTGCAGCTGTGGGCCATTCCCTCGCTGACGTGCCACACCACGAGATTCCCTGCAACTCTAGATGAGAAAGCGAGAGGAGAGAGGAGCACCTATAATTTTGAGGGTAAAGCTCCTGAAATTGTCTCTTACACCCAACAGGTTTAGGCCAGTCCTCCACAGTCCATAGATAGTCAGATTTAACAAAACTTTACTTGTAATCATAGATAAAAGTTCCTGAGCTTCAACTATAGCAGTGGGAGTAATTGTCTAAAAAAATGATGGCCACTGCTGCTTTGTGGGTTAGACAGCTGAACAAATTGAATATCGTGGTTCACTGATTACAACTCAAGTATTTGACTGGAATTAAACAGTGGTTGAATTTGACACTCAGTAAGTCCTTGTGAGATATTTTAATTCCTTTTGGCTCCTCTGTGCTTGTTAGACTAGACCAGTGTACTTGTAACCTGGAGACAAGTAGACCTGATAGATTGCGTGAGCTATCGAAAAATGTCTCTTGAACCTAGCAAGCCATGTTTGTACAGCTTAGGGCATTGTTTCAGTACCTTTCCTTCCCATGGTTGGCATTGAGAAACATTGGGCACATCCGGAAGGCTGCCTGGCAGAATCGAGATGGACAAAGCCTGATGAATTCTCCAAGGCATTTCCGTCATTGTCTCTGGAACTTTGGGCCTAGATATTGAAAAGTTCTGAGGATATAACTCATGATACCATGAATGAAATAGCCTTTCTAAAAGGAATAAACCCTTCATTCTACATTCAGATTGTCAACTGAGAGGGATTGGTGATGTCCAAGAACACTGGAGGATGACCTGGATCAACTGACTGGGGCACTCTGTCTCATATATGTTGGTATTACACTAGGTGAGGTCAAGTTTGGTGTTGGTGTAGAGTGTAAGCGTTATCCTGGAGTAAGGTGTTAACACCTGCATCCTAACGATACCTGATTTGTAACATTAACACAAACGGTAACACTAGCACCTGACTTGAACTCGCACTGGTGTTAACCTCTAGAGTTAGTGTTAACACCAAACTTCAAAAGCATAAACGTAAAGGACCAATTTTTCAACAAAATTCATGAAGGAATTACTTGTGATATAATAGTCAATTGTTTTGTTGGATCAACTCCCCCTTTCCCAGCATAACACCATTGTGATATTAACCTATTATTATCAAACCTAAAATCTAGCGCCCCGGTGGCTCATCGGTCTAAGCGCGCGCACCATAAAGGCTATGGCCTTCCAGCGGTGACCTGGTTCAATTCTGGCTCGGGTCATATGCCACATGTCTTCCCCATTCTTCTCCCCAACTATCCTGTCTCTCTCTACTGTGTGACTATCAAATAAAGGAGAAAATCCCAAAAAATGATTTAAAAAAAAACCTAAAATCTCCACAATGTTTCACAGTTGTCACCTGCTTACAACAAATCATAAGTGTGTTGTAATGCCAACGTCTTAGGGTTACCCTGTGATGTTACTAAGGAATAGATGATAAAACAAAAATGCTCCTGTTGGCTTATTTTATGGCAGGACAGAATGAGTAATCGACATATTTTGGAAAGATGGTGCAAGAGAATCACATATAGTAATGCTCTGGGTCCAGATGTGCTTGATGCAGTATGTCTGAATTCAGTTTTCCACGACTGTAATGTATACCGACTCCAATCTCTCAATCATTACCAATACCCTAACCTGCTGGATAACCAAGCGACAAATACAGTAAGTTGGAAACCAATGCCTACTGTGTCCTTTGTGAAATGAGTATTACCCGGACATGACAAGAACTCTTGATCATGACCATAATCATGAAAGTGAAAGTTTTTGATCATTACCATAACCTTCCCTACTCTGAGCCCTTGATCATTTCAATTATGTAACCCCTGAGTGATAGTTCTTGGTATACCAAAACTCCTACCTGCTGGCCGGTTGCGATCACTGACATTGCCTCCGCCAGCAGTTTTTGGTTGACCCCACACAGGTTGGCAACTTTCCTCACACATCTGTGATGAACATTCATGCTGCACTCTGTGGAGAGAACATGTCCGTAGCATCAGCATTACACAGAATTACAGCTCGGTCCATAAGTACACAGACTTTGACCCCCTTTTTTTTTTGCTTTTTAGCTCAGACATTCAGCAAATTGGACTGGGGTATTGATCTTTGGTAGTGGCATGTAGGCTATTGGCTAAGGTGTTTGACTGAGACTGAGAAGATTGGTCATAAAAACCCCTGTATAGCTGCAATAAAGTTGTCTCGGCAGAGTCCATGAGCAAATCCCATGTTGCTAGACACAGGCACTGGCCCCTGCATCATCTACATAATTGTCAGTTGCTTTGGATAGAAGCAACAGCTACTTGCATTCTGCTATGGATTGGTGAAATGTCAAGGGTCGGGGTGAGGAACCTCATTGAGAAAGGGTCGGTGTGGCTGCAGTGTATCGTTCTATACAAGCAGTGATGGACCTGGTTCCACCAATCAGTTTTTGCGTAGGACCTTGGTAAGGAGAATTCAGTCTGTCTTTTCTTGGTTAGAAAGAAAGCGTGCTCCCACATCCGTCATTTCTGGATGAATTTCCCCGCCACTTGCTTTGAGTGTATTCCTGCCTGTCTCTGATTGGTCAGATATATGGCCTGGCACTACAGACCCAACTGCATAGGTTCATCAGACTTCAATTATAAAGGTCTGTATTACAATTAGACAGTTACTAAAGGATGGGGTACCTCCCCAATATAGTGCAGTTCCTTCCAAGACCTCTTCCCTCACAGGAGTTTCCTCTCACCACTGCTTGAGGATTTTTCTCCTAACTGTGATTTTTTTTTTTCACACCTGGGCATTTCCTTCTTATAATCAGGAAAGTATCTTTGTGACAGTCCTACTGTGAGAAGGGCTATACAAATAAGATTGAATCAAAGTGAACTGGACCAGTATAGGCTCCATGGTATGTAAACTGTCAGAAGTGGCATGGTCAGTTTTAATCAGCAAGAAGGTCATGGGATCGAATTTCGGGCCTTTGACAGTCCTCTAACCATGTGAGCATGAGTTTCTTCCCGCAGTCCAAAGACATGCATTTCGGGCTAACTGGATATGCTAAAATTCCTATAAATATGAGTGAATAGTATGTGACTTGATTCTTATATTCCCTCAAAACGAGTATAAAGGATGACGCGATACAGCCATAAAATAATGTGCTGAAAGGGCCATTAAACCAGTGGTTCTCAAACTCGGTCCTGGTGCCCCACTGTGCATGCTAGTTTTTGTTCCAACCACCATTGTAATCTTAGGATTTTAACATGCTGTTGATTTGTCATAATTAGGAGCATTTATGTTTAGAGCAGTTATTTATCCTCTTAAGCCACATTTGACAAATCTACACATGCCATGAAGAATAAAAATTTCATATCCACATTGAGATATATTAGAAACTAGTATGAATAACTGCAGAGGGAAACAATTTAACCAAACATTTAATCTACGTAAACAATCAGTAGGTTCCTCATTGGTGAAAATGTTAACACATGGTTGCAAAAACCAACAATTTATTTGGCAAACAGCTGAGTCACACCTGTTTGGTGTCATGCTCATTTTATCAAGTTCTGGCTGATTTTGAAAGAACTCAAAACTGATTCTGAGTCTGTTTAAAAATGTTTTCTACCTGAAAACCCTCACAATATAGGAAAATAAACATAATATGCTCAAGGATTTTTATTCTTGTGGCACAATGGATATGTCCATCAAAATGGGGCTGAAGATGGTAAAGAACTGCTCTAAACGTGGAATGTAGCTAATGAAGACAAATTAACAGCTTTTTAAAATTCTACAACAATGGTTGATCAAAAACCAGCATGCACATTAGGACCAAGTTTGAGAACCACTGCATTAAATGAAAGATGTCTGAATGTCATGTGATTAAAGCAGTGTGCTACAGTCACTCACCCTCGCACTTCTGGCCCTGTTTGGCCAGACCCCACAGCAGTGTGCCGCAGTGCTCGCAGAAGGTAGGGCTCTTGTAAGTGTGCACTTTGAACCTGTGGGGCACGTCAATCTTAAACCGCTCCTTTTGAATCTGGAAAGCAGACATATACATTTTTATATTGCAAAAAAAAAAAAAAAAAAAAAATCTTTTATTACTGGGACTGTTTTTATTTGAACATGTTAGCAAAAAGCTCTGCCCCCAGTGACAAAATATCTACAAACATCCTATGTAAGATATCTCTGACCATGTCATATGTTTATTCTAAATGAAGTTATATCCTAAGTTTAAAAATATATAAGTGGTTTATCTTTTTCAGGCTCATTGGCTTTTAATGAAATAATTTTCATTTGCCTTTCTGCAAATTAACATCACGTTATTGTCTGTACATGTGAAACAGATAAACATTCTGGAAGTAATCTTTTCAGCCTACATACTGCATATGATATTAAGCCAATTAGTATACAGAGCTAGAAAATGAAAAAATAAAGGAAAAACAGTTTCTACTGGAAGCCAGAGTAATTTCCTTTCTGATTAGTCTTTTATCATTCTGACGCTTCATACAGGCTCGGCAGACATGCTGAGAAAACACCCCCTCCTGTCTTGTTGTGGTAAGAAGTAGGCCTTCAGGATACATCGCATGCATTGAACCAACCTCCACCCCCACATTAAAATCTCTTTCAAAAAGAAGCTGCACCCCAAAGTTTGCTAACTGCAGATGGGATTGCATGGACTGAATTGCCATAATTGCAAATTTATTGATTTAGCATTCTGCCGCTGAAGACAGAAATAAAGAGAATAAATTCAAAAAGCTTCTTGGTGGACTGTCTGAGATTATCTACAGTCTCTTTTCTCACTACTGCATGTAGTTTTCGGCGCTGTTGTACAATTCTTCCTTCTAACTTCATTGTAAAATTGAATAAAATAAGTATTTTGTGACCTGACTCAAATGATGCCATAAAGACACATTTCTGTCATTGAACTGAGTGATGACTGTGAGTGAAAAAGCCAATGAGATGAGTAATTAGTGGCAGTGAGTTCACCATGGTCTCCTTGCTGTTGATGGCGGAGCCTGTGCAGGTGGCGATCACTTTGTCGATGCACTTCTTGTGGATGGCAGCGTTACACTCTGCGGCCCAGCAGGAGGAGAGGATCAGTCAAACAGCACTTCAAAGACACCACGTCACCAACAATGTCAAGATCGCACTCACGTCTGCACTGGTAGCCTTGTTTATTGAGACCCCTGAATGGGGGAAGGAAAAAGAACAAAATTAGTGCTTATTTCAAGGGCCGTCCAGGCGGGGAATTTTGCTGGGATTCTTCTGTACGTGGTGAGGGAGAGTACAATAGCCCTTCACAAGCAATAAAGGACATTTTTGCTAGAATATTACAGCATTTGCTTTACTTGTCCCCCAAACTGAGATAAGTGTCATGGCTAAGCCAAGGAGATATATATTTCAGAATGCAATTACATGTAACATACATATTTTGGTAAGATTGCAGTAAAATGATACAGACAGTCTAATTGCAAATGGAGCCAATGAAATTAAGGGGTCAAATGGTGGTATGGAACAATTAGCTTAAATAAATTACCGTAAAAATTTTGGGGAAAAAAATCTAATTTTCAGAACTAGATTCTACATCATATGTAATTCTATAATTATTTTATTATGGAAGTGTATGAATATCAGTGGCAGGTGGTGAGCTGAAAATTAAGGAGGCACAGATCATACCTTTAAACTAATAATTGGTCTTTGCCAGTTTCTGATCATTTATTTAAATTAACATTATGTGAACTCAGAAAATACTCAGTTCTTATCAGGTGAGGCCATTTCTCTTTTTTATGGCAAGACAAAAAATAACATGTATCATTTTATTGCAAAATTTCACTTCAATCAACGTTATTCAGTTGTGGATAGTTGTTGCGAATCTTTGTTTTCCGTCTTATAATTTAAATATTCATGAAGCACAGGTTATAAGGCCTGCATTGCTGACTGTGCTAAAAATAAACACAGAAGTTAAAAAGTTTTTTTTTTTTTGTAAAGTGAATAAACCATTTTTCTGCATCAAAGTCTGTTTTTAATCACGACAACCTTGCATTAACCCATTAATGCCCACTTTTTTTCAAAGTAAAAGTTGCATTTTATTATTGGATACGGTGTACAATGAACGTGTTACACCTAAATTCTGGGGAAAACTGATTATTTTGTCATCATGGACTTTTATGTATGTCCCATTACAAATGTACAAAGAATGTTGAAAGCATTAAAAAATCATCATTCTGAGAAAAACATATCTACAATAATACTGTAATCTCCCATTTTTGTACTGGGTGTTGTATAAAATGTGTCTCAGAAAAAAATGGCACACATATCTTTCAGAGCGTTGCATAGCACTGTTACAGATTCGAGAAATTCATGCAAATGGCGGCCCCCACCACTGCTGTAAAGGGAGACTACTCTCATCAGTGCTGTTCCTGGATGCAAGTTACAAATGTACTTCCCTTGATTAACCTACCGCAGCTTAGTCACAGTAAAGCATTCACTTGGGTTACAGAGGTTAAAATGTGCCGCGTCCCAAAAATGTAACGGTGGTCATTAATGGGTTAAGAGGGAAGCAATGTCTTCGACAGCTGGTAGATTATTCTAATCACTGGAAAACTTGTTAATCATGGAAAATGAATGAAAACAGGTGAAGACTCTTTATTAGACAAATAGGTTCATTAAGTCTTTTTTTTTTTGAGTCCTTGAATTTCAGCTTAACAGCCGTGACTGCTCAATATACTGTATGCCATGTCCATGGCTTTCAGTACATCTCTAAAGCACAAACCACAGATGTGCTACAGAATCTTAGCTCTTCATACTTTAGCTTTTGTTGTTCTATTGTGTCATGGTGGGTCACTGCACGCTTCATTGGCTGAGAGCTCATATTTTAATATATATGTGTGTAAGGATAAACGTATACCAGACAAACTCTTTGCAGACGGAACAGAAGGTAGGCTGGGGGAAGAAGGTAGCGGTGAACTCGTGGCGGTTCACGGCGTGGATCTTGGCCTGCTTGAAGGCACCGCGTCTCTGGTGAAGGGTTTGAAGGCTGGCCCTGTGTCTGTCCCTCTCCTCATCGCTCTGTCCTGGGGGGGTCACACCAATGAAGCACATGTGGAGGGCAGAGACCACAGTAATCTCCGATACTGAAGTACAAGAGTTACTGAGTATGTGAGTGTGTGTGTATGTGTGTGTGCCTGTGTGTGGTAAGTGTGGGTTTATGTGTGTGTGTGTGTGTGTGTGTGTGTTTGTGTGTGCAGTTTAGGGCAAAGGCAATCAGCTGGATGAATGTGAATGACTTTTTGTGCTAACGTGTGTGTGTGTCTGTGTGTGTGGTAAGTGTAGGTTTATGTGTGTGCGTGCATGTGTGTTTGTGTGTGTGTGCGTGTGTGTGTGTGTGTGTGTGTGTGTGTGTGTGTGTGGTTGGCAGCAAGAGGGAAATCTGCAGTATGGACAGGATGAAAGCCAGGAGGTCTGCAGCTATTTGGCAGTCATCCTGGAGACGATCATTGTTCAGTTTGTAATATCTGATGAATATGTGTCCCTATTCAGAAACTAATTTCATGGCTCCCCATGGAACTACTGGCCACTGTCAGCTCTGAAACTAAGCACTAAGGAAACTCTATCTATCCCACTAGCCTCCGAGCCATCTGCCACTTAACTGCATAGCTGACAGGTCAGAAGTCCAACAGCTGTACAGGTTGGCAGAAGAAGTCGCAGAACGACATGCAATGCATGGCTACACATCAAAAATTATTTTGAAAATGTCCAAAATTAATTTTTGCATTAACTTTGCAGCACATGATGAAAATTTCATGTGCCAACCCATAGAAGTGGGTCTAGTGCCAGGATTTAAATGTTTGGCCATTACAGCAGATTGTATGACGATGCAGTGTTCATGTAAATTCTATTTTTGTGTGTAGCCAATCAACAGTTTTTGCACACTTTAGTCATATTTTTGTTCATGTTTTTGGTGAAATGTATGCCGTGTTGACTTATTTAAATAACATGTAATGGTACAATGTTAAACCTGAAAAGTCAAAAAGATTTTCTAATTTCACACCATAGTTGCCAAAATTTTCGAGTTAATACAAGCCATATTTCACCAGTAAAAAGGTTAAGTAATTATTTCAATTTTCCAGCAAGGGCAGTAAAATCAAGCTAATTTGGGATATACTGGACAGACTAATACTATTATAGTATAGTATTATACTATTAGTATAATTAGTTAAGAAAATTGGAGTGGGGCTATGAATTAAAATAATGACCTCAGTATTCAAATTAGGAGGCCAAAGGTAAAAGTAATTGAATTAAGCAACAGATAGGGTGACCTGACCTCCAAGATGAAGTAAGGAGGTCAGTATTGAAAAAATAAGTTTGTACCTGTTATTGTGCAATTACAAAAGAACGGGCCGAATGTAAAAAACATGGAGAGTGAGCAGTAAGCCAACACATATAATTCTCGTAGTCCCGTTCCTTGCGTATATCTTCACTGTAATCAAAGGCAATTTCCTCTTATGGTCCAGTGTAAACTAGGGCTGTGTTTACTTACCACAATCCACGCTCTTCTGCGTAAAGTACCTGGCTTCCATCTGCAAGCGGCCTTGTGGTTTGCAGATCAAGCTGATTTTGGCAAAAGAAAAAGACATGTTAGCACAGTGCCCTTCATTTCCGCGTATTTATATAAACACCCACCATGGGCAGCGACTTCTGTGGTAAGAGCAATAACCAAGGCTAAAAGCAAAGTTTTTGGGGTACAAGCAGTCGAACGCTGGTATCCTTTAGTCTGTGTTTTAGTCAGTAAAATTCCATTAAAACTTGTTAAACTAATAGGAGAGATGAAGTACCTAACCATGGGCTCCAGGAAGTGAATCACTTTTTCAATCTAAGACATGGCTCGGCCGAGAATTCATTTGTCAATGAAATGGATTACAACTCACAGTTTTCCCCAAGGAGTTCATAGCAACAAACTCTCTCCTCCAGCAGAGCATATAATATGCCCTCAAACTATATGTATATTTTTCAACTTGTCTCCATCTGAGAACTCTTAAAGTTCTTTGCAGAACCCTTTATGATGCGTAGCTGCAAAAAGTGCGAAAGCTCAGAGAATCATTTTGATCATTGAACCATTGAATCATTTTTTTCGCAGCATAAACAAGTGGAACTAGATATGGCTGCACTATGTGAAATCACACAGAATCCCTCTAGGAACCTTTTGTTTTCTGATCATGGATTCCATTTCCCCATTCCATTCCCCCCTGCCCCCGCCCCGAGTTCTGACACCAAGGTCTCTCACCCAGATCTCCATCTTGGAGCTCTCCCTCCTGAAGCGCTTGGCCAGCACCTCCAGCTGCACGCTGGCCTCTGCCCTCACCCCTGCGGTCTCATCTTCAACCACCACGCGCATCACCCGGCCCTGAAGGATGTGGGCGTCGAATGTGGTGTTCCATGGCGGGTACATGGTGGGCTCCCTCTGCTGGCAGTCCTGCCCATTCTCTGCACCCATACAGAGGAATATTCATTTAAAAAATATATGTTTTAAGTGAAATATTATTGAGTAAAATGCATTCTACAAAGTGCCTCAAAAGGGAAATTGATTTTATTAGCCCCACCAAGAACATGAGCCTGCTCTCCATCAAATTGTAAGATGTGTCAGTGTGTGAGTCAGTATTACTGTGGTTTTGCGCAGTTTGTATGTGCTAATTATTTTTCATGTTTCGGTATTTACTTTAGCAGTTGTCTGTATCAGTGTAGTCATTCCATTCATCTGTCACTGGCCACGTTTTCTGTTTTCACTCCTGCACACGCTCAGCCCCTCGTTCATTATCAATTGTTTGTCTGTTTCCTCATCTGTAGCCACTCCTCCCTGCTCGTTCCCCAGCTCATCTCACCTGCTACCTATGTAATCAGCCCTTTATATCCCTCCATTTCAGTGTACTTCTTTGCAAGTTTGTCAACTAGTTGTACTGTGTTTACCTCTGAGCATTCTTTGATTTCCTGTGTCCCTGGTTACAATTTGATTTGTTTTTGGTTTTACAATTCAGTCCTGTCCCAGGTGTTTGATTGATTGCCCATGCATTACTTCTGTTTGTTTATTGGCTTGTGACTTTTCTGTGTGATTTGGCTTTGGCGTACCTACTCCTTGGTTTTGATTTTTGGACTAAACATTTACCACAGTTTTGGATTTGCCCTTTTTTTTCCCGCATTCCCACTGCCTGCTACCGACCTGGATTTTTCGACCTCGAGTATGAATAAATCCTGTGAACTGTCATCGTCTGCGCCTGAGCTCTGTATCGCCCTGTGTTAAGATGTAATAATGTAACGATATGATCTTGAGTTATGAACTGAAAGTCATATTCATATCCCTGAGAAATTATAGCGATACACTCTCTACTCTGAACACGGAATGCCGATATTGAGAAAAAATGTACCACACTGGGATTCACATTTTATTTTTACAGTCATTTCTGCCTAAGTACTTGCGTTACTCCAGTGCTATCATCTAGTATCTTTATGCTAAAGAACTGTGATCTATCTATGCAATGGCATCTCAACTCAAAGAGTAAAAATTATTTATGCGCATACAGATATATTTTGCTTGCTGTCTTCTGCATCTTCCAATGCTTGGCTGTTCATAACTATTAGCTGATATGTAATCCCAGTATCAACTGCTACTACCTGCAGTAATGGAGAGTGAAACAAATATGGTAAATGTTTGCTCTCACAATGCATTTTATAGCTGCCTGAAAAGGCATTAGTAAGACTCTGCTCTTCAGTTTCCAAATCATAATCACAATGGTTTTATAATGTTTGCCATTCTCCATCCTCATAACTAAGTGAGGTACCAAAATTAAGCATGATTTTTGAATCAGTATTGAAATGTTATCCCAACAGGCTAATCAAATATAAATATCATAAACATAAATAAAATATGGAACCGATGGAATAATGTGTATTCAGACCAGCCTCAGTTACATGCTAAAACCACAACGAAACTCAGTAGTTTACAATGCACATGATTATAAATTACTTAACAAATTATACTCATGTCCCATCCAGCAATTTATATATAACTCTCTTGTAAACTAAAGCCCCGGCCCAAATTTCGCTGCTCTTCCACACACTGGAAGTTGAGTATACCCACTGCATTCCCTAAAGGCGTACCTGTGTCCAGTATATAGACGGCACAGTACGGATCGAGGACCTCCTCTTGATACACTAGTCCTGGGTCCAGCTGAAATTTTGAGAAGCCTATTCGGAGAAAGGGTGACATGCTTCTGCAGTTTAGTCAGGAAGCGGGCTGCCGGGAAAGAAATATCAACCCTTCAGCAGAGAGAAGGTGGACAGTCTGTGACCTTTTCAGCAGGGAGCTGTAAAACGGTCGCCAAACTCGGGCGCGATGGCTTCTACTTTGAGAAATGAAAAAAGGGGGGAGGGAGAGAAGGGGTGAGGGAGGGTGATATAGAGAGGGAGGGAGGAAAAGAGGGAGGGAACACTACGGGGAGATGGAGGGAGAGATTACGGCAAGAGGGCAAGGAGAATAAGGTGTGCAGGTGCTAGCCAATGGTTTCCTTTGAGAGGGAGAGAGATTCAGTTTGTGATGTCACAAGGGTCAAAGGTCACAGCTGCTGGTGTGACGCTGGTCTTGTTGACTGAGCTCAGTGGTCACAAGTGGGAGGTGCTGTCAGAAGGGAGAATCTGACTCTCTTGAGTTACCCCAACTAAACACGCAGTACTAAACTTCAAAACAGATTATTAGTGTGCCGCAGAACTCAGACGTGACATGACAAAGGCCCAATATTTCATCTCACCCTCCTGTATCCTGTTTTGAATCATATGAGGGATTTTATTTCCAAGGAAAAGCAGCTGCTGAGTGTTTACTGTCCATGAGAATGCTTCTGTGTGACTGGACGAACAGGAGAATATTAATAGATTGGTAACTGTAGACTCAGGAACAGGAATCTATGGAGCACAGCCACTTTCACCCTTCAGCGGCACACAAGCAGAGACATGCCATATCCACAAATACACAAACACGTGTGCACGCAAACACACACACACACACACAGCACTAACAGAAAGACACACTGAATTTTTTTTGATGACTTTTTTTTGAGTGCTCCCATATTGTGACCGCTGTTTTAAAACACACCCGTTCCACAGAGACACATTTTTTTCCAAATTTGTTCTGATTAATCTATCCTCATTGCTTGATTACGAATCCTCGACTGTAACATGCAGAGCCAAATCGAGGAAAAATTTGTGTTTGACCCAAATGCATCAATATTCATACAGGAAAGAATAGCAGAGAAGCGGAAGCAGGGCTGTCACTCCTTGATCCTGTGACAGGTCAATAGTTTAAAAAAAGCTGCAGGCAAATTAATTGCAGGCAGAGGAAATGGAACACCTGCTGTGGGACTCAGGGCTTGCCTCCATCAGGCTGTTTATTCAGCCGGGAAGAAAGACTGTGATACTGTATCCAGGGGTGCCACTGATACTCTCACTGCGGCTGCTCCTCCGTTATTAGCCTCCAAACCCTCGTCATACCTCAGGGAAAAGGAAGGTATCCAGGTATTTTGGCCACTATCTGTCTTACTGAAAATCTCCCAGTCATTTGGGGGTCCACCTTGCCGCAGGTATTCAGGTTTGTAGATGGAGCAATAAGGCTATGAAGACTGAACAAGAACTAAAGAAGAATAGCACTGATCCGTCAATGTTTACAAAGGTAGGATTAAACATAATGCATATATATATATATATATATATATATATATATATATATATATATATCTTTATTTTACCAAGTGACTCCCATTTAGGCAAACTCTGTTTCTCAAGGGAGACCTGCAGGAGGATGTCAGGATGTGTACATGTATGAATCTGCAGTATTTCATTGGCGAAACTCTCCTTCACCCCCTTTTCTTTGCTACTGTGGCTCCTTGTACAAAGAGAATTTTTCAATTCTGGTTTTTTGTCTCCCGATGTTTAGGCATGATCTCTGGAACTATGGCTCATTTTGTCCAAACTTTATAAATAACCCAAAAGCAAACTGGAAAAGGTCACACACTTTTAGCCAAAGCAAAAGCTTCACCCAAAACTTTTTAATTCTTGTCAAAGTGATATTTTTGAATCAAAACTCTCAACACAAATATCAAATGAATAGCTTTCAAACATTCCAACCACACACTGATGAAATAAACTGAAAACACGACTATCTTTTATCTTTCATTTTCAGTGTGCAGGACCCAGCAGTTCGCTGTAAATGTTTTATATAGAAATCTCACGTATATGTGTTTTCACAAATATACAAGCTGTCCTGTGATCTGGAAAAACCTAGTATGTGTGTCACTTTTGGTAGAAACTGAGTTTAACCTTCATTTGCAGTAATTAAAAGTGGTAAAAAATCTGAAAACACTGGCTAAAAGTGTCATTTGAACTTTCAAAATCAAGTTTCTATCATTTTTTTCTGTTAGGAAAAGTCCAGAACCTAAAAGTTTTCGTTCAATTGCGAGATCTTTGCCACTGATAAACTTACTAGTTTTTTCCAGATCACTGGGGAGCTACGTATGCACATTTCAGGCATGGCTATAAAAGTTAATGTTATGACGCTTTTGCCAAAGTTTTCTCTTTCAGTGCATAAGCAAATGGCAAGGCCTGTATTTTCATCTCAGCACAAGCATTACAGCAACAGACATGCTGTGCTGTATGTGGTAGAACAACATATTCTCATCCTGACTCATCATATGGTGACGCTACCTGACCAAGCGTCCATATGCAACAAAAATAGAGGCTTTTGGCTTCCTTATTTGACATTTAGGGTTATGGAATTTTTGCCCAAATAATACCGAAAAAGACAATATTACCAATAAGCTGTTTACATAGCAAATGAAAATGAATATTCCACCGATATTCCCATTTACATGCAACCGTGAAAACTCCAATTAAAAACATTTTCAAAGTTTTCCAATGGTGGTAGACCTGTTCAACTGTGCGTACACAACCCCTGCTTTCATTTGTTCAACCATCTCCTTGCAAAGGTTTGCGTTGAAATGTTTGCACTTACATCCAAGTCTTTCATAATGTCTATAAGTAGGAGTGTTTCCCCTTCCAAGCAGAAATTAGTGCTTTGTTGACCATTAACAGGCATCCGTTCATTGCAGGTTGTGGTAAAACCCCCCCAGTTGAGACGCATATTCCAAATGTGTTATATGCATGTTGTATGCATAATGCTCCTGAAGCCAAAGTAATATTGGCACATCCCAAATCTTCATCAGAAAATGCACCTTTCAGAATAAGGCCTTTGTATATACAAGGAGAATATGCTGTTTACATATCTAGCCCGTGTCAAATTCAAAATATTGTCATACTCGGAATAATAGGACAATATTTGTGCACACGTAAACATAGTCATCGATTGTGCCTGATGTACCAGTTTTGGTGTGTCAGCAAAAAAAAAAAAAAAGTATGGCTAATGTTGTCTCAGAGTATTTCGGTGAAAAGCCTGTGTGAGCAGTGAGTCACTCTTATATGCTTCCACTGAATATGCTCTGTTGCGCAAGCATAAACTCAATGTGTATTCTGTGTAGTTATTATTTATACTGCATAGACTTGTTGCTTTATAAACTATTGACATTTCTAACTCTCTCTCTCTTTCTTCCGTTCCCCATTTTTATCTGTTGTATATGAGTACATCCTGTCATCTATCTTCATGGTTTCTATGACAACTCATGTCAGCTACCTCTCCTTCACTGTCAGCACTACTCAGCAGAAATTTTGTGATTAGGTCCTCGCTAACATGGTACTTCCTATTTCTGGTGAGTCACATCTCATGAACCATACTTCCTGTGCCCCTGATCATACATAAATTCTGAGACATGGATCACTGCCCTATCTTGAAAAGCTCTAAATGATAAACATATGTAAATTAGCATAACACAACCATGCCAAAGTTAAAAATTTTCCCATTATTAAAATGAAAGACTTGTGTTTAAAACATTCTGTGGTACCGTTCACAGATTGCTTTATTGGGTTCTAAATGTCAGTTTGGCTATTAACAAATAACAACATTAAATTCTGATTTCAAAATTCATGGTGATGCATTATTGTTTAGTCATTGAATAAACAAGTGGTTAATTCTGGTATTCAGATTTGCTAACCAGCCTTTAGATGTCAGTCAATACTCAGGCATAGTTTCTACCAGAAAAAAAACATCTGATAAATTCTGGCTATGTAGTGTAATATATCCAATGATGAAAAACTAAAACCTGTTAAGGGTGGCAATTTTTGGATGCAAAATTGGATGTAAGGCTGTGCATTGCTAACCACAGTAGAGACACTGCTGTTTAGCAGGGATATTGCACAATGAAACTGAAACTGCTGTCTGGCACTAATAAAGTGAGCGCCATGATTCATTGGAGACACATTTTAATTGTGGTTCTGTACTTTAGCGCTCAGAGTGTGAAATGACAAATTGACAATAAGGTGGAAGTAGTGTTACGTTCGCAGAAGGCCACCAGTAGCGAGCCTTGAATTAAATGAACGAGATTTATTAAATAGAAAAGCAAACAAACACAGCACGTAGGCCAACAAAAACACCACAACTGAACAAGATGGTTCTGGGGAAAAGGTGGGCACGAGGCCAACAAAAAACTACACTTTGAAAGCTGAAAAATAAAAAGAAAAACTGCAGGCTTAAGGGGGCAGGAGGCCAACAAAAAACTACACTCAAAGAGCTGAACAGTAGGGTAATTTGAACACGATACAAAAACAGAGCATGAAACACGTGGCATGAATACAAGCGAGAAATAATCAGCAAGAAACTAGGCAGCAATGAAAACAATGGACCGACTGCCAACTGGAATGCCTCCACAGAACATAAAGGGACAAGGCTTGATCAGGAATGAAGAACTTAATGACATAACAAGCCCATTAAGAAAATGGACATGCTCAGCTAAGTACCAATGAAGTATGCAGAAGGAAGGAACGCAGCAAAGTAAAGCAAGATCTGAAATAATATCAAAGCAGGAAATCATGACAATTAACACCCTACCTAAATTAGTAATGTTAGTAAAGTGCCTGTCTAAAAAACACACCTCCCGTGAATGTTAGTGGCTTTTAGTAACTAAAAACAGTTCATTGATACTAAGTTTAGAAAGACCTGAAACCAGAACAGCGCTGAAGGAAAGTGGAAATACCGCAGCCAGCCAATAGCGAAGAAGCAGTGCATGCACTAGAGAAAACAAGACGTGGACTGGAACTCAGACATGAGGAGGATTCCATTTGGCAGTGCGGGACAAGACCTGCAGAGGTGGACATTCCAGGGGTCAGAAAGTAAAAGTCCCACCATGTTTTACTTCCACCCATGAACTCAACCAGCTGATTTTCTTGACTAGTCCAACCTCTGGTCTGAAGGGCTGTTTTATTTAGCAAATCCAGGAGGTTGGAACTAAATGCTGGGGAGGACTTTTACTTTCTGAACCTGGATTGTCCACCTCTGACCATATGTGAAAGCAACCGTACTTGAGCACGGAAGATTACTGTTCTGTGTTACAGCTCTCTTGTTCCAACAAACGCTGCGGTGAAAAGATATCTCCATTCAAACGAAGAAATTCAATGCTTGCTCGAAATGTAGGTGGACGAAAACATAAAATCACAACTGGATACCACATGCAAAAACTTGGAGATTTATGGAATAATTCATGAGTAGTTGCATTCGCGTATCACAGAATAATAGATCAGTGCCGTGACAAACTAAAGAAAACGCAGCTGCGATATTTCAAAGTGCAGGACGCGGTGCGAAAGTCTGGCAACTCAAGTTATGAAATGGATCCATTTTCGTGGTATGAGGCAGTGGACGGCATAATCGGCCAAAAACGCAAGGCCGAAAGAATTATGCACCATCCACCTATATCGAATGTAATTGGTACATTTTCGGCTTACCTTTATATTTGGGTACCCAGAGAAAGATTCGGATGTGTAAAAACATCAAGCATTCAGTCAAGAATATTTCGAGTTTAATTTTTCGCGCTGTTATACATGGTAATCCATGTTACAGATGACACACCAGGTTGCTAGGGCATGCGCAGCATATGCATTCACGATATTAATATTCGATATTAATATTCTAAACCCCCTTCTCAATAATAAAGCCTATATTGGCCTCTCCATTTAAAATCGTTCCCCATTTAAAACCACCTACTGCAACGTGCTGTATCGGAATTTATGCAAGTGTACTCAGGTACGGTACGACATTACTCGTGTGAAAGCTGACCAGCGGGGGGAGAGGGGAGGGGGGACAATCTTACTGAGGCACGGTATGGAACAATCGTACCTCATGTGAAAGCGCCCTAGAGTGCCACAAGCACGAGTGTCTCTTTGCACACGGCACGACACCTGCCCTTATATGGTGTTTAGTGGGTAGCATATATGCTAATTTAAAACAACCGGCCACGCGCTTACAATTTACGATCAAGTGGGATTCGACATTCAGCACACATGGGTAAGAGCAGATTTGGACGGTATGAGCATTTGGTGCATCTGGAGTTTATTTCTCTTATTTTTTCTCTTAGCAAAAAAAAAATAAGAGAAGTTTGAGAGAATGTTGCTGCATGAGGCCCATTCAATTCTTCTAGAATTAAACTTGTAATATGAAAACCATAAATAATTGCTTACATGTGTTTTTCATCCATATTTGTGAGAATCATTTCTGTTCTTGAATTTTTCTGAGAGCGCTATCAGCAGTAACCAATCATGATCATATGTTGCACAAATATGAATCAACAGAGCCATTTCCTGTGCTCCTCTGACATTATACTTAGTGCATGTGTCACAACCCTCATGTGAATCCCTTTTGTATCCCTTAGTTGTCATGGTTCTGGCTGTGTTTGTGGTTTTAGCCTTTCTTTGTGGCTCGTATTTGGACCACGTCTGTTTCTTTAACTATCGGATTCTTCCCAGCTGTTTCGTCAGGCGTGGGCGGCGCCTTCTCCTAAGGCTATATAAGCCGGATGTCTGCCACGCCTGACACGCCTGAGTGTCTGATTTAGTTGTCACTACAGCGAGAAGATATCTCTAGTCAGGGATTCTTAGTGAATGTCTTCGCAGTATATTTGTGGTTCTTTTCTTCAGGGAAGTTTCCTTTTTCTTTCCCTATTTGTTTGTCTCTCTCTCGCTCTGCTTCCTGGTTCGTATTGTTGGGTGTTTGTTTTGGAAGAGCGAGAGCTGTTCTGTTTCTTCGTCTATTTTTCTCCCTGTGGTATTGTAAGTCCTTACTGGTCCTGTTTTCTCCTAGCCGCTGCATTTGGCCTCTCGATTCCTTTGGCCATTACACTAGTTCTATTCCTAGTTCTATAAATAGGAACAAGCTCCCAAGCCTTACTCTTGGTCCTCAGGATTCGGGCCGCAATCCTATTGATCATCCCTCGGCATAATCCTCTGCCCAGTTTATTAGGAACACCTCCTAAGCCTTTTGCGGTCATCACGAATGGGGCTGTTTTCCTGTTAAATTTCCCAGTCCTGCCATCTGACAGTTCTGCTCTGCTGAGTGTGTGCTCCATCTGGCAGCTGTCCGGAATCACCACTGGCCCGGCACAGACACACCCATGGCTCCCAAGCCTGCACCGTCTGAATCTAACTGTGCCATTCTGCATTGGGCTCTGTCCCTCTGTCATTACAAGCATCACTATCCATAAACCCAACGATTGGGTCGGACTCTGATTTCGCATTTGATGACTTATTCCTTGAATGCCATCGACAGGAAAATTTTAACCACAGAGAGGGCAAAAAGACAGGCCATTTAATCTGCCATGTGCAGTTCTTTATTCACTTACTTACTTACTTACCTACTAACTATACCATTAAGGGCTTTTCAGCACTTTTTAAAGGTAATAGCCTAGCATAGGCTTACCAAAGTTTTGCAGGCATCATACAATGTTCACTCACAAGGTCAAATCTTTGGGAAATTTAGAGTTTCCAATTAGCCTGACAAGCAAGTAATTGGACAGTGCGAGGAACCCTGAGTACCGGGATGAAACTCATGCAAACAAAAGGAGAACATTCAAACTCCGCACGAATAACAGTTCAGTTAATCGTGAAATTTAAGTTACATCGTGAAAAACTAAAACGGAAAAATAATCGCCATAGTTTTGAGGCGCTATTTTAATTTCTTATTAGCTGTGGCTAAAAATAAAGCTTTTCTGAATGTATTACAGTTACTGTGCCAAAAATGTTCAATCAGTGAGCTCTATCCATGATAGTTCATTGATTCTATTATTTGCAGGACAAAAAAAAAAATGAGATTCAAGAACAGTCACATATATTGACAATTTGCGAGGCCATGCAGGAAAAAGGTGAGCCTTCTGTTAGACTAGAAATCATAGTTGACTTCTTGAAAATGATTATATGTGTGCAGGACGAGGAAAAGGAGTCACTTGGGTCATTTTATGAAAATTGAGATTTTCCAACAAAATCAAAGAGTGATACCAAAGGCATAAGACATGACTGAATCATAGTATGTGTGTTGGTGTGTGTGTCTGCGCATGTGTGTGCATTAATGATAAGTTGTTCCGTGTGCTTATCAAGAAGAAATCAGATGCACTTTGGCACACACCATAATACTTGCCCTGATTTATTCTATGGTCCGTTAAACATAAAAGCTTTCCATCTCTGAGTGCTCATTGAAAAAGCCTCTAAAAAAAAAAAAAGAGGTCCATATTTCATTCCAAATGCTTCAAATTGGATTTTAACTTCCACTATGCCAGAACTCATCTTGGTTCTGGATGCTTCAGTTAGTCACACACCTTCTGTGTTTGCATTTCAGTACAAAAATTTTGTATCCCATTCATCGACTGCAATGGAAGAAAAACGTGTGTGCGTACGTACGTGTGTGTGTGAGTCTGTGTGTCTGTGGATATGTGTGTGCGTATGACAGAGAGAGAGCAAAGGTGTGTGTATGTGTGTGTGTGAGAGAGAGAGAGAGAGAGAGAGAGAGAGAGAGAGGGTTCAGTCCAGTTGAAGAGCCTAGTGCTAAAAGCACTTGCGTCACATTTTCGCTCACCTTGAGGAATGGATAGGAAAACGTCTTTATAGTTACTTAAGTCGATTTTGTAAATTTTCTCAAAATAGATTCTGTGACTTTAAGTACTTTTAGCACTGGGGTCTTTAATTGATATTTTTCACATGCTTCCTTTACAGAGCCTGACCAGGAAATTGATCAAGGGCCACCATAATTATGGAGACTCCGAGCTGATAAATGAGTCAGGAAAATGAGAATAAAGGTTTGCAAAAGATATCTGCAGCAAAGGAAGATGAAATCCTTCTAACAGTAAGCTTAAGTATTTTTCCCCGAATGTGTGAGGCGTTAGATGACTCAGTGCACCTCCTCTCACCTGCTGCACGACTGTGCCTGGCATCGCCTATAACTGATATGTTAAGTAGCAAGGACATTAATTCCATTTCACTAATTTTGTCTGCCCGATTCTCTAACCTTCATTCCTTTCTTCACTTGTTTTTCTTGTTCTTTTGTGAGAGAGGGGGAAGAATGAAAAATAATTATTTTATTATTTCACATATATTTATTTTATTTATTCATTTCCTTCATGCAGTATGTCCATGTAACAGTAATCTATTATCAAAAAGGGGATCTATTATGCTGTTTTTTTAGGTGATAATATTCTTGGGTTTCCACATAGGAGGGTGACAAACTTGTTAGAATAAATAAATAAAAATTCAATGATTTCTAGGCCATTTGATTCTTGTCATTCCGAACCCTCTGAAAAACAGGTTGTTCTGAGTGGGCGTCCCCTCCATGAAATGAACTGTATTTTATTTGTCCAGGAAACAGGGCGCCGTGTCAATGGAGGGCGACTGTCAATATCCCGCAGATACTGGGAAGTCTCAAATGACTGAATAAGTGGTTACCTACTTAGCTAAGTTAGCTATTGCGCTAGCTACACAATGAGTATGAAAAGGTAAAGCCTGCAGGCCAGGCAAGTATGGTCGTTACATTCACAAAGAAATGAGACATGCGGTCACCGTGAAGGTTTAACTACACATGGAATTTACTCCATTCAGAATGATCTGCGGTTAGCATTCGTATAGTAGCTACCATTAGGTAACATTAAATTTATTTTGAATAGCAACATAACTCCATTTAAAACTGCCTTAATTCCATTTAAAAAAGTCAGTCATTCCATCTCTTCCTATCGACGTCTCCTACCTTGCCCCTAGCAAAACTAGCGATGGTTTCTACATTCACCGTCAATTCAGTAGTAAGCTAGTAACACTTGAAATGCAGTTTAAATATTAATATAAATTGGAAACGTTTACCAAGCTGATTAGCTAGCTACAGATTCTCCTTGATACTAAATCCAGGCCACCACTTCTTTGTATCCACTGAAAAGTGCGATAGGTCCCCTTTATTACAAATTTTGTTGACATTCCTGCTTTGTAGTGATCCAAGTTAGAAGTGTAAAGCAGTCTAACAAAATGGATAGCAAACACGTATGGGTTTTTGCTGATTGAAGCTGGAATGTTGGTATAAAAAATAAGCTGTGGGAGGAAATATTCAGCTGAGGGGTGGAACAACCCTCACGAGCCTGTATTTGGTGTAGGAAAGGGAGCCAAATCTGAATGGCATGCCAAATGTCATGGTTTATGGAAAAGGCAGCCCACAATAAAACTGTTGTTTTATTTCACAGTTTGTGGGTTGGTAGGTACTTCTGATACCAAAATGTATGCGCACAAGCACTGAGATAGCGAGTATTTCATAATATGTCCCCTTTAACTATTCAAATTGGAACTGTTAATAATTGTACTGAATTGTTTGCATGTGATTTTCTGCTTTGGATGTTTGATCCAAACATCATGCTGATAAAGCCACTTGAAATGAATTGAACTGAACGCGAGAGAGGCAGACTGAGAGAGAAAAAGAGGGAGAGAGAGATAGAGTTGGAATATTGGCTCAGTCTGGTGCACGGAGCAAGTGCTTCTCAGATATATGCATAATTCATTGCATCTTTTCTATAAATGATTTGAGATTTTGTTGGGCTTCTCTATACGCATGGTTATTTTTGGCACATTTCAGCACCTGGCTCCCACTCTCTCACTCCCTGGCTTCTCACCTCACTTCAAAGAGATTCTTTCCATCTAAACCAGTCTTTCTCTCCGCACACCTGGTATTATTTTGAACCTCTTTAGTGTCAAAGTCATTGGGTCTCTCACTCAGACCATTGTACCTTCCCAACATAATATGTCTGCTCTACATATCTCCACTCTGGATTAGAGGGAAAGGCTTTGCATAATTTGAGGGAATGTAAATTGATAGTTTGAATGCCTGATGGTGAGCATATTCCGGCTTCACATTTGCTTTAACACAGAGAACATAAGCATGTTTTGCAAAATGCATCAAATTCAGAGGCAAACTTGAAAAGCATAAAATTGTTTTCCTGAGCTGACAAAAAGCCAACAGGAAGACAAGCAATGTGTATGAAGCACTTTAATTATTTTGCTTTTTTAAATTTGCGTAGCTCTGGTAGATCGAAGATCATTTTGCTTGAGTACGCAGAGAGGTGTGCAGTATTGTACAAAAAGAGATATAGGGGTTTGTGCAGTGGGAATATGCCCAGAGGATCTGTGGCACAGAAGGAAATCAATAAGGAAAAAAAGGTGACAACTGCACAGACAGATAAAAAGGCAATGTTTGAGAGGGAGGTCTCCAG
The DNA here is from genome assembly GCA_029692085.1 of Gymnothorax javanicus. NCBI lineage: Eukaryota > Metazoa > Chordata > Actinopteri > Anguilliformes > Muraenidae > Gymnothorax > Gymnothorax javanicus. The sequence continues at coordinate 17,886,149 of CM056201.1, forward strand.
GCACTAAAGGCTGTGCAACATCTGCCCAAGGGCTCTCCCCACACCTGCTGTTTGTCTCAAACTTGCAGTACTAATGACTCGGCGAGAGCACACACTGTCAGGACCGAAAATCTCGTTATTCTGGTCTCCTGAGGAGTTTTTGACCGGATGTCAATCAGAACCACTATGCAGGAAAAAAAATCCTCAGTGCTAATTTTCCCCTCGGATGAGGATGATGTGTATATGTTATATGTCTGAAAATGAAGGTTACAATTCTTTTATTTTTCTTTTTTTTTTTACTGTTTTTAACCATGAAGTATTCACAATTTTTATTTTATAATTTAAATAATTCAGAACGAGACATTGTTCTGAAAGAAATATTTAGGCAACCATAAAATATGGGTCTGAAAAATATATCTCAGTGGTTTAAATGCGCTAAATAGGATATTTGATCTACATTACTGTATTAATACTGGTGAAAGCAAAAGAAATAAACAAAAATGAACTAAAAAATAAACAAAAGTCATTATTGTGCACCTAACAAATAAGAGGAAATAGGCAATTCCACTTAAATTAATCCAAACACCCTAATAATTATGATTTAGTGGAAGATTTTAATGATTTAAAATGTTTAAGTCTGTTTATTTTTATTCATTATGTCACATCCCTCTCCTTTTGTTGACTGATTTTTCACACTCCAGGGGCCTTATGTATCAAAATTTGCGTGGATTTTATACTTAAATATTGCTTACGTTCATAAAAAGAAAAGTAATATTTTGTAAAAAGTATAAAATTTATAATATGGCGGGCTACCAAATCTGCTTGCAATTTTGAATGAAAACATCTGAATAAACTTTTAATTTTGCAGAAATGCAAAATTCTATTACTTTTATGCATTTTTTTAAAGTCAGGTTTGTTTTCATAAATCTGAAATCCGCAAAAAAAAAAAAAAAAAAAAAAAGGGCGACGATCTTTTTCTGTTAAATGCAGACTCTCTCTTCAAACATGAGGCCCCGGGGCTTCGTTCACATTACTAGGTTGAAGTGACTGATCTTTCTTTGCGTTAATGCAGTGCTGCCCAAATCACGGACCTCAATGGCCAAGAACTGCCAGTTTTCCATCCTCCCTTTACCTGAGAGTCAGGTGTGATGACAGTCTGGCTAATCAGAAGCAAGAATTGTTCAGTTAATTGCTTAGAAGGAGAGAAAACCAGGGCTGGGTTTGGGTTCGAGGGCCAGATTTTGGCAGCCTTGCCTTAATGTGACTCAAATCTGATGTTTTCACGGCCGTCTAGACACACACTCAAAAAAATTAAATGTTATGAAGTGTTAGATTTACTTAATAATGTTATGTCAACTGGTTCCACGCAATTGCTTTGCGTAACCTTTATTGGACTCTAACATTTTTGGCCAGTTTAATTAGTTGCATTGAGTGGAATGTACTTCAGGCAAAACACTACTCTCGTCTAATGTATACGGAAAGTCTTCAAAATGTTCGTACAGAATTTCAGTATTTCTAAAACTATCTACAAATGCCGTTAAATGACACTTTATGTCTGTTTCTGTAGTAGCTGGGTTTTTTTTAGCTGGTCACTACGTCACGTAGGGGATTCGTGGAGGAAAGTAGCCTCTGCTTAGAATGGCGAGTGATTGGGAGCTTGAGGAGGTGGCAAGAAACACTGCATAAATTTATGATGGGTCGCGACCATATAATTTCGAGCCGGTCTGGCTTGAGAGAGGGGGAGAAAATCAAACAAATACTGGCCCTCAGAGACGGATTAATCCTTCGACGGAGGCGAACGAGTGGAGGGTTGGCGAGGTGTCCTGGAGAGTAGCTATATAGCAACTAGCGCTTGAGCTAGTCTACGATCAGCAGTGAAAACCGTAACAACAACGCCACCGCATATTTAACGGTGTATGAATAACACTGAAGAAGCCAACGTTTTCTGTACACCTAGCTGCTGTGATAATGTGATATGTTCAGATGAAGACGTTGACTCAACATGTACTAGCCAAAGGATAATGAAGGCATCATGCTAGCTAGCCTGGGTGTAGCTTGCCAGGTCCCACCCCGCCTGTCAAAATGATGGGATTCTCCCTTCACCCTGACGTTGTAAACATATCCGCTTTGACTGTCCCATGCTTCGACAGTATGGTACTAGCTCTACAACATCTAAGTCTAGCGGTGGCGGCAGTTTTTTCCTGCGGGTGCGAACGTTCATGTGTGCATACATAGTCATTGTTCACATGCCGAATAAACGTAATCTCAAATGCTAGGCTTAATCTGGTGTTGATCAAACTTAATAGCTGATTCACAGGAATGCTATGGTCTGTCTGGGGGGAGATATACAGAGAGAGAGAGAGAGTGGTGTCCTTTGTCGCTATTTCTGACAGGTGCTTGTGCGGGCGGTGTCATCCCCATGGTCATCCCATGGAAACTATGGTGTGACATTAGCGTACGAAAAATTTGCCCGTCTGACGCGGACAAATTGAACCCACTGGCATAAAATTTGTTTATTTTTTACAGGGAACGAATGGACCCTGTGCCCTGTTTAGGATGAATTCTTACACCCAGCACAAACACAATTTTTCATTGCAAGTATAGTGCAGGCTCATTGACAGTCGTACTCTGACAGGCTCTTCTCTACCCTATGTGACGTAGGCATTGCATTATGGGAGCTTTGTAAACCGCTGTTAAAAGTACCTACTTTTTTGTATTATATTCCGTTTTCTGATAACCAACAACATAGAAATATGATGTATAATCGTTCAGATATTTATTTCCCACAAGAAAATAGTACGAAATCTTTGAAAAATTGACCTAGCAGTTACACTTTAACTCAGTTTTGTGGAACCAGTTGACATAACATTATTAAGTAAATCTAACATTCCATAACGTTTCATTTTTTTGAGTGCAGAAAGTTCATCTTTAAATTCAGTCTTCTAATCAGAATTGAGTAACTTTCATATGTGACATAAGGGACTGCCTCACTTCACTAGGTGACTACCTTTGCTGCGATTATACCTGGTCTCCCAGTTTTGGAGTACGAGAGTGGGTACAGCCAGTGGGTCCTTCAACCAACAGATTTCCTTCCCGGTACAAACCTTGGATCTCCCTCTGACTACGCCTCACCATTCCTCTGTAAGCCTGGTTTACTCCATCGCCCAATCCGAACCGCCCCTGAACATTTTCAAGCTTTGTGTTTTTACGTTTCTGTTTGTGCTGAGCTATTACTCCTTTATAAATGGCCTAACGGCTTTCTGTGTGTCTGCACCTGGTTCCCTCTCTGAAGGCTGTGAAACTTAAATGAAAAAAAATTACATGTAGGTAGTATTTATGCATGTTTAAAAGTAGTCATGTGGTGGATTTCTCTGGAAAAGAACTGCTGAATTAAGAAAATAATTACAATTTTTTGGTGCAGACATTCAATTCACGGATGAAAAAAAAAATCCAAGGGATAAAATTATAGCAAGAGTATTGCCATTTAATGTGAAGTAAGCTGAGCTTGAGCAAACATCAAGCCGTGAATTCGCTGCTAGGTGACTGCCACATCAGCATCGGACTTGCTTAGGATTCCTGGCCCGCAGTTTGTTATTTCTGCCACGAGTAGGCGCTAATGTATAAGCAATTTACATTTGAAACACTGCTGAATGTGCGGAAATTCGTAGACTCCCAGTCCCAACACTGGAGAGCATCCTGAATAGGAAATATATCGCTGTGGTTCCAGCGACATTAAACAAAACGACAAATGTGATGTTATCTAGCGTTACATCGCTAGAGTCGCGTCATCTCGGCGAAATAATGCTTGTCGCTTACTTTTTTCTCAGGTTTGACAGTGACCATTTTCCTCACAATGAGTGTATTGTCTTGCTTTTGAAAGAGTATCATAGCCACAGAGAACGTACAGGCGCACGTCACACATGCAGCGAACACACAAAGAACGAGACAGAGCGAGCGCGAGAGGATAAAAATGAGAAAGGAATAATACTGTCTTGTGAAACTGATCAGAGCGAGCAGCACTCTTTCTTTATTCAGGGTAGTGTTCAATTACACCTCTCTTGTATTTGAACAATGCTAAACAGAGGCTGCCTTTTCCCAACAGTGTTCCACATCTAATATGCCTCCTGAGCTCCCATCTGTCAAATGTTTGTTGGGAATGAATAATACAAGCGAATGTGTAATATTTTGTGTTGTCTTCTGCTTTGTTTTCCAACCCATTTAACCACATTTACCTCGGGAATATATTCATTTGGATATGAATATTTACATGTGAATATGATATATGAATGTTACCTACTTTTAATTGGCACTCAGCACGTATTGGCCTTGCTAACAAACGCTTCTTCTCATAGATAAAACATTGGTTATGACGATTCTAGCAAATATTCCAAATAGTCCATACCATAAAGTGAAAAAGGAGGATAATATTCATTTTCCAACGAACTTTCTATCTGTGCATGGTATCAAAATCAGCCCTTACATTTATACCATCTTACATTTTTGTGGTATTCCTTGGTAGGTGCTGCCGAGCATTGTTCTTGCGTCCCGATATGAAGTGGTTTATTCTGATCGAAGTGAAGTGTAGAACCAGTGTTTATGTGCACATTCAATTAGCTCATTGAGCCAGGGTAAATGGTCAAAAAAGCTGCAAACACACCGGGCCTTCAGGGCTGGAGTTTCCCATCCCCGACGTAGATAAAAGGTTCAGCTGAAAGACGGGCTTGCTCAATTCCCACAACAAAAGCGAGTATACAGGGTTCTGTTTGTCACTAATTACAGCTGCCAAATTAGCTAATTATCTGAACCCTGGCTAGTTTGGCTGTGGATGAAACTATGATGGAATATTTCATGTCGGAATGCGGGAATGGTCCTCTTCTATCATTTACAAAACTTATCTTTAAATACAGATGAAAACATAGGTTGAATGAGGTAATCCCGTAATTAAAAGCAAAAGATGCGAATGAAATCCAGAAACAGATAGGCACATAGCCCCTCCTTGCTCAACTCTACTGTAAGGGAAAGAATTGGTTGACGGGGAAGCCAGTCCTTAGAACAGTTAGAAAAACCACACCAGTCATTACAGTGAATGGAACAGAATCATAATAATTACTGCTAGTGATAGATTAGTGTCCATGAACGTTGTTATGAAAAAATTGATTCACCATGATTAAAGCCATAACAATTATAACTAGGCTATTGGTGGAAGCTTGTATAAGGGTATGGCAGCACTGAGGAATACATTTATCAAGAGACATTATAATCATTTTATGCAAATGTTTCCGAAAGAAAGGGCTTATGTTAAAGACACAGAAATAACCAGGCAATTATTGCTGTGCAAGTAGTTGTTGATGATATGAGAGTAACACTCGCAAGCCTGCTCCTGGGAAATTCGAAATGACATTTACACAGAAAGCCCACATTACATTGTTATTACATCATGTACTACTTGTCAGATTTGTCTTACCAAAGTCAATCACTTGAAATCATCTCAACTAGGGAGTTAGAGATCAGGAGAGAGCCCTGTTTTTACACAGTGAAAATAATTTTAATTTCCTTTTTTTTGGGGGTAAATTTTTCATCCATGTTTGGAATTCTTTGTTTTCGCCAGATAATCAGGGCACTGCTTTAAAATGATCAAATTTTTGTCCGGTTTTAGCTCGTTTTTGTCGAGTCAACAAAAGCTGTCTTAAGTTAACTTTGAATCCTGCTTTGCAGTTGAGAGAATGATTGTTTTACGTTGAATTGGCAAATTAAAATGTGGTGAAATATGAAGGGTTGCTGGCCTATATTCTTAGTGGGGGTATGTAGCAGTGAAATGGTAGCCTGGTGGATGCACCGCTCAGTAAAAGGAAGTGGTGACTAGCTGAGAGTGCCTTTGATGAGAGGGTGGGTCAAAGTGCCTCCTTGTCTTTCCCTCTGCAGTGAAACCAGCTCAGCTGCCGAGGTGCAGAGTTACTCAGAAGCGCACTTCTCTGGCACTTAGATCAGGCCACATTCCAGGTGTCCAGTCAATTAGAGAGAGAAGACAGCCCTCCTGTCTGCAACCATCCATTTTTGGCAGTGTGGGTCCCAATCAACGCTGCAACCATCCAGACTGAAGTCCAGGCGCATCTTCACTCTGGAACCTAGTGTTTGCGAAAATAACGCAAAGTACAGGCCGCTTAGTCCACCTCGATTTTCACTCGCCAGTTTGCCCGGAAGCTGGCTATATTTCATGTGGTACAAACTGCTCAAGGTAAATCCAAAATAGTTCAATTCTAAATGCAACATGCAAATTTAATATTAAGAAAAACCTCCCTAACTCCATGCATTTGTGAATGGTTATAGAAATATACCCTTATTTGATTGAGCCAAAGAGCACACTTGTTTATGTTTGTTTTCTTTTCTTTTTTTTTGCCACTGTAAAATGCCCTGTGTTCATACAAATAAAGTACATACTGTTTCCATCCCCTGGGACCATATATACTCAGTAAGAGTTGATCTAATGTGAAGCATTTTACGGCATCCAGCTCAGTTCCTGGAAACCGCAGGAAAGTCTGCCATTCGTTCGTCTGAGTCAGTTACTGACCGCAATTCTCTCTCTTTAATTCTCCCCCTGGGCACTGTAATGCTGATGACTGGGAAAACTGCGTGTTCTGTATCAGGCGAAAATTCCCGGAAGACTGTCCGTCAGCTGACATGAGGGGCTGTGAAAGATAAAGCTTTATCACAGTGCCTGTACGTATCACTTACTGACAGGGAAAAGGGTCCTCTCCCTCTGATTTAACGAGCTTTGCATGCAGGAGCTATTGAGTGAATTGCGTGTCACTCACAATAATTTGTTTGACAGATAACGTCAAAATAGCCAATTCCCCAAGCATGTCCTTGACATATTTTGCAGTCAGTACTTGTCAGTTCAAGAAAATGCTCATGCTTCATATTTGTGAGTGTGGTAGTGTGTGTATGTACATGTCTGTGTTTCTGTATTTGCATGTGCGCGTGTGTGTGTGTGTGTTTGGGCAGGTGTTTAGGTGCAGTACTTGCACACAGCTTTGCACAAATGCATTCCCATAAATGGACATGCATTCATGTACGTACATTCATATACATACACATTAATGAGTCACACATTATCCAGCAGAGTCCTAATGCAGAGTGCTGCAAGCAGAAGATGTTACCTCACTGCTGAATGCTGCACTACTCTTTTCCTAAAGGAAAATGATGAAGATGCGACTTGAGGATCATCAGTCATACATCATCTGGCTCCACTCATTCTCTTCACTGCTTAATGATCAAGAACAAACTCTCAGTGAAGAGTTAATGTAATGATGTTTACTCCTGTTCACTGTGCATCACATTATTGCCAATAAAGCAGGACCTAGACCGCTGCTGACCCACTCTGTTGATCCAATTCATTATTTTAATGGGATATATGACTTGCATGGATGGAAAATAAAAGACTCCTCTGAGTGAACCATTTCAAGGGGAGTTTGATACATAGGCGCACGCCCCCACTTCCTGAATCGAAATTGAAGACACTGAGACACCGGACATCTGAGCTGCTGATGACGGCTATCACAGTAGTAGAGCGAAAAAAATCCCTCAAAACTGGAACAAATGATGTGCTCAGCTCCCCTAATGATTAGTCGGAAGGCTGTTTAAAAGGAAAGGTGACGTTACTCAGTGTTGAACACATCCTTGTCCAAACATTCATGGAATGTGTTGCAGGCAAAAGAAAATTATGACAATAATAAAAATCTGAATCAGTGTTCATTTCCAAAAAAAAAAAAAAGAAAAACTAAAGTGGAGAAGGAGAAACATTAAATATCTAGTATTTTTGCACCATTTTCAACTTAGTGGAAGTTTAGGATGATTTTTGAATAATTTTTTCTTCTTTTATTGGCACTTTACAACTTTTTTGGAAATGGGGTTGTAGATCCTAGATTAGGCTTCATTGTATTTTAATGCAATTCAAGAATTTGGAACTCAAGCAATTCTGTGTATTTTGTGATTCCACTGATCACCTCTTCATCAATGAGGAGCCTCGTGCTAAAAGTACTGAAGTCTCATTTTTACTCATCATGAGGTAAGGATGGAATAAATGTCTATTACAGTTAGCAAAATCGACTTTCTCAATTTTCTCCAAATTGGACGTTTTGTGATTTTAGCACTTTTGGCACTGGGGTCTTAAACTGTTTGCCAGCAGCAATGACTGGGTACCCAGAGTCACCTAAAAAGGTTACACTGAATTCAAATTGTAGCGCTGTTTTAGTGACCTATTATAGTTAGAAACACTTGTTGAACACTAAAAAAAAAAATCAAAGTGAAATGTTTAATTAATTGACTGTTTCTGTAAATGTCGAGAAACTATCATCTGTCATTCACACAATAATTGCCTCTAAGACATCAATGAAAGTTCAGTCATATGTCAAAGTTTAATTTGTCTTTAGAAAATTGATGGAATAAACATGAGCTTCAGTTAATAAGCTCATCTGAGTGACTGAGCGGTGGGCACACACACAAGGAACATATGTCCAGGGACACACACATGCATGCACACACACATTTGCACATGAATGTGCATGCGTACACTTGAAGAAGCTCATGCATGCATTAAGGGCACCCCAATACCAGGAAACTATACAGTGCAAACTGCAAAAGAAAACAAAACAACAAAAAAAAGCAGGTTTTCCTTCCCAAACTTTTATAGCAGTTGATATTCATGAAAATACAGCCATTAATTTTCAAAAACTATCAATTATAAGTCGCACAGCATTTGGTGCAACAGCATGTGGGGAGTACAGAGCGGATACAGTCATCGCTCTGAGCAGTGTTTTGAAAACCAGAGGAAGTTGAACTTTTGACCACAGTTTCTGTAGAGACAGAAATAACCATCCAATGCCATTCACTTAAAACAAATCTCCCCGTGCTTACGGCAGTCGTTGACAACAGTTCTGCGGATGGTTGTTAACCGCTGCTGTTTTCACGTGAAAATTAATTTTCAGTCTTTTATGCATGATTGTTTGGGTTTCCATTTCATCTGACGGGATTACGTAAAATCAAAGAACAGGTGAATGTTGAGTCACAGTCAAATTTGTGGTGTTGGAACCGTGCAGCCTACTGTAGCTCTAAATGAGACGGTCGTCGAGAACCTGCCCCAGATGAAAACGTATTACTATCCAGCACTCATTTGAATAAATTCCCTAAATTATTAAAGATTTCAGCATAAAGAAATGATGTTGTTAGTTTTAATGAATGAATCTCGAGATTATAGTTCCCCAGACTGCCCTCCTCTCCCTGCTTACGATCAGTCTGGCTCTGTGGTGTAGACGGAATCCCCATCTCCACACATTAGTGAATTATTGTGGCAAAAAAGCAGAGACAAGGCCGAGAGGGACATTTCCCCTTGTCACCAGAGAGGGGATATGAGGAACAATTGTTTATTTATTCTTTTTTTCTGTAAGAAGAAGAAGAAAACCCACCCATCAATGGCGCATGCTGCGGAGGGGCCTGGGGAGCACTTCCACCATCACGATTCCTGTTGTCATAGCAACCACGAGAGCAGCAAGCCTTCGTGCTAAAGATTCCAGCACACCCAGTCACCGCTCTCAAACACACACACACACACACACACACATAAACACACACACACACTCAAAAAGACAAACACACACACACACACACAAATATGCACTCACACAAACATTAACACACATACGCACACACACGCGCGCACACGCACTCACATACATACGCACAAACACACGCACACACACACATTTGTACACACACATGCACACACACACAAGTTCTGCAGGACTTGATTTGGACTACTTTGCTATAAATAATGCACCAATGATATCAAACAAGAAATACAAAGATTTTCTTTTAAAAGGCAACATTGCACCTCAGTGCTGGCATGTGTATAGTGTGTGTGAGTGTGTGTGTGTGTGTGCCTCTGCAGGTGTTGTGCGAGTCTTTGTTTCGAGAAAATTCTGTCAGTGTACGTGTAATGATGCATGTTGGCAGTGCAGGCTGGCTCTGAAAGCTTTGTCAAACACATTCTGACATCAGGCGAGCAAACCCTGCCGTTCTGATTTTACGCCCTTGGATGTCAGAACAGCAGGAGGCGAATGGAGCGCCAGGCAGACCTTTGGCCGTATTGTCATGTATCAGAAACGGACAGATTTCAAATGAACTGAATCACAGGACTGCAGGTACATTACAATGTATAGATTACTCTTCGTACAGGGCAAGGGACATGGGCGCAGGATTCATGCAGGTTTATGTCCTTATGAAAGTGTAATGGGCCCCAATCTGTCAGCTGAAATGTCTGCCTGCTCTATAATATGTTGAGCATTTAGTTATCTGGTTGTGCTCCATCTCTGCATTGTATATCACTGACCGTATAATTGGAGTCACCTTTAGTGCAAATATGATGTGAATTTAGTTGACCTTATTTGCATCAAATTCATTTCACTTATGATACTTGTGGATACGGTGAATATGCTTAAAAAAAACTGTTGTAAATTATTAAATTCACTGCACATTCTCCATTGATTAGCAAAAGTAGGCAAATATTTTGTGAATTTTAAAACCGCCTCATATTTATCATTTGATACTTCGACGCTAATATCAAAATTGCAATATATTCACTTAATGCAAGAACATCTAGCAAATGTGATACACTCAGACATTACTAACTCAGCAAATTTGTTGTGAGATCATGTTTGCACTTCAGCTAACATGATAAAATCTGAACAAATGCAGTATTTACACTATATTCACATAACATTCACCTTATAGTGAAACCAATTATTCATGCAGAACATACGAGGAGGCAAGTCCCTTGTCAGCAGAAGTTTCGCATGGCCAACCTCCTAGATCGGCAGTATCTCAGTGTGGGAGGTGGAGTGGAGTAAATTATTATCATTGCTTTACAGTTGCCACTCACCAGGGAGCCAATCAAAGCAACTAATTCCAGAAAGCACCGCCTCTTGAAGTTTTGATTGGCTCTGATGACATAGCTCTTTCTGACTGTGGCAGTACAGAGCAGCAGTGGCAGCTGGTGAGCTGAAAATAGAGAAGGCACAGAACATCCCTTTCAACTAATAATTGGGCTCGACTTGTTTCCTATCATGTCTTTAAAATAAGATTACATCAACCCTAGAAAACTCACAGTTATCTGGTGCGGCTAATTTCTCCCTGTTAAGGTGAGAAAGAGAAATATAAACCATAAAAACATGTCATTTCAATGCAAAATTGAATTTTGACTGTTTTTCGATTGTAAATAAATGTTTGTTTTCTTTGTTGTAATTTAAAAATCATGAAGCATAGCAGGATGTGCTGAAGACAAACGTGAAAGTTAATTGAGTAATTCATCATCATGAAGAGGGAAGGTGGGAGTTTGACTGTCGACTGATTTTCTCAATTTTGGAAAACTTGTCAATTAAGGGAAATGATTGAAAACAGGTCAACACTATTTAATAGTCAAATGGGATATTTTTGTGCCTTCTCTAATTTTAGCTGACAAGTCATCAGAGTGACTTGTTCTTTCAGGTGAAAGGAGCTGCACAGGATATACCAGGGACACTTCGTCCCATGAATAACAAAAGGTCGCAAGTGACATTCCTGATGAAACCTGTTTTTCTGCACCACGAAGTATTACAGCCGCTGTAGTACTTCGTGGTGCAGAAAAACAGGTTTCATCAGGAATGTCACTTGCAACCTTTTGTTATTCATGTGACAACTTTATCTTTTCCAGAATGAGCCGGTGTGGGTGCAAGTTTTCATTCTAACCAACCAGTCACACATCTGATTCTACTAATCAACCCTTAAAGCTTTTGCCATAGACCCTTAATTAGTAGAATCTGGTGTGAAACTGCATGGTTAGAATGAAAGCCTGCACCCACACCGGCTCATTCTGGAAAAGAGTGAGTAGCTATCCTTGGGCTATACGGCTCTCTGTTACAGGTACATTGCAGGACACGCAACGGTCTTCATGGCAAAACAATTCTGTATTGGCCCCGTGTGGTGGAAATGCTGTGGCAGTCTGTCTGAAAGGTTTTAGCAATTCGCAAAATTGACATCACAGGATGCATTTTGGGGAACAGAATGGGCTGTTATAGTTATGTTTGGCCACTGCCAACCTGCCTGGCTGAGTGACTGAATGACAGATAGATGGACACAGCCTGATACATTAGCAGTATCTGGCTAATGCACTACGACTATCATTTGGAGGAAATAATTCTTACGTCGATATCAGCAAACCTTATTTTGTACTCACTTATACAGGGTCAGCAAATTATCTTTGGTGCCTCAACTGATATTTTGGTATAGTGGTCATTTGTGACCATCCACGTAAGCTAATAACTGCGAGTTGAATTTGGCACAACTGTCAAAGAGGTGCAACGTCGCTATTTCAGACTATTCACATATACATTAATGTTTTTAAAAGCCTAATCATTTGTATGAAGATTTAGAATGGGATGCCCATGTCTTCGTTTCTTCTCTAACTATCCTATTTTCAAAGTTGCTTCATCGGAGCTTTATGTATTTATTTGTCAATCAAAGCTTTGATTAATTTTAGTTTTTCCATATTTTCGTTCAAATTGCATAGACCACAAACATTCAACCATTTGACCTTCAATCGCTTTTTTTTTTTTTTTTACTTAATTGAATTGCGTACACAATTCGTGTACTTGTGCAACGTCTTGTTTCTCCTCTTTTGAACCGCGATTTAAATTCTCTCTGCGGTGGTCTAACAAGGACGCAAGCACTTATAAATCTGAATCATCGGTTCCTTGGCCGTGGTCAGAGGCTCGCTGCCCCGTTTTGCGCTCGCTCTGCTGGAACTTTTTCTGTTGCGTCACGGAAAAGCATTATGCAAACGACTCTGTATTCGTCAGCAGTGCTCTGTCCCAGCCATTCTTCAACAGTGCTGGGAACGGCTCCAGGCGTAAACTGGCGTGTAGGCATTCCTACGAAGTGCACTGACATCATTACCCGGTGTGACAACTGTGTAATTATAGCTGATGTGTAATTATGCAATTAGCTTGCTCCGTGGTGTAAAAAAGGTCAGATTACTGGCTCACTTCTGCCATTTCAGTTCCCCGGCTAGAGATGATTTAGGCATGCGCACGTTAGACCGTGGAGTGCATATTTCCATGTACGAACGTGTTCGACCACCACCCGAGGGACTGTCGCAGCCACATCAACTCTCGTTGAGAGAATGAATTTCTATGAAAACTGAATTATTCGCTTTTATGTTGGATGCACAGTTATGTATTGTGTTTGTCTGCCATTTAGCAGTACCAAACGCTGCTGTAAAATCCATGCAGTCAAAATCAGGCACACCATTGGTGAGAAGCTGTGAATTGTTATTGCTGTTAATAAGTAATGAGGGGGGCACAGTGTAATGTTTTTTACCGTTGTACCTCACCCGTTGTTAAATAGAGGACAAGTAGAAGATTGTGGATTCCCTATAAGCCGGTCTCACGCTGAAGAAGTACCTTTTGACACTTCTCAAATGTGTTGTACTAGGATTAATAAAAATGTTTCATGCTCATTAACATACTTTGGGAAACATGAAATATTTAGTTTGACCTTACTAAGCCAAGTGTAAATGACAAAGGATTGTTCCATGGTTATATATTGACTTTTGATCTCAAAGAAAAGCATGTAAATTTGATTGTACTTATTTAGGGAGTAAATTATTGCTGGCTTCAGATGATTCTACCAGTGAAAATGGAACGCTACATCGGCCCACGCGCATTTTGAAGACATGAAACTGAGATGTTTCCTCTGGGTTTATTTAACTGGAAATAAAAAAGGCTCCGCATTTTTCTTTTGAATAAAATTAGCAGAGTATTGTATGGTACTATCCAGTGTATGGCACCATAATCAAATATCAAAGTAACAAAAATAAAACAATATATGGGAAAAACAATATTTCGACAGGTTCGGGGTCCTCATGCAGGTTGCACCATGCGTTCCCGTGTTTCCATCAATGAAAGATACGCGTTTTACCGCCGGTTTTGATGCATTGTGTGGTTTTACATGCGCGCGACGGACCGTGCAAATATGTTTGTGCGAGTGCTTGCGCACGCGCTAGGTGCACTATTGTAAACAGATTCTAGCCTTTAAAGCAAGCTCTATCTCGCGCTCCCTCCGCAGATTGTGGGGTGAAGAGGTGTAGGAGTTGAGTCTGACTCAACGGGACTGGATTACTCCTCTAGATGTTTCAATCCTGCTTCTGCAAGGAGTAGAGAGTTTCAATAAATAAATAAATAAATAAAAAGTGCAGACAGGTTTCTGACACTGGCACTTGTTATGTTGAGGATTATATTTCATCACTATCCATTATGTTCATCATTATCCATTATATTCACTAGTAAACACAATTTTTAATCACTATTCATTATATTCACTAATACTAATAATCAGTAGACTAACAATCATATTTAGCAATCATAATCATAATCATAATCATAATCAGTATCCATATTATGTATGCAGCCACACACACATACACACATGAGCAGTGCGCACAGACACATGCATACACATGCATAGGCACAAGCAGCGCACATGTACACGACACACACACACACACACACACACACACACACACACACACACACACACACACATTACACACATTAGCAGCGGGCTACTGTAGCTTTGATTAGTAAGCTGGCTTCTGTTTAGTTGATTTGAAAACATAATCAGATGATGCATTTGATTTCTATAACTTTGATCAATATTTGTTCAGTAGAATCATAAGCTGTTACTGAAAACATAATCAATTGAATCATTTATGTATCTACTTGTATCCTATTCATCTGACTGTTTTTCCACTCTTAAACTGTAATTTTCCAGTCCATTTTTGTATATATTCTTTTTATTTTTTTTAAAACCTATACTTCTGTGCGCTACCATGGTTTAACAAACAGAGCTAAAGAGTAAAAAAACGTTAGAGATAAGATGGTTACAACCCATGCATTGTGATTGGAGCAGAGTTGGTTGGGTTTTTCCTAATAAATATTGCTCTGTAAAGAACGCTGATTTGGTACTTCTTGGCCAGGACTACCCTCTGGGTTTGGATGATTGCACGATTCAAGGCTGGAATAAAAGATAACCTCTGAAGATTTTGTCTCTCTCCACTTATTTCACAAAACAAGGGGACGTTAGAAATACGCAAACATCTGGTCCATCAGGTCAGGAAGACACAACAGTTACCCTGATGTAAACACTCAGCTGACCAACACAGTCATGACTCTTAGACCACAGCAGGTTCTTGACACAGTGATGCCCATTTATAACACTCAAGTTCAGGTTAATACAAATCCAACAGAGGCGATTTGTGCTGATGTTCAGCACTGCACAATGTACCCTCTTACGGTTGAACAAATTTACAGTAAAGTTGCTGAATGTCTCTCAAACAGGATATAATTTCATAATTACCCTTTGGATCAAAATGCACAGACTGTATCTCTGAGACTCTATCCTCTCAGATACAGTAATGTCCTTCATACAGAGCAGCTCCTCCATGGCACAGTGACTTTTCAAATCTCTACATAAATGGACCCAACAGTGCAGAGGGGGTGAATAGGGTCAGATGAGCCATGGGGACTAATGAGCCATATCACATACTTGTAATCAATAGATGTCAGAGCTGCTTAAAATAGGCAATATTGTGATATGTCTCATTGGTCCCCATGGCTCATCGGACCCCAGTCTTGACGACATAGTTTTCAATAACAGGAAAGCATATGCAGTCCAGAGCTGGGAACGGGGACATCAGTTCCGTTCTCTGGGCCGTGCAGTCTATTTGCACTAGCCGTATAATTACTCTGGAGTTAATCTCTGAATGTGTATGTGTGGAGTGCTGATTCGCGACAATTTCAAAGTAGACACCCAGAAATGTAAAAGAATACTCTAATATTTATGATCTTTCATTGAACAGCATGTATGGCAGCATGTTTCAAAGACAGTTTTTTTTCATGGTGACAAAAGTATTCACTGAGGATTGTCCAACTGATGACCAGTTAGCGGTATTTCAAGTACACTGTTAAAGATTGCTGTAGGTTTACAGCAGATTTCTTACAGTAATAGACTGTATCTTGGAAATGCAGCCAAATACTGTATACAACAATGCATTTTGGGGAAAAGGGATAGTGTTAACGGTCAACTCAGAGGGCAAACGGTTTATTACTGTAATTTGCATTGCATCACGGGAGCTCACTCGCGCTTGATTTGGTATTCGCGCCGTTTCTCCCTGCCTTTTCTGACAAGCACAACTGTCAACCCTGGGTCTCAACCAGCTCCCTGGTCTCAACACACGGTAAGCCGCGCCATTATTGCCAGTATAATGGTTTAAGTTATTGAAGTTGAATTGTAGAATCCATGGAAGTATTTTAAGAGTTAAATCCTGCTATAGTAGGGAATACCCATATTGTCATCTCCTGGCGGATTGTGATGGCTAGCTATGTGTGTTCACCCTTCTTTTTAGAACTCTGGTGCTCACGCCACCGTGTGCAACGTTACACAGCAGATTAGGTTATTGGCAGGGTAAGTAGCTAACTTTAGCTAGTGATGCATCTTGTGAGTGAGATATGTACAAAAAGAGTTCCACGTGACTATATTTGACCATATTCCTTTGTTTTGTTAAATTATTAGCGATCTCTATGTTTAGCCTGGCTTCGAATGAGCCACCGCAAATATTTTATTTGCCTCTTTTTTTGATATGTTAGTTGGCTAACGTTAGTAGCTCGACCGCATTAAGCATTCACCAACTAACTGCAGTGACGTGCCGTCGGAGGTCAGTTAGGGTAGGCAGAATCGTCACCGTTAAACAAATGATAACTCTAGTACTTTGCTTGATTTGCAGTCTGAGGATTGATTAACTAATTTACAAGACTAAACGGCAGAATGGCGTGCCAGTTCCATCCACGACATTGCTCAGTGCATCGAACTTAAAATGCTCACGAAACAGCAAGTTTGTTCATATTTGCTTAGAGGAAGCTAAGGCAATGCCATTAACAAATATTAAAACCTTTCTTATGCGGCATTCAATGTGTGGTCAATATGTTTACGATAATAATTCCCCCCTTAAACGTGTACTTTTTAATGCCATTTTTATTTTAAATAGGGAGTTTATTTTCAGTCTTCTTTCATAATCCGATAAACAAAATATCAAAACAATATACGGAATTACCGAGAGGGTTGAGATTTTTTCCTAATTATTAAGATTTACTTCCTTGCAGTCTCTAATCAAAGCATAAAGGTAAATTAATCTTTTTGTCACGATCACCTCTTAATCATTACATGCTTAATTGACCAGAAAAAAAGGTCAAATTGATTGATTGACAATCAGGCATAGTACGTGGAAACAGGTTGACAAAATCGAGCGATAAAGAAGAAGTCACTGCCTACCCTGACCGCACGTCCCTGGCTAACTGATATTGAATCCTCTTTAGGAAGCACATGTATCACAAGCTAACAGTTAAATGATTGATTTTACAGTGCTTGTTGTTTTTATTATTCTTTCGCATGTTGGCTTCAGTGTGCTTCTTTTCTTTCATTCAACAGTATTGAACAGCGATGTCGAATTCACCATTGTCACCAGCACGGTCTGAGCTCTACGAAGTTGCGGCATCAGAGTGAGTAATTAGCTTGCAAAGCAATGTTGGAGAAGCCTACCGGTATACATTTAGACACTTTTCAGGCAGATTTCAGTTTGGTAACTGACTAACCTATCTAGCTAGCAGGTAGGTGTGCTGTTTAGGCCACATGGTAGGATAAAGTTAGCTTTTACAATTTTGGTCTGTATAATCAATTGCAACATAGCAGTTTCAAATATAGGTCATTGGCTATAGGTTATTGGCTTTAGAATATATATTTTTATCGCTTTTGTGGGGGTTAATCAGGATTTTTTTTGTCTCTCTAGTCCTTTTAGTCTACCATTCATTTTCACAATGTTTCCTTGCCAATTCTGTGGACAGGAATGCAGCACTATATTTTCATATACAAGACACATGCGAATTCACAGGAATATTCCAAATGTTGCTTTCAGATGTGCTGTGCCCATTTGCCAGAGAACTTTTTCCAAATTTGCAGCTTTTAAAACGCACCAGTTCAGGCATCACACAGAGGAAAAAGATATGGTTGATGCTAGGTTGTATCGTGCTGATCTAAATTTAAAGTGTCATATGGATTTTTGCAGTGTTAGCTGTGATGATATGAAGAGTTTGTTCGGTCATTTAAAGACCCATATTGCTGAAGGTAAAGCAGTTACTTGTCCATTCAGACAATGCAGCAGGACATTTTCTGTGAAATCTACACTGACTTCACACCTGAGCAGAAACCACAAACACGCTTCTGAGGGAAGTTTAGTTGACTCAATACTACAGAAACCTGTTGAGAATCCAGGTAGTTCCCACAGAGTAAATGATGGTGGCCAACTATGGGATGCACCAAGTGAGCCTTGCACAAATGAGGAGTAATCTGAAATATGCCCAGAAAGTGTTGATGAAGCCCTTTTTTTAAAAAGCGTTGCCCTTTTTTATCTCAAGTTACAGGCGAAATTATTGCTTCCATCCTCGGTTATTCAAACAATTGTGGAGGAATTTCAGGAGATATATTCCACCAGCCAATCACATTTGTATTGCAAAATGAGAGAAAAGTTGGTTACACTAGGGGTTTCTGAAGCTGATATTAAGAATGTTATTGAGGTACTGAAAACAGAAGATCTTTTTACAGCTTGCAACACTCAGACATTGAAAACAGATCAGCGGCGTAAAACTGTGTTTAAAAAAAGTTTTCATTATGTAGAGCCAGATCCCATTTGTTTGGGACAGAATACAGATGGTAGGGAGTGCTTTGCTCAATATGTCCCTATCAAGGAGACAATTCAGTCACTCTTCCATTCTGAGTCGATCAGAGAACAGCACAAAATGGCACAGTCCAGGGTTCAATCAAAAAATATCTATCAGGATATTTGGGATGGCAAAAATATGGAAGGAAACCTATTGTTAAAAACTGACCCCTCATCCCTAGCTGTGATCCTCTATCAGGATTCTTTTGAGGTTGTAAATCCTCTTGGGTCTGGAAAGAGAAAACATAAAATACTTGCAGTGTATATGACTCTTGGGAATATTTTGCCTCATAATAGATCATGTATTGATCAAATGCAACTCGTTCTCCTTTGTAGAGAGCAAGATTTTTAATTTTTTGATCAAGACCTAGTTATGGGCCCACTGGTTAAAGAACTCAAAGATCTTGAGGTGAATGGTGTAGCTCTGCCTGATGGCCAGAATGTCAAAGGGACTGTGGTTGCCATTGCAGGAGATAATCTGGGGTCACACAATGTAGGGGGGTTTGTTGAAAATTTCAGCAGGAGTCTCAATTTTTGTAGATACTGTGAAATTGATCGACCCACATTTGAGTCTGAGCCATTGTCTAAGGTGTTACTAGGTCAGTGCAGTCATACAAACATAACCTAGAGAATGTTACTTTTTATGGGATTGCAAACGTAGGTGTCAAGTTTGACTCTCTGTTTAATGAGCTCAGTTTCTTTCATGTATGTCAGCCTGGGTTACCACCTTGCCTTGGCCACGATCTTTTTGAGGGAGTTGTTTCTTATGATCTAGCATTATACATACATCATCTTGTATCCGAGAAACACTTTAGTTATCTTGATTTAAACCGGCGTATCGACCAGTTCAAATATCAGGGGAATGACGCAAAGGACAAACCGTGTGAGGTTAACCCAGGTGGGGCTAAGCTTAGTGGGCATGCTGTTCAGAACTGGGTTTTCCTCCGGCTGCTGCCACTGTTGATTGGAGATAAAATTCAAGACGCCGAGAATGAGGTGTGGCAGCTAGTGTTGCAGCTTAGGCAGATTGTTGACCTTATTTGTGCACCAGTAATTTCTTCTGGTCAGGTGGCCTATTTGCAAGTTCTAATCGAAGAATATCTGTCATTTCGAGTACAAGCTTTTCCACACAACGAGCTCAAGCCCAAGCATCATTATCTCATTCATTATCCTGAACTTATTGTCAGCTTTGGTCCACTTATTTGTCTGTGGACGCTCAGATTTGAAAGTAAACACACCTACTTTAAACAATGTGCACGAAAATTGCACAATTTTAAAAACCTGTGTTCCACCCTTGCCGAGAGACATCAGCTTCTCCAGTCTTTGCTAAGTGCTGGCAACTTCTTCCCACCTGAGGTCATTGCTGAAAATGGGACACCATTCTACACCAGTGATTACAATGAAGAAATTGCTCAGTCAGTCGCACATCATCATTTTGACTCAGAGATCACTATTGTTACCCATGAGGCAACAGTGAAGGGCACCCAGTACAAAAAGAACATGTTTGTTGTAATTGACAAAAATGAGAAAGGACTGATATTTGGCCAGATCCAGTTGATTCTCATTCACAGGGCTTCTGTTGTATATTTCATTACAAAAAAATGTCAGTCTGTGTACTTTGCAGACCAGGTGTTCATTGTGTTGAGTCTGTTGAGAAAACCTACTGTTGTGTTGATCAGGAAAGACTGCTGGACTATTTCCCCTTGCCCAACTACAAAGTATGGGGCTTGACTCGTATGGTTCTTCACCACTCTCCCCCTTCTTTAGAGTGAGGCCTGCTTTCAGTGAAGAGATACGCGCAGTCATCATGGCAACTATTCCTAGTGTTCCTACAGATACTCTGAACAAAATCATCGAAAGACTTATCCACAGTGGTGTAGAGACTAAAGAAGACCTGAGTTTTGTGAAGGAAGAAGACATAGCCAACCTTTTACGTCCTATTCAAGTGAGGAAGCTTCTGGCTGCTTATCAAGCAGGTATGACATTATATAGATGGCCGAGAGAGAGATGAAACGCTTATCTTTATTACAGGGACACTATCATATTATAGACTAACTTAAAGTTAGTTGAAGACTGAATGTTTAAATTGTGTGTAGACTTTGTATAATCACTATCAGTGTAACCCTGTCCCTATCCTATGAAAATGTCATTTTTCCATGCCCAAACCAGTCCAGATTATGTCATAATCTCACCCTGGCTCCTCCAGGGTGCACTAGGTGTGTTGGAGATGTGGAAAATGTAGTAAATAATGCTCTCAAGCATAGATCCGAAACCCGACCGCAAATCCAATTTTTATGATTCTATTCAAAAGAAATATTCACTGTAGATTTTAATGCAGTTAACATGCATGACTGTTCCACTTTAACAAGTACCTTTAGGTCTGAAATTTCACATTCTTTCATGCTCCTGTGTCCCTGTAGTATTTTTAAAGATTACTGTTATCTTTTTTCAGCTTCACAGACGGACCCTCCTGGCTCCTCAGTCCTTTCACCAAATTCCACACTTTCAAGTTCCTCGGCAGTAAGCACCCCAAGACGTACATCCTCCAGCCCTTGTCCAAGAACCTTGGGGGAGTTCGGCAGTCCCAGGTCTTTAATCCCTGCAGTATCAGTAACCTGGCTGGAGACGTTTCAGGTTCCGTGGGAACAGATGCCTGCTGGGACACAGTCAGCCATTGCCAATGGAAAACGACCTACCCCCGCCGATAGACGCCAAATGGTCAGAGTACTTGCAGACAAAGTGCGCAAGTTTGAGGCAAACCCCACACGATCACAGTGTCAGACAGTGACTCAGAAAATTGTGAGACAATATCCCAAGTCTTTCTCAGATGCTGTAACTGTTCCTGGTGTAGAGACCATTGGCTATTGTTCACTTCTTTCACAACTCAAAGTACGCATTGAGCACCTGAACCGCAACAACACACTTGCCCGCCGTCGAATGCAGAAGTCAACAGAAGATGGACCTACAACTAAAAGACGCCTTACCGATTCCTATGGATGTACAAGATGGCAACCAGAACTCCCGCCAGGTGAGAGTGAGGAAACTCTTGAAGAGAAACGACTGCGTCTGGAGGAGCTGTACCAACAAGAGGGTGCATCTGGGGCCGACAGAGGAGAAGTTGCCAAACTCATGGAGAGCTCATATTGCCTCCAGCGCCGAATGATCAACACATCACCACCACCTACCATAGAGGAGCTTCAAAAGAAATGGCCCTACCTTTTTTTTTCAGAAGTTCATTTATGCTCATTTTGAACTCCTCACTGACAAAGATGTTCTGAGGATGCTCGAGCTCTCCATGGATGAGTGTGGCAAGGCAATACTTACTTTCTTCAAGAGCAAACCTACAAATGAAGAGGTTCGTGCTGTTCTTTCCATGGGTGAAGATGGTGAAATCGCCTCCTGCGTAACCCAGCTGCTACTTGCACACTTCAAGGAGAAGGATGGACTTATCCTTCAAGCAGATGTAAGTAGGGTCAATTAATCTTTCTGCTGAAATGTACTTTTTTCATACTCTTTCATTTCTAATTTTCATTTTACTTCTCTAACTTTGATTTCACCAGGGGGAACCCGTTGAGACAGTCTCATTTTCAGTGGTGCCCTGGTTACAAAGCAAAATACACATCAGTACAAAATTAAAATTGATCATGTATAAAACTGATAAAACTTTTTATTTTATGCTTCAAACTTCATTTTATGCTTTGGCTTTCATAAAATCTTGTATTTGCCGGGTGTGTTTGACAGGTGTCTGCAACAGCTGCAGATGTAGAGAGAACCCTAGCCCTACCCCAGAGTCCTCGGCTGATTATTCTTGGTAAGTACATAAGTTGTGCTTTGTCCTACGCACCTGTCTAGGAAATGTTTGATGGTGTACATTTAAGTTAGTTAGAAAATTTGAGTTATGGGTAACCGAAAATTAAAAAAAAGCCTACTTAGAAAGGTCAAAAAAGATTACATTAAATGAATACAGCTACAGTTAATTTCATGGTTATTTACATGGTTTTCTTGTCAAGTAATGCATGACAGGAAATCAACTTGCGAGCTTCCCTCCAGGAAGTACTGAAGCTAGGCTTCAGTTATGCATGTAGTCTATTTGCAATGTTTAAATCTGTGTGTGGTATTTCGTTTCAGGGGAAACTCTGAGCAGAGGACGTTGGATGCTGAGCATGGACGGGCATGTGACGTGTGAGGGCTCACAACCCACCTTCATCAGTGGACTTGCAGCTGTCATAGCAGCGTGCTACAACTTTAATAATCAATATGAAGAGGCAGCATGCACCCTTGAATTTATTCAAAGGTAAGAGAGACTCCCTCCCCTCCATCTTCTCTCTCTCTCTCTCCCCTCCACCTCCCCCTCTTCATCTCCCTTCCGCCCGTGTCCTCTCTCCCTTCCCTCCACCTTCTCTCTCCCTCCTCTTCCACTCCCCTCCATCTCCCCTCTCCCTTCCCTCCACCTACCCTCCACTTCCCCTCTCCTCCTCCTCTCCATCTCCCCTCTTCCACCTCCACTCTTACTCCATCTCCTCTCCCTCCCCTCTACCTAGCCTCTGATTTACACTTGTTTCTTTGTTTTTCAGCCGATTCCTCGACATCAACCCCGAACGTGGGTCCAAAGCCAGCCGGAAAAAGGTGACGTGCAGCAAGACTGGAAAACAAGTCCAGAAGAAGCAAACCACCGTCAATCCTCATGTCTCTTCACTCATGCGCAAGCTCATGGACTTTGAGTGGAACTTCTTAAATGAGTGAGAGCATGCATACACTTTAACAGGTCCAGTCCACCCTACATGCTGAGTGATAGTGAAGAGTCATGTAAAAGAGAAGAGTTATGTTAAAATGGTCATGCCAGTTAGTGTAATGGTTATGTTCAAAAAAAGTTGTGTTTGGTCTAACCAATGTTGATTTGTTTGTTAATGCAACACCCTGTTAAGAAGGAATCCTCAATTTCCCCTTAGTCCAAGTAGCTGCACAGTGCATTTTTCACAACCTATAAATCCTAGGGGAAAAATTGATTTTTTAACATTTTTATTTCATTCGCCACTTTCTCTCTCCTCACATCAAAATGTTTACACATTTGAGTCTGAGCCATTGTCTGAGGGTGTTACTAGGTTAGTGCAGTCATACAAACATGTTGCTCTCTCCTCATATCAAACTGTTTAGTACTGACTTCACACCTGAGCAGAAACCACAAACACTCTTCTGAGGGAAGTTTAGTTGACTCAATACTTACAGAAACCTGTTGAGAATCCAGGTAGTTCCCACGGAGTAAATGATGGTGGCCAACTATGGGATGCACCAAGTGAGCCTTGCACAAATGAGAAGTAATCTAAGTGTTGATGAAGCCCCCCCCCTTTTTCAAAGTGTTGCTCTATTTTATCTCAAGTTACCGACAAAATTATTGCTTCCACCCTCGGTTATTCAAACAAGGAATTTCAGGAGATATATTCCACCAGCCAATCACATTTGTATTACAAAATGAGAGAAAAGTTGGTTACGCTAGGGGTTTCTGAATCTGTCATTAAGAATGTTATTGAGGTACTGAAAACAAAAGATCTTTTTACAGCTTGTAAGACTCAGACATTGAAAACAGACCAGCGGCGTAAAACTGTTTAAAAAAAGTTTTCATTATGTAGAGCCAGATCCCATTTTTTTGGGACAGAATACAGATGGTAGGGAGTGCTTTGCTCAATATGTCCCTATCAAGAAGACAATTCAGTCACTCTTCCATTCTGAGTCGATCAGCCACCACCAGTAGGGGCAGTAAATGCATTATTTTTTATTTTTTTTCCCATTGGTCAATGTGGATTTTTTTGTGGAGGGGACTTTTAATTGCTCAAACATTGGTACCAGGATTGATTTTGAGCCAACTTTCTTTGTTTGAGAATCGTGCATTTTTTGTGCATCAATTCATATTTTCAGTGACATTTACCGGTAATTGTGAGTGCAGATTTTGGACAGGTTTATTATTTTGTTTAATATACTGTTATTCAAATATATTCACTTTTGTTTAATTGCTCAAACATTGGCACCAGGATTGATAAAGAGCCAGCTTGGTTTGTTTGAGAATCGTGCATTTTTTGTGCATCAATTAATATTTTCAGTTACATTTACCGGTAATGGTGAGTGCAGATTTTGGACAGGTTTATTTTGTTTAATAAACTGTTATTCAAATATATTCATCTTGGTTCTCTTTTTCTTGATTCTGCTTCTTTTATGAAAAAAACGTACAATATTTTTTGTTTACAGTTGTACTTGTAGAAAGTACAGTAATTGCCAGTGTTTCTCAGGGAACACAGCTACCAGTAATATACTGTAATTGTAAAGAAATACAGTATGATTTGTCTATTACAGTGCAAGGCTGTAAATTTAAGTTACAGTAATAGAGCTGTAAAAATTACAGTAACTGCTTGGGAACACAGCTGCCAGTAATTGACTGTAATTTTGTTAATTACAGTAAAAGGTTGTAAATTTGAACTACAGTAAGAGCTGTAAAAAATACAGTAACTGCTTGGAAACAGCTGCCTGTAATTTACTGTAATTTCAAATAAGTACAGTATCATACTGGATTTGTAACTTACAGTAAAAGGTTGTAAATTTGAATTACAGTAAGAGAACTGTAAAAATTACAGTAACTGCTTGGGAACACAGCTGCCAGTAATTTACTGTAAAATTTACAGAAAATTTTTTACAGTGTACAGCAAGTTGTAGTTTGGACTCTGTATGACTTTATCATATATTCTCATTATCACATTCACCTCTAATTTTGTGAATGTGAACCCCAAAAATATTCTTCCACGATCCTGCACTCAAAACATCCTGTGATCATTTTCTAAGGCAGTCTGTCCTGAGAAAATGTGAAAAAAATGCAGCAGCACTTTATGTGAATGATGCTACGTAAATCCATTACATTTATAAATGATCCTGGAACTCACAGGCATTGATGCAATATAACATGACAAAAATACATTAATGTCAAGATACGATGTGTACCAAAGAAATGAAAACAAGGTAATATACAACTGCTGAAAGCTTGCATGGCAACATTTATACAGAATTGCTAACTTGTACTGAGAGCAATATGTCCTCTCCTGTCAATTGTGTCGATACTGGAATGAGCTGTCTGAACTGCCCCAGGTCTTTTCCTCAAGTATTCATCAGCAATATCATCATGCACACACAAATGCACAAAAAGGCAAAAACATGTACACACATGCACACAAATACGCTCACACATATTCATACACACACACACACACTCACACACAAGTACACACACAAATGCACAAAAATCAAAAACAAATACACGCATGCTCACAAAAACACAAACACACACACACACAGGAGTACACGCAAATGCACAAAAATGCACAGACACATATACACATGTACACATAAGTACAAAAACACATCAACACACAAAAATGCACACAAACATGCAGGCACGAGTACACACACAAATGCACAAAAATACATTCGAGCAGACGCACAAGTAATCTCACACGCGCACAAATACACAAAAAAGGCACACGCATACACGCAAGTACACACAAATGCACACATACAAACACACATGCACATACACAAGTATGCATACTGAAATACAAACAAAAACACACTCGCATGTGTACGTACGAGAACTCACACTCACACAAATGCACACACACGCAGATACAAGCACAAACACACAGACACACATAAATGTACAAAAATGCATGAACACATACACACATGGGTACATGCACACACACACACACACACACACACACAAAAATGCACAAACACCCATGAGTACACACACAAGAAAACAAAAAATGCAAACATACACATACACACCAATGCACTAAAGTGCACACACACACCTGTACACACAAACACACATACGCACATGCACACAAGTTTATAAACATGCAAATATACAAAAACACACTCACAGTCATATATACACACAAGCACTCAAGCACAGAAATGCACTAAAATGCACCCACATACATACAAGCACTCACATACACACACACACACACACACACACTCACTGAAATGACACACACAGAAATACCCACAATTACACAGACACACTAGCGCACTAAAACACACAAGTACACATCCACACGAGTACACACAAAAATGCACAAAAAACACACAAATAGAAACATGCACACGAGTACAAACACACACACAAATACACAAAAAACACACAACAGACCAATACGCACAAGCACCCCCCCACACACACACACACACGCACGTGTGCACAGAACATGTAACAGCACATCAGAACTCACGAATGGACCAAATAATGCCAGAGAGAGAGAGAGAGAGAGAGAGAGAGAGCGAGACAGAGAGAGGGTGAGCAGAGTGATAAAAAGAGAGATGGAATAGCGGGATAATATTAGCAGCAGAAGATGAAGGGAGTGGGATTCTGCACCATCACAGAGCGATGCCTCATCACAGACCCTCCCAGACTCAGCACAAACAGGGATTTTCGGGAAGCGTGCTGTCAGGCTCGGTCAGAGACGCGGGAGAACCGCGCACGCGGCACATTGTGCACGATCCGCCGGGAATTCTGGGTGAGGATCCCACTGGGGCCGTCATCCCGCTCTACGGCAAACACTCATCAGTATGCACATACATTTCCGGAATCGTCTTCCGGGTTTGCTTCCTGAAAGAAACATGAAGATTATGCAAATACAGCCTCGGTGCATTTCTCTCTTTTTTTCTCTTTTGAGCTACGGTTGTCTTGGGGAGAAATATTTTTCAGGATGTCGTAAAAAATATAAATACATATATAAATCTACTGCTACTTCTTCATTTATATCTTCTGAGACTGCTGACTGTTCATCCGGATAGTAACACATGGTGATAGTTTTCATGCCCAGTAATGTGATACACAGCACAGTCAGCATCATTGGAAAATAAAATAATAAATACAGTGATATTCAATATGCCAGTCACTCCCTGTGATTAAGAATACAGGCAGTATAAATGTAGGTACAGGAATTGCTACTAATCCTGCCTTAAAACTAGGTACATTTATGAAGGGTAGACACTTACAAAATGGGGCCTAGTATTTTCCACAGAATTAGAATGAGTTTAGCTCATGCACTGTAAGATATTTACTATCCCTGTGGGTTATTTCCATATGAAGGTCAGTTCACGGTCATAGCTGTGGTTCTGCTAAGTTGACTCAGTGACTTTGATATACTGTGCGCATAAATACACTAAAATCACTGGAAACCTATTTTGCTGTGGGGTTTCCCCCCACCCTAAGAGTTGCACAGCATTTCTCCAGAGCTCTATTTTAGAGATTCTCCTGTGGTATAATGAACTGACAGGCTCCATTCTCCAAATCCAACTTCGTGACCACTGCCCTCCACCATCACTGCAGTCAGGAAGTCCGCAACCGCGAGATCGCTACAGTTTTCTCTGAAGATCCGAGGCACCCCCGAGAAATAATAAAATATGAGTTGGAGCAAAGTGCCCCAATGATTAATGACTACAACGTGTGAAACATACGTGGGGCTCAGTAGCTTTTTCACACCTCCTGATTTTATTAAGAATTAATGATTGAATATGTAAAACACATTTTGCCTGCAACATACATTCAAAGCGGATTACATGGCTTGTGCTCATTCTTTGCATATTGTCAATTTACACAGCTGGATATTTTAATGATGCAAAAGTCAGTTTATACAGCTGCATAAATGCGTTAATGCAGTTGCTTCTCCGAAACACCTCCCAGAAAGCATGCCAGACACTCCCATCCTCGCCATTCACTACAGGATGACTTTCCCACAGCCGAGGTCTCCAACCAATGATGTTTACATCATGATTTATATGTCTGGCCTCCTTATTAGTTGCACCAGCACATTAATCTACAAAATTCCTTGCCCTTACTTAGAGTATAAGGCATGTAAACATGGCGATGCCATTTTTTTTTGTCTGACTAAAGATTACAACGAGGAAGATATGGCAAAATTTAACCAGTTATGAGAAAGGAATAATTCTGGTGCCAGATGGGGTATTTCCAGCATCTGAGAATCAGTTGTGTTCCACGGATTTTCAAACACTGCAGTTGGTAGAGTTTACAGTGAATGGTGTAGTAAACAAAAACATCCAGCGAGCAGCAGTTCTGTGGCATTCTCTGAACCTTCTTCATGTTGGAGCAAACAGGAAAAGATGACTTTTCAATGTGGTTTCCAGTGCTGGTTTTGTGTTGTGCAATCATTATTCCAAGGTCCCTTTTAATATCTCTGACATAGAAAAAGCCGAAAGGGCACTTGAGAATGTTTTCTATGGACGTGGGCCGACAGAATTAATTTCTGGTCGAAAGTTAGACAAAGGAGTTGCCTTTTATCATTGAATTGCAGTCTATGCACTTTTTCCATAAGTTAAGGTCAGACAGCCTATTTCACAGAAGAGAATAATAGTCAGCTTTGACACATTTTGATCTCTCAAATTGCTGTATCTTTTTTTACACAAAACATTTGGGATTTTAGAAAACCTGATCAATCTGGGGGTCACTAGACAAGACATGCCAGTGCAAAGACACATTTTTATCTCTATTTTATCTGACAAGGGAGAAAGCATAGAGGCCAGAATTATGCTCTACAACTCTCTGGATGAGATGATTTTCCTTAGAAAGGAACTAATGATTTGAAGAGTTAATTTGCAGAAATAGATGAAAGCCATTCTTAAAGTGAATAAAACAACACCAGTTTGATTAGTATTCATTTGACTGCACAATAAAAAGCAAAAAACAAACATGATTTTGAAAAAAGCAGAAAAAAGATATATCTTCTTAAAACAACCTAACACTAGTTTGATAGATATTCCCGGGTGTGCAAATAAAAAAAAAAGAACAAAAAAAAAACATGATTTAGCAAAATAAGTCAAAATGGAGATGACTGTTTTTGCAAACAAACTCTTCATTTGTTTTTCCACACTTTAGTTAAGAGTCCAAAGTTCTTATATCATAGCCTTTTGATTAGAATTGATCATAATGAATTTTTGCCTGTTTCTCCAACTCACTTTGCTAATCATAAGCTTGCCTAACCTGCAAAAATTGTCTGTTGGAGACAATTTTTTTCTCATGCTTGATTGGTGGTATGTCATTTCTATTGGTTGCTGAGTGATAGAAGTTGTTCGAGCTAGTTGACTCAATTTATGAACCATCACATCAAGAAAGTAAATAGTCTCAAGTTGTGCAACGAGGAGAAATTGATGAGAGTTAATCTAGAGTCGATGCGGGCATAAAACTAGTTTAGCTGATCACCTATTCTGCTGAAAACAAAAAACGCATAATCAACGTATCAAATTTAATTTAAAAATACTGGAGGGATTAGTATTGTACACAAAATACTGATTCCTTGAACCCTCCCATGAATAAATTTACATAATTTAGATTTGTCATGAAGAAACAATTATTTTAAACTGGTTGTTCATCATTGCAAATATTTCAGTTTACATCAAGGTTCTGCCAACATCCAGATCTCAATACCAGAGACTTATCTGCAGGGTCAGGTGGGACCGGTGCTTTGTAGAGTGAATATCCAGTGCTTAAAAAATGTATTAGACCACCTGTCATATAAAAATGAGAAAACACAAATATTTATGAAATTTGTCAAAAACTGGTTTAAAACTAAACATTATTTTGTTATTTCTTTGGCAAATAACAAACTGAAACCACTAAATAGTCCTTATTCACACACAAAAACCAAAAAAAAACAACTATATTTTGTATGACCTCCTTTGGCCTTGATAACAGCTTGCATTCTTGCAACCACTAAAACCAGTTTTTATGTTCAGGAATGCAAGAAAATAACTGCTCTTTGGCATCTTAATCAAAAAATAATGATGTGCTTGACTATTTTTTCAGCTTTTTTGTAAAATGGTAAATTTGAAAATTCATGGATAACAATAATTATATTTTAGCATTTAAAATATCATTTCAGTTAAAGAGCTTGCGCACACTGGTGGATCAACCATTACAGAAACATAAAAATTATTTTTGTAATTACGAGCACTGTTAATTAAGGGCTGCTGTGGCATAAACCTTACATTGGGTGGTGGTCTAATAAATTTGTTAAGCACTGTATGGCTGACAGAAGAGCCAAATTTGCATCATTTAACTAGTCCAAATGGATTTAAGACCCTACAGTGTGCCACAAGCATTTTGCTCAATTGCTAAGAAATTCTTAGGCCATTCTGGAGCCAAAACAGGGTCCTATCCACTATTAGCCAGATCTACCTGTTAAGATGGTTGTTGAGTATGTGTCCTACACCTGGTAATCTTTCGGCTCAGCATAATCTCTGTGGTGTTACAGCCAATTGCGCAAGTTTTTGGTGTGTACATTTTATGTTGGAGCCATAACCAGACCTGACTGCTGAGGTCCATCCGAAGTGACTGGATTTGTGAAATATGCCTTCACTTGTCCGCCAAAGCAAACAGAAAGGTGTCATTCAGTCTACAACCCTGAAACCATGGGTGGATGAAATGACGGCCAAGCTGGTTCAGCATAAAACTGAAACGAAGGGAATTGCACAGTAATGACATCATACCAGACTCTTGCTTACTCAACCTGAAAAGCTAAAAAAAAGCCCTAATTTGTTTCAAGACTGAAGTACCTGGCATCGCTATGAGTTGTCGAGAGAGAACAGATTTTAAGAGGAAGAATAGCAAGACAGAGTAAGCGTGACAGGCCCAGGACATCATCTGACATGTCTGATTAATTCCTCACTCCGAGATTGATTATTGATGCCTTCCTAGTATATAATTCAGTTTGAAAAAAAAAAAAAACATAGGCAGAATACTTTCGATTTTAGGGAAAATCTGCTCGTCTGTGGTGCACTTTGTGCACTACAAATGCTAGAGGGAGAGGTGCATGCAGATGCATGAACTGGGTGATTTACCAACACCTAAACCCACAGGACAAACCACAAAGAGTAGAATTGTCACTTGTTTCAGAGAAACTGGGCTACTCTGTCATGGCTGTCAGTGACTTCAGAGAAGCCACAGCACCCGCTTGCTTGCCAGCAGTTTCAGAGAAATCTTATCTCTTTGTCAGGGTTGCCAGATAATTTCAGAGAACTAGTGTACCCGTAACAGGGTTCCCAGATAATTTCAGAGAAGTCACACCCCTCACCAGCAATTTCGGAGAACGTCTGATTGAAAATTGCCCATTTGTGTTCACATATATGATTTAGAAAATAAACATTAACAATTACTTAACTCTGTACCTTTTGTGAGGGAAATAAATAATACTTGCTTGCATTTATTCAATAAAGACTGAGACAAATGATGTATTTTTGAAAGTATAGTCAGCTCTGTACTGTATGTATGATCTTGAATTGTTATGGTTGCCAAACACAGGTCAGAGGAAATTAATGCATCAACAATTTTCCATTTTCAATTTCTTTCGCTTAGTAATATGTGGGTTTTCAAGCATATTGCATTCGTAAAGATTTTTGTTAATCCTTGGTATCAGACTCATTTTATTTGCCATATTTTCTCTCCATAGTAAAACTGAAATTGTGATTCATTTTGCATTCTATCCTTTGTTATCATCTAATTTACGTGGCAGGAGTTTCAACATTTGTGTGGTATGAGGGAACTTGAATAAGAAGATACAACTAAAGATGGCAATCTCTTCTCCAGTATTTCTCAACAGATGCCCAAGACTTATTTCCTCATGAAAACTTATAAGTAAATCTACAAACCACAGCTGCAAGGTCATTCAGATTTATTATTGAAAAAAATATTACTTTTATTTGCAGTACATAGCTACAGGACTTGAGGCAGTGGGGAGAAAGAGTTAATTTTACAGTTGTGTTGGAAATTTAAACTATGTCCAATAGAAATACCAATCTCTAGCAATAGAACAAAGTTCCATGGTATGCTTTTACCTTCTCCTTTTAACACTTTCACTACTGAGTTTTCCATATTTTTTAAACTTTATCTAAATTTTTTCTAGTTGCAAACAAGTGTGCAGAACACTTCTGTGATAAGTTTAAAGTAGTCATAAGAATATATATTATACTTTGTAAATATTGTTCACTTGCCCAACCTGTCTGTAGTAATGGTGGCGTAATGCCCACTCAAGCAAAAAAAAAAAAAATGTTGTATTTTGGACTCTCTAAAATAGGTTTCTGAAGGAAAAGGGTTAATTGAGCAGTGTATTGTAGGTATAATCTGGACCCTACTTCCTTTTCGATTGTCATTCCTTTATTTTTTTTCTTATTTAATTACATGTTCCATTTGCCCGTTCTGAAAGAGCATGACTTCATCTGGACACTTTGTCTCACCTACTGCACATCTAAGTGACTAAGCAATTTTTTTTTTTGCCTTTAAAATCCACTTTAATTCCACAGGTTGTCACTGCAAAATGGGAACCTCATTTATCACAAGTCTCATTGAGCGCACAACCATTTAGCAGACATTGTTATAGAGTGACATAAAAAATTAAGTATGTGAGTATGCATTTCATGACGGGTGCAGAACGTAATACAGTTTCCGTGAAGCATAATATACACCCTTACTGTTATGGAATATAAACTACCTCATGGCGCTTGCAGTCTATCATTACAGTGCAAAGTGGAGACACAGGTAGAACAGGTTTGTTTGCCATTGAAAGACAAGTCCTAGCTGACAGAGACATGACGCCATCAGCTGTGTTTGGTTGGGTGCCTGAAGGGGTCCATCCACAGATCTATTATTACTGTATGAATACAGTTATCCCTCAAAGTGGCGCGTGGTGGAAGGATTATTTTAAAAACATGAAGCACTTCTTGTCAAAGTGGTAATTGGACAAGTGTGCGATGGTTGCTGTGATAAATGTTTGACTCTTAGCTTGACAAAGATCCCTTTGTGGCCAAGCAAAAAAGTACAATTTTCTCCAAGCAATATTCACAAATGAAAAGACTTCCACAAAAAACTGTTTTGATGGTAAATAGTTAATATAAATGTCTACAAGTCACAAGTATATTTAGACATAAAGCCCAATTGAATTTCACTCTGCAGTTATTTTTGAAAGATAAGATGATATTTTGTT
This sequence comes from Gymnothorax javanicus, assembly GCA_029692085.1. Classification (NCBI taxonomy): domain Eukaryota; kingdom Metazoa; phylum Chordata; class Actinopteri; order Anguilliformes; family Muraenidae; genus Gymnothorax; species Gymnothorax javanicus. The sequence continues at coordinate 17,920,025 of CM056201.1, forward strand.
TCTGAGAACGATCCGAACGGCATATTTTTCTCATATCAAAAGCAATGGTTTGTCTCATAGGACGACAAATGAATACATTTCCATTCATCATGTGAATTAGGACTATATCTTCAAACAGTGGATTTCAGTTTAATAAAAGTGAAAATGCTAAAAATGATGAGTTGCACTTTTAAAGGGTGAAATTTTGTCAGAAATAGGCCAATTCCACGGTAACTGACGTAACATTTAGAACAACTTTAACTTCAGTTACTCTGTAATTACATGGTGGATCACTACAAAATATCACAGGGATTCAAACATTTGTTGGTGCTTGAGAACCCATGTAATAGAATTTATTTTGCGTATTGCACTATCCCATGTTTGTCATTTTACAGGGTAACTGACGTAACATGAAAAAATACCTCAATTTTTACATGCTTTTTTAAATTGAAGATTTCTCTGAATACTTTCCTTGAATCATCTTAGTCTCTCAGTCAAAAGAAGGTTGACAGTCACTTCTCCAGCAATCAGAATGAAGAAAGTATTTATGTTGGCTGAATTATATTTTCTGAGTCAAAAAGCAGAGTAACTGACGTAACATTCTTTGGTAACTGACGTAACATGTCTGGGACTAAATAAGAAAACTGAGCTTTGCTGACTTTTCTGTGGCATATAATTCTGAGGATGGAGTGCAAGCATGTTTCACTGACAAAAAAAAAAAACATGTTTTCAGTATAATAGTGGTATAGTGGTAAACTATTGCAAAACAAAAATGATTCAAAATATATGACAAAAAAAAAATTGCCCCTGGGGTATCATTTTGCATGGAATTGACCAATAAATCATTTCTTCCAAATATGCCGTTCTGTAGCATTCAAGAGATCACTATTCAGTGTTGTGAAAAGTACTTGCCCCTTTCCCGATTTCTTCTATTTTTGCCAATTTGTCATATCTAAATGTTTCAGACCATCAAACTAATCTTAATACATGACAAAGACAATGTGAGTAAACACAAAATGCAGTATTTAAATGATCATTTCATTTATTGAAGGTATGCGTTATTCAAAACTATCACTTGTTTGAAAAAAAAATTGCCCCTCTAAACCTAATAATTGAATCTGTGAATTTAATAAGGACCCAGCTCCACGCATTAAATGCGTGGAGTTGGGCCCGTATTGAGTTCATTGATTCAATTGGTTGTGCCACCCTTGGTGTCAATAATGGCAAACATTTGTGATAACTGGCAAGGAGTCTTTTACACAGCTTTGATGGAATTTTGGTCAACTCTTCTTTGCAGAGTTGTGTTAATTCAGCTACACTGAATTGAACTGCCTGTTTAAGGTCACACCATAGCATCTAAATCAAATTCAAGTCAGGACTTTGACTAGGTCACTCCAAAACCTTCATTTTTTTTGAGTAATTCAAAAGTGGACTTGCTTGTGTGCTTCAGATAATTATCCTTCTGTGCTTGAGCTTTAGGTCACAAACTGTTGGCCAGACATTATCATTCATGGATTTTCTGCTAGAGAGCAGAATTCATGGTTCCATCAATTATAGTAAGTCGCCCAGGTCCTGAAGCAGCAGAGCAATCCCAAACAATCACACTCCCGATATTCTGTTTCACTGTTGGTATAATATTCTATTGTGGAATGCCGTGTCAGCTTTATGCCAGATGTGATGGGGCCCATGTCTTCCATGTCTGTTAAGACATCAGTCCATAGACTATTATCCCGAAAGGTCATCTAAATGTTTTTGGCAAATGTGAGACAAGTCTTTCTGTTCTTTTTCTTGCTCAGCAGTGGTTTTGACCTCACAGGTCTTCCATGGATACCAGTCTCATTTTATTGCGGAATTACAAACTCTGTCCTCAACTGAGGCAAGTTAGGTCTGCAGTTCTTTAGATGTTGGTCAGGGTTCTTTAGTGACCTCCAGGATACACTCTTGGAGGAATTTTGATAGGCCAGCCACTCCTGGGATGGTTCACCACTGTTTCAAATTTTGTCTTTTTGCAAATGATACATTTAATTTGTGTTTGCTGGAGTCCCACAGTATAAGAAGTGGCTTTGTAACCCTTTCCAGATTGATCGATGTCACAGCATTGTTTCTCATCAGTTCTTCAATCACTTTAGACTGCAGCATCATGTGCTGCTTTTTGCCAACTGCACATTGACACACAGGTTCTATTTAAGTGATGTTTAGATTCAACAGGGCAAGCAGTTATCATGCCTGGGTAAGTCTGGTGAAATTAAAGCCAATTATGAATAAAATTTTTTTATCGGTTGATTTAGTAGCTGAGGTCTTGTTCATACGTTCACAGGTTTTTTTTTTTTTTGAAATGCAGCATTTTCTATGCTTTTTGGCCTTTCATCCATAAGCAAACTGCATTTTTGGTCACTGAAAATAGATTTGCTGGAAATTGCCTTCCAGGGTGAAGATTGTGACATCAGAGTGTATGCACTTCTTGCGGGTTTTTTAGGCTTATGATTGGCCTTCACTGTCTGAGAATATTGCCCGCCACTGGACTTATCCCTGCAGTATCGACACAACGTTGTTTTCATAGTGTTTTAAAAACAATACAATCATGTTTATTTGGTTATATAGCAGAGCATTTCTTGTATTGGCAGATACAATTCTACACAAATCATTAAAATGCCACTATGTTCAGCTGTTGGGTATCAGAACACTCACAGGAAAGCAGACACTTCGCATCTTCAGCAAGAGCATTTTTTACCTCCTGCCATTGAAAAGCTTTAGGACATTTGATGTCACAAAAACTTGCTGTTAACATGGAAATCATAGATTTTGTGAGTGTTTCAATCCAGGCATTTTTTTCAGATGTTTATACATTCATTCAGTTCAATTTTGCTTTAAAATTACAAAAAAAAAAAAAAATTTGTGACCGCTAAGCACAGTTCTTTCGTTTGCAGTTCACTTCTGACAAAAGTTCTCTTTCATCTTAACATGAACACCGCTAGTAAATTACTAGGCACATTAGTTGATTGTTAATTCACAGTTAACTAATGCTTACCATTGTATAACTGATGTTAATTAATCTGGTGTATTATAAAGTGTAGATTAATACTTTTAGAGCCATATTCCTTTTGTTTTTGTTTAGCTCTAAGAACGTCTACTTTTCCATTAATAAAAATTCATAGCTAAAATTACATTTTGACAGCTTTACATGTAGCATGTGCAGTACCCACAGTGTAACAGGTTCTGTTACTGAGGGAAAGCCTCTCTCTCTCTCTCTCTCTCTCTCTCTAAAGGGGCAAAATATTCAGACCTGCCAAGCGCTAGGTTTACTAAGCAGCTCTTCCACCACCAAAGAGAATGTACACATCCTTCTGAAGGTCACATCTGGCAGCCCTTCACAGACTTGCTCAAGGGTAATCCAGGGTCTACACATCTACTCTACTTACAAATGAATGCAGGCTCTCTCTCTCTCTCTCTCTCTCTCTCACACACACACACACACACGCACGCACACACACACACAATTAGAGCATGATGATCAGGAGATGCTTGACTTCTAATTAACATCTGGGCTAATTAGAGACAGTACGCTGTCTTTCTTGCCTCAGATTTCACTCCACGTTCTAAGATTTAGGTTACATCATGGAATGGAAAGATGAGGTCTCCTGAGGCTCAAATAAACTGGCTGATACACTGTACCATTGAATGTTGTCTTTTGGTTATCCTTTTAACAAAATCTTCCAGTCCAAAATCTTACATCTGGAGTCAAAATTCAAGCGATGGAGATCTTAACTCAAGGGCCTAAATCAGATATTCCACTCATTAGTGACTGTTGGAAATAAATAAATAAATAAATAGTGTCACCAATACTCACACCGCTAATGAACCTAAAGTCACCATACTTTAGAAGTTTTTCGTTATTTAAAACACAAATATCTACATCTAAAAGTTTTTCTTTATAGCCATTTAGCTCAGCCATCTCTATTCAAATTAAAAGCTGGCCATTTTGACAGTCAGAAGTGTGCAAATGACTGCGGTATAAAATTTTTAGAACTAGTAAAGTGTTTTTCTTACAGTTGTATGCAAATTGGAAGTATCAGCCTGTTAAACAGAGTCAGAGGGCAGTTTTACTGGGATGCCGTGCTAAAATTTCACTATCTGTCCTGTTCTTTACTATCTACAGCCACACCAAAGTCCACTTTCTAGCTGCTGTTCAAACAAGACTGAGTTCAGCCAGCAACAACTGATATCTACTCAAAGCTAGCTTTTATCAGCATAGCAAGGCAGAATGAGGCAAGAGCTGGTGGCATGGAATTATTAACTGGAATTGTCTCCAATCATTTATGCTTCACTGAACCTTATATGCAAGATGTAAATGGAACAATATCAATGTCACACTCCATAAAATTAATGCTATCTGTGGGATATTGTATAAAAAAACTAAGTGCTGTTGGCAATACTGTATGAAATAAAATTATATTGAATGGAATACTGTGTCAGTACTAAACCCAGGTTGATGGATGGTCAATATAGCCTTTTCAGTGCGTGTTTTTATCGGTTCAGAAAAAAGTAAATAAATAAATAAATAGGGATCCAGCTTTTTTTGCAATCAATCAGTCATACCCTGCATGCCCTATTGACACATCAAACTCTAACAGAGACCGGCCCTTGTAGTAGCTAAAAATTCCTGTTCACCGTCAAACAAATTACGAGGCAGAGGCCTTTGTAATACAAGTTGGGAGCACATGCACAGCCAGAGGGCAAAACTGATGCAAGCAAGAGGACAGGCAGTGGGATTAGCCAAACTGAAGCAGGAGAGAAAACTCCAGACTCATGAGCAGGGTTAGGGCATAGTGCATAGTGGGAGTGAGGGAACAAAAAAAATCAACTACAGCTTTTGCTGCATATTAGCATTATATTGCAGTACATTAGCACGTTAGCATTCCCACCTGTTGAGAATTAGAGCTGCTCCCTAGTAATTGAGACCCACAAAGCAAAAAAACCTTAGCATCTATATGTACTAAACTAACATTTACCCCAGCATGCGTGGAACATGAAGAACATATTCTGACAAAGGGGCAGGGATAGCCTATACCTGAGAGGCTAAGACCTTAACCCCACATTGCTCCTTTGGATTGGTCCTAGCTTAATCTCATCAATATTAAGTGGTTTTGGATGAAAGAACCAGCATAATGACTGTGCAGTTAAAAATAATGGGGCGTATACAGATGCATCCGCAAATTTTTAACACCAATATATGGCCAAAGTGGCCAGCACCAATTTCTTTCGATCCATCTAATGAGAAGTGGGTCAGAAATTAAATCACCAGCTGATTTTGACTTTGAATCTATAAACATCCACCTTTTCGTGGCATTACGGATGACATTCTGGCTGGCGTTGCCATCTCTGTGAGTTGATCAAGAAGTTATTATCCGGTTGTCGTACAGGTCCATCTTTCAGCTGTATGTTACAAATATAGTATCTTTTTTTTTTTTTTTTTTTTTTACCTAGTACCACTTACAAATCTTTGAAGATAGCTTGCATAAAATGGCGAAGAGTTTATATTTTATTGAATGTCATGTCTGGCCCTTTCTTTAAGCTGCCCAAGCGATATTTCATGTTTCAGTATTGGCAAGTCTAAAGTCTTTAGTAAGATTTACATTTTGCTATTGCCGTACAATACATTTGCTAATGCTGTATAATGTGAACAATAACAAGTGTTTAGCATCTGACGTTAATGGTTGCACTCAGTAATTAACTATATGTCAACCTTGCCCTGGGGAAGAATTTGCATGATTACACTGGACAGCTTGTTGCTTGTTTTGGGGGGGGCGACGACTTCAATGCAAAAAATTCAAAGGCTTGCACAAGATCTTGCCAAATTCTTCCTGAATAAGATCATTGAGATTTGCCAGGCAGAGAATTTCTTGTTCTCCAAGAACAGTAAAGAAAATTTTTTGATTGGTGAGATTCTAACCCTTAAATGCCAACCTCAGGTCTCTAGGAGATATACACACCCTCACTTCTTTATTAATTTATTTTATTTTTCAAATTAAGCCACACTTCCCAGCTGTTCCTCCAACCATAGATTTCCGGTGTCAAAATTTCCAAATTGATCGAAGCCATTGTTTGCCTATATATTTTTTTCCTTAAATATGCAGTCTTGTTAGTTTAGTATTCATACAATGATCTGAAAACTGCATCAGTAATATTAATGAGTGGCTCAATCTGTGTTGCTCAAGTGATCCTGTCGAAAGAACCAAGGTATTATATGTAGGAACATTTTGCTAAACACCCATGCATTTAAGGGTTAACCATGACCACAATTACTACCCCCACCATCCAGGGTTTAAATCCACTCCAGCACTTAAAGTTGTGTGTGTCTCAGATCAGAAGGGACAGATCAGCATATCCATCCCAATTTACAATTCCATATCTTACAAATTCTCCTCTGGAAAGAAACCTGGACATCATGTAACCAGTAGACAAAGTACGCAAACTCGGTATTGTTATCCATCGCCTCCGTTTCCCTCCTGTATAAAAAAGAGCAATTTATTTTCCATTTTCATCATGTCACCTCCCCAAGACAACATCAATGAATACATTAAATCATATTAAGTGTTACGAGGCCCGTGTTAAAATGAATTCACATTTATTTCCGGCATTTTCAATTTCAAATGCATCTTTCACCTTGTAAATTTGGAGCAGAATAAAACATTAACAGATGGAGAAATATTCCCCAGGGCAGAGTAGATGACTTTTGAATAATGAATAACAATGGAAATCATTCTGCTGGTAAACCGAATGCGAGGCAGAAAAATGAAGCCAAGAATTCATTCGTATTTATAAGCCTGCTTAGTCATAATCAATAGTGACTCACAGTTGACTGCATTGAGAACGTAATGCATTCCCCCGCTGTCAAATCAAATTACACGATTTATCTTATCACGTAGGTATTCTTATGCAAAATAATGGGTATGAAATTTTCACATCTCTTGCATAAACAAACTACAACCTTCAAAATGGTATTTGTAAGAAGGCCCACTATTAATGCCATACGGTTCTACTTAATGCTCGGATTTGCATGGTAACTGTCACTTCGGCTATGCAGCTGTGGGAACTATAGAGCGAGTAATTTAATTTACAATGTCAGAGGTATTTCCAAAGAGGTACAATACAGTCCCGTAGAGGGCACTATGAGCCAAAGGCTGAGACAATCCTCAAGGCTTTCCTTGAAAACGGCTTTTCCCTTTCCGTATCCCGTACACGAAACTGGAGCTGCGTCCAAATAATCTTTTTTTGCCTCGGAAAGTTCCTAACTCCAAAAAAAAAAGAAGGAAAAAAAAAAGATCCGGAAGTAATTATGCGGCAGCCAGAATAAGTGCGTCCGAATTCTTTAAATGTCAAGGAGAGGTGCCTCAGTGCCTCCTTTAGCACAGGGTACACAGACCCATCCTTTCCCAGAAGCGAGGAGATAACGCTATCCCACAATTCCGCGCGGCAGCAGTATTTAGCTGCGACCATTCATCCGGCATCCGGCCAATAAGCCAGTTCGTAATTACCATAGACTGTATAAAAAGATGGACGCAGCACCCTGGTCTGAAAAATGAAGCCCATGCGGAAGTACCGTAGAATGGCATTCTATTTAATTGCCAGCAGATGGCGGCGTCGGTGGTTGCAGAAAGAAGTTCAATGCTATAGAAGTCTATGAGAAAATGACCCTACTTTCCCACCTGATTTTTCATTTAAATAATGATTTTTCACATTATTTTATAGTAGCTATAGCAAGTTTCAAGTCTCCTTCGATATATCATGATGTTCATTTTTGTAAATTATGGTCTCATATAGACTAGAATAAAGAATAAAGCCAGAATATGCTTTTGGAGCGTGGCTATCCTCTGGTCCTCGTCCGATATGGTCAGATCCAGAGCCACGTTCCTCCCCGGATCTTCAATTCACGCTCTCGTCCAATAAAAATCACATCCGGTTTCAAAATGACAACATGGCGCAATTCAAAATGCCAAAATCGAGGCCTCCTTTATGGTATGCTGAAACCAATGGGTGACGTCATGGTAGCTTCATCCATCTTTTTATACAGTCTGTGGTAATTATGCCTCGGTGTGCGCATGCGCACAGCGAGCATACGGTACTCAGTCTGTGTATTTGTTTGTTTGTCTGTCTGTTACCATCATAACTGCGACAGCGTGTGCATCCAAGCTAAAGTAACAATGCCAACGAAAGTGACAAACACTGTTCTCTTGATTTTAAATGTGCCAGAATTTTGATTTTTTGTAGCACTTCATGTTTCAGTATACACGTTTTGTGTACATAATGTTAAGCCACACCCACATGATTTTGGCACAAGGACCGCACTCTATTGACTGTTTATGTATTCAAGCTTGCTTTTATGTTACTGTACAACTATTGTACATCAGTAGTGGCTAAGCAATACACACCGAGGCATCAGCACCTCTGGTGCTTTCATTACCCACAGGAGCTGCGTGACGTCACCATGTCAAAGGTCATTTATACATAGAGCCGACCCGAGCTGCACGCCTGTTTTTGTTTGTCCTGAAAATTAATTAAATCTACCCCCGTGATCGTCGAAATGGACGAGGAGCAGGAAATGTCCATAGACGAGGTTTGTTTGCCGTTTGTATATAGCCTATTCTAATAACAAAATAACTAATCAAAGAAATTACTGAATAAATAAATTGGATAAAGCGAATTCACATATGATGTCTCAAATCGCAATTTACAAATTTCAAAGCTGCATGAACATAAACGGCATTCACTCAACTCGGCCATTCAGCTTTCGGTTTTAATGAGCCAGCACTTAAGCAATTAAATTGTGCTAAAAATGCCAAACATGCCCAGTGAATGATCCGCAATGTGAAGTTTAATAGCCTATGGTGTAATCCATTCAGCTAATAAACGAGATGAGCAAAATGACACGTTTTATTGAGTTTGTTGGCTGTATATATATATATATATATATATATATATTTCTTATGGATTAGGCTAGACACGCTGGCTTCAGTAGCAACAGTATCAGCTATGGTTCTCGCTTTTTTTGGAGACACCGGCAGGCAAAGTTTGCGTTAAACCTGCAAGCTGCAGTAGGACTGCTCGCGATGTAATGGAAATGCACCTGTTAATAGCTACTGTTTCAAATTAACCAGCTTAAATAACGCAGTTTGCTTTACCAGTAGCGGACAAATACAACTTGATCTTAATGTTCGCCTACAAATCAATGCTTGTTGATGTTAAGGAATACGTCGTAATGCAAACTAACTTAATGAAAATGCTTCCAACTTAATTGTCTCCTCGCTTAAATTACTATACCTTCACGCTTCTAGTAGTGAACAACAAAAGGTGTAATAAAAAATATTAGATGGCCCTCATTAATTGAATTAAGCACATTAAGGACAGTTACAGCCACTCCATCACTTAAGATGCGAGCATCAAAATTTATCTAATCCACTTAATCCTTGAAAACCGTACATTATACTTCACCAGTATGAAATTCCGAACAAATTCTCGCTAATGATAATCTAGGAAGGAGCTAACCTCATGTGCAGCGTAATTTTCGCTCTCGACGTTGTGATTCAACGTGGGCTCACCGTTACATGCGATACCTGAAAAAGCTGTTCGATTCGCGTTTATGTACAAATGACCTTTCGTGAAAGTTCAACACAGGGAAATCGCGCATGCGCAGAGTGTAATCACAAACTGGCTTATTGCGAAAAGAAACGTTGCCTAGATGACGGACAGGTAAGCGCATTCAAATTCTTTCTGCAGTGCGGTTGTCTTTCTAAGCCATTAGGAATTCCCTTTTACGCCTTTCATTCACCTTATGACGTTTTCCACCAAGGTGAAAGAAAAGTGGAATTAGTAGATAGACGTAATTGTTTGACTATTTGGACACAGCCTAGGTGTTTGTTCGATGTGTATATGCAGAAGAACATGGTCAATTCCCCCATCACTCCAACTCATAGCCCCTTAGAAGTATAGGTCTTTTTGAAATGTGTTTCCAAAAAATTCAACTCAAAGTCAGCGCTCTACAACTCATATTGGTTTCACCTGCCAGTTGCAACCGTTACATCATAATAAGAATGCTCTGTCAAGCTCATTTTTAATAACATCTTCATGAACTCACAACTTAAGCAGTTAATGAAACAATAAGGGCAAGCCCAGTGCCTGCTTGATCTAGCTCCGTGCCTCTTCAAAACTGCAATGGTGTGAAAATACAAATAATTTGCTTCTGTCACCGTTCTGCAGGGATGAGATGAGAACTAATGGACCGCGGCAGCAAATCACCACGAGGAGCACGTGCACTGCTCCCATTCACAGCGTAGTTTTCTGATAAGTCAGCTCGGTGGCGATGATGACCCACTTTCATCCCCGCGTTCAAGAGCAGCGCTGCTCGTTTGCAGCACAATGGTTAACCAGGCAGACCGTTGTTTTTTCATTTCACTACGAGCACACTTGCCCTTCACCCTAGGTTATACCACAGTTTGTAGTTTATACCGCCAAAAAAGGACATGTATTGCACCCTTATAGACTCTCAGCACTCAGCCTCCCTCCATTCTATGAAGGGGGATGAAGCAACCAAGTCCTGGCCAGTGCCATTAATAACTCAAAACCTAAACTCTACTCCGTTATTATGGGCTGAACAAAGAACTCCCATCATGCAATTTCATAACAGAGAGTCAACAGACTCTTTTATCCAACTTATAGTTGATTAGACCAAGTGAGGGTCAATACCCCCAGAGCACAGTGCGGTTCAGTGTTTTGCTTAAGGGCCCAATAACAGGACTCATCTTCCCATGAACAACACAACAGCTTGAATTCTCCTCCCCCCACAAAAAAAACCTACTTCTCTGGCCATCAGCACATCCAATTCCCGGTGGAGACCGGATGCCAACAAACTCTCAATTTGTTCTTGGCCAGATATATTTCCAGCCACAACTGAGAGCATTAGTAGAAACGCTCCAAGTGTGACTGCAGATGCGCTGATATGCTGGCACCCCCCTTCAGTCAAATGGAAAACACAGCACTGATTAAAGGACTTCACGACTGGCCTTGATAGTGTTTCTGAGAGCGTGCTCTTTTTTAAAAGTACACATTAATTTGTGGTCCAGAGGAAATGTAGGGCAACCACTTCCTGTCAGCTAGTACAGTGTATGGCTTTATACTTCAGGCTGTCTGTGCGCCAAACGCCATCTCCCCTGTGTATTCTCTCCACACCTCACCAGTGATGGAGAGCCACTCATAAAAGCAATTTCTGTCAGATTTAGAGCTCCATTTACAGACTAGGAGTGCTGTAATATAATCAGCCATTCTACCATTATTCCTCCAGTACAACCACCCCACATTTAACCCTCCTTACACCTCAAATTCTCTCCATCCACTGATGTCCAGGGGCTGTTTGTCATTCTAGGGGCTCGACTCTGATAGCAACTAACCGCTATTTCAAGTCAGGAGATATTTTTTCTTCCATCTTCTTGCCAATTTACACACCTTTTATCCATTTTATCCAATGTCCACGCATGAAAGGAATCATAAAAGTTCACGACAAAAAGATCAATTCAAAGGACCATTTCAAAACATAACGGTTAAGAAAACATCCAACTCAAATCATAATTTCATAGGTGAAACAATTCAGAAGCCACGGATATCTGCACCATCACGGCACATTTTTGGATGCTGAAACAACATTTTCATAATCTATGATTACACTATAAATGTGATTGCATCTTTATGCGTATAAATTAACTTGTTGACACAGAGTAAAGTGATTTGTTGTGTTTACAAGTACATACATTTTGTGTGACTGGTAACGTCATGAGCAGTTCACCCCTCTGTCACTGAACTGCTCAATGGCTCTCCTGTAACAGGAAGGGCAGTGGAGGGGATCGTAAAATGCGGAAATTGTATGTGATAACATGTGACACCAGATTGCATGTGACATGTTAATGTAATAAGAAAATAAAAAGAGAGGAAAAAGTAAGTTCAGTAACTGGCTAAACAGGAAAAGCAATAAGTTGCATTTCAGTCCCAGCAATGAGGAAATAAGGAAAACTAGAGGAGATTCTTCTTTTTTTAAATCATTAATATAAATAATTAGATCAATATCTGATTACAGGTTCAAAACGAAGGGTACATGGAACCACCAAAAATCTAATTATCATAATTCCTCCACAACACTAACTCAGTACTCAAACTGACAATTTAATCTACCAGTTCATATGTATCAAGTAATATACATACTTTCTATGATTATATTTTCATCGTTACACTTAAAAAGGATATTCTTTGCAATGACAACTTCACAGAAATGCATAAATGTAATTTGAGTGTTGGCATTATCCACATAAAATTGATTTGCATTTCCATCTACTATGCTCTGTGATATAACCATTGCTGAGTTGATATTAATTGTTCAATCAGAAACTCTAGTTCATACTGTGTAACAGCTGGAAAACTAGACACAAAATACTTTTGAAAGCATGTTGCCAGGCAACAGAAGAAGATGGCAGTTGATTAAACCGCCTTTCATAGTGACTCAAAGAAAATGGCAGAGAGAGTAAAATTCAATTAATACAACATACAACGGAGAATAATATTTCTGGTCTGTTGAATCGTCAGCACATTCGAGATAAAATATAAACTTGCAAAATGAGTGAATACTAAACTACTGTGACAGAAAACACACAGGTATTATTTAAAGGGTCGAAAACAGGCGGGGTACTATGATCACAGAGAAATAATCACTAGGAATTCAGGAAACAAATTTGCACATCTGTATTTCATGAAGTGTCTGTAATGAAATGCTGACCTTGATAGTCAGCTGAGAATGGAGGTAACGAAAAAAGGAGTGTGGGAGGGGTAAATTCAGCATGGAATTTCCACTCCATAATCACACAAAAGGCCTAACCCCCACTATCCCATCTCTGCCCTCCACCACATTATATCGTTAGCCTCACAGAATAATTGCCCACGCTATATTTTTGCCAAATTAAGATATCGGCTGCCAGCTCTTTTGTGTTGGCGAAAAAAAAAAACTGCATTTTTTTCTCTTTTTTCTCAAAACCTTAAAAAAAACAATTTTTAAGAAATCCATTCTCTTAAATAAAGAAAACCTTAAAAATGAGAGAGACAGCTATCCTATGAGGCTAACAATATTGGAATTGAAACACTGAATAGGACAAGGTTCTGGCCGTCAGCATCAGTTTTAAGAAACTCATAATCCTGCTAAGCGATCTGCATTGCAATTACAGGTCTTTTTACACCCATTATCCCACTTTGAGGGGAACATAAGTAAATGGAGACTTCTATGATGTTCCTCAGCTGTTTGACCTGTTGTCTGTCCTTGCATCTTTAGGTTAAGCACGAAAAGCTAAGAAAAGCTCCAGAGCCGATTCTGTACATCATAGCTGTTCAGCAGCAGCTTTTATCCGAAGCGACGCATTGTATAGGGCCTAGTGGCACAGATCTCATTGCAGTGAAAGTGAGGCTTTGACCACATAACTTCTGTGTTTCCAGTAAATGAGTCCAAAATCTGTCATTTCCAGTCAGTGAACTATGTACAAACATGCTCGTATGTGAGAAAAATAATGACTGGGAAGTTAAGTCATTTCAGGCATCTGTCCTTACGGAAACATCCAGAATTGAATTCTGACCTTGATTGGGTCGGCTGAGAATGTAGATACCAACAGAAAAGTATTGCGGGAGGTATGCATTCAGTTGGGAATTTCTACTCCATAATCACACAATATGACTCAACTCAGCACGATTCCAAATGTGGAATTTCTTTCTCTTTTAAAAAAAAAAAAAAAAAATCGAATTACTCAAATCTGAAATCTGAGATGTCACCATCTCGTGAGAGAAGACAGTTCGCAACTATCCTCCAAAACGGATGCCTGTCGGCTGCCGCTCCTTTTCACTAGTAGTAATGGACCTCGCGCACGGATAAAGGGTCGAGGAAACTCGGACTGGCTCAAAGCAACTGACGAGAGCTCGGTTAGCCAGTAGGAAGCGCTTGAGTAACAAACTATGTCAACACAAATCAACAGCATCCCTCCCATGTCCCTGAGCAGCACAAACCCAATTAAGTGCTGCTCTTGTGAGGCTGCTAGCCACAGTCAGTACTGGCACTTTTTCTCTGGTACCCTTTCTCACCGCCCGTTCAACCCAGCTTCTTCTTCTTCTTTGGTTCCGGCTTTGATTCTGTCCCGAATGGACGACTGCAACTCTCTCTTAAGCTGGCCTTCCAGCCTCTGCCATCAGACCCCTGCAGCTGATCCAGAATGCTCCAGCCCGTCTGATCTACAACCTCCCCAAACACTCCCACACCAGTCCCCTTCTCAATGCCCTCCACTGGTTGCCTGTCATGGCTTGCATCAACTTTAAATCATTGGTGCAAATATTCCAGACCACCTGGAGATCATCACCTGCCAGACCTCTCCCTTCTGCCCCTGCCGGTTGACTAGCGCTTCCCCAACTCCGTTCTGGTGTTGCCCGATCACGTCTTTGGTCTGTCCTGGCTCCCACAGGGTGGAATGAGCTTCCCACTGAGGTCAGGGCAGCAGGGACACGGACCACCTTCAATGGTAGTCAGAAGACACACCTGTTCAGACTTTACCTCTGCCCTCATACCTAATGTTGTAATTGACACTAGGCGAAGCCATTTATTGGTGTTTTGGCTTAATAAATTGTTCTATTGATGAAAGGTACTTTTTCCTCCACAGGTATTACACTGAGCAAAGTCCATTCCATGTGTTGATGCTACTAGTATCTGAAGAATGACTTTCCCCTTGGGTTCTCTGCAATTTGCTGTTCCTTCAGATGAAAATTTCATTGTACAATGCTCTGGATAAGAGCGTCTGCTAAATGACCATAATGTAATGCGTGACCAAACCCAGCAGCCTAGAATTTATGTATAGGGCTGCTGTTATTCCTCAAACAAGAGGCCCAATGAAGAGTCAATGGCAGAAAACATATACCACCACTAAGTGGAAAAATAAACTACACTGATAAAATTATAAGAAGCCAGAACTCTTCCACAGCAAGAGAACTGGAGCACCATGACAGATCAATGCAGTGCATGACTGAAGACAAGTTGTAATTAGAAGAAAAAGTAATGTGGAAAAAACCACCAATCAAGAACACTCAACAGAAGGGGTCTCAAACTGGTCCAGGAAAAGGCCAAGGGGCTGCAGGTTTTCATCCAACTTAGCAGAAGTACACCTGATACAACTAATCAACTGTGCAGCTGAGATCAGTTGATTAAATTAGTTGTATTAGGTGAGCTTCTGCTTGGTTGGAATGAAAACCTGCAGCCCCTTGGCCTTTTCCTGGACCAGTTTGAGACCCCTGGTCTACAGGATGTATGCAAAAATGCATTAAAGGCTACCATATGGGAAAGACCACACCAGCATAATTAAGGCCACGCCTCCAGCTGTCCAGCTCACCGGTCTGCTAAGACCCAGACTGCACTTCGCCTCATTATTCAATTATCACCTGCACCTGTTGTTCATTTCCACGGTGCGGTTGCAGTGCACTATTTAAGACCAAGCTTTGCACTCAGTCATTGCAAAGCCTTGACTCTACATGCCTGTGCTGTATTCCTAGTCTAGTATAGACATATTTTCCGTGTGCCGCGTGTATTATTCTCCAAATTTAACTTTGTGCTGCTTATTTGTTTTATACCAGTGCTTTATTTAAAGGAACCTTGCTTCCTTTTTATTTTCATATTTGGAATACATTGCTGCAGCTAAAGCCCAGAGTCTATATCACTAATAGTTTTCAGGAACCTCGTTTCCATTTTGTTTTGTATTGCAACGTTCTGTGCCTTCTGTTGTGCAGTAGGCATCATAAATACAACCAAGTCCATCCTTGCACCCGAGTCCAGTCCTTAACTTCCTGTCCTCCGTGCATCTGAACTGTGCAAGAAGCACAACCGTTACACATAACCACAAAGCATTCACCACAATATCCAAACCACTCATAAGCCACAAGAACAGAAAGCCCATGTCAGAGCTGCCAAAATGAGCTCTGCAACACAATCTAATGAGATATACATCAACCTGAACAAAGTCAGGGAGAGAACGGAAAATAGAACTGTTTGAAATCAAATATACGTCCCTCTCATTTGTAAAACATGGCGTTAAGGCTTAGCCATGGACAACAGCCATTGGAACTAGCCTCCCGGTTTTATTGACGACGTACGGGCTCAGAGAATCAACAGGATGCTTTTTGAAGTGAAAAGACACATATACTCAGATCAAAAGACACACCTCAGAACTCATGGGATGGGGTTCTCCTCATAGCAGGACAAGAATCAGAAATATGAAAAAAAATAAAAAAAAATAAAAAACTTTATGCTTCGGACATGACTGCAGAAGAGCACCTGTGTTCAGTCAACCAACCTTATTTGAATTTAGGCTGACAGAGACACACATTCAAGGATAAAAACGCAAAGACTCTGCCAGTCAATGAAACAGCTGAAAAGTGGGTTCTCCAAATATTTAATCAAGTGCGACTACCTGCGTTCCCGACATCTGAGTCACTTGTTTTCAATTTACCCACTCAGAATCAACAAATACAGAGGCTGAGGGAGTTACTGAGCTATTTAAGTCAGAATATGACTGGTACTCCTTAATAATAGGTCGTCCACATGCACGTGTAAATATACACTGTACATACAAAAAATAAAGTAGGGCATTCCGTGGGAGATTCCCTTGTAGCATTTTACCATCAAATGTACTGCAAGGTGAAAACAAGAAAAGCAACTATGACAATCATACCAGCTTTAGAGACCTGAAACAGGATTCAATTTTCAGTCATACGTACTGACTTAATTATTTTTGGCGGTTAGTTAATTTAACGACTGCCACCTGGGTCCCTCCAATGTTATTGGGCTTACAAGCGAACCCTGAGGTTCCGATCCAGTAATTTGTGTAAATTACTGAAGATTGTGGGGTGTGCTCAGAGAAGTTAATTGGGTCACAGATTATGGGCAGTCGTTCAGAGGGCATTCAGCGGCTGAGACATTTTCTGTTCAAATCTACACCGACCAAAACATGAGCAAGGGGACAGTGTTAGTGATGAAGTCAGAAGAAATCTCATCTATTCTGCCATTAAAGATGGACAATAGCAATCTGCATTTGATTGTAGAGCCTGTTTTATGGACACAGATTAGGATTAGTCCTGGACTAAACTAGGGTTGATAAAGTCACGTTCGACCTGGGTACCATCAAATTGTACTCAGGGTACAATTAGATATATCGACACGTGCCTCGGTTTCCGGCCTGTCTGTCAAAAAGTACCCCAGTTCCATCAAAAAGTACCAGAATTGGGGTACATACACAGACATTCTCTGAACTGTGGTAAATTTCGCCCTCTCAAATTGTACCCCGTTAGATGTTACCCAGGTCGGCCATGACTCTATTTGCTAAACGGTGCTTTGTACTGCAAATCCCCTTTCATAGAAGTATTTAGTCAAGGATAAGGGTTAATCTGTGGCGTAATGACATTTGATCATCTAAAGTCACAGATGGACAGAGAGCACAGTTAGCCATGCATAAAGAGCACAATCAACTCAAAGCTTGGTCCTTTCTGGCTCAGTGAGCTAGGCAGGGGTAACGTTCTTGACCACATGGTACACTCCGTTATATTCACGACCTCTATGCACTGTTCACTCAAATATCTGCAAAGACTTTATTTTTTATCAAAGACTTTGGTCCAACACACACAAAAGAAGAAATTCTCCCTGTCAAGTGATCAGTTCAAAAAAAAGCAATGGACAGCAACAGCTTTAGCGACTACGTACCAGAAGAGCACATGACATGCATACCAATGCCCTCCTGTTGAGACTGAGAAAAAATACTGTGTGACAGAATTTTTTTTTTTTTTTTGCATTAGTTGGATCACTATCACAGCAAATTAAAATAAGCTACTCTCTGCATTCTCATCAAAGCTTTTAAAGGTGCACTCAGTAATTCCGGAGAGAAAAATACAATTGACCAACACAAAAATACCAACATATTGTGCTTCCATGTTTATTGGCTCAAAGATTTCCACTGATATAGTTTCAGGTCTAAATTTGCTTCACCCGTCATAGAATGGAACATTATTTTTATGACCACGAGACCAGGATGCCGACATTTGAAACCATGTCATTATGCAGACACAGTTTCTCACCGTAGAAACAGACAAGCATCTTAATTGTATCGTTATGATCAGTGTCTACTTAGCGTTTCCTAGTTTTCTAGGGATCAGCTTAAAAGAGGGATCAGCTTCAAAAATGTAGCTAAAGCCTATGATCAGGCTACCTTAGACGCCTCAGTATCAAGCAGTCAAAAATACAAGGTCCCAAAGATGAGTTTCAACTTCACTGTTTTCTATCAAGGATGTATTCTGATTAATTAAAATGTTATCAATTTTCCCAGCGATGTACTCTCAATTACCGAACAGCGTGCAAATCTTCACACTTGTACAAAGTGTCAGAGGTCGGTAGGCTAGCTGAAATTAATTAGCCTTGGTTACTCAAGCAAAGTAGTTTTTAACCATTTCATCCCGCGCAGAACAATGCTTCTCACATAATAATTATAAGCTGACGAACTTGCCTCCAAATCGTTAAACATAGTTTTCTGAAATTGATCCCTGCCATTGGCTACTTCAACCACAATGACAGCTTTAGCTAATTCTGTTCTGGTGGAGGCAGCAGTGAGCCATCTGTAAGTACAGCTGTTCTACAACATGTGGGCCGTGCCCATTTCAGCAGCTGCATCCTTCGAAGGCTGCGTTTGAAACCTGAACGTGTCATAGCGGCGCGACAAGGCTGTTCCACATTGAAGGCTCCTGAAAAATGCGCCCGAAAAATGCAGGCTTCTTTCACCTGAAAGTGGAGGACACAGTAGAAATTCACTGAGAATTGCTGAAAGCACCTTTAAAGGGAAACTCAGTCCAAATTAAGGGTCACTTGATACACTATTCAATTTTTTAACAACACCATCCCAGTAACCCAAAACCAGAGGCCATTTCACAGCTTGTGGCCTACAGAACCTGGCATCAGACAAGAAGTACACATGTTTTTTGGAGAGCAGAGACAGCTTCAATGGTTTATGTGGCGTAGACTATCTCCAGCTGTAATCAGAAATAAAGTTGCCAGTAAACATTTGCTCTTCCGGAACATCTGCTTGATATAAAATTGAAGATTCTTAAATAGTTTTCTCTTCCAAGCTTTGCAATTTTTTACAATTAACAACATCGATCACTTTGGCCAAATGACAGCTTTTATAGTTTTCACAATATAAAGAAGACCAGGTAAGAAGAACAAATACAAAACAGTGGAATGTATGGTCTGCCTTTTTCTTGCTCAGAAACAATGTAAGAAATCCTCAGTAGAAAATGTAGCCCAGGTAAATCTGTTTTTTTTTTTTTTTTTTTCCTTAAATCAAAGCTCTGTGAAACATGTTTACAGCATATTTTGCATAGATGGACAAAGTACTTGTTGAAACTGATTGTTTTCACAGCAAAGATGAATAAATGGACAGCACAAACAGACCCTAACAGAGGCTAAAATGAATTGGCATGTAGAGAAAATGTAAAACCATTCTTGCGTCTTTGTTATCGGATCAAAATACAAGATAGTTTTCAGCTAAACTAAAAAAAAGCTTTAGGGCTGGTTTGACAGACATGGATTAAGCTTAGTCCCAGACTTAACTGAGTTTTGTTTGGAGAATCTCCATTGAAAATTTAATTTAGTCTGAGAATAAGCTTATTCTGTGTTTGTGAAACTGGCCCTTAAAGAATTAAATTACTACTCACATTAAATTAAATTGGAATATAAAATAATCCATTAATTTGTTTAAATACCATGTTTTTAAATAGCTCAAATAAATACAACCTTGTACTCAGTGGGAGGATGCCAAGATATCTTCTTACCCGTGTCTAAAATTTCATTTATTTCCTAGATTTTTACCATATAAAAAATTTTATTTTTTAAGAAGCTTTGATTGTGCATGTTAACTTCAACCCTAATTGTGTCAGGTGCTGTACTCATTTAACATATTTTTAAGGTGCAAAAATTTCTATTTCCAATCACACAAAAACTGGTGATCAAAACATGCCCACTTTTCTTACTCTGATTTACCCAAAATTGGGCTTGTCTCATTTCGAGAGCAAATCTGTATTCATTACATATACAACAGCAAACTGTAACACTCAGAACTATCATTAAGCACATCAATTCATAGACCATACTGTGCATGAAATTTCAGTTGCAGCAGTTTCCTATTAAAAAAAAAAATTGCGAAAAAGCAATGCTCATACTCATAGGCCACAGTGCACACAAGACATACACAAAGGCCATGCGCTTTCTGCAACATATCTTATCATAGGTTGTCCTCTCAAATCTCATTTGATCACAACAGTTAGGTTGCTTGTGGTGCATTGAACAGAATATTGTAGATTTCAACTCGACTGGAGGCCACCAAGGAGAAAAGATGAATGAAGGAACCTGTCCATGTGGAACGGAGAGCATCGCATTTTCGATATAAAAGATTTTCAGCCAAACAAAATAGCAACAAGGGAAACAGTACTGAGATGTTCTTGGGGGGAAAAAGCATGAACACTCCAAAGCGTTCTTCTTACTTTTCTATAGGGACTCCCGATTTGTAATCCATTCAATTTGCAAAATATTATTTCCCAGTAGCAGCCAGCTACAGAAGATCTTCACGTTCTCTCGAGTTTCCACCACAAATTGTGGCCTTCAGCCTCCTCTCCAAAAGACAACTAATTGAACTGTCCAGATAAAAAGAAAAGAAAAAAAAAAACAGACATCCAGTTATATGACTCCAAAACATGACCATCCTCTGAACTGCCCTGACATCAACTCCGTCACGGCAGGTGACATCACTTCCTCTCGTTGTATACTCAGTGAGAAGGTCAAGCAGCCTAAAGTGACTCCATTAACAGAAACTTCCAGCGGGGAATCCAAACTTACTTGCCAAACCTCCGACTGGGCAAGCAAGCAGTGAAAATTTTATTTTGTAATCAATGCGTCAGTTCCTTTCACATTCCGACCTCGCCAGGAGGACCCATACCAGCTTAACAAAAAGCCAAAAAAGAACCCAGAACTTAAGAAACAATCCACGAGACATGTTTGGTGAGATCCTCCATGATAAGATGCAGACGACTCCTCGGTGACTACCAAAGAAAAAGACCCAGGACCTGCCTCCGTGCTGACAACATCAGTTGGCATACTGAGCGTAAAAGGCAACTTTGACCCTCTCGATTTGGTGGCACAGCTTGATGGCTGGGCCTAGCTTCAGGTCCATGCACTCCTGCACTGTGGGAAGGGTGAGGAGCAAAAGAGCCTGTCCATCGATGTCCTGAGGTAAGAGCGGAGATATGGGGGAAAAAAACAGTAATTTAGTGACCAAGTGCCAAAGAGCATACTCAACCATTCTCAAATACCGAGATCTCAGAGGACTGTGATACACCACATGCTGTATTATGCCAGATCAAACTATCTGACTGTATACCCAGGGATATTTAAAATGAGCCTTCAGTTTACGCTTCAGCTGATGCATTGTGAGATAAAGCAGCTGTGGAAATAAAGGCTGCAGTTAGTAACCTTTGTTTCGACGGCTTTGAGATTCATTTGAGTTGAATCCTTTCGGCTTTATTGGGAGCAACAAATTCAACTGGAAATCCACTAGCTTAATTTCGGGCTACCATCCTCCCTGAGATAAACACACCATTTTAGCGGATATAATTTAATCAGCGCAACAGCCCCCAATTATTACACAGCAATTCATTTTGCGGACGCCGGCTGAAGCCATCTCAATAACTACTTGATCAATTTCCAAAAATTTTTGTCCCAATCACTAATTTAATCCTCAAATAATGGAAAAATAGGGCCCAGGTTTAAAAACACTGGAATGACCCATTAACCCCGTTGGGAGTTGGCTACCAAGTCAACAAGCTATCAATGTCTAGGTACCACGGTAAACACCTCATGATCAACATAATAACTGTCCTCATAGCATTTATTCTTGATGTCCATTGACAGCAGGAAATATGATACAGCTTGGTGCTGTTTTCCCTTAGACTGTACAAAAGTTTACATCATTGAGACGACAAATAAACTAAGAATGAGCCAAAGGATGTGCTGATCAAACCCACTTTTATGTCTGCCATAAGCCAGCACTAGCACGAAACTCTCCTAGTTGTTTTTGCCATCAACCAATACCTTGCTGATATGCAATTTACACTGTGAATGGCCCAATATGAAGGCAGTGTATTTTTTTAAAGGATGAGTGCATCCACCTGTTCCTGGAATATTTTGGCCAATGGAGCACAGTCAGTGGATCTGATGAACCGGACCACGTCAGCAACTGTCCACTGCAAGGGGTTACTGTCCAGAACCAGCTTCCCTTCTTCCTCGCAATTCTCCACCTGCAGGATCATGGGAAATGGGGCATCAACCATAGACGGCACAAAAACTGTGGACCAAGTCACTGTGACATCAGCCATTGGCTTTCCTTGGGCACGGGGGAAAGCAATATAGCAGTTGAGAACAGGGTTGGGCTCAATTACTTTTTTCAATTACAACTGATTGTAATTGTAATTGTAATTACAATTACTTTCTGAACATTCTGCCCAGAAAGTAATTGTAATTACAATTACGATCAATTGTAATTGAAAAAAGTAATTGAACCCAACCCTGGTTGAGAATACAAACTTCTGGGACACCACCAAGTTCTTAAATGTGGAGCCAACGCAGCAAAGCCATCAAGTCGCCCAGGTATCATTTGCAATGTAGTCACATGACCAACACCAGTTTAACCCTTTGAGCGCCATAGGCAACTATAGTTGCCCAATTGTGTAAGATATCAAAACCAGATGCTGTTGAAAACCCATCATGTGGCAACTTGTATAAAAGAGCTCCCGCAAGGTTGCTCTTTTAAACAAGTTGACACATCATAGGTTTTCAACAGCTCAGGATAATGACATTTTTAATTCCTTGAACATTTATTCAGCACTCAAAGGGTTAATCCGTGAAACATTTTCGCTATTGTTCACTGTATCAAAATTGCACAGTAGCTTCAGAAATCAGCACATGGTGGAATAATAAGATGATGGAAAAAGCATATACTGAACATACATTTTCTCATGGGAAAAAAATATTGACTTTTTTATGTCAAAGCTATGATTGACTAAATTCAGAATGGGGTCACAAGGCAGTAAAGTCTCTCCAGAAGTCACCAATACGAGAGTCATTTTTGCTGCTTAGCATTAATACACCTCACTGTAGCAAGTGGCCGACTGCGGTCGGAACTCTTCGTTCAAATAGAGCGAGTGAAGTACGTAAACCACACTCACAGTACCTACAGGAAAACACTGAATAAAGCCTGTAAGGTCTGTAGCGACTAAGGTTTACAGGAAGTCCTGACAGGTCACTTCCTGTGTCTTTCTAGGATGCTGCCAAAGAGCCCCTTCAGATCCCTGTCAATTGAGCGCAACAGAAAAGTGGCGACATATGCAGGCGAGTTATCTTCAAACGCTGAAAGAGCATAACATTTCATTCATAGTGAGTTTCATCTCATGTTGATGCTGATACTGCACAACATCTTTGCAACTGGCACAATCAAGCAAATTTATTACAAGTATTTCAAGCAATTCATACATAAAATAGTGAATGGAGCACTGCAATAAATATAACTATTGAACAAGAAAATGACTGCTCAAAGCGATATGCGAACAATGTCATGCAATTCGCCACAGCAACAGAAATTAGGAAAACAATGCCAAACGACCGTCAACAAATCAGAGCAACAAAAAATAATTCAGGCTCTGCTTCCGCAGAGTGAAAGGCATATTATTATACATTACGCCCAGTCGTTTTTATGCCATCCATTATCTCTGCCTTTTAGTTTCCCGAAACAACCCGATACTGGCCTGCTTGTAATGCAAGCGGCGCACAAAGAGTCAAACAATATTTCCTTTTTCTGTGCACATCTTGGCAGTGTGCCAGCTTTCCTTCTCGTGTCCTATTGATAGTCTCATTACGAGCCAAGGGCTCTATTTCCAGAACAGGCTGTTGGCGAACGCTCGAGCTGGCTCTGGCATGGGTCCAAACGAGGCATGTGAAAATCAGCGTTTTTGCGACATGTAGAGGGGTGTATTGTGAGGGAAGTTCAGTGCAAACCTGCTCACAGTTCGGCAAAGCTGGGACAGTGCACCATTCAGGATGCTTCTATGTCTGATATTTATAATAAAAATGCTAATACTGGTGCGACGACAATAATTACTAATGCTACAACTACTGATTCTACAAATACTTCTACTGCTCCAACTGTCACTATCACTACAACTACAATTACTACCACTACTATTACTACTACTATTAATAATAATAATAATAGTAGCAGTAGTGGTAGTCATTGTTGTCATTCTTATTATTATTATTATCATTATTATTGTTATTATTATTATTATTAGGTCATAATTAGGTTAGGCCAGGGTTCTCTGAGAGGAGCTTTGTGACAGTTCTTTATACGCTGTATAAATAATACAGGATCAGGCCTGATAATGACGATGATGGTCTGCTCACCTTGGCCTGCCGTTTCGCGGGGTGGTATTTCGTAGTCTCCGTGTAGGACATTGAGCGCGTAGTCCTCTTTCGACGAGCCCTGTCCGACCCCAGGGCAACGCCGGCGTCCGTGTTCCTTCGCAGGGTAACAGCGCGACGAGGACGGCTGCTGACGGCCGCCTCCACCGACGAGGTGTCTGTCTCGCCCTCCCGCAGCTCCGAGCTCGTTCCCTCCTCGCTTCCGGAACCATCTTCCTCATCCTCGTCCTCCTCACTCTCCTAAAGCGGGGCATGAAGGGTGGTTTTAATGACTGGGTCAGGGTCATTGTTCACGGGTGTGAAAATACAGTTTCTATTGAGCTGGAATTTAAGAGGGGGACACAGTGGCACTGTGGTTAAGAGTGCTTGACTTGGGATCAAAAGGTTCTGAGTAGAGCCCTTGCCACAGCCCTCACGGGCAGAACACTTCACCACCACACTGCCTCACTCCATCCAGGTGTATAATTGGGTACCAGCATATTGTCAGGGAAACCTGACAAACAGCTGGGGAGTAACCTGTCATGGACTAGCGTCCCATAAAGGGGGAGTAGCAATACTCCTAGTCACTTCATGCAACAGAAACCTAAGTTAAGCACAGGCCTGATGAGCCACTTGACTCCGGACAGACTTTGCCTTTGCCCAGAAATTTAAAAGTACAGTCCTTTAATATATTCAGACAGTAGAGCAATTTTACTTTAGATTCAGCACTCCAGCATGTTTGATCTGAAATAAATAAATGTGAAGTTGAAGTAGGGACTGTATCTTTTAATCATCATGGTAGCCTTGTAGTAGTGGTAGCCTTTTTTGAATATCGTGCCACTGTCCAAATACTAATGAACTATACTGTACTCATTATTTCACTGTAACTCTGCAGAAAATGAACAGAAACTGAAAAAAAAAAAAAACTGAAACTCACAGTAATCAAAGTTTTAAATCTGTCTCTGCTTGGCCATTTGTCTCCTGAGATTATGATAACAGACTGAGATATGTGTGTCTCACACACCAGTAAATATTGGCCGCCCAGAGTCTTGCCCTGATCGTTTATGTTTCGCTATATTTTCTGTTTATGACCTTTTCATCCCTACAGGGCTGAACGTGTGGGACTGGCAGCGACAGAGAGAGAAAGGGAGTAAATATAATATAATAAATATGTATAATTGTACACAGGGAGAGAGGCAGTGACAGAGACGGACAGGGAGCAGCGAGCTCACCTGAGGTGACCCAGCGGGGGTGTAATCCACAGCGGACGACCGCCGTTTCTTCTGGACGAAGATGGATTTTCGCTTCTTCCTGCGGCGAGCGGGCTTCAAGATCCCGCTGTCAGGGGAGGTCTCTTCGGCAGACGGCCGAGTCACCTTCTTCTTCTTGCCGTAGTAGTACGCTAGCGACAGCGGAGAAGCACAGCTCACGCACACGTTCAACACAGCCAATGTGTTTTCATGAGAATAACAGTGTTGTGACGGGGTACTCCTCGCGACAATTACAGACAGTCTTTGAAAGGTCCTTTGGGAGGAATGGATGCAGGTTATTTCCCCGTAAATCATAAAGAATCCTAACTTATTTTCAGCTATTTACCATCCTTGCTGCAAACCTATATATTTTGAACAACTGGTGTAGTTTACATTGTTAAACACCAAGCAAGAGTGAGACTAACTATTCAGAGCAGTGATATTTATATCATGAATAAACCATTTCAAAAACAGGCCCGATGAAGCAAGTCATTACAAACATTTTCTGAAAGAAAGAACCACATATTTTGTCAAAATACATCCTAATGTAAAAATCAGTGGCTAGGCTACGCTACATGCAATATTTATTCAATTAGTCAAAATTAACTTAAAATTTCTCCTATGTTAATAATTTAAGTTTCATGTAGTTTTAATGTCAAGTTTGTCTTGATAAATCCAAAATCCTCCACAAAAGTGGCGTATGTATCATTTCTGTGCCTACACACCATTTACAAATGAAGCTCCTGGTATGCAAACAAGAAACTTGCAAACAAGGACTGAAGTAGCTGAGAAGCTAATGAACATGTTTGCGTGAGTGTGAGGGTGTGCATGCTTGTGTGTGTGAGCCTGTGTGTGTGCATGCATAAGTGAGTAAAAAACGGCGCATGAGCATGTGTGTGTGCATGTATGAGCATCTCTGTGTGTGCCTGTGTGCACATGCATGTATGTCAGAGCGTGACAACAAAGACTGCGTGTTTTGCACTGCGTTTGTTTGTGAGTTTGCATACGTGCATGCACTACATGAGTTTACGAGAGCCACATGGACAACTCCCTCACTGTGGTTACTTCTGCCCCGGTTGGAGGACATTATGCGCAAACCATGTTTTTCCCCCGACTGAAAAGAAAAACTGCAGCACACGCACTTTTTTACAGACATACATTTGCATTTGTTCTATTTCCAAGTCGACAGAAAGAAATAAGCATAGATTAGCGGAAGGGAAAAGTTTGACTGCACTCAGCTCTTAGCACAGGACTCACTTAGCACGCACTTAGCACCAGTGCAGGCGCGGTGCACTCACTGTATTTGGTTTTGGTCTGCACGGAGCAGTTTTCAGGGCACTTGTCAGACACCAGGGTGGGGCTGAAGAGGTTGGGACAGCACTGCAGTTTCAGACACACCTTTCGGCAAAAGTCCCCCACCTGGTCCGACGTCCGCACAATCTTTATGGTGGACCGATACGTCTTCCCTTTGTACCTAAAGAACACATCCAGTTGCTCAGGCAGGTTCCACCCCCCCATGGCCGGAACACACAGTGATTCTGAGCATTCTAAAGCAGGAGTTCTCAACTGTATCCAGAAAGAGCAAAAGTGGGTCCTGGCTTTCATTCAAACCAAGCAGTTACACTCTAGATTTTACTACACAATCCCAAGAGCCTTTGCTAGAACAACCTTCATTAGTAGAATATGGTGTGCCACTGCATGTTTGGAATGAAATCCTGCACCCACACCGGCCCTTTCTATATAAAGTTGTAAACCCCTGTTTAAAAGTGAACCAGAACTAATTTAACAACGTTATTTTAGCCACTGTGCCCATTTATGTTTACACGGTTAAAGAGAGCATCACACAAAGTGGACGCCGTAAAACTCCACTGGAATTGGCTCCGCGAATGATTTACATTTTAAGCTCCACGCTCTATTGACACGGCTAACAATGGCCGCATTTTCCCTGCAATGTCCGCCAGGGCTGAGCTGAAATGGGGTAACAGGCCTCATCAGTGCTTTAGATCCAGCACTACTTCAAGTCACATGGTGGGGTTAGACGCTGGGGATGTGATGAAGGCAGACAGGGCAGGCTTTCTTTCTCTGTAAACGCCCAGTACAAACTCAGAAAATAATGAAAGTAACCACAATTAACCCTTAGAGTGCTGAAATAAATTTTTAAAAAATATAAATTTTATTATCTTGGGCTGTTGAAAGCCGATCATGTGGACACTTGTTTAAAAAAGGAGACCGCACTTCGGCAAAGTACATTTCAGCAGAAAGTAGAATTCTTCAAGTGTCTAAAACGCATAGTTTTATACATTTTAATTTGGTAATAATCCAGTGTGACGCATTTTAAACCAGCGAGTCTTCAAATTGGCTTCAATATCAGGGGGGAAGACATTTTTGCTTGGGGAATCTAATTCTATCCAATCAAACACCTTCATGAAAGGAATGAGTTTAACTGATGTCACTAGTACCATGGCACAGTCTAGTGAACTAGCGTGAACATAGGCTACTACTCAAATCGCACTGAACTGCAGAGCATGCCTACCGTCTTGTCTTTTTAGAACTGCTTAAATGCCTAAACAGGATTTTTAGACAGCACATAAACTGAACACATCTACTTCAATATTTATTTTCATATCATTGCTATCTAGTCCTAAGTTATGATAAGAACAAACTAGTTCAATGCCTTAATGATTAAGCATAATGAAACCTGACACCTCCAAAGCAAAATAGAACATGACAGCAATGTTTTAGAGAGAAATTATGAGCATACATCCTCACACCCACAGTCTTCACAGTGGACACTTCACAGTAGCACTTAAGGACGAGGGTAATGAAGCCTAGACAGAGTCTTACACAGCTGCACACTCAAGTAAGCAGCACTTATAATCCTCTGACACAGTGCACAAAGTCTCCACCAGCAGTACATCAATGCACAAGTGCTTGAACAGAGCGATCACAAAACAGACACGACAACCAAACAAGATCTGTTTTCAAATGCGTGGAGAACAAGCAGCGGCAGAATGTATCTACTTCAGATGTGCAGATTAGATTTTTATTATTCAACCCTGACAATTTTGGTGCGGCAGTGAAAAAAAAGATGGTCAATAGGACATTTTATTCAGAGTGAGTCAGACTTCACAGTCTCCAATTTCAGGAAAAGAAAAGCTTTTTCTCCATAGAGGAAGCGTTATAAATTATTTGCAGAAGTCTCTATCACGTTTCAGACAGTGTGAAAGCTACCATTTTGGTTGACAAATGACCCTTGAAATAGGTAAGGCTTTCCTATGAGATCACAGAGGAACTTTCTGGAACCAGTTTTTTTCCGAGAGAGAATGCCACCAAATCTGTGAAAGACTAATTTTGTTCTTGACAGGAAGTTGAAGAGGAACCCACTTGGCCTTAAGAGTTTCCTCCTGGAAGTTCCACAGAGGGTCCTCTACCCTTTGCAGCTCCCTCAGGACCCGGCCTGGCTTGTAGGCAGCATTGGTGAGCATGCCGAGGACCTGAAGGAGAAAACAAATGCAACATAAGGGGTTTTTTGACAAGTGGAACCTCTTCATAGTTCTAAGAACCCACTTTATATCGTATCCGCACCCCAGGAACTGTGTTTGAAGGATTGTAGTCCTTAGAATTCTGTTTTGAGCAACTTTTTTTAGCTTCAACTTCAGAGTAGGTATTTTCGCAGACACATAGGAACTATGAGTGACGTAAGTGTAAGTTGATTACGGCCCTTCAGGGGATTCCTATTGGTGGTCAAAAGCCAGCAGAAAAAAAAAAGGCCTTAAAAGGTGTGTAGTTCCCCTGGAGGTCCCCGGTAGGCAGTTCCTCTCAAGGAGTCCCCAGAACTGTTTGGTCCAAAAATGCTTAAATTTGTCCTTGGACTAAAACAAGAACTCTGAGAAGTAATGGTGGCAACAAACGTCAAACAGTCAAAACTTTTTTTCACTTGCCAAAACCAAAGAAGTTCTCTGCTGGCAAAATTTTTTTTTTTACATTCAACACGCTTCCGCTTTGAGCACTGAACGTTAATGGAATCCCTGTTACCACGGCAACAGCACGTAGCAACAAAATTATTAATACAGCTGCTCACTGGGAGGCGAAACCAATCACGCCCACCTTGAGTTTCAGACCAATCACACACGCTGTTTGTATTAGTGTCACTAATGGAAATTTTGGCGAGTTACTGAATCTTATACGTGCAAGAAGTGTCGAAAGGAACGTTGGAAAGGTGACCCGTTCGTTCCTTCTCTCCACAATCACGTCCTTTTGTTTATACGACCATCACTGAAGTTCATTTCTGCAAGAGGTACGGTATACTGCCACATTTAGGGGTTAACACAATAACGCAGCTCTGACAGCAGCGTGCTCACGTCAGTCCTGAGCTAATGAAGTCCACTGAGGGGACAAGAGAGCATGACCGATACAGCCTGGAGGTTCCAGTTTTATTGATTTGCTCAATTTTGTTTGGCCTTTTTAAAAAATAAAAATAATCAGTAAAACACTGCTGGAAGCATTCCCGGGAACTGAGGAATTACTCAAAAGAGCTTTTCAAAAGCTGACCCACGGTGAGGCTGCGACCTACTTCCAGCATAGTGGGAGATATCATCTTCCTGCTACACTCGAGAAAACCATTAACATAATGGTAGGCCTCGTCATTCTGATTACTATTGTTACCATTCATACTGTTCCTCTTTATTGAGAGAAAGAGAGGCGGAGAGAGAAAGATGAATTCTAAGTTCTGAGAAGAGGAGAAGGATATTTATATATAAAAGACAGCTGAATTCAAATCCAGACTCCCCCTATATCAGGGGCACTCAATTTCGTTCTGAAAGGGCAGTGTGTGTTCAGTCTCTGATTCAAACCAAGCAGTTACACACCTGACTCTACTATCCAAGGTCCTTAGAAAAGACTCAAAGGCTAGACAAGTAGAGTTCGACGTATAATGAATGAATGTTGGATGGAGTGAAAGTCTACACTCACACCAGCCCTCGTGCGCCCTCGCTCTGCGTATTTGATGAAGAGTGCCTATGTGGTGACACAGAAAAACTGATAGCGCTGTTTCCCTTTGAACACTGACACTGTCAGATGCTCAGGTCCATCCTGGCTTGGATTAAACCTTTGAGCGCCGAATAAATTTTCAAGGAATCAAAAATGTAGTTATCCTGAGCTGTTGAAAACCTATCATGTGGCAACTTATTTAAAAGAGCTCCCCTACGGGAGGTGTAAGATATCAAAATCAGACGCTGTTGAAAACCTATCACGTGTCAACTTGTTTAAAAGAGCTCCCCTATGGGAGGTGTAAGATATCAAAATCAGACGCTGTTGAAAACCTATCACGTGTCAACTTGTTTAAAAGAGCTCCCCTACGGGAGGTGTAAGATATCAAAATCAGACGCTGTTGAAAACCTATCATGTGTCAACTTGTTTAAAAGAGCTCCCGTAGGGAGCTCTTTTAAACAAGTTGACACGATAGGTTTTCAACAGCGTCTGATTTTGATATCTTTCATCATTGGACAACTATAGTTGCCCACGGCGCTGAAAGGGTAAAAAAAAAAAAAATCTACCACAGAGGGAGATAATGCATCATTCAGTTTCTCCCTTGCTGTCACGAGGTGCGGGACGTGCACTAAAACTCAATGTACTGCATTAGAAGCAGTAAAGCATTTTTTGACTCAAAAGGCAGAAGTGGTGGGAGTTGTTGCACATCAGCAGACTTAGAAATATAAAGCTCCTCCGTTACACAGTAAATTCACCTCAACGTGGTCTCACCATACTTGAAGTTCACAGGCCTACATCTAGTGACTGGTCTCTGAAACACAGCCTGCTGAAGACAAACAGAGAAAACACTGTACTGCAGCCAGTGTGCTTCACTGTACTGAGGCACACAACTCTTACGATAAATTCTTCATAATGATTGGCCTGTCATTGACCTCTTCTCTGAACTATTGAGAACTCCAGACACGAGTTCCCCAGGAAGTCTGGAGTAATTTACCTGCACCTGAAACATTTTTCTAGTTGGTTCTTTAACCCTTGGAGCGCTGAACACATTTTCCAGGAATTAAAAATGTAATTATCCTGAGCTCTTGAAAACCTATCATGTGGCAACTTGTTTAAAAGAGCTCCCCTGCAGGCTCTAAATGCAGCTACTGTTGCCCAATGATGTAAGATATCAAAATCAAAGCTGTTGAAAACCTATCACGTGGCAACTTGTTTAAAAGAGCTCCTACAGGGGAGCTCTTTCAAACAAGTCGCCACATGATAGGTTTTCAACAGCACAAGAAAATTACATTTATATATTTTTAAGAATTTAAATCAGCGCTCTTAGAGTTATCTTCTGAAAAGATGTAATCACTTTGGCTATGAGATCACTTTTGATGCAAGCCAATTAAATGCAAATCATTGCAAGTGGCCCAATGTCAAACACGCAACATGATCAAAGAATTAACCATGTTTGCCTATGAATATTTAATAAAGTGGACATAGGATTTGTGGCAATATATACAAATCATATGGTATTGTGTTTGCACAGTTCATAATTAGAGCGCTCGTTGAGAATACGTCAGAGACTGGTGTCCTAGGCCCAAATAATGTGTGCAAGTCAGTGCTTGTATGAGGCAGAAAAATGCCCAAACAACAGCTGAGATTTCTCTGCCAATATCTCTTGCTATTAAACCACTGGCAAAAAATGCAGCCCCATTTCAACACCACACAGAAATCTGCTTGCCACGTGCCTTTGAAATTAAATCCACAATTCTCATGAACTCTTTCGATAAGGGAACAAAAATTTCAGAACCACACGCTCACAACAATCAGAAAATGACTGTGCTCCTCAGCCATTTGCGCCCTAATGATAAGGTCCAACACTCAACTTGGAGCGAACACTCATACATATGCATATCTGCATCAAGCTGAACATCTGTGAAGGAAATGCAATCAGCCACATCCGTATGCTTCACAAAATGTATCGGGGGAAAAAAAAAACAAACAACTCCACCCTGAAGCACATATGGGGGTGCAGTGGTTAAGTGTACAGTACTTGACTTGGGATTGAAAGGTCCTGAGTTTGAATACTTGCCACGGCTTTCGTGGCGTGTTCTTGAGCAAAAACTATTTAATCCCACAGTGCCCCTCTCCATCCAGGTGTATAAATGGGTACCACCAAAAGGTTGGGGAAACCTGACTAAGAGCTGGGCGGTAACCTGCAATGGACTAGCATCCCGTCGAGGTGGGGTAGCAATACTGCTAGTCGCTTCCTGGTACGGAAACCGCGGTTAAGCACGGAACAGACTTTTCCTTCTGCTGTTTTTACCCTGAAGCACATCATATCGAAGTGTACCATGTGCATAAACTTATAGGAAAATAAATAATAAATCCATGGCTGCTCACTGACTTTTCCCTGAAGGTGCTCCTGACCTTCTCGCTTACTGCTCTGCAACCTATTCTAACACCTGAGCGAACTACAAGGCAAGGATGTCCCTATTAATACAACATATCTGCAGCTCTTCAATATCATAAAGTGCTCAGTGAAAGTACTGAAGGGAACTTCCCGTGTACTGGGGCCTCATTTATAAACGGTGCGAAGGCACAAAAAAGATACGTACGGCACTTTCTTTGCAGATTTCAGATTTATAAAAACAAACTTGACATAAAAAAAGGGAAATTATTAAGATTGTGCACAATGTCAATAAATTCCAAGTCCATCCTGATTAAATAAATGAAAATTCCATGCAGTTCATTTTCCCCCATAGGTTTATAAATTAGGTTATTTTCCACAAAATGTCATTTTTATTTTTTTGTGCGTACGTATTACTTAGGTATGAAATCCATGCAAATTTTTATAAATAATGCCCCTGGTCAGCGGGAAATTGCTGGCTGTGTGCAATGTTTCATGTGACATATCAATAGATACATTCGCAATGAGGAACTACACCGGAGAAAATAGCAGGACAGGATCATTGAAAATCAATTAATCTCTAAAATAAGGTCTGAATGAAAGAAAGAGGAATATTCCATGTGGTGCAGTATGTAGGCATTAGGAAATATCTTTTTTTGGTTCTGAATTCAATATTGGACACTAATATATGTTCTTACTCTACCTGCCCGGAAAATAAATTGAAAAGGAAATATTATTGCACAGAGCATACCATTGAACCCCAATCTGCAACACAGCCTACACATGCGGTGGTATTGTGACCTAAGCATTCGAGAACTAAGGCTTAAATCTCCACAGTTGTCGGTTCGACTTCAACCTGAGGTCCCGCCATTTTTTTGATCGTACTTTACCAAAATTGCTTTAGTATTTTGTACCATGTGTGCAAGTTTATCTACCGCCATGTAAATCACAGAAATAAAGAGCTTAACGCATCGTGACCTTTTCAACACTTCTTGGATATAGCAGTCTGCCAATGAGCGACAAAACATCCTGGGTTCACCCATTTAGTTTGAAGGGCTTGTTTGACATCACATATTTAAAAAATGCTACATATTACAGACCCATGACCTTGGACCTTTAGTGAGATAACATTTTTAATGATTAATAAAGCAAATTAATTCATTATATATAATTCTATATATTCAAATGACGTTGCTTTGATAGATCAACTTGCATAGAGACCACTCGTCCACTCAGAAAAGGCTCTCCGCACACCACGCAATGCAGCAGTCCAGTGACAGAGTCATTTAGCAAAGAAAGTTGCCTGATAAACACTGCCAACAACTGATCGTTTCCCTGAGGAGTGATCAGTGTTTAGTGAGACAGACAGACCGACAGCCGACTATCCAACAAACAAGAAAGATGCATTAATATCTAATAAGCTAGTGAGGAAAAAATGATCAGTGTCATCACAAAATTATTGAGACGGAGATAATCCATATTCAAAAAATACATCTATGTTTACAGTATGCAGCTGCACAAAACCACCAAAAAGATACAATGACAAAGTTTTTCCCTTCCCTCAGCCTAGAAAACATAAGCGGAGAATAAAGAAAATTTGCTTGCAGTGTGAACTTGGGGATAGAGGTACGAAGCCGAGTGTTCAGAAGAGTGATACAATGCCTTACTTGCTCTACATAACTGGATGGAATTAACCAGTTACAAATCCCATCAATAAAATTTAAATGGTACTGTCATGTTTGGTCCCTCTCATACCATTCACGTCATGCCAATAAAACGGGGGTTTTTTTTTGGCAATGAGTCAGTCAAGGGAGTCCTTTTGGTTCCAGGGAAAACACAAGACAATTTAAAATGGATTTTTATCAGGGGAATCCCAGTGACCTTCAGTGTGGATATGCCTATCAGTGAAATATTGGGGGACTTCCCAGTTTTGATTCAATGGTGGGGAAAAGCCATCAGCTAAATGAAAACCAAGGACCAAGCCACTACATCAGATAATGATTTTCTTTGGGCATAGTAGGAGCAATTTTGAGGCCTCGTCTTGCAGAATTTGGAGCGAGAGTCCGCGACAGTACAGCCATTGAGTCTGAGTCCTCCACCAATCGCGTAAGATGCAGCGAAAGAACCTGCTTCTGATTGGTCCACACTTCTCTGTAGTCTTAACAGCACCACAGCCTAACAAGTGGGAATACTAGGGCTCGGACACAATCACTCCTCACGAATGATTTCTTGAAAAGACAACGAAAAGCTTCCCATTTCACCATTTTGCGCTTGGCCCATTTATTTTGACCAAGTGAGTATAAAAACCATTAAGAGTTAACATCTGCACATATGCTCAAATTATGTACTTCTCACTTTTACTTTCATGTAATCACTGAGCTGAAAGGAGAGTGAGGTCACTCCGACCTGCCCCGGAACCAATAACAATAGCACCATAGAGAGCAACACCTTTCAAGAAGACCGGGAATTGAGACTGAAAAACAGTCCCATTGCCGTTCCCGAAACTGTAATTCTTACCTCTTTAAGGACTAGCGTGCACTTGCCCGGCCCCACAGCCTGAGGTAGCTCAGCGATGCGGCCCTTGTTCAGGTACGGCCCGGAAAAACAGCGGTGGTTCACAAAAATCTGGGAGCAGCAGTACTTTCCATTCTGAGAGCCTGGAGGAAGACCACAGGAGGTCGGCACGGAACCGGAGAAGAGCTCAGCGTCTTCAACTCAACATCTACTTTTACGAGCAATGTTTTACAGAATATTTATCATTTTTCATTCCCCTTTATAACGGTCAGTAGCCCTACAGACAACATTCTCAGGATGGAGCTCTGCGAACAGAGAGGTAAAAACGGTAAACTTGAACTTGTTAATAATCATGAATTTCCATGAACAAAGGGTCCTATCAGCGTGTAGCAGAATGCAAAGTCACACTCCACCTTCAGACCACGCCCAACTGGGAATACATGAGGATACTATTTAAGCCGGAGACCTGAGCACTTATAGTGCACCTTTTAATTTTCGTTTGAACGCGGATAAACATAAATAAGTAGTTCTGAGCTCCAGAAACTACAGAACGATCTGGATACTTCTAAGGCAGAAAGGCCTCAGTGGGAAAGCTGAAAATGATCTAAAATCCATTCTATTCACTTTTTACTGAGCGAGGTCATTTGTTGAACACTGTATGGTACAAATTTTGGCGACAATCTGCAAACATTAGATGCATTCACTGTACAATAATACAAATATCCAGTCTGAGAAAACCATCAAGAGTCAAAACAAATATATAACCACTACAGTATTAAAAGACATACTCTTGTTTTTGACTGTACCTTGCTCCAGACCAATGGTTGTACATAGGTTTTGAGGTATATTCTCAACGGGCTGAGGGAGAACCAACCTGCAACACATAAAACATTAATCAACACGTCTGCCAACAATTCATCCCGTCTGCTCAGCAACACTTTCTTGTGCAGCTTATAACTGAAGAAAATATACCGATTTGGTAACAGTTTCAAAAAAATACATTCTTTAGCAGGTTTCAATTCATCCCAAATATGTTACTATCCCTGGCTTATTTTAAGTATGTACAGATAGTAAAACTCAAGCCGCAAAATTAATTAAATATTGAGGTGTTTAAAGACATGGAAGGGATGAACAAAGTAAATTACACAGGATTATGAAAATTTAGCTCTGTTTTCAGAGCTAGGGATCATGAACGGAAGGTAGGAAAGAGTACATTTAGGACAGATATTAGAAGAGGCAGAAACTCCAAGAGGTGTGAGGACCAGGCCTGATATACACTCACCGGCCAATACATTAGGTACACCTTGCTACTGCTGGGTTGCCTTCAGAATTGCCTTCATTCTTTGTGGCATAGATTCAACAAGGTGTTGGTCCATATTTACATGATAGCATAACACAGTCGCCGCAGATTTGTCAGCTGCACATTCTGGATGCGAATCTCCACCACATCCACCACTGCATTCCACCACATCCCAGAGGTGCTCTATTGGATTGAGATCTGGTGACTGTGGAGGCCATTTGAGTACAGTGAACTCATTGTCATGTTCAAGGTACCAGTTTGAGATGGTCTGAGATTTGTGACATGGCGCGCTACCCTGCCGGAAGAAGTCATCAACAGATGGGTACACTGCGGTCATAAAGGGATGGACATGGTCAGCAACAATGCTCAGGTAGGCTGTGGCATTTAAATGATGCACAGTTGGTACTAAGGGGCCCAAAGTGTGCCAAGAAAATATCCCCCACACCATTACACCACCACCACCAGCCTGAATCGTTGATAGAAGGCAGGATGGATCCATGCTTTCATATTATTTTGCCAAATTCTGATCCTAACATCCGAATGTCGCAGCAGAAATCAAGACTCATCAGATCAGGCAACGTTTTTCCAATCTTCTAATGGCCAATTTTGGTGGGCCCGTGTGAATTGCAGCCTCAGTTTCCTGTTCGTAGCAGTCAGGAGGGGCACCCAGTGTGGTCTTCTGCTGTGTAGCCCATCAGCTTCATGGTTCGACATGTTGTGCATTCAGAGATGCTCTTTTGCATACCTCAGTTGTAACAATTGGTTATTTGAGTTATTGTTGCCTTTCTATCAGCTCAAACCAGTCTGGCCATTCTGCTCTGACCTCTGGCATCAACGAGGCATTTTTGCCCGGAGAACTGCCGCTCACTGGATAGCTTCTCTTTTTCAGACCATTCTCTATAAACCCTAGTGATGATTGTGCGAGAAAATCCCAGTAGATCAGCAGTTGCTGATATACTCAGACAGCCCGTCTGGCACTAACAACCATGCCATGTTCAAAGTGAGTTAAATCAGCTTTCCTCCCATTCTCACGCTCCGTTTGAACTTCAGCAGATCGGCTTGACCATGTCAACATGTCTAAATGCACTAAATTGCTGCAATGTGATTGGCTGATGAGATATTTAAAGCATTAACGAGCAGTTGAACAGGTGTGCTGATGTAGTGGCCGGTAGGAGTACTGCAAGACACTAAATAGTCCTTCAGCATCCTTCGTGCTAGATAAACCTTAGCAGCAGGAAAATGGAGAGCATTGTTGGGCTGAATTGCGAGATCTCATCAAACTGTTATGTTGCAAATATAGACTGGGGGGGGGCTAAAAGGGTCAAAAGCTAAAATTGTATATAAAATGCACCAGACAAAAAAAGCCCAAAATGACAAAAAAAGAGTATTCTAATGGTCTCAACAGGAAATTGGTCAGGAAATTAGCAATGATTAACCATATGCAATATCCACTTCCTTTGATTTCTTCAAATGCTTAAGCCTCATAGATCCACTTGCTGACAGTTTTTCTCAGAAAGAAGAGTCAATGTAGTTTCGTTTAATGCAACACCTCACTGTGCATGAGGGCCTAATCACACCGACTCAAACTTACTGTTTCTCTGGCTGCACCACAGCGATCCTCTTCTGCGTCTGGCCTGCAACACATCACACATGCAGTGTAAAGATTTTACGCAAAGATGACGACCTCTTATCTCCTGTCACAAACTTTTTAGCAGAGATTTGCGTCAAAAGTAACATGAAATGTGTGGTCTTTAACCAGAAATGACAACACGTTGGAAAAAACCTATCATAGGCCAATGAGTGTTTTTTTTAATCTCTTCTTTTTAGAGTGTAAGATGGGCCTAGCTGTATATCACATACTTCAAACTAGAGCTGGACTCGCGAGAGCCAATACCTCTGCCAGCATTGCTGGATTTGAACTTTGGCCTACATCTCAGCTGTACTTTGGCCTAGATATGCCAAAATTTAAGGACTTGTTCCTTTTGTGCTACTTTAACATCCTGCAAAGTTTAGTTAAAATCTAAACAACCATTTTTGAGATATCCTGCTCACAGACAGACAAACAAATAAATAAATAAACAAACGGAAGCAAAAACGTAACCTCCTTGGCGGAGATAATGACAGAAAGCATTTGGCAAAAATTTTACGTTAATCTATCATTCCTCTGCTGAATACCATTTTGTGTATCCACAGGGATAGAGACGCAACATTTCCGCAGCCTCCTCCTCTTTTGTTCACCACCTTATCCACCCTTCCCTTCTTTTGTGCAATCCCTTCTCAAACACGGAAAAAAACTAGGAAACTGGAAAACCGCACGCTGGCACTTGTGGAGCATTTCACCTATCCACAGCTAAATAAACTAACCAGCGGAACAAATAAGGGGAACTAACACACCATCTGGCCTTCAAAGAACCTGCAGCGTCCTGAAGGCCTAATGGTTTCTGTGAGACACATTTACGACAGATTGAGCGAATCTTTTTTTACCCTTGTTTTATTGCAGCCACGTCGACACCTCGCCCCTTTTAATTTTTGTTTTTCCTCTGAAAGCGAACACTACATCTGACACTTTGTCTGGGCCTAATTACGCCCTGAGTGTGGCACTGATTTCATATTCCAGCCTTTACTACGAATAAAACGCATGTTCTTCCCCACGGCGCTGAACCTTACAGCCGTGTGCTCACATATAATGGTCACTCACTCACTCACTTAAGGACACTTAGTAGGAACGTGTAAGGCCGTTTCATGCTTGTAAGATGTGTATGTCGACAGGGTCTGATGACCAAAATTATGTCAGAGAAACAGACGAGTGTCGTCCGAAGGTGCCTCGTACCTGTTGAATATTTGTAACGCTGCAGACACCGTTATTGGTTGTCTGATAATTCATTAGCTGGATGAACTGTGTTCTGTGGTTGTCATGGATATAGAAAGTTGATACAATACCATTTGCAAAAAGATTGATTAATTATGGTCATAAAGGAAAAAAAAACATAATTACAACGGAGATGACAGTTTGCACCGCAGACATAATCCGACACTTCGTTTAAGCAGAAAAAGAATCTGTACAGACCGACACTTTTCTTAAGACGTCTGTCAACATTTGCCTTACAAGCAATGCATGGGCATTACGTGCCGTGGGCTGCGTGGTTTTGTGCTCATTGGTATTTTCGCGAATAAAGGTAGGTTTAAAAGGAATCAAAAAGCAGATTTCTGTATCATGGTACTGTCCATACGCAGGTCGTGGACAAAATATCACAAGATATGAAAAATGCATCTGAAAAAGCATTACCATGGACCATTTCTTTTAATTTGAATGCTAAATAGCAGCATGAGGATGCAAGTAGAGGTCTAACCAGCAGTACCTATCTAGATAAGTCTCCACACAAGGTGAGATTACTAACAGTGTTCCAAAACTGCTTATTGGTGCCTGAATTGTGGCCGTGCCAGTCACAAAAACAGCAAAAGTTTTTAGGATCGCAAGGGGAACTGCATCAAAAATTATGACAAAAGAAACTTACAACAACAAAAGAAAAAAAAAATTGGCCACAAGTAAAAGCGATCAAACAGGGGCAAACAGAAAGTTACAAATAACCACAGAAGGAAAGCTCTACAGATCGCCAAAGAATTTTCAAGGAGCTGCATCGCAATTACTACGCATTCACAGAACTTTGAAAACTGTTCAGCCTAACAAGAAATCAAATGAAGCGAATTCGCTCGACTGCAAGTCAAAATATGACTCCATACTTGCTAATCTGTCTCTCACTTTGCGTTGTGTTTATAAACTTTAGTTACTTAGGCATAATGCTGTTTATATCAAGGAGTTTTCTGAGGAAATTCGAGGATTCAAAGCACTGTTTTAACTTTAGACATAGGATATGCAGAATGTAAGCCAGTGTGCCAACCGCCACTAAATATCATAGAAGAAGAGGAATTCAGTAGTTGTGACACAGCTCCTTTAATCAATCCATACCTTATCCAGTCTCAACATAAATAATACATGAGCTTCCCAAACCTGGTATTCATGGCAGTGCATCCAATGATTTGACCAGCCCCTTTCGATCACACTACTGATATCTAGATTAGTCTGACTGCGGACAAGATCAAGCTGCTGCTATTACTGGAGCCTCACAGCTTTTCGCAGCCAAACTAAAGGGAAGCAAATATTCTGTCTAATCATCACAGATTCACTTCTTTCTTGAGCTCTGGCTTGTCTATAGATATCATTCAAGGCACACACAAACATCATTTCATTCACTCAGCCACATCAACAACTGGAATTCATTCCAACATTTCCTTCCAAATAAACATGCCAGTGTTCTTATAACGCTGCCAAAATGTTAGGTGCCGATTCAGTTTAAATGGTGACAGGGCACAAGTGTGGCCTTTAGGCCAAGCCTTAAGAAAAGCCTTCTCAGTCACCAAAAAATAACCTTCTTGTGACACCAAATACAAACTGCCCAACCTCCACACAGGCTAGCAAAAAAAAAAAAAAACCGTGCCTACAGCCCAAATTGATAATTCACCATTTGTTAAATGGGTCCTTCCGGAATACGATGTAAAATTCATTCATTCAGCTCGTGTTTGTTGAAATGCGTGTTCTCCACAATAAGCTATGACAGACAACAACAAAGGCCTAATCTTCCCCGAGCTTCTAAGAGCCCACAGTATTTCATGAATAAACCAACAGCCACAGCTGCAATTCCATTAACTATCGCATTCATACAGCGCTCCTATGCACAAGGCCGTTTAAAATGTCATTATTTTACACTTCGGCACCCACTTATTTGCACACAAGTCACACACGTATAGTGAGCCTGACAAATACACTGCTAACAAACAATACTTCCCAATGCCAAACTATTTCACAGGGGAGTTTCAGGAGACCAGAAATAAATTCACAAACCAGGAAAACAATTAAATAAATAAAATGCCTTTCAAGCCTTGGCTACAGATATGTAACCCCACAAAAGTGCAAAATAACTAGCAGTGTATTGAAGAAAGCACATAACCAAAGGTTCAGGGAAATAATAGCTAGTTTATGTGCAGGATTTGAAGTTGTTAAAGTCAAATTGTGACATTTTCCCTGAAACAGCTCCATAACACATGGTTAACAAAAATCTGTCAATGTATTAAACATCTAAGAAAACATAAATAAATAAATAAGACGAAAGCACATGGCATTGAGAGGTGCTAGTATTTGCCATAGGCTACAGTTTGTGAGCTAGTTTTGCCTTCCTCAATTTCCCGCAAATGCATCATCCCCGGATGTCAGTATTTGCAAAACAACTTGATCTCCCTATTAAAATTTCAGAAACATTAAAACATCTTCAATCGCATTAAATTCTTGAGATTTCTGGAGCAACCAAACTTATGTCAGACCCCTAAGCAGTGTTCTGGCAAAGCTTGGAGGCAATCCCAGCGATGGTGTATCTAGCGTCCCCAGACAGACAGACAAACAGACTACGAATTATACTATTTGGATTTAAATATTTAAGCATTTTCATATGCCATTTTAATCACACTTTGCAATGGCTCATAGACTATATTTAGACAGACAGAAAAATGAACCAATGCATTTTTATTCCACTCA
Organism: Gymnothorax javanicus; assembly: GCA_029692085.1. Classification (NCBI taxonomy): domain Eukaryota; kingdom Metazoa; phylum Chordata; class Actinopteri; order Anguilliformes; family Muraenidae; genus Gymnothorax; species Gymnothorax javanicus. The sequence goes on from CM056201.1 coordinate 17,962,637, forward strand.
TGCACCTGATTAAGTAGTAAGTGATTGCTGCAATTAACTGAATGATAGCTTGATGCACAGACGTCAGTAGAAGGCTCTCCCCTAAAGGGCCTAGACAGATGGATTTTCACCCAAGGTCTCAGGGTCCCAGAATCAACAGCATATTATTTCAACCTTCACCTTACTGACACTTTCTCAAAAAATGTTCCAGATAATATCAGTTAATGCAGCAACAACTACCTGAGAAAATTAAGTGATGAAACCCCAGTTTAGGAAATATCATAGTGTTATTATCACACCAATGTATAAACCATCAAAACAATCCAAATAGTTATAAGCTTTCCACTGCATCATCACGGACTACTAAAACAGAAGATGTGTGAAAGTACAGCCAAATAGAGCACAGTTTGCACATTTGAAAACTTAATATATCTCCAGAACATAAAACTTTTCAATAAGGCAAGATAACTTAATTGAAATGATTAAGCACAAACCAAAGACCAAAATACCGTCAAAGAGGTCAGGCAGTCTGACTCAATATAAAATTTGCCAATAGGGTAAGAAAAAAAGTTACTTAAGGGGACTTATAGTTAAGCAAACATTTTTCCAAGATATTCACTTTTTAAACTAAGAATTATTATCAAAATAATTCTATAAGAAATTGCAACCTAAAACACTGAGTTTCTGTGGCATCACATCAGTGGTTGCCATGGCAGCGGCTGTTTTAATGAATATATAGATACTTAGAGAAACACAGTTATTGAGATAACTGAACAGTGTTTGGTTATAATTTCAGCTGTAATGTGAAGGAAAAAACATTCCTAATGTCACTACAGAGCTTTTTTTCCAGGTTTCTATGTTCTAGTATTGATTTTGCCCCCCCCCCCCCAAATCAATTTTGGTAGGAAACAGCTAATTAAATATGCATATTTTGATATTCAGAGGTACATATTGCAAAAAGAGACCTGTACAGACATAGATCCTCACAAAATAAAGAAAACTGCCACATATGAAGTTAATTGGATGTACAGTTGCTGAGAAATCTGTATTTTTTTGCAATCAATTTTATCAAGGTTTTAAAGTGCTCTTTAGTGTAAAAGAGTAATTTCAGAGCAATTTTAGAGCAAGTTTAAGACCAATTAGGCAGAAAGTGAATACATATCCTGAAAGTAGACTATTTGAAGGACCACTTCATGTTCTTACCTCAAAACTAAAATTTTGAACCAAAATTGGCAATTTGCTTAGCTATAGGTCCCCTTAAAGTAAGTCCATAATTCCCACTTCAGAGAAAAACATAAGGTTGCATTTCTCATTAGAGAGTAAAAACATGTTAAACAGACTAATTGGCGCATTTGTTGTTGACTTTGCAGCTGAGACTATGTTGCGTTCGGATGTAAACATGAGACCAGCGGCAGCAGTGGTATACGCACACACAGGCCTGTGGGGCGGCGTCAGCTGGTACCCGTTAGCTTCACACCAGCCCACCGGGAAAATATCCATGGAGTCCACATCAACCACTAACTCCGGGAGCGGCTTCGCTAAACCTGAGAGAGAGAGAGAGAGAGAGAGAGAGAGAGAGAGAGCAGGTTGATGGTGAGAAACAGGGTGAGGGGAAAAAAGAGAGGAGGACAGCAAAAGCGAGGAGAGAGCAGAGAGAGAGAAATGGAGAGTAGGAGAGAGAGAGGGAGAGGGAAAGAGAGTGCAGAGAGGAAAAAAGCGTGAGAAATGGAAGAAAAGGGGAAATGGAAGGAGAGAGTAGAGAGAGAGAAAAGTGACATAGGGAGAGAGAGGGATGGAGGAGAAGAGAAGGAGAGAAAGAGAGACGTATCATTAGGGAAGACTGCCCTTGGCTAGAGCAGTATAACTAGTATATACCAGCCACCTAAATATTACCAGGTTCACTAATAAGGCTCCCGTCGCCTCAAACAATGCTTCAATAATTGCACAACAAATACAACTTCCACCAGACAAATATTGTAAATCCAGGTCATTACTCGTCGTTATGTATAGGCAGTGGAAACAAAATGGGTTCTGGGAATAAAAGATGCATTACTGAAGACGTGCTCTCACAATCATTAATAAATAACCTCCTCCAACAGACCCGAACAGACTCCATATGTCATTACATACAGTAATGATACTTTAATGAAACACATTATGAGTGGAAATAAAACAAACCTGCATGGAACACGAGATCATTACTCCCAGGCCTTTACTTCTCTGATTAGGTTAAGGCTGTAAAAGCATGCTCTGAGGTTGTACTTGGGTATTTTCTACATGGATCTATGATTAGTATTTGTTTCTAAGCTGGCATAACTGAAGCTGAATGTAGTCCTTTAATGATATTGTGCATAGACCATTAAGTCAGGGAGTGCTGGTAGCCAGGTCTAGTGATATTGCTCTCATAACTAACGTGGATACACGAACAACTCAGCTCAAAAGTTTGGAATGACCACAGATTTTCATGTATATTTAAACAGAATAAACTATTTGTAAAGCAAGGCAATGGCCCAAAACACACATCTGTACTCCATACCAACTTCCTTGAGAGGAAATGATGAAAAAGGAGTGGCCAGCATAATCACCTAATTTAAATGAATAAAGTTATTGAGGGATTACCTAAATTGTAAAGTTTGCAAACCCATCTTCAAGTTCACACCTATGGGAAATACAGCAGTCCACATGGGAAACCACTAAGAATGATACCCCAGTAAAATTAGTATCTTGAATGGCTAAACTCTGATTAACCCCTTGGCACAGATATAGACGCTGGTGTTCGTAATTTCCGAAATTTAATTCCTAAATAATTTTGCAATTGAATTTCCAAATGTCTTTCTTCACTGGAATAATTTTCCAGAGTCTCTGTGACACAAATACTGAGTTATAAAGCCTAAATACGCTCATGCAAAACAGGAAAAAATTGGCATTATTTGTATTCTGCACAAAGGGGTTAAATCTAACTGTGGATACTTCAATGAAAAATCAGCGAAAGAAATAACCGTATGATTCATCACTTAAGCTCCTTTTTTTTGGCCCTGAATACTTGAAATACCAGGTACATAAAGCATCCATAAACACAAATTAGTGATTGTTTAAGAGTATTATCATACAAACACTTCAGTTGAATATAAATCTACATAAATGGCAAGTGACTCCAGCTTTTCAGCAGTAGCGCCTGTTTGCTCATGTTGTAAATTGCTGTGTACACATCCTCCTCGTTAATGTAATGCATTGTAACGTAACAGATAGGTCTCTAGATGATGACACATTTTGCAAGGAAGCTTGCGACAGCAAGGATATGGCAGTCGCCGATATCTGAATAATCTGAACAGTTGAAACGAGTAAAATATCACTGAACTCAACTGCATCAGGAAATGGCTCTTCCCAATTCCCAAGACCGTAAACAAGTAATCAAGTAAACAGTAATATCCTTATTTGACAGTGCTACATTAATGGCAGCCCTTGCTACTAAGAGACAGTAGTTTAGAGCGTGATTCATCCAGCCAGAATCAATCAGACAGAGGGGATTTTTATGTTTCAAAGTTTTAGTGTTAAAGAGCTAAAATGACTGCGCGCCTCTTCCACGCAGTGGTTGGTTTGCGCTCGAGGGCTCACTGATATCAAAGGGGACTCAGAATGTAGATGACTGATGTGCTTTGATACCCCCATTTTTGTCCCCTCCTCCATGCCACTTCCTGTTGGATCTCTCCAGCGTTTCCACGCTCCACTGTTTGCACTAAATGCCGAGGTGGAATAAGTCCATTGAAAATGAGGGTTTCTGTCATATTTATAGCGGTCTTTTCTCACCTGTATTAACCCTCCCTCTGATCGCCATAGCCTCATTGCACCTGACTCAGTAAGTGCCGAGGTGACCGTGCGTACGGCAGAGGACTGTGTCGAAGCCCTGTAACCCTTGCAGTCAAATACAACATAAAACTCTGCACACCAACTCCAGCGCATCAGAGAGACAAATATTCAAGCAAAAAGCGGACGTATCCACTGGTGGCTGAAAGTTAACCAGGCTTGGAAAGACAATTGTTTTTCATATGATGGAGAGATAGAAGAAAAACAGCATTGGGACGCTGTATCAAGGCAACCCTCACCCCCTCCCTCCCATCCCCAGCTCCTGCAGAACGAGAGGCTGAACCGAGCTGGGAAACTCCCTAATCATTTTCATTAACACAGACACCGAAAGACCAGGCTTTCAAATGAGGGGAACTAAAAGGGGGCTTAATCAAATTAGACTGGCTGTGACATACAGTGCAGTACATTGCATTGCAATGAACACAACATGCATTACAGAATTTGCACAATGACAATTTTTTTTTTTTTGCTTTTCGGCTCCCAGTTCCAGTGCACTGGATTTGAGAACAATGAAAGAAAAAAATTACAGAGAAACTGCCAGCTTATATTCTTCGGCATCTGCACGAATCGGGGACCATGAAGAAATTTCAACCCCTGTTTGCTTAGTGGTACAATCCACATACCCACAAAGTGCACAAAATGACTGATTTCGACACTACAGTGAGGTGTCAAGAATAAACCCTTTCATTTTCAGAACAAAAGCTGTTCATCCAAACTGATGACACAAGAAGAGCAGCTCCTTATAATAACGAAACTTCTCAACTGAAGTACAGACCGGCCGAAGCTTGAGATTAAACTATGTACAGTACAACCATGACCTCCAAAGAAATAAATAAATAAAAAGAATGGGACAGCCCACATCAGTGCAAAAAGGATCATCAACATTCTGTCCTGACATGAGCACTTAGCTACCAACAATAATAGTTTGTATTTCTCACATTCCAGACATCAAAAAACCTTTCATTTTAGTCCCGCTAACCAACATAGTGCTGACCTTATCAACATTTAAACACAATTTCAAACTATTTGCTTGGGCAAAACCAAATTATACCAAAACCCTTGTAAATGAAAAGTGAACGCAAATTCTCTTAACATGGTCATAAAGAAGCAATCCAGAATGATTTAAATGCAAAACGAACCAGCACAGCAATGTTTCAGCACACATTCTCAGTAAATTCAATAGCAGCATAAAATATACCACAGATATGTTTTAAAGGGCGTGTACAGTGGGCTCAAAAATCACTGGCACCTTTGACTGGCAATGCACTAACAATACCTTAAAAATTTCTAAAAAATATATTTATAGAGAAACTCTAAATAACAACATGTGAGAAATACTGCATGATATTAACGCTCCAATGGAACCTACCAAACTCATTTTCAGATTTAATTAAAAAATCGATTTCCTCCAAATCAAGCTTTCACAGTTAATGGCAACCTTAAAGATTATTGTAAATAACATATACTTAAATTAAACCAGGTATTAAATTCCACTCCTTTAAGTTTTATGTATCTAAGTGTTAAGGAACTATACTGAGCCATTACATCACTCCCTGTTTCACCAGGGTACAAAAATGAGGTAACACACATGCAATATCCCTTTGTCATCCAACACCATGAAGAAAACAACACAGCTGTCAGTTCAAAAGCAGCAGATGGTCATTGACCTTCATAAATCTGATAATGGCTATGAGAAGATTCACAAACGATTGAATATGCCACTGAGCACTGTCAGGGCAATTATTAAAAAATTCAGAAGATATGTAACTGCTAAAAACCCCAAAGGTAGAGGACGCAACTGCATTTCGCCCCCCAGGATACTGAGGAGGATGGTGAGAGAAGCAACAAAATCCCAAGAATCACTCTGAAGGAATTTCAGGCCTCGGTGGCATCTTGGGGTCACCAGGTTTCAAAAAGCACCACCAGGCACCACCTCCACAATCACAGGCTCTTTGGAAGGGTTTCCAGAAGACAGTCTTTTCTGACCAGAAAACACAGAAGCAAGCGCTTGGAGTTTGCCAAACGTCATTGAAATTATGACTGGAACAAGATGCTTCGGCCTGATGAGACCGAAATTGCACATTTCGGTCAGATATGGCATCGGTATGTTTGGCGTTGAAACAGAGATGCATACAAGGAAAAGCACCTCATACCCACGGTGAAATTTGATGGTGTGTTAGTTGTGTTTTGGGGCTGTTTTAATTCAAGAGGTCCAGGGGCACTGGTTAAGATTAATGGCATAATGAATTCCACCAAGTATCAGGATATTTTGGCTGAAAATCTGGTTGCCTCCATGGTCCAAAAGGCTGGGACTTGGTCATAGGTGGACTTTCCTGTAAGACAATGACCCAAAGCATATCTCGAGATCCACACAAAAATGGTTCTGCGACAACAAAATCAATGTTCTGCAATGACCATCTCAGTCACCAGACCTCAATCCAATTGTAAACCTGTGGGCTGAGTTGAAGAGGACAGCTGATAATTGCAAGCCTGAGAATGTGAAGGAACTTGAAAGGATCTGCTCAGAGGAATGGTCCAGAATCCCCCCAATTGTGTGCCTTAACCTTGTCAAAAATTGCAGGAAAAAACTCCATGCTGTTATCCTTGCTGGAGGTGGTTGCACTAAGTACCAAATGAAGGGTGCCAACAATTATGAGACCTTGATTTTGTTGAAATTTAATTTGCATTAAATTATTGTTATGATTTTGGTTGTTTCAATCGGAACATTAATAAAGTAAAGTATTTCACACATGTTGGTATTCCGTTTCTCTCTAACTACACTGTTTATGTATATTTTTGTATTGTTTGTGCATTGCCAGTCAGGGGTGCCAGTAATTTTGGAACCCACTGTAAATGACTGTCCAGTAGAACAACCCTAAAATAAAATGGCTGGAGTCCAGCTAACATCCAATGATCCTCCCACAGCAGCTACAAACATGTTTATTTGAGGAGCTTTCACAAAAACACCGTGAATGACTCAAGTATCAGCTGAGAGCAGTGAGTAATACGTGCCTGGTGACAGGTTCATACTCTTTGGCAGACGCAGACAGAAAAACAAAGACAGAAAAATAACACCGAGTCATTAGCAGTTATCCCACACTGCAGTTTGTTAGCATCCAGCAGAGGGGAAAAGATACATGTTTCACATTTAACCGTTGGCCGTAGAGAGCCACACGCTCTCCGGTATTTGAAAATCACGGTTCAGATCAAATAAACCAGATTAAGGGAATGCACTGTAATAAACTGCACTGATTGATTAATTAAAAGAAGAGATACAATCTAACCAGCAGCCCACAGTTGCAGACTGCTGGTCTACAAAATTTTTTTCTACAGTGTTATACTCAAGTGAGACAGAAGACATCCAGCTTTAGCTATATTCTGGGGCACTGAATTCTTGGATCACAAAGTCGAGAGCGATCATTTATGGAGCCTTATATTCTAGAAATAACCAATGGGAATGAGTTATCAAATATGGCTAATTGAGGGATCTAACCTTCAAGGTTGATCCACAGAGACATGACCCAACAAATATGGTAGACTAGGATATCACCTTTGAGGAATAGGCACATAAAATGACCCAACAAATATGGCAGACCAGGATCTAATCTTTGAGGAATAGGCACATAAGAATGACCTTACAAATATGGCAGACTAGGATCTCACCTTTGAGGAACTGGCACATAAGAATGACCCAACAAATATGGCAGACTAGGATCTCACCTTTGAGGAATAGGCAAATTAAAATGACCCAACAAATATGGCAGACTGAAGAGTCTTACCATGATGGGGCTCGTTTTTGCTATCAGAACCAGAAACGTGCTTGTGACGTCAAATGGATGACCAGAAAGATGTTTACAGGTGCGCGCAAAAATTTCGGACCAAAGATTGTTTGTTTACAACACAATCACATCCACAAACATGACGCAGATTGATGTCAAGCATCGAAATATGGATTTCCTTTCCGCCATCTTGAATTGGCGCTGAGCCCACCTTAACCTTTGGTTCTCGTCTGATTTAAACGATGACCTCATTCACACAGAATCAAAGTCACCCGAAACGCTCAACCAATAACAAAACACAAAGTTCCTGGTTCTAGTCGAGAAGACACGCCCATCGTTCAACCACGTAGACATGACCCAACAACTATGGCTGACAGCACGGACTTACCTTCTAGTGTTAGCCACATTAGCCTTCCCCTCACTCGTCTGACTGACGCCACGCAAATCTCCGAAGGCTTCAAGGGGTTCACTACCTCCAGCCACACACTCTCAGCAAAGCCCCGATTGAGCGATGTCTGAAGACAAACAAACACACCACAAATAAACCTCTTTTCTGAGAGCAGGCAGAGTTTGTGGATCAATCTGATAAATGGGATGGCACACTCTAAAACCCCCGCTCTTCTATCACACAAGCAGTGCAAACCAGCACCAAAAAAAAAATAAATAAATAAAATCTGCTCCATTTGCTTCAAAACCTAAGATGAACTAATCCGCAGCTAGTCATAATCTTTCTTACATAATCTCTACGGGACAAAAAAAAAAAAAGTCATAGTATAAAACGCCATATTCATTCAAACACCACCCAGAGCAATTTTATTTGTGAGCCGGAACATAGTTTAAATGTCATTCTTTAAATACTCCAGAGGATGTGGAGTTGGGAGCACAGGACTGGATTGTTTCGCTGTAAATAACTCCGGTAATGCAGTACCACACATTAGTCCTCTTCAGAGTCCAAACGCCCCATCAACACGATAAATCATGGTAAGTGAAAGAAGCAATCAATGCAAAGTGCCCCGGGGACTGAGATAGACAGCCCTTCTGATCGTGCTGACGTTTTAGCGGTAATGTGCTGGGACTTGTTTCTCTGACAGACTTATTCTGCCCTCCCTTTTCATAACATCAGATTAAACACGAAACTGGTTATGACAAACTTACGGTTGGTCAGCAGAGAAACGCACGGCTGGTGTTCATTCAGAAATGAAGAGGGAACGGATTATGAGGCGAGACACCAATATCCCCACCTATCATTACAGAGGCTAGATTGTTCACCTCAGAATGAAGGAATCCATACATACTGAGACTTTAGAAAAAAGAACTGTTTTTTGCCAGGAAAAAAAAAAAAAAAAAAAAGCTGAAACAGCATTTGCTGGTTCAAATAAACACTTCTGAACTGAATAAATAAACAAAATAAATAAATAAACAAAATGGATCCATTATCTGCTTTTTCGGGTTCCCTCCGTGCCATTTGAACCCCAATCTGTGAAAAGCTACCTCAGAACACATTTTGAATGGAAAAGGTTGTTTGGCACTTTGTTGCGACAGCAGTACTAGAAGAATAAAAGTGTTCTGAAGCTGGCTCTGCTTTCATTAAAAATTTCCACTCTCAGGTTCCTGGCACAGAATAACTGGCAATACACAGTAAATTCAAAAGTGAGTCACGCAAAAGTGTTTTTGTGATGCCTATTCATTATGGGCTGAAACGGCGAGACGTGGCAGCTTCCTGTTTCCTGGTGGCCACCAAACTCTGAAAACAGCCAACCAGCAGTTCTTCAGATGAAAGGCCTTTGTTTGGGGTTGGATACGCAATGATATTGATCGTCAGACAGAAGGCAACATTGTGTTTTAATACAGCAAAAAAAAAAAAAAAATACTTGAAAGGTATTATTTTGATAGCTTAAAAACATAAAAAAATATTTGCAGACAACAAAAGGCTACTCAGTCTATCAGAGTTAATAATTAAAGACCACAAAGGAAAAATGATCAGAGTCCAAATTTTGAATTTTTGTATATTTTATATATTATGCATTATTATAATATTTATAACAATATATAATATATTATTATAATATTTTATATATTTTTGCATATTTTTTCAGTGCTTTCTTTCTAAGATCGTTTTGAATTTTTAATTCATCATTTCTCCAAAACGTGAAAATGTGACTCTGATCATTTTTCCACTGTGGTCTTCAATTGTGGCAATGGTTAGCAAACCAACCGGTGATTCGTAACTTCCCAGTATGTAAACATTCAGGAAAAAACGCTTCTCCGCTGAAATGTGTAAAGGGAATTCAAGACAACCTTAAAAGGACTCAACGTAGCCCTAGGCATCATTATACCGACTGCTCTATCACCAGTGAGGACGTGACAAGGCGAAATGCTGTTCTCACATTCGGGAAGCAGGCGTCAGGAGCGGCCTCTGTGCCACTGTGCTTCAGATAATCCGCCCAGTCGAAGTCCTGACTCTGGAACCCTGGTACAGGAGAGAGAGGGAATAAGAGGGAGGGAGAGAGTGAGTGAGAAAGAAAGAGGCACCTCCATTTGTACTGAGAAAAAATACTCATCCACAAAAAACATATTTTAACATATCAAAATTGCAATGCAGTGTGTATTTTGGACCAGCACGACAGGAGGAACAATGAATGAAAAGACCATAACAACACATCTAATCAAATATAATTTCACAAGGCCATGTTCCCTCTTAAGAACGCTTGCGGATTCTAATCGACCACCTGCTGTATGGGCAAATGGGCAGGAGACTCGGCCATAGATTAATTACGGTCATCTCTTCTGTTATTGTTGTCACTGAGCTTTTGCTGTTTTATTTTGTACCGTTGCCAGGGCAGGTTGCAGTTATAACAACAGAGCGGCAAAACGAATTTTGAAATAAGTCATGTCAACAAAGCATTTAAAAAAAAAAAAAAACTTAAATTAAAGTGAGTTAAGAGATAGATGTTTCATTTTGTAGGGTTCAAGGCCCACAGCAGCTATTAGCAGTTTTGGGGTACAGAAACAGAGGGAGACCTGCGGTTTAGCGGACACACAATCGCCATTATTTAATTAGTCACGTAACATTCCTAGACAGCGAAATTTAAGGACCCTAACCCTAACCCCTAACCCTAATCCCTAACCCTAACCCTAATCCCTAACCCTAACCCTAACCCTAAACCTAACCCCTAACTGCGGACAACAATGGAACACTGGGTGAGCTAGCAAGTGCATCCGCTAAAATGCAGGTGAGCCAAAACAGGTCTTACCTTTGGGGTGCTGAAGGCTGACCCCGTTCTTAAGGCACCACTGGGTGGGCAGGATGCCAGGAGACTCGGCGTGGCAGACCGCAGCGCAGGGCACGGCTTCGGGAGTGAGGTCATCCACCGTGACCTGGAAGTAGTACTCACTGAAGACCTAGAGAGGCAACAGTTGCCAGAGTCAAACTACAGTCAACAACCTGAACTCCACTGAGCACAAAGGTGATTAAATTCGGAAGAGGAAGCCCTATGATAAGTTTTGGAAGACATGCCATTTCTTTTGTCCAGGGGCAGATCACATTTGAAATGCATTGATTTTGAAGGTGGAAATGTTCCAGGGAATAATTCAGTATTGTGTATATTGAAAAAACTCGATACAAGTAATTGTATACGTGAAAAAATATTATTTCAGGAAAACAGCAAAATATTAAGAATATAAATAAGAAGTAGCTTGGTCTGAAGCCAAAATGGAGTGCTGCGGAGGATTTATAAAGCAGGGATAAACCTGAGCTATCAACAGCAGAGTTTAAAAGCAGAACAAATTATGTGATAAAAGGGTTCATTTATAATCAAAACCTGCAAAGGCATGTGTAGGCACACTAATAAACCCACAGGCACATCATCGTTAGACATATGCAGGAAAAACTGTATTTATCATTCTAATTCAATGACCCAAATGCAGTCGAATGTCAGAAGTCTAACATGGATATCTGAAAAGCACATGAAAAGGTTAAAACAGAACAAAAGCCAGAAGAAACCTTTTACCGATCAGTTGGAAAGTCCACGAACAGTCAATTGGAAAGTACGGGCATCAGAGTGCGGCCCCGCCAAATGCTCTTTCTACCCATGAATGTGGATGACTAGCTGCACTTAACAGTTCCACCGTTAGGCTAACAGATCTTGTTAATTAGCAAACCTTGGTAATTGGACCAAAATACCAGAACAGCAAGTGACTTTCTGGACTTGGATCTTCTGGCTGAAGAACAGATTCTTCAGAGGACAACAGAAGGATGGAAGAAGAGAAAAAAAGCAGCAGGAAATGCCACTTTCCATGTATGCTAAAGATTTCAGCACGCGTTCTCGCACACCGTTCAGCACTCAATTCTGTGCACATAAATCCGTTTCCATGTAAGCATGTCAGCGAGTATTTTTGTGCGCAGACTGACAGCCAAGTAATGGCGTCCTACTGTGCAAATGACAAAGGCAGCGTCATTTTGTGTGCAATGGGATGGTACAATGCGTAATGTATGTATAAAACAAAAGAGGAAATTATTAATTTCTAGATCCACAAGGTTTCCTTCCGCCGTGTCAAACTGCCTTCCCTGTAGCTCGGTGAAGTGGCTGTTTTCTTAGACATTGTTAATAATTCTGGTTGAGCTGTAGACCAGAAAAACGTGCATTATAGGAACACTCCTACCAACAAATGGCTTTAGAACTTTTAGAACTGCCCACTGCTCCTAACTGCAGGATGGGTTAAATGCAAAGGACAATCCAACGAGGTTCAATAAAGTATACCTTATCTTATCTCTTATCTTATCTTACGGCAGGGAATACCCGCAGAATCCTCATTATAATGTCACATTATCAATCTGTTGACCAGCTTTTTGCGCGCCGACACCGCGCAGTTTTTTTTTAAGCGCGTAGAGCTATGGCGCGTGGAGAAGCATACATGGAACGGGTGCCACAGTTTTACGCAGAATTTCCTTTTTAGCGAGTGGACAAGCTGCCGAAACCCAAGAGTTTCTGTTCATATGGATCCTCAGCCTAAGGCGATGAAAGAGTGTTCAATGCTCAGGCCCGTAGTAAATCCCAGCTTAAACCAGCCTGGCAGCTGGTCACCCAGTGAGCTCCCTTTAGTTCCACGGCTCGTCAGTTAGGCCATCAGCTGACTACCAGCTCAACCAGCTACTGAGGCAACCGGCATTAACCAACCACAGGCATTTACGATATACTGCAGTCGAATTCCAATGATTTCACTGACATTTTTCATCCTAAGTGTCTCACAGTTGATAAGACTAAGCGTGTGACAACCCCCCCCCCATAAAAATGACAGGTTAAGGGCCAACACCTACAGTGATCATATCATGGATACACAGAGACCTGAACCAACAAACTTCTCAATTCCAATGAAACACCATAGTCATTAGGTCCCAGCCTGCCCCCCTGTACTACCAGACCAAACAGAGGAGTAGAAAACGGCCATAACCTGCGAAGAGTGCTAGCTGATCTTAGCTGGAGAGTACCGCAGCGACCCTCGGGAGGGGAGTCACATACAGCAGCTCTCCACACAGGTGGAGAACAGAGCGTATAACTGGCCGAGGCCAGCAGGTGGGTGGTGAGGATGATCGGGGGTGGTAATTACAGTCTCCTGCATTGCCTTTCTCCCTGTCATGGAGGCCATTTTGTCTCAACAACGTGTCCTCCTCTTAATTACACCATCAGCAATGTGTATTTCACAACTCTGACTGGTGACAAACAGGAGGAGGTATGAACCAATCACAATGTCCGTGGCACTGAGGAGTTTCTCTGGCATGTTTGTTTTTTTTTTTTTTTTTTTGTTTTTTTTTTTAAAGCTCTTTGTTATTTTACTCCGCTCAGGCCTAAAAGCCAAACCAAACTGACTGACAAGTAGAAGCAGATTTTCACAATCTTTATAATAAAATAAAATATAAAACTGCCATCAAGTATCTGAGAACACATAAGGTCGCTCTGTATTCATGAATTATGTATTTATAATGGAAAATAATACTCTTCTTGGTTTATTGTTTGATACAGCAAATCTATGCATTTTCTGACACCAATGCAGATACATAAGTTTTCATTCTGAAAAAAAAAAAAAATTATGCTTATGACATACGTACATTTTAAATACATTCCTAAGTCTAATTTCACTCATTATTACAGTTCTACAGCACACCTCTACAGTGTAAATTGAGCTGGCCACGAGGGATGTATTCAGACCTTCTAAATGCCCTTCCAGGAAATACAGACAATGCTTTGCATACAGATCATTCCCTAAGCTGGCAAATAATTTATGAAAAAATAGTCTGAAGGTGAGAACATCTTTACTGAAAAACAAACATTGAACAGGAAGATCTATGATGTTACAATAGAGGAACATCACCCCCACCATCCTACCACCATCTACCTACCATCTACCCCCTCAATTCAGTTCATGGGCACAAATACAGATTGGCTTATTGCTTAAATTGATGTTGATGTAGATAAACATTCCCAGTATGAGCCTTTGTTAGGTACTTGCACGCAGTAGGGGAATTCCCTGCTGAGCATGTGTTCCGATTATGGTGTTTGAATACATCCACATGTCTGTGATGACTGAATTCAGTAAAGCTTATGAAATACATCAGTGCGCATCTTCTACAGAATCAACCCGAAAAAAAATATTATTTTATACGAGCATCGTGCCAAACCACTGATCATTTTCCTTCCAGAAAAAGACACTAAGAGCCAGATATGCATGGGCAAATAGTATCAGAAAAAATGCCAGCATCTCATTTAACTACCTCTCAGTGTGCAAAGAGATCAATTCAAGTAAGTACTGCACACGCCTGTAAACAGAAATAATCCAAAAATAACCAGAGGGTTCTAATGCAAATACAATGGTCTACAACCTCCAAACAAAAGCTGCACATCTTTTTTTCCCCCACCAAAGTCAAATATACCGAAACAAGCTAGCTTTCTTTGGGAATAAGAACAGGACTGCCCAACCATGTTGGCTCTTGAAATGTGAAGCTATTCTGAAGAAAGGAGGAGACAAAAGAATACAACAGTAAATCATATCAAAGAGGAAGTCTTGCAAACAGGGAAATGCAAGCTGTTTCGTGTGGATATCAAGGTGTTCTTCACTGCTATTTAATTTATGCACTGCGAGCGTGTCTCACCCTTAATGGGAATCAAACAGCTGGAGGTGAGCGATGCCATACGCGTACCTAGAAAGCTGTGAGCTACACGATGCTACACGCTCGAGGTGCTGTTAACGGGAAACAAATATCGAAGACCCGTGTGACCGGAGGAATGAACCATTAGGACATTTCAACAGAACTGGCAACGCAACTTCAGCTGACTCTTATTGCAGCATTCTACTTGGCTACAGGCCCTGCAACAAGGTCAGGGTCACATGATTTGGAGAGACAATGCTGAAGTTCTAAAAAAAACAAAGGAACAGCAAGGTGGCTCTGGAGAGAGGTGAAATATTTTGAAGTGCGGGTAACAGCAGCAGAAATGAAAAAAAAAAAAAAAAAAGGAAGTTGGCAAATGTGTGTGTGTATGCGTGTGGGCGCGTGTGCGTGTGTGTGTATGAGTGTGTGCATGGGGGTGTGTGGGTGAGCATGTTTGTGCGTGAATGCATATTTTCAGAATCCCAGAACAACAGAGTATTAGGGGCTCTACATTGAGATCTGCTTAGTCGACCATTTCTGTATTGTCTACCCTGTGAGAATCACTAACCAGCCATATAAACACAAACGTCCCTGTTTCTGTCCAAGAGCGCTTGACATATAGCAGGCAGTTTGGGACCTACTTCAAGGCGCCTGAATTATTTCCAGGGGGTTCGGTTTGGCGCGGCTCGGTTTTCTTTGGACGAGCTTGGCTCACCTTGGTCACAGACACGGGACAGATGTGGAAGGGCTCCAGGGGCGACACCATCTCCAGCTTCATGCCCGTCCTGAAGGAGTGTTTGCACAGGTCCGCGTGATCCTGAATGGCAAACGGGATTAAGTCAGAATAATGTGGACACACATATTCTTCGCCCCCCCCAAACATTCTCAATGGCCCCCTGCTGGACATCCAGGCGCTCGTCAGTCGCATTCTAGGCAAGCACCATTCGGCCTTCCACCGAACACGCGTTCTGTGCATGAGAGGTTTGGAACAGCAAGTGAGAAGAAGTCGAGGTTGACAGGTACATGTTTGGGAGGAGAAATGCAAAATGTCAGCGCTCTACAGACATGGCAGCATGAGTCGCGTGCCAGCTTGCTTGTGCATAATTCGCTGATTGGACGTTCCAGATTCGAGTGGGGGTAGGAGATGCCACATTTTATAAAAATGAACAAACAAACAAACAAAACAAACCAACAATCAAACAAACAAACGAAAGGTCATTCATAGAATGACGGCTTGCCGAAATTGTGCACAGATCTCTGAAACAGAATGAACAGAATGGAGTTGGTTTCAAGTTTCTAGTTGTAATAGTAGCAAAGTTATGAACCAAAACGTGGTTGTAATGTTTTTGGTGACCATGACCTTGAACTTTGACCTAGGAACTAAAAAAAAATAGGCCTCTGGCGACGAACCTTCTCTATCATATGGTGAAGTTTCACGAACATAAACGATATGGAAAGGGTGAAAAAGCGTGTTACTAACAAACAGACAGACAAACAAACAAACAAACAAACAGACGACTGACGCAACTGACTAACATACTTGCCAAAATCGTAGATTTCGGCAAGTAATAAATCACCATGACCCATGGCATGTCATTTTCCACCTGCACATAAATACTAATCCAGATTGCAAGAGGCTACAGGCAAAATCTGGCCCACAGTCAGGCAAAACCTGCAGAGATCTGACCTGAAGTGACTTGCTATCTGCAGAAAAATCAGATGAAGTTGGCCAAAAGACCTGTGGACCTGGCAATCTCAGAGAGGAGATCAAAACTCGATAGCTGAATTCTATCAGGTAAACAAGCACGAGCCCTCCAGCACCGAGTCCAGGAGGATGAAACACTATCGGGTCCAATCCGCCTATGCTCAGAAGAAAGCGAGGATTGGATCCAAGTGCAGCGTCAGCGTCTCCCGTGGTGATAAACAGCAAGCGTTAAAACAAGAACAAAATATGTTTACCAAACCACATTCCAAATCAGACTTTCAATAGAGGGAGGAACATTATACCAGCTACGTCTCATTGTTTGATTAACAGTCAACAACTATGGCTCTGATTTCTAATGAGTATCAATTATCCAGCCTCAATGTCCACACGAGTTGAAGTCGGAAGTTTACAAACACCGGTGGCAAATACATTTAAACTCGGTTTTTCATGATTCCTGACACACAGTCCCAATAAATATGCCCTGGCTTAGGTCAGTAAGCATCACAAAATTATTTTTAAAAAAGTTACTGTAAGAATGACAGATGAGAGAATAAATTATGTCAGCTTTTATTTCTTTCACCACATTCCAAGTGGGCCAGAGGTTTACAAAACGTAGTTAGTAATTGGTAGCATTGCATTTAAATTCTTACCTTGGGTCAAACATTTCGGGTAGCCTTCCAGCAGCTTTTCACAATAAGCTGCTGGAATTTTGGCCCATTCCTTCTAACAGAAGTGGTGTAAATGAGTCAGATTTGTAGGACTCCTTGCTTGCATAAGCCTTTTAATAAGTTGATTGCATAGGTTTTGCCCACTAATTTTTGATTGAATGAGATCATGGCTTTGTGACTCCCGCTCCAATACCTTGACTTTGTTGTCCTTAAGCTATTTCACCATGACTAGAAGTACTGTATGTTTGGGGTCATTATCCATTTTGAAGACACATTGGTGACCAAGCTTTAACTTCCTCGCTGATGTTTTGAGATGTTACTTCAATATATTCACATAATTTTCCTCATGGGACCATCTATTCTGTGAAGTGCACCACTCCCTGCTACAGCTAAGCACCCCCAGAACATGATGCTGTCACCCACGTGCTTCGCGGTTGGGATGATGAGCTTTAGCTAGCAAGCCTCCCCCTTTTTCCTCTAAAAGTAACAATAGTCATTATGGCCAAACAGTTTAGTAACTTTTTCATTACACCAGAGATCATTTCTCCCAAAAGTAAGATCGTTGTCCCCAGACTATAGTCTGTCTTTTCCATTGAAGTTTTTGAGCAGTGACTTCTTTTCTCGCTCAGTGGCCTGTTATTATCTGAGCAGGAACCAATCACAGACTCTGTAGTAGCAGCGGATGGTGTGTATATTCTCAGGATTAAGGTAGCAGCAGATGATGACCATAGCACAAGTGCTAAGAGCCAGAGGAAGGTTGTAACGACTGGAACATTACATAATAATCCTAGACCACAATACATGATAACCATAGAGGAAGAACAGACTATCCACGGCCACAGACAGAAGAAGGCCTGATGCGATCTGAGGGCTGAGCCCTAGTGAGTGGGTACAAAGAGCTGAAGTAGGGAACTGATAATGAGGAAAATGGGTGTGGTTAATAAACAGCACGCAACAAGCGAGCGAACTACAGTTACCTCTGGGATTAGCTAATTAGAAAAAACTCTTCAATCAGGAGGTTCCAAGGGGAACTAATCACTGAAAACAGTTGGCTAAGCTCAAGAATGAAAGCAAAACATGGTAGAAAGTTTGCTCTCTGGCCCCTAGAATGTCTGTCGCTCAGACATTGATATTTGGCGTCTAAGAATCAGGGGACAAATGAGGTGTCAGCTGAACTTCAAATAATTTGGTTTGTAGCGCGACAAATTTATCAATTCCAGCTTCGGCTATAAAATCTGCCATGAAGGGAGCTTCTGAGCTTGTGACTCAGTGAACAGTGGAATGAATCATTTGATCTTTGAGCGCTACACATCTCAGCGGACAGATATTAATCATTCGCTAAAGAATGGTGGATTGTGTGGAGCAGCTAGGGTGGAGGAGGGAGGGTTGTGTGAATTTCAGCTGTTTCCATCAGCCGTAATCCACAGGCAGACAAGCCATTATGCCATTCCTTAAACTGTCAAAAAAAAAAAACACCCAGTTATTTTCTGCGAAAACAGTGGCTTTTCCAACTGGGGATTTCCCTGAACTGTGAAGAGAAATCACCTTTCAATGTTTGTAGACTGTTTCAATGGCAGTTTTGATTAGGAATTTTGTGTGAGGCTGTCAATCTGTGAAAAGTGTAAGAAATCATTGCGAACATGTCTCACTTTCAACACTCGCCATCTAGTTGTACAAGCTCAATCCCACAAGACACTGGACAATATGTAAAATCCAAATAAAAATAAAATAAAGTGATCTATAGATTCTTTTTTAGCTACATTTAGTTGAAAACAGCGCAAATAACAAAGTTTTAAAGTTTCATCGTATCAACTGCATTGATTCTAGTACATACTGTATTTGCAAATTCCAAATTTGACGCCTCCAACACTTTCCAAAACAATTAGGACAAGGGAATGGAAAGACTGAAAAGGTTGTGGAATCTGCAGAAAAACATCAATTTGGAACATTCCACAGGTAAACAGGTGAATAAGTAACCGGTGATTCAATTATGATCGGGTAGCAAATGAGCAGTCATAAAAGGCAAAGTCATTTACCCAGAAGATGGTTCAATTTGCCAAAAGCTTCATGAGCATATAGTCAAAAATTTAATTAACAACGTTTTGCAGTGTGCGATTGCATGTAATGTTGGGAGCTCACCACTGACAGTCCACAGTATACTGAACTAATTCCAAAAATCCAGAGAAACTGGAGCTATCATAGCACGTAAAAAATGAGGCCGAATACCAACACTGGATGCGTGTGACCTTCACGCCCACAGTGGGCACTGCATAAAGAACCAAGATCCCTCTGTAATGGACATAACCTCATGGGCTCCTAATTCTTCAGAATACATATTTCAATGAACACAGTTCATTTTGGTATAATCAAATGCAGCTTAAGACACCACAAAACATTAACACCATCCAAAAGCAGAGCCGATTTCTCTGGGCTTGAGATCATCTTTTTGTTTGCTTTGAGAAATAATGGTGGTCATGTTCACTGGGCCAAACAGGAAAAGTACCATCCCCACTGTTATCAGCGACATGCACAAAAGCCAGTCTAAATCATGTTCTGGGTCCCCATTAGTGCTCTCAGCATGGTGAATTTCCACATCTGTGAAGGCAAAATTGACACAGAAGGGTAGACGCCCATTTTGGAACAATAAATGAGGCTCCCGGACGTAGTCTTTTTTAGGAACACCACTGTTTATTCCAGCAAGAAAATGCCAAGCAACACTCTGCATGTATAGTACAACAACACAGCTTCATAATCACAGAATGCCAGAACTGCCTACAGCCCAGACCTGCCTGTCATTAAAATGAACAGCTGATTATAAAGTGCAAAATATGGAGACCCTGAGCAAATGACCAACTGAGGCCCTATATCAGGCAAGAATGGGAACAATTCCTGCTTTTGAATCTCCTACAATTAGCGTCTTCAGTCCCAAAATGACAACTGTGTATTATTGAAAAGAGAGTTGCGTAGTTGTGAACATGCACCTGTCCCAATATCATTGGAACTTGCAGCAGACATCAGATTTTGAAATCGTTTTTTTTTTTTAAATAATAAAAAAGTTGATAATTAAAACACTTATGTTGTCTTTGAACATTTTTCAACTGAATACAGGTCAAAAGAGATATCAACTGCTCGCTTTTTTATTTTTTCATTACACATACTGACTCCAGGAATGAAGGTTGAATCTTCCCTCTACGCCAAATCCTGTCAAAATAAAGTCCTGCTCAGTGTCAGAAAAATGCAGTGACATCGCTGTCTACCCCGCTGTATGTGGACATGAGGCATTTCCAGCTCTGTAGTCAGCTAAGGATTACCGCGCAGGCAAGTCATTCCCGCTAACTGCAAGTCACATGGTGAAGGAAATGGCCTGAAGAGAATGTGAGAGAGTGACTCGGCAGAGGAAAAAGCTGGGAGGAAACCTCTGGTTACAGACCATAAAAAGATCATCGAGAAAATAAAATGGAGCCGTGTAATCGCCTTTTAAACATGAGTTGGGAAAGAAGAGCAAAGAGACTACCAGTAATCTTTGATTTAAGGGTCAAAGGACAATGTGAGGCATTAATGGACACAAAACCACAGAATTGACCCGGCCTTTTTAATTTTACAAGAATGCATTTTTACAGGCTTCCCTCACCATGAAAAAGTACATCCTCGACTGAGTCTTTCACATTCAGACAACAGATAAAATTCACATGAACTGAAAGTGCATACAACATGCAAGCAAATTTGTTTAGTAATTCATAGATTCATAAGCATATGGTTCCCCGGCATTCAAGTATGAAGCAATGTGGGCTAAATACTCATAAAACAAAAGGAAACATAAATATGAACAATTACCCGTCATCTTCCTAAATTTTCAGGCTCTAAAGCAGTCAAATGCATGAAGATGATCACAGCCTTTTATGGTCTAGACAGCAGCAAAGTGGGGGTCAGCCCTATAAACGCAAAAGTCCGTGACTGAGTGACTGAGGATGTGATGAAGTTACACCATTGGTCAGCCAAGTGATTACATCATCAACAGGTTTTAACGGCCTCAAATAGTTCCTCATGGTCCAGCCATATACAACATTTTTACCTAGCTTTGTTTCATTTCATTTCCATGAAAAGGGGGCTTTCATTCCTGGACACTAGAGAGCTGCAGAGTTCATTGAGTTTTTTTTTTTTTTCCCTTAATAGCAAAAATTAATTTGGACCCACGTAACCAGATGCGATGATTTAACTGTACAATAGGCTGTTTTAACTGATCAACTAAGTGCTGAGTTACATCAAAAACCAGCTGACACCTTGGCCCTCCTGGCTTAGAAATGATCATTGGATTACACCCTTTACAAAAACCCCACCCCTCCAAAGTTCAACTACTTCTCGCCTATAGGCATGCGAACGAGAGCGGTGAGGCTGTGGGAGGCCACGCTGGTAGCCTCGGAAACAGGCTCCGCCCAGCCCTCTCTCCAAGACGAGCCCTGGCCTGATTTGAATGAGGAGACGGCACGTGTAAAACGAGCCGCAGATACATCTGTGGGCTGAGTGCGCTAACCCCTCAGAAACGTCCACATGCTGCGACGACGGAATGAAAACCCTCTACTATCTGTCGCCCACGAATAAAAAACAGTTTGTCAAAATGCCGCTGGCAAGCACTGCACACTGAAAGCATTGATCACGTGGCGGCTCAATACAGTTGATGTTGCTGCTACAACATGGGGGTGAAATATGTATTTATTACCGAGTTGTGGACTGATGGGGAGTGTTTGTGCGCCACAGAGCGTAAGGAACTAGGCCTCTTCTAAATCTCCAATTTAACAACCCAGGAACATTCAGAGTGTGACAAAAGAGACTGACTGCGGTCGCAGAAAGGAAGAAAGTCGAGGAAGAAATGTGCACTTAAATACTGCACACAGCTCTAAGTTCAAAGGCAATTTCGCAGTATACTTACACATCTCTCCAGCAAATAACACTCAGTGAGGACAAAAGCCATCCTATAGCACTCACTTATTCATGTCAGTCCTTTACAGAATCTGCCCGTCAGCTATCAATATCAGCAATGAATGAATTATTCTAATTAGAGTGACGAATTATAGCATTAACCATGATGTGATTGTCATCTCACAGTACATGCACACAATGCCCCCACAATGAACAGAAGAAAGAAATCATATTAGAATGTTGTAGAACCTCATGCAGGCAGACTGTACTGAATCTATAACAGTACAGTGTATTGATTATTTAAGTCATTCAGAGGTGAGAGGTTGTAGCTGGAATTCCCAATACCATTATTCTGCCTCTACCCTTACCCCCTTGAGCTAACAGCCGAAACAGGTCGGATTCAGCATATCCAACTGTGAATATATTTTTCATTTTCTTATTTATTTATTTACTTATTTGTTCAATGTGGCATCTTTACTCCCACCCAAATCTGGAATGTCCAATCAGTAAACTATGCATAAGCACGCCCGTACATGAATCACGCTGTTGTCTCAGGAGAGCGCCAACAATTTGCGATTCTCTTCCAAAAAACGTGCCTGTCGCCGCTACTTTCGCCCGTAATCACAGGCCTTACATGCACAGAATGAGGGCGGAGGAAAGCCGAAAATGTGCCTGCATTAAAAGAAACTGACCAGATCCGAGAAGGCTAAGAGAATGTACAAGAACAACAAACAATGCTAACCCAAACCGACTGTATCCCTCCCATATCCCCGAGCCGCCCAAACCCAATTATGCACCTCTCTTGCAAGCTGCAGACGGCAGTGTGCACTAGCACAGCTAGATTCAATCCGAGGCTGCGGTGGTCACCCTGACATCGCAAGCGGCACCAAATAAGCAGCCTAATGCTTCCTTTAAGGAGGCCAAAATCCCATTTTGATGAAGAATTTGTTGCATTTCAGAGAGCAGGAAAAATTCTGTATGCTATCGGACACTATCACCACCTGAACCAAAGGAATAAACAAGCAAGTTCTGAGGAATCTTTCACTCAAGGATTCCACAGCACAATGCATTGATGTTCAGCTACGTAGCATGTGAACGGCCATCCAGGAGAGGGGCGAAACACGGTGACAATTCTGTGGGCCAACAGCAGCACAGGACCAACAAAAATTGCACTTGGATGGAGGACCCAAGCTACACCTCTTTGTTGTGTGTGGGGGGGGACCCAAACCGAACTCAGTGACACAGGGAGCCATTTAATGTTGTCATCCTTCAGTCTGAAATTTACAAAATACAGAAGCTTTGGAGCATATGCTAGGTTCCCACTATCACGATTCATGGCACGATTGAAATCGTAGTCTTAATCGTGGAGTAATCGTGGTGATCCTATCAGATCTTATCAGATCTTGAGGTCAGTCGTGGCAATCGTGTTGATCGTAGAAAATTTTTGGACGGTTCAAAAATTTCCTACGATCAACATGTTTAATTGTCAATCACGATCATATCACCTCATATCAAACCTGAAATTTCAAGCCCGCTTTCACACTGGGCCTTCGACAGATTACATTCAAAAGTCAATGCAAAGCGGCGTCTTTGCATTGAATCTGTTGTGCAAAATTTTCGCAGTGTGAAATCTGGGTCATTCCATATGAAATCAGGGCTCCCCAGTGTCATGGTCTTGGATTTCCCTTAAATTTCGGTAGAATGTTGTATATAGGGCCAAATGAAGAAATACCAAGTTTTTAGCTCAATATCCCCAGCGGTTTTTTTTCATTTTCTGGGGGTCAAAAAAAAAGTGGATGTGGTACCCTCAGATGCGGCAAAATGAATTATAGCCATTTTCATGGGGCCGTAACTCAAAAACTAATACAGATTTTGACTTTTATTTTTCAGGAATTATTAACCTTCCATCAGTAAACAATTTACAAGAAAATGGAACAAAATTAACCCATTCTTGTCTATGCTGTCGTCGTTCAAATACAGGCAGAACCCAAAATTTGGCACATTTCAGGTGGCCCTTTCACCCGAACAGAATGAGAAATCTCAAAATGTTGTCTCTTAGTGTAAGGGCACATACTCAGGTCTCCAGTGGAACATTGATATCTCGTATATATTTTGCAGTTGTTCTGTGGTGGGGGCAATTATGACCCCTCTGTCTTGGGGGGTAACCCATTTTCGGGCCGTTTTTTCGCAATGGGAGTATCCTCCGATTTTTATGGGACCTATATGATTAGAAAGCTCTTTGTCTGTACTTTCACCAAAAACAAGTTTAAAAGTGGTCTCTCAATTGCTTCATTATTAAAATTGTATCCAAAAGTTGCACTTTTTATGGTTTTCGTGCACAGTGTGTTTGTACCTTTTTCATACATATTCATGTACAAAATCAGCACATTTCAGAAGACATTGCAGTCTCTACTGAAAATTTTAGGTATTTACTGTGTCACTCATTAGATGGCACCACGACCTGATGCTCTAATTTGGGGGCAGCACCCACTAATTAAAGCACATGGCCTCAAGAGACATTCTGGCTTCAACTTTCATTCCTCTGCTTGATCCACTCTCCTGTACTGTTGGAAAAGTCAGCAGGTCTACAGATGACTGTCATCGAAAGACATACAATGCAAGGTAAGTTCCTTACAAATGAGGTACCCAGTGAAAGTGAAAGTACATGTATAGCCACATTTAGGCCTTATACAGTTCACATACTACGTTGATACTGACCACTATGGACTGCAGACCTGAACAACTGAGCTGATGATCAGAAAGTGGTCTTTCCTCAACTGCTTTCATTTTGAGTTTCAGAAAACTTCGACTGAAAACGCTTTGTGCCTTTGATCCAAGCCAAGGCATATTTGTGCAAGAAAACCTGCTTGTGATGTTGGCAAACCGATGCAGTCCATGTCTCGAGTTCACTTTGCAGAAAATGCTCATCAATACCAGTGTCTTTGAACCTCAATAAAGTGACTCCAATGACTCTTGTAATTGAGAGTTCTTTTTGCCCAGGATCAAAGGCAGAAAGCATTTTCAGTCAAAGTTTTCTGAAAATCAAAATGAAAGCAGTTGAGGAAAGACCACTTTCTGATCATCAGCTCAGTTGTTCAGGTCTGCAGTCCATCAACGTAGTATGTGAACTGTATAGAGCCTAAATGCGGCTATACACGTAATTTCACTTTCACCGGGTACTTCATTTGTAAGGAACTTACTTTGCATTGTATGTCTTTTGATGACAGTCATCTGTAGACCTGCTGACTTTTCCAACAGTATAGGGGAGTGGATCAAGTGGAGGATTGGAAGTTGAAGCCATAATGTCTCTTGAGGCCATGTGCTTTAATTAGTGGGTGCTGCCCCCAAATTAGAGCATCGGGTCGTGGTGCCATCTAATGAGTGACACAGTAAATACCTAAAATTTTCAGCAGAGATTGCAATGTCTTCTGAAATGTGCTGATTTTGTACATGAATATGTATGAAAAAGGTACAAACACACTGTGCACGAAAACCATAAAAAGTGCAACTTTTGGATACAATTTTAATAATGCACCAATTGAGAGACCACTTTTAAACTTGTTTGTGGTGAAAGTACAGACAAAGAGCTTTCTAATCATATAGGTCCCATAAAAATCGGAGGATACTCCCATTGAGAAAAAACGGCCCGAAAATGGGTTACCCCCCAAGACAGAGGGGTCATAATTGCCCCCACCACAGAACAACTGCAAAATATATACGAGATATCAATGTTCCACTGGAGACCTGAGTATGTGCCCTTACACTAAGAGACATAACATTTTGAGATTTCTCAGTCTGTTCGGGTGAAAGGGCCACCTGAAATGTGCCAAATTTTGGGTTCTGCCTGTTTATGAACGACGACAGCATAGACATGAATGGGTTAATTTTGTTCCTTTTAGTTGTAAATTGTTTACATGTGTAAGGTTAACAATTCCTGAAAAAATGAAGTCCATATCTGTATTAGTTTTTGAGTTACGGCCCCATGAAAATGGCTATAATTCATTTTGCCGCATCTGAGGGTGCCACGCCCACTTTTTTGACCCCCCCAGAAAATGAAAACCGCCGGGGGTATTGAGCTAAAACTTGGTATTTCTTCATTTGGCCCCATATACAAAATTCTACTAAAATTTAAAAGAAATCCATGACCATGACACTGGGAAGTTCCTGGAATTTGGTTGATTTCATATGGAATGACCCAGCTTCAGAGAAGTTCCACGATCAGCTACAAATGGCCAATCGTGGCGTTCGTAACGGAGCGCACAACAGTGGGAACTAAGCAATAAGTCGTACGAGAGGGCACTGCACACCACTCAATACGACAATGTTCGACCGTACAGGTGGAAGGTGGAAGGCTCTGACATAAGGGAGTCAACAAAGAAAGACGGGAAGAAAACAGCTAAGGGGAAACAGCAGATTTACTTGAAATTGCGATATGACACTCGACGACACATACAGCAAAAATCGTATAAGAGGCAAAACCACGATAAATTGCACAATATAAGGGCAGGCCTTTTCTCTGAAGCCAAAATGGACGACTGTCATGGATGAGCCAAAATGGATGGCAGCCCCTGCCATATCAGACTTCCTGACAATGCAGGACCACTGCTTAGGATGGCAACAATTCATCAGCGGGGCAGAGTCATCAGTCTGGATTCGTGAAACATTAAATCGATGTACAAAAGCCACTCATTGCACAGAAACACAACTGATATTGATCCACTATTAAATCACGTGCAACTTTGCGATATTATTTTGCAGACGCAAAGGTGGAGTCCATTTGCTTGGTCTTCGTCAATAATATATAATTTCAAATAGATTTGTGAAAGAGGTACTTACTCACTCACTTACATTTTGAAATGACAATTTAGTGGGGAATATTTTTTTCAGAAAATAGCAACCCGAAGCTCAAAAAAAAATTACATGAAATGGATCAGTCGTTCGTGTCGCAGTGAACACACAGTCATAAACATTACCTTATTACTCTTTCACTGAATGTCCCTTGTAGACTTCAGGATAACAATTTAAATGGGTCCTTATCGCGGACATGAGACTCATATCCCTTACAGGGAAAAAAATAGTGGCAAAGCCACAGCGCCCACTTGGACAAACATGGCCAAAATTGAATTTGGCCTAGATTTCCATCCCATGTACACGCATATAAAATATGAAAAGGATCCGTGAAAAACTGAAGGCGCTAGAGTTCTGACAAGGCAAAAAGTTTACGGACGCACAGACGCACGACAGACCACCACAAAGGCATCTAACCGCAGCATAAGCCCGATTGGCCTAGGGGCAAAGCGGGCTAAAAATGAATTTCAGGGTCTTAGCAAGCTTTCCAGCGTGTGTGTGTGTGTGTGTGTGTGTGTGTGTGTGTGTGATGCGTGAGTGCGCTTGTGTCAGTGAGAGTGTGTGACGGTGCGTGTGTGTGTGTGTGTGTGTGTGTGTGTGTGCTGGTTTCACTCACAGCAGCCCAATCACGCTACTGGAGATCCACCATACCACGCATTCTCATTTCCTCCCCAAATGAGCGCACCTCACTCCACAGCTGAACAAGTTTTTCGGCTGTTCGATGGAGAGCACCATGATGTGTCTGGAGTAAGAAACTACAGGATGGCAGATCTACAGGAACAGGCTTGGGCAGCCCTGTCTTAATCCTTCATCTTTGCATTCGGCAATCTGACAACGTTAATACATCCATTTAAGACAGTCTGATGATCTAGATCCAGACAATATAATTGTGATGTCAACCTCACCTTAAAAATCTCCAAGGGAAGAGGGCTCTTCTCTGCTTCTGCCCTCGCGCTGCCCAGGGCGTCCCGCCACTCGAGGGCGCTCTTCAAACTCTGCACCTCTGCCGACAGAAGGGGAATGACATCACAGCCGGTAGTACTTAAGATAAGAAAGAGCACTACTTACCAACCTGGGCCACATCCCAAGGTTTCATCATGAGGGACAATGTCAAGCACTTGATCCTGGGCCAAAACTATAGCCGAAGGAATAATTAAACGTTCCACCACAGGATATACCTCTGGGTCATAATCAACCGGGAGCAGAAAATTTGTACTTCAGCTATGACTGACATGCCATCACATGTAGCTCACAAGACATCTGAAAATCATTGATGGTAATCTACTGCAGACAAGTATCACTCGACAGGGCCGCCTGCACTGACATCATCACAGCTTGGCAGCCTAACAAGCGTTTAGCATGTGCTTGCCAGAAAAATTCTGAATATTATCCATCTGGGAGTGTATCTGAGCTGCTGCCAATTCTCAAGATTACAGGTTCATGATACCATGCCACACACACACACACACACACACACACACACAAGGCATTTCTGTATTCTCCTGTGACTCAGCAGTTCCTCCTCTAATGAAACAAAGCTATGTGTGTATTTAGAGAAATGATCTGACACAGACCGGGTATTCACATTACTCAAATGTGATCAATACCTTCAGGGGGAAAATCTCGGCAGGAACAATTATCATTACCCTCTTCTGTATTCATAGGAAGTTTCGCATAAAACTGCGTATAAATGCATCCCATTTCCTCATTCCACGTCAACATCATCCCCTCCTGCTTTGCTGAATGCGCCTTTGAGTGCGATATACATCTATCATACCAAAATAAGACATGCGTGGTTCTCCTACGGGACGTCAGTATCAGCTGACATACACCATGACCCGAGATAAAGAAACCATGAACTGGCCCATAAAGTTTCAAAGAAGAGAGAGCCTGTCATTGCATTTACTCAATATAGACAAAACCCAGGCAAACTAAATACTATCGGTTAAATGGACAGTGCTTAGTGCTTACACCCAGGGCACACAAATTTTCCAGAAGCGGCAACTCTGGACATAGCCTACATGTCAATTGTATGCAAACAGCAACAGGAGGAAAACACTCATCTACCGTACATGCAGTGCTGTGCCAACCGGTGTGGCTTCAGCTGTTCCTCGGGGAATACAACAGTGCCGACAGGAAGAGCTTTGCAATGCTAAAAAGGTCAGGACTGCGTAGCAATGCATTAGCATTCGAATAAAAGCACAGTGGCAATGACTCAATCAAGCAGTGGCAAGCCAAAATTACACGCCCGGAGATGTCATTCAGAGATTTCACCATGTTCAGTCACGTTCACTGAGCGAGGTCGCGTCGACATTAATCAAACCGGCATTCAGCTTGTTTCAAGCATACACACTTGCTCGCTCTCTCTCTCACACACGCACACATAGACACACACACAGATGCACAGCACTTTATACTGCAGTGAATCATTAAATCAGCGTGTTACACTTTGCCCTACGAATAAATGTGATATAATAAACAAGATACAATAAATGTGATGTGATAAATACAATAGAATAAAAGGCCTCGAGTTCACTGAGCCATTCAAGCAATTAAATGCTCTTCGGAGGGACTGATGAATTGAACTGATGGATCTTGTTTATTGTAGAATCGAGAAATATTTGACTGCAAACTGACAGCGCTCATATTCATTCGTACACAAGACATTCAGAATATTCCCACTTTTTACTCACTTCACATTCCCATACTGTATTGCTATCGAATGTATACAAAGAAGAAAGGCACATTTTTGTTGATAACGGATTCTGACATCTATTTACAAACAATGTGACGATTAATGCCAAAATCCAAGGCCCATTTTCGTTTGAGTCCAAAACTGGAGTCTTGTGGTTGTGATGACAGCATTTGTCTAAGGCTTCAGTGCTCTGCACTGATCTCAATGGAGTCCGGGCAGCTGGAGCTCAGAGAAGCTCAGATAAAAGGAAATTCATCAGACAGTGAGATGAAGTGGAAAAACTTATGTTCTGAGTTTTCTTTATTGTTACCTCAGCCAATCAAAGTTGGCAGGGGGTATATGTGATCTGTGCCGTTTGTTTGCTTGTTTTTTTGTGAGTTTGTGAACAAGAGAACTCAAAAAAGAATACACAGATAACTCTGAAATTTTGTGGGTGGGTTGCTATTACATCAGGGATGGACCCTATTGATTTTGACCGCGATCAGTCAAACAATATGGCCGCCACAGCAGCCGTCTTGAAATCGTATGACACACGATAACTGAAAAGAGAGCGTTCTCCGCGCTTCTGCCAATTAAGTCAATCCAGACAATCCGGTGCAACCAGGACAGGACCAGGGCAATGTGAAGTAAAGCCTGGCTCCTTCACCCATTCTTTCCAAGGACTCTGATGAAGATGTAGTTTTACATCGAAACGTTAGTCATTTATTGTTATGCACCTTTATTAATAAAAAGTTAGAATTAAGCAGATATCTGTGCTGCACCGGCGTTCTTTTTAAACGATAACTGAACTTTGCTCCCTCTCACGAAGATTTGGATTGTGCTGCCTTGGCCGAGGTTTGCACTCTAGGAGAGCCTCTAGTTCTTCCTGCAATCCAGCCGTCCTTCTCCGGGGTTTTGTTTTGTTCCCCTGTATTAGTTCTCATTATTTAATTATTGTCTTGTGTATCGCCTTCCCTTCTGTGCTCCCTCCCACACCTGTTCCCCATTGTTCATTGTTGTGGCATATTTTCAAGTTCCTGGTCTACGCTCCTTTCTTGCTGGATTGTTCCTCTTCATTGTCTTCTAAGCCAGTTCCGTCCTCAGTATTTAAGTATTACTAATAAGCATTTTATCAGGAAAATCTCCCTGTACTATCCAGCTCCTGTTTGGCGATCAGCCTGGCCCACTAAGCTATAAGTTCGAGACTGGGCACTGCACCAGACTACGGCTTGCTCTTCCCCTGTTGATCCTGTACACCACTCACCTGACTCAGACTGTTCCTCGCTCTCCAGTGCCTTTCAAGTTATTTTTCCTCAGTTTGTGCCAATTGCGCGTTGTAATTTTTTATAAAAGCATCTTTGTGAATTTCTGTGGATCTGCGCCATGTTCCTTCTCTGCTGATTGAAAACAAACTTGACGGTATACCTCTTGTTAGATAATTTCATTTCTTTTTATGATTTGAAGCCCTGTCCTTCCCTGTGTTTGAAATGATGTATATGATTGTAGATTTTTTCTATTTGATCTAATGCTACGACCATAAGGCATCCTGGGTTTGAATAATTCACTCGATATACTAAGTCTGATGTAACTTCAGTGAAGCAATGCAACCAGCAGCTACAGAATATGTCTGTGACACTGTCCCATAATACAGAAATTAGGTTTTTCTAACTTTGAACATACTAAAAGAGAAATTCAAGTGAAAAATCTGAGTTTAAGGGGTGAAACTAACTTTGAATTCTGCCTATAGCTCTACATGCCTTACAAACTATTTTGTTTCATGGACCATAAAATGAACAAAGAAAAAAATCGTGTCAAAGCAAAACTACATTTTTAGTGAAAGCTATTTTTTGCCAAAGTGAATTTGATAGGCACTGGAAATGAATCTTTTCACTCTGGACTACAAACTCTAATTCCTAAGGATATGCAGCTGAAACCAAATGAATGACAATAAGAATCATTTTTCCTTTCATTTTTAAAAGCGAGAATACATTACACCAACCAAAATAACATCCCGAACAGAATTATCACCGGAGGATCTTGCATGAAGTGCATCTATTTTAATTTGCGTTCATGTGCAGGATCAGCGCAGCTCAATAAAGTTCATCTAATGAAGAGGTCAAACGAAGTGAGTCCATGAATATGTTCCTCAGCTCAGGTGCAGGTTCATAAAAGAGCGCAGTAGAAGATGAGGCAGTGTTTCTCATGCAGAGGCCTGAGAGCAAATCCCAACTGTTGGGGGATTCTACCTTTCAGGCACAGAACAACCCTTTAAACTAATGATTGATCTTGATTTATTTACAATCATTAATCGAAATTAACATTAAAGCTACATTCGTGAATGAGAGGAGAGCGACATCAGATCCAGGTGCTTAAAATAAATATCCACAATCTAAAAGACATAATCTGACCACATACAGAGCAGTAGTTCCATAGTGACACAATTTCTGCTTTTTGGTTCTATACTCCAACACATTAAATGTGAACAACACACACGGCTGCATGGGTGAAATTACCAGAGACAAAAAAAGACCTTTTTTTGAATAATGAATAGTTGTGGCCTGTTTTCAATCTTCTTCCTTGATTGACAAGCTTTTAGTGATTAAGATAATCCATTGACAGTTGAACACAAAGCTTCCTTCTTAACCCTAGTCCTGCTGGTCGCCAATATATAGAGGACCCACACTCCTTTCCCTGTGTGCAGTCATTGATATATCTTTCCCAGTAGCTATTTCCCTGTATGCCGGTCCTTGATAAGCATTAACATAGAGGTAGGACTATGGTTAATGAAAGGTTTTGACGATTAAATGGTATATTCCACTCGGAAAAATGTTTTATTCACTTTGCAAAAGAAGATAAACTTCTCGGAAAACATCTGCTTCTAGCACATCCTGCAATGCAGGCTATCTACCTTTTGCTTCATGATTGTTCGATTAAAACGAAGAAAACTATTAGCAACAAGTATCCACAAATGAATAACTTACAGACAGCACTACCTTATCCCCAATCAAAGCAGGTGTGTCTTACCTGTGGGCGGGTCCATGCGAAAGCTGTTTTCCTCGGCCCAGCCCAGGGGGCGGAGCCGGGGGTCCAGGTAAAACAGCCAGGTGTCATGGGTGTCGCCTTCCATTCCCACGTGACGCAGACGCAGTCGCCCCCCCACATTTTGGATCACCCATACGGGCCAGTAGAGGAGGGATCGTGACGATCCTGAAGCTCCATCACTGAGCCCTCCGTGATCAGATCCACCGTGTTCTTCCCCTTCAGTGGCTGCAGAATGCATTTCAGTTAGCGCGTTCCTGCCGCAGCAACCAATCAGAGACATCGGCAAACGTAAACAAACAGGAAGCAGTCTTTACCTTTTAAAGGAGGGTAAACAATGCAAAGCACGTTTAGGTGCATATGTCATGTTGAGTGTCTGGTTGAGTATGTCACCGGTGTGAATTTTTTTGTCAATTGTATATGAAAAGGGAAAATGGATTTCAGTTAATGCATTCCTGCAGCAGCAACCAATCAGAGACATCGGCAAACGCGAACAAACAGGAGGCAGTCTTTACCTTTTCACGAAGGGCAAACAATGTGAAGCACGTTTAAGGTGCATTTGTTGTGTCGTGTGTCTGGTTGGGTACATCGACTGTGTGTATATTTTTTACTCAATTGTATATGGAGAAGTCCAAGCAAAAAGACTGCAGTGTGGTTTGTGCAATAAATTACAATGTCTGCAAAAATGCAAAAAAAAAGTTATTTTCTGTCAGATTGGATTTTTACAAATGAGATCTAGGGTGTTCAAAATTTAAGAGGAAAGAAAACCAAACAAACTTTTAGAAGGAACTAGAAGTATTAATCAACATATGTAAGTAAATGAAAAACTATCGCTCTTTGAATTGTGTAGTTAAATTTAATCATCACTGTCAGTTAGCTATCCCCTCTGTCACATTAGGAGGTTGATGTGAGAAAACCTGTCCAAGAGAAGAGACACTTTTCTTGATGCCGACAGATTTGGTAACAACTGACAAGAAGCAACTGCCATTTCAGTTAAGCTGTGAAGTATTTTTCTGCAACATCCCATTGATCATGACACTGTAGAATTGTCCTACGCATTCTATTTGCAATTCTGAAGTTCTGAGTGACAGCCTGAATCAAAACCTGGAGCAAAATCAAGTTTTCCAACTCAGTTCTGCAAACCTTTTCAAAATATCAAATCCTGATGGCTTCAAGAGTCTGTAATCTGGTGGAATGAACCGCAATTATTTTTTTGATTGATCACGACTTAATATCCCATGAGATTTCCCGTTAATGTTTCAATGCGCTGCTGAGTTTTCTGTTTTTCCTCTTCATTGAACCTGTTCAGTATATTGAATCATAATGAACTTACAAACCTTTTCCATCTTTCTAATACTAGAGTAATGTAGTCGCGAGCCGCCGTCGAGCATTGGCCGAGACAAACTCACACAGTTTATTAAAATCAACTGCAAAATATGCTGAAACATTCACAATGCTCCATGCCACTGAGCTGTAACTCTAAGTAGTCTGTATACACGCTGCTGGACACACTGAAGATAAGCGCAATAGGGTGCTAACACAAAATGCATCCCTCTTCGGTGGTTTTAGGGTGGCTTGGCACCTTTTTTCCATCCAAAACCCTCGCTGTGAAATCAGCAAATGACCGAGCACTAAATCGCCTTTCCTCTCAGTCTTTAAATTAGGTGATAATTATTGGTGTATTGCAATTTTGAAGTGAAATTGAGGAGAACTTGAAGAGAATGCTAATTACAGAAACAATACTGTTGGCAATAGAGCCTGTCCATCTATTGCCTGGTGATCAAACAAAATTGATATTTGGACCAAAGGTCAAAACATTTGTCCAGCCACTATTGTTCTTTATTTGGACATTTAAATAATTCATTGCAACATTTTTCAAGTAGTCTAATGTGCCAGTGATTAACTGGATATGACAGTTATTTCTTCTATTTTACAGATGATTAAACAGTGGAACTCATTCAAATGTCTTGCTCTGTGTTTTATGTTTTAATCCACATTATTTTGTATTTGTCACATTTTTAAATAACAATGAGCAAATTTCCACACTCAAAGCTTTTAAACCAAAATAACTCTACAACTGAACAAAATGGTTCTAAAGAGCAATAAATGCCTCATTAAGAAAAGTGAACCTTTTAAAAAAATCAGTAATGAAAAAGAACTGCTTGCGTCCCAGTCCATTTTAATCCCTCAAATTGCATGCGTTGTGCATTTGTTTTCATTTCTGACTCACCATCTGCCAAACAGCAAATACAGTTGGCATTTAAAATGAATGGAAGGAAACATTCTGATTGGTTTATAGCACGTTATGCCCAGAACACACCTATTAATTATGCCATTAAGCCCAGCCCCTTCATACCTATATATTTGAGATGGAACAACTAAAACTGTCTGACCACACCCTTGATGGATTCTTAGCAAAGCGTCATAAACTGTCCCCTTAGATTATGAAGATAGGGCCTAACGTCCAATATGATGATTCTTACTCCACCGTTAGCTGTCCTAACAAAGTAAAGAACTTAATAACTTAAGAATGGGCACAATGCAACCAGTTCAGGAGAATTTTGATCAAAAATTTCTCTCTCCGATGCCTTTTGAAATCAGAAATGAAAGTATATTGCCAGTATGCTTGAGGTGCTATTATATTGCAGCCACTACATTATCTAAAGTTACATCATACATGTAAAAGCAGTATTACATGTACATTTGTGCAATGTTAGTCCAATTCATTCTGGTTTGCACAACACTCACAAGAATGTTTTTATGTGTTGATGTGTATTAATGTTGTTTGTGTGAGTCTCCATAATTGACATCAATATCAGCTTTATTGTTCTGCATGAAGAAACATCTCATTATGAGATGTATAAACACTCACAACAGTCACACCTTTGGGAGGATTTCAAAATGATAGCTGAATTTGGACGAGCCTGCATGGACATTTGTAGCATTCCAGCCAAAACTCTGGGAGGTAGCCAACATGGTGGCATGCTCAGTGTTTTTTCAGTCTATTTTAAGACTGCCACATTATTAAATTAAGTCCTACATATTTGATGGAGAGTAAAGCCAGCTGAATTGTAAGTGCATTTGCAGTTTGTGGTCTAAAAATAATAGCTGTTATTCTATAGTCCTTTGGGAAAATAAACAGTACTTCCCACAATACTTGCTAGACTCAACTAACTGGTGTCTTCAGTGACCAAACATTTAATGAGTGTGATTAAGATACGGAGATGTTACACAGAGGCAAACAGATGACTGCGCCAACTTGTTTTTTTTTCTTGGATTCTGTTGCAGTCCTCACATTCGTATATTTTCATTAAACCACAAAATCTACAAGTCAATAATCAAACAATGTGCTGTTGTAGTGTTTTCATTGCAGTAGAGGGTCAATTTTCAAATCACTCCTTTTGATTTTATTGGCATTTTCCATAATGCGCCAACTTTTTTTGGAACTGGGGTAGCAAATGAAAACATCGACCACTTGCCACCATCAACATCAATATTATGCTGATTAAGAGAAAATATGCCGTATATAATTCAACATAAATTTAAAATTCTAAATACTGCTCTGAAGTATTGGACAGGAAATCAAAGTATTTGAAAAGTGGTTCCAGAACTTTTAATTCTTTGCCAGTGAAGTGAAATATATGTGAAGCGAAACAATAACAAGAATAGAGATCAGATGGCCTTAGTCAGTTTTTAAGACTGGGTTGTCCTCTGCGGCAGTCACTCGATGGTTAACATGGGTTTTCATATTACAGCAAGTAAGAGTCAGTGATTGGTTAGGATCACTCAACAAGCATTTTCAGCACCAATCACAACTTACCAATTGGAAAGAAAGCAAGCATTCTGCAAATTTCCAACCATAAACAATCAAAATTTTCACTTTCATCAGCTGCTGAGATAATTTACAATATCTTTGAAGTACCACAGCCATTCAACATATGCAGCCAGCTATGAATGTGATATAGTACAGACAGTACGGACTCAGACTGACACAATTGCGGCTTCTGGGCTCAGGCCACGAATTTTAAATGAATAAAAGCGGTTAAATCAGAAACAGCTTTAACAAGCATTTACGACCACATCTTCTGAGGCACGCAGGGACTTCAACAAATGCTCAATGTCACTGACTAATCACTTACAGACTACACTGTATTTCAAACCTCACCCGCACCTCTGTTTGTTTGCCTTTACTCAGCCACACCACATGATTAATCACTCATATCACCCTTTGACCTGCTCTCTTACACTGCAAAAACAGAGTTACGCGGCAAAAATGCTTTTTTTGTTCAACTTAAAGGCAACTGTCTATTCTGTACTCAGATCTAAAGTGAAATGAGCTTGAGAAAAAAAATATAAATATATTTGCACAGAGTACTTGGCTTTCTGAAGTTCTGTCAAAATATTTAGGCAGCATAGACACAAAAATTAAGGTGAAAAAAACATTTTTACAGCGTATGGCTGCACAAAGGTCACACTCACCCCCTCCAGCAGGGTAGTAGGGGCGGTGCGAGACCCCGTTAGCTCCTGGATCAGAAACTCGGTCCAGTCGCTGTACTTCTCCTTGATAGCTTTAAATTGAAGACGACAGGAAAACAAAAATCAAATGGTAAATAATTCACAAAGGCTCCTGAAAAATTCTGTAATGCAACAGTGCTCACTGCCAGAGTACGACTGCTGTACAGTGACCAGATTTTATTACTGATACATAAAAAGTGCTGTACAGCAATAGCTCTTACTATTGCTACACAGCACTCGGGGGTAATAGCCTAATGGTAAAGCAACAGCAGATTTAACATAGCTTCAGTATAATACTGTCCACAGCACCAAAGGAGTCTGCTTCAGATGTACGAAAATGATGCTCAGTAAAGCAGAGCTTGCTGGGTGAAGAGTCAAAGATTAAATATGGGGTCAGTCTCACAGAAGCTCTATAGAAATCTTTTACTGATTAACCCTTAGAGCGCTAAATGCAGCTATTGTTGCTCTATGATCTAAGGTGTCAAAATAACCTATCATGTAAATACCTGTAAACCTATCATGTGGCGACTTGTTTAAAAGAGCTCCCACAGGGGAGTTCCTTTAAACAAGTCGCCACATGATAGATTTTTAACAGCACAAGATAATTCAAGTTATATGTTTTAAAAATTTATTTCAACGCTCTAAGGGTTAAAACCTCTGACATCCCTCAACAGCTCACCACCCCCACCCAAAAAAAAAAAAAAAAAAAAACTTCTTATTTTTAGGTCTTCTCATGCCTAACAGTCAGTATTAAAATACACAGGCACACACACACGCACACATGCACATGCACGAGTGTAAAGAGTGCTACACACACAAAAACACACATATGAGCAATGCCCCTTCCCCCTCACACACCCACACAAAAACACCTAAATAAAGGCACAATGGAGAAAGATCAGTAAGTGCTGAATAGATTCCTTCTTGAGCCTCTAAGCCGCCAATTGTTACAAAATTGAATAACTGGATGACATTATTCAACTAACGACAGCCAAAAATAACATGTTCTCCATCTTGCACACAGTCCCACAGTGATTCATAGTTCATTTCATTTGTCATGCTGCCTCTTCGTGCAGTTTCATTTCATTCTATCAATACGCTAAAACAAGTCTGAAACCACAGCAAAGAGCCTGTGCTACCTGCAGCCTGATTAGCTGAAACCAAACCTATGATCTTAGATCTTCAAAAAGGAAACAGTAAGATTTATATTGAAATGCTTTGCAAGACCTTCTCCACATTCAGCTGACCAGAAATGGGGAATGCTCCACCAGTGGCATCCCAATGACACAGAGCTCTAAAAATAAGCTTATTTATTAGAGACAGAAATGACACGCTGTTAAAAAAAATCCCCAGGAGATGGATATCATTTCAGAGTTTTCCAGGGAATTCCAGGGTATAAATCCCAACCAATGAGGGAAATAAATCTCAGTAGAAATTCTTCTTCGATCTATCACTCATCCTCGCAAATGTGACATAATGAAAAATGTCAGCCGTTTTTAAAAATCGGACCAATATTGTCCAGTGGAGTAAGCTTAAAAATAAACCACGGGCACCCAACCTACAATTTTCAAAGACCGGAAAGAAGGAAAGGATGTTTTCCAGTTCAGTCCACCTGGACAGTGGTCTCTACTGTATTGAGAAGCCCAGAGAAAGACTGAATATAACATCTCCCATCTCCCATTTAAACCGTAAGACCCCCCCCCCATCTCTAATATGAAGTTCGAAATTCTAGCTGATTTCTACATCAGAAACAGACCTCATCTGCATAGTTCACACCTACTAGCATGACTGCCAGCCCTGCTCCTTCCCACAGCCTTGCTTGAACTCCCAGACAACCTCTTTCTCATATAACAAACAATACTTTATTGGGATTTGTCAGCAAGAACATTCTGGCCGAGGTTCATTACTGTCTACTTTTGTGAGCCTGCAATTTTTCATTGCACTGCTTTTTGAGCGAGGGCCGATACAAAGCCAGATTTGTCAAATAGTTGTTAGGAAAGGTAACCTTCATTCCAAGTTTTTTTTTGTGTAGAAACTGTAAACCTGGAATTTGTAGCTAACAATTTCTATTTTTTGTCAATATTTAAAGTGAATGGTAAAAAGACTTGTATGGTGACTGCATATTGAACTAGGTTGGGTATGTGACCTTAGCGCCATCCTCTCAGTTGCTTTACCAAACATTTGCATTAAACTCTCATAGAATAGTTTACCATGCTTCATGTAAATTTAGAGACTGTTCACCATTTAGCCCAGATGTATAAGCAAACTGGCTATTCTCCCCCAAAATGAAAATTAAGCAGGCATTCACAATGGTGTTTTGTAGAAGGCAGAGGTGGTAACAAATAGACTATTAGGCTATAGAACTAAGGGTTTCAATTATTTTTTGTTACTTAAAACTACCTTGCTAACTAAGGCGACATGTTACTGAATCTTGCTTTAGTGATAACACTAACAGCCGTTAGGCTCCTTGCCAAGGTTACATTATGTGATATACAGAATGGTAAAATGAATTGTACCGGTTCCAATCAAATTAAATTGGTTTGGTTGATTTTTAAAAATCAAATGAATTAACATTCAATTCTCACAGTTTTCTGACCACTTGTGTGCATTTCATCTGGAAGAAAGATAAATATCTTCTGTTCAGTCCTTTAGAAAGTGACTTGACGATTCAACTGTTCCCAGACGGGGTTGTTCAAAAAATGTATAAACGTCTCATGTGGACATCCAAATAACCTGCCAAAAACACAGCGCAATCTTTAAATAAAATGTAACATGAATCACATTTTATAACTGAAAACGTGAAGTCAACTAAACTGCTATTTTGCCATATTTGATTTGATTCGGTTAAGAGGGATTCACATTAAATTCAGTTGAGAGGGAATCAGATTGAATTCAGTTAGGAAGGATTCACATTAAATTCCGTCAAGAGGGATTCACATTAAATTCAGGTAAAAGGGGATTCACACTTGGTGGCCACAGATTTATGAGCTCACAGCAAAGTTCTGTTCTGCCTCAGACATCTTAAAGGAGATGACCTCAAAAGAGTGGGCTGGTGGCTCTGGCTTCACAATAGCTCATGTTTTTCCCTTTAAGAGCAGCACTTGACTCATGGACAGCCTCCCTCTCCTTCCCTCACTCTCCACATTAATGTCTTTCCTAATGTCCCCCCCCCCCAAACATTCCGCCTTGATTGGAAGAACTATTTTTACATTTCTCATTTAAATTAGTCATAAAGCTGTTCAGGGAAATGGCTCTATGCTAGCTTTGATATTTGATATTTTGCTATGACTTAACGCTTTCCCTCCCTCTTACGGGTTCATAAGGAAAGAAAGGAAAGCGCTCCCGATATTTCCAGCAATATTTCTTCTCCGGCAGGTGGTGCACTTGGGGAACAGCAAAACCCATACTGAACCAAATCATTAACCACTTAAAACTGAATCTTTCACTTAAGTGCTCCCGTAAGTAAGTTTAACATCAGAAAAGCTTTTTTTTTTTTTTTTTTTTTTCATATTGTAGGACAATGTCGCATACATATTCTGTGTCTGCTGGCTACAGTGCTTCATCAAAGCCACATCACACAAGTATTCAAACCCAGAATGGCATGTTTTTATGACCACAGTATAACATCAAATGGAAAATATCTGGATCTTGAGCATCATTTTAAACACATTTCCCTGTAATTCAGGAGGACATATTTAGGATCGTTGGTAACCTTGAGATCTCCACTAGAATTTAAAATACCAGTAGGTCTGATGCTCCTCAGGTTTGAATACAGCAGCTGCATTTGACATGCACATACACTGTTATAAACTCACACCTTTTTTGCCAGTAATTTTAACTGGCACCTTTTTTGCCAGTTATTTCAACTGTAATTTTACAATCAGTTTATAACAGAGGTTCTGTGTATGTTAACTGTACACAGCAAAAATCCCAGTGTTAATTCAACTCCAATAGAGTTCATTTGAGTCCAAGATGGATGGGTTGGTCTCATATAAACTCTAATGGAGTTGAATTGACACTGGGATTTTTGCTGTGTAAACCACAGTAACATGCACGCAGGACTCTACTCTCATTTAAAATAACAAGGAGACAATGTGTTAATTTAACTGTTAAATTCAGTCACTTTAAAACAGTGTATATGGGTCCGAAGGTGTAATTTCAGCGCTATTGCTTTATAAACAACCACAAAATAATGCTGAGGCCAACCATTCACACATTATACCAGCGCCCACACATTTATTGTTTTTGAGGATGGTGTATTAGATTCAACAAATTTGGAAAGCTGTCCATTTTTTTTTTGTTCCTAGTCTCCACCAGAGAGCACATGACTGTAAAACTAACAGGCCACAACAGGCAGACATGGCTGCCTCTGCATTAGACCTCCTCTGAAGAGTTGGCTAGTGTCGGCTTAAAAAATTTATCTTTCATCTCTCAACTTTTCCCTAAAGTGTTACAAGCTTGTGCCCTCGCTTCCATACTCATTATCGCAGCTGTAGAGAGGTACAAACGTTACCACGGCCGACGTGGGCCCAAGAGACCGCGGGAGAGCTTATGCACAAGGGGCACTTGTTGTCGTGGTTCAATCTCAACCGAATAGAGAGCTGCAAAACCACCTTTATCGCTACCTGCTCTCTAACCCAGCACTGCGGCGATTCGCAATGTGCCGCACAGATGGGTCCTCGATTCGATTTGACAACAAAGCCCTGCCAAGAGCAGTGAACCCAAATCAGGGAGGGATCAGAAACTCTCGCCATCGACGTCGCAAACACTTGCCACCCACCACCTCCCCCCCAACTCTCCTTCCTTATATAAGCATCTCGCCCCACTCATTGTGATGTTATGTCCTCACTGTCCCATCCTCTGGGTCAGAGGGACGGACAGTGTTAAATAAACATTTTTGCATGGTGTCTAACAATGCTTCCAACATCTAGCATGAAGAGGTGTAGCTAACGGACAACAAACCCCCGAACTGAACCAAATCAAAGAACAAACCCCATTCACTAAAGCTAAAATATTGTTATTAAGGGTCCCCTGTTATGTCACCAGGTACACTGCCATTTGTTATTACAAGCCATTTCAAAATCATTCCCCTCTTGACATTACATGGGGATGTAACCAACCAGAGGCAAGAAGAGCTGACCAACTTCAGCCAAGCAGTCAATCAGATTTCATCATTCCGGGTGGTCACTCCCCCTTGTGATGTCAGGACATTTCAGGGGAGATTTAGAACTGGCCCATAATGGCTAATTAGCTGTGCACCTGGTGACATAATAGTGGACCATTAAAATGCATACTGCAAGTCAGAAAAATTGTCATCCCGAACTCAATTCTCCTACTGCCAGTCTCTCCCCGTTTTCAAATCAACTCCAGTCTCCTCTCAGTGAGGCCACGCACACAGCTGTTACATCCTGAATGCAAATGACCCACCTCACGCGCCCCTGCACCCCCCTGCTGACTCCGGACCTCACCACACTCTTATCGAGCTTATTTACAAAACACAAACAAAAAAATAATAAAAGCCATAAATGCATAATTATTCACAGTGCCAGAAGATTGTCTCGTTTGAGAATTCTCCTCTGTGGAGAAGGTAATAAAAACTAATAATAATAATAATTATGCAAAACACATTTGCATATCTGACAAAAAACCTTCTACGTAAAGGTGAAGACTGATTTCAAGCCTTTTTTTTTCAATCATTAGAGAGATTATTTAAAAAACCGCTGAAGGACCAATGGAAGAGCATAAAGCTCAGATACACACAGGTAATTTTAATCATTGATGAACACATTGTATAAAAGAGAAAATGCAAATGATGCCAAAACCTTGATGCTGTACTTCTAAAAACTACGAGATAAATCTTCCCAAAGACCTAAAATATGCTGATAAACAGTGAAAAAACAGCCTGCATACAAATGGATAAAAATAGCACTGACAATTTTAAGATGTGTGGCACTTGATAAATATCAAAGTAAAGATGGCTCATATCTGTTACTGTAAAGGAAGAAGCATTACGCGGTACTTATCTCCTGGATGGTAAATGACTGAACCGGCTACAAGCGTTTGATTCAGTCATGTGACATTTTTACACGATAAAAATAGGATTTTGCCCTAAGCTTATTTTAAAGTTTGCTTCAGGGGGGAGAATTTCTTAAAGGCGGTTTTATTCTGATCGTACAGCCATCATTTATATCATCATTACTTATTAATTAAATATGCGACAATACACCCCCGGGGGGGAAATCTCATTTCATCATAATGAACCACATGATGATTTCCAGTGGCATCACTCTACTGTGGAGCTTGCCTTCAGTGACTTCCTTCCTCTAAATTGAAGAGGAGTCATCACTTCAGAAACACAATGATGAGTTCATGATTACAGGCATTATCATAAGCAAGGTTCTTCGTTTAGCATGACCGACTTAAACAGGCTACAGACAGACGTGCACACACAATGCAGAACAGAGCACATCTCAAGAAACATGCAATACAAACCCCTTTCCAGAGGGGAAAAAAAAAACAAAGTAGTTGTAAATCAGACAAGTGAGATAGTACAGTAACTGCCAGAGTGTATCTGAGCTAGCAGGGAAAAATTGGATAACAAAGGAGGCTTGCCATGTTCTTAGAATTTCTTTTGAATTCTCGTTGCTGTCAGTTTCCATATCTTTCTCGCGGATAATTCATTATTTATTTTGAAGTAAAGATTCAGGCACTGTGGAAGATAAGAAAACGCATCATAAGTCACTTCAGATAAGCTGAGCAGAGTCCCTGGCCCATCGTGTTTTCACACCTTCGTGACAAAGAGGTTAATAATTTACATTTGAATGTTTGAAGTGAACGGTTCAGAATACTGCCCAGCACTTGGAATCTCTCTCCACTGTCAGTTTGTGTGTTGTCCTATTGTGACTTCAGGAGTGGCATTTTATTCAACAATTTACAGCAAGTTCACACAAGAGCTAAGTGTAGCACATTTTTCATTTCGACTCTCAATAATGAGACACAGCTCTTTGAAGATCTACTTTCAGCAGTATTTTTATTCTTCAAAGTACAA
Organism: Gymnothorax javanicus; assembly: GCA_029692085.1. Lineage (NCBI taxonomy): Eukaryota > Metazoa > Chordata > Actinopteri > Anguilliformes > Muraenidae > Gymnothorax > Gymnothorax javanicus. The sequence continues at coordinate 18,006,817 of CM056201.1, forward strand.
TAGTCCAATTTAATTGGATTTTTTCAATGCTGAAGAATGTGGAGGACTATGATACAAAGTTGACTTTTTTTAATACAAGCAAGATATTTTGCGGGCTGAACCTGGATATTCCTAATTTTTTGAGGATATCAGCCTAAAATATTCTTAAAATTTTTTTTCAGTTAAGAAATCTGTTTTAAATTATGGTTTTCAGGAATAATGGTTTGAGACATTGCAATTTTTTGGCATAATTAGCATTTTAAACAACAGATAAAACCCTTTGACGAACATTGAAGTTTAGAGACGAGTCTTTCCATTCTATTATCTGGATAAAAGTTCCTTACTTCAGTACTTATTCTCAGCCTCATGATATTCTAAACATATTTCAATTTTTCTCAGCCTCAGGATGTTTTAATTTTGGGACATTTTCAGCCTCATTGCTCCTATAAAAACAGGTTCTTACAAAAAAGAGTGAACATAATTATTGGACAACGGAAATTGTCCAATTCCAGCCACATCAGTTAATGTGCTTAACTGACGGTATTGTCAGATGCAAGGATTTCCCCTCTGAAGCATTATTTAAGCACACAGGCCTAAAAATCACAGTCCGATACTCACTGAATGACACATAAGTAAAAATGAAGAAAAATGCATTTGTTATTTCCACTCTTCTCCATGGCCTCCCCATCTTGTCTCCATCTGCATTCTGCTCCAGGGAGACGCCATTTCCTTATTCCAGCAGCTGATTTGGTTATTTTATGCCATGCGAGGCAGCAAAGCTGGACAGTGTAATGCAATGCGGTATTGGTAAGTTGACAGTGCTCAGAAGCATGAATGCATTGAATTTGTATCCAGAAGGTTCTAGGCTGATAAACCTTTGACCAAAGTACTGCGGTACCTGAAATTACTTCATAAATATCCAGAGGAAGGAAGATCGTCACTGTCTTTTCGAGCAGATATCAATAAACGTGGATCAACATAAAATTATAATTCATTTTTTCCAGGGTCCAGACCACTGAATACGCCAGCTAGACAAACGTAGTGTAGCGAGTGGACAATTTTGTCTGATATGAGGCAATAATCATTTAGTATTAGGTCAAATAAATTGAAAATTACTGAACAGGTAGCAAAGTGTGTACAAAAATCTATTGTCCTCAGCACCAGACAAATATTTTCGAACAAATAAGGGAAGCTTTCTCTCTCAAATGCGTTCCTGATGCATTTTTTGCAAGAAACAGAATCCTGCAGCCTAGAGAGCATGTAGGGAATCGGGAGATTTAAAAAAAAAAAAAAACTGAATAATCCAATATGTATTACACAGTGATTCCCCTGCTCTGGAAAATTTTAAAGTCAGTTTTTGCAGCACTGATGAAATGCAGATACATGACTCGGTAATTATGATCGCTCCATTAAATGCGATCTACAGCCTGTGTGGCCAGGTTCCAGTAGACCTATGTGTCGTGGAAGCCACTGCTTACTCTGTACCCAGGGGTACGCCTGGCACAGGGCCACACGGGTCGACTAACGAGGTCCCTGGGTAACGACTGTAACTGCGGTCGTGCTAATTGGATCACACTCCTCCTTAATTTGAGCTGGGATACAGACTCAGGTGGGAAAAAAAGTATCTGCCGAAAGCCAAACAGTTATCTCAACGCTCCTGTCATGGCCAACACTGCAGCACTGACTGCTTTGAAGAGGTGAACACACTGTTAATAAAGGACTTATAAAACTATCACGACTGCACTGGAGGTTTTGCAACAGAAGGAGTGGGAACTCACCGATGGCCATTCCAATACATAGAATTTAACTTCAACTTCAACTTTTATTTAAGTTAACTTTGGCTGTTCTTTCCCCCCCAAATGAATAAAAACAAATTATTACCCTTAGGGCGCCGAAACCAATTTTCAAACGCTTAAAAAATTTAAATATCTTGAGCTTTTGAAAACCTATCATGTGGCGACTTGTTGAAAAGAGCTCCCTCAGGGAGCTCTTTTCAACAAGTCGCCACATGATAGGTTTTTTTTATTTCATTGTATCAGCGAGCGGCAAATGCTGCCTTTGGCGCTTTAAGGGTTAATGGAGTCCTGAGACAAGCTTGAAACAGCACAAATGAGTGATCTATCAAGAGCGCCACTCGGTTGGTAACTAAACACTGGCATTTAAGAGGGCAGGTCAGCATTCGCTCTTAAGTGCGTAATTTTGCAAGGATTTCATCTCTTACAGTGATGCGGAGCTGAACAGGTTCACCGCCGAGGTTTACTGGCCATTCCTGCAAACCTCTAAACCTTAGCACACATAAGTTAGGCCGACGACTTCACTGCGCTACAGACTGTCAAGCATGTTCCCGCAGGAGCTTTTGTAGCTAACTGAAAAGAGAAAGTTCCAGTAAGTGCCTCCTAATCTCTTTCTGCAAACTAGACACTTTGGGGATTTTATTTTATCTGGAACAAGGATAATTAAGCACATTGAAATAATGTAAAATTAATACTCCTTATTCATACAAGCTTTATATTTTAACAATGAGTCGGTGGAGAACCAGCTCTATTCGAAGCTTAAAGCCAGGCCTCATCGCTATGACTTCAGGCATTTGCTTTTGGCTTGTCTGGAATACAGAGGCATGTTCTTATACCACTTAGTTTTTCTTAGTCAGACCTTCAAATTCTATTCAGTCATTCAGGCTGCGCAAGGCAAAGCCAATTATGCAGACTAATTTGAAAAGGCGAATGAATGACTGGACACGCTGAATAAATGATGTTGTTATCGTTATGAAATTCAACTTCTGAGCCATCTGTATGTGGGTGACAGCCTTTTAAAATCACGCATTTTAAAATGAATTAAGGCGTATCCTTACTGTTATGAACATGAACAGACTGTACAAAATTTCTCAGAGTGACTTCATTGTGGTTATGAGCCCACACTCCATTTGCTGTAAAAAAAAAATAATAATTGATACCGTAGAGGCCCTGAGTTAAGTGAAACCTTAAATGTCATGATTAAACATGAAAAAAAAAATTAAATAAATAAAAAATGTAGCATGCTAATACGCAAGACTTTTTGGGATGAGCTAGCCAGTTTGAAATAGGCTAAGGCAGGCCTAGACCACAGAATGAGAGGCTCATGAGTTGTAAATAAGCAGTGAGTTGTTACACAACTTGCCATCATCCCTGCAGAGTAGAATTCTTAGCTGATGTGTTCACACTGGGTACACGCAAATGTGTTAACTACAGTACACGACCAGAGCACAGAACTGAAATCTCTCACTTACTGCTTGAGCGAAGAAAACGTATACCACACTAAACTTACACAAAGCTGATTAACACATTAGCATTTTGCAGAACTCACAGCACAATTAGCTCTCACGCTAATTGCAAACACTCTGCACAAAACAAAATATGTTTTACCCTATTTTAAGTGCCTCGTCTCGAACACATCACGTCACACTCTTGCTAGCATGCGCACAAAACGCACACACAGAGCACTGTTATGAAGTTAAGTGTAGCAAATAATTTTCTAAGTACCACAGCATCACCACACCCCACTGATCTGTCGAGCTGTCCCAGTGTGTGGGCTCAGGCAAGCGTGTCGATTTGTCTTTTCCTGACTTCATTTATTTACGTAGCAAATCCTCCTATGCTAATTTAAGCAATTACTGCGGTGGAACTCGCCCTCTTTAAGCTGATTACTCAACAGCTTCACATTAATTTGGTACTTAGCAAACTTCCACACACGCCTCCAGTGTCCATAAAGTTTTTCACTCAACATTTTCACACCCCATTCATTTCATTCGTCCTGATAAACATACTGACTCTTCAGCGAGTAGAGTAACAGGTTTCTTGTTACTGAACGCCAATCAGTTATGGTTATGACGTCAACAACAAAGAACGAACTTATTTCATGATTTATTTGCTCATTTCAGTGTGCTACTCTATTTAAATGACAGGGTCTTCTAGACAGGTGAAACATGCCTGCCTCACTGTCCAACTTCTGCCACCACAGCAGAGGGTTCACTTAATAGACTTGTACAGAGCCTTTCGATGCTCAGAGTGAAACATACACTCCTGGATGAAAAAAAAGGGCCAAGCCCAAATTGGTAAAATATGAAGCTTTTAATGGTCTTTACAAAAAACCACTGGCCAGGAAATCAGCAAGAATTAAACAAATACATCACGTAATTTGGTGAGGGATAGCTTTGCCTTTGATTTTGTTAAATGTTTGAGCCTTGTGCTTTAACCTGCAGACAGCTTTTTACAGGAAGAAGAGTCAAAGCTGGTCCACTCAGCATTAATGGCTTGAAACAGCTGATGAGCAACTAAAAAACATTTCCCACTTAGTTTGTGTTTGATAAGAGACCAAATATTCTCCAAAGGGTTCAAATCTGGACTCAAATCTGAAACCTCTTCCTCCATGCTTAACTGTGGTGGAGATGCCCATTTGGCCCATATCTGACCAGAAAAGAACATATAGGGACAGTTCATACTTTATAGCGGAGAGAAAAGTGAATGGCTCTCCAAAAATGAGTGGCAAAGGGCTCTAAAATATAGTACATCACTGGTTTCTGTAACAAAAATAAAAACAGATCCTAAACGATAACGGTGGGGTAGGGCTGTCCAATCAGCTGCTGAAGATCTGGGGCCTTATTTATTATTAAAAAAAATTGCATAGATTTCAGACTGAAATATTACGTGCGTACAAAAAGAAGTGTGGCTGGTGGTAAAAAATATTGTATTTTATACAACTATTGGTGAGCCAAACTGTATGCATTTCTTTCCTTATTTAATCAAAATTAACATGACATTTTGCATATGTGCACAATCCTTTTTATTCGGCATGTATTTTAATTTCAAGTTTATTTTTTATAAATCCAACATCCACAATGAAAGTGGTTACGCATTTTTTCTGCGCCTACAGATCATTTTTTAATGAGTGTTCAAAGCTTTATGAGGCCTGTATATTTTCATTCCAACCCAAACAAAGCACACCCCATTCAATCATTCAACAGCTACAGATCCTGTTGTGCTGCTAGTTAGCAGACTCAGGGATGCCAAATTAGGGTGGAAATGAAAACCAACAAGATGCTAGAGAGGCAGAAACAGGATTGGCCAGTCCTGGGTTAGGGTATAAAATGTTAAGACATAACGACAGACAAATAATTATCATTCCATGGAAATCATTCAATAGAAATCAATTATCATTCCATGGACAGGGCTTGCCCAAATATGGGTGGCATGGTGGCACAGTGGTTAGCACTGCTGCCTCTCAAAAAGCCGGTTCCGGGTTCGAGCCCTGGCTGGCCAGGGCCTCCCTGTGTGGAGTTCGCATGTTCTCCCTGTGTTTGCGTGGGTTTCCTCTGGGTACTACGGTTTCCCCCACCTAGAAAAACATGCATTATAGGAACACTCCTACCAGTTCCCCTGACCAAGGTACTGGCTTTAGAACTGGAGTTGGACCCCTGCTCTGCTGGCTGCCCACTCTTCCTAACAATAGGATGGGTCAAACACTGAGGACCAATTACCCCATGGGGTTCAATAACGTATACCTTGTCCAGTAAGCCCCCACCACCCCAAGTATACCCAGGCCAGAGAAGCGTACTTCGGAGCAAGATTAATGGGTTAGTGAGTGATGTTCAGCCAAAAGTCTATTGGTTTTCAATGTCATGAAGGTGGCTCTCTTTTAACCTGCCATGGGAACTTAGGCTATCTCAAGTTACAAGTTTAGGGTTTGTCAAGCCAGCTCACGCAAAGGCAGCTAGACTAATGCTGAACTTGCTTTGTACGCCCCTCAAGACTGTAAATGGGTTAAAATTTTGATGGGATAAAATCCTCTTTTACTGTTTTATCTGCTAATTTAACCTTAATCTGACTCGGAAAGTATAAATGTACCTAATTTCCAGTGATAGAGAAAAATAGGGAGGTGAATGACGTGCAGCGATTTGAAGGCTGGCCAGATAAGCACTGCTCCAGACCTGCACTCCCTAAACTTCTCCATTGCACATTGAAGTTGGCGAGAGCCAGTCAGTTTGCAAACGAAGCAAATGTAATTTTGCACTTCGAGTCAGGAAGTGCAGCGCCTCAAAGCGAGTCTGCAGCTGTTGCCATGCAACCCCCAGGTCCTTTGAACTATTTGGGTTGATTTCAGATTTTGTTTCCGCGCGGTTGGCGCGCGCAGGTCACTTTCGTCGACCGCCCTGTGAGACCACGGCCCGCGTCTCGTTTTTCTTGCGCTAACTGTGCATCTGTTCTTCCGTTTCCCCACGCAGCATCGGGTCGCCGCGGCGATCGGAGCACACGACAGCTGCACGGCTACATGTGTCTCCGGCCAGTGAAATGGGAGAGCCGCACACGGAATTTCGCCGTTCGGGAAAAGATCACATTTGGATTTGGTGCTTAGCAATGAAGGGGTAAAAATCTATCAGTTACCCTAATTATCCCCATTTTAGCCAATAGGCTATGCTGTCTGTCACCACTCAGGAATTACAACTCTTACCATTAGCGTGCAGAATTCAGCAGAGCACAGGTCATGAGGTTATGCCCATCAGAAAAAAAAAACCCACTCGCTAAAACTACAAGCAGTGATTACACACAGTATTCTTAAGTATATGGGAAAACTCTGTACTTCATAAGCTGAAGTCACACAGAGCAGCATGTAAGTGGACAGTGGCACGGCGTAAACCGGGATCAAATTCATACAAGGTCTCACAGGAAATAACTCCATTACTGACCAGTTTTTTGCCATTTTCACCCAAAATAAATCAAATGACCAAAATGAGCCATTTTGTTTTTTGAAGTACTAGGGAAGACCTACACAAAGCCATTTAAATTGTATCTCTATCTTACTTAGTTTTGGAGCTCTGATACAAAATACACCAATTTTGTAACTCCGTTACCACCTGACCTGGCCCAGATGTTAAAATCTCTAGTTTGACCTCATAGTCGCAGTTTCAAAATCCAATGCAGAAGCGTACAGAGCAAAAAAGCAAAATTTGTGTGACTCGGAAAAATATCAACAGACCACACTCGCGTGTACAAAATAATTCTGTGCTAAACAACAGTCCACAACTGTTCAAACACAGTAATTATTCTTCTTTTTTGTGCATGTCTAGAACAGTAACATCCAGACATGTGGAAACCAGTTACCACTAAAGACGTTTACATCACTCTCACCTGCCCTGTAGTAGAGTTACAGTAACATGATGATTCATTACATAATGAGTGACCACAGCCTCCAGTACATTCCCTAGTCCGAAATGCAAACATCAGACCTAACAGTAACCTGTTGTACAACACGCACTGAGTTAACACTTTACAATAAGGGTACAATAATTACCATTAATTAACATTAGTTCATTAACTATCAGTTAATTAGCAGGTAACTAATGCGTTAGATAACCGAATAAGCATTATGCAACCATAATTGACCATTTATTAATTCTCTGTGTTTCCCTTATTGTGAAGTTCAAAAAGTCCCTTAAGTATCCCTTATGCAGCACTTTAAGCCGTTAAACCATAATGTATAAATTAATACCTCAGTTGATGTGAACATCATTTGTAAATGATTACCAGATGTATTAGTTAAATGTTAATTAGCTGTGAGTAAATGCTTATTACTGCATTAAGTAATGTTAATTAATGTATCCTTATTGTTAAGTGTTACCCGCACAGGAAATGACCCGAAAGGAACGTTCAAGAAATCCGCTATTTTTCAGGGACTGTGACCAAAAAGCATTGAATGGCACCTCGGGATACTGCACTCTTAAGCATTCACTGATAGGCCCTGTGAGCTCACATTTCATCTGGTGAGGAAACACATGTGATAAGGCAGCCCAGAACATTACAGGAACTCACTGGAGGAAGTGCTGACATTCGACCTACAATAACACACCCAGAGCAACCTGTATTATCACAGCTTTGCAAACTCGAGCAGCAAAGTTATCGCAGTGCATGCCAACATTACTTTGGCAACCTCCGCCAACTGGAAAAGATCTACAAGAAACAGGTTGTCTTCGTCCACTACGGTTATTTTTTGAGGTACTCAGGTATGGCAGACATTCCACACACCTGCTTTATGCCTTCCAAATCGATGCCAGTAAACATCCTTCCCGGTCAGTGGAACAGGTGCTGCATTTTGCAATTAATGATTTATCTGACTGTTGCACTTCAGTATTTCTTCTGTCTTTGCTCCCGAACCTCGGCACATTAGATTTCATACCTTGCAAGTGCAGAGAACAGTAACAAAATATTTCTCAAAGGTTATTTCGTGCATCGAAGAGCCAGAGATTTGCATTCAATGCGTAGGATTGAGAGGTATTCCCATGGCACGTGTGAGACTTGAGAGCGACGAGATTTGAAACCAATGAATATGACACAGTGGTCAAAGTATAGACTGTCAGCTTTGATATGTATAAATATTCATCCATTTTGCACAAAGCATTCAGGAACTGCGGCCCTCTTCATAGTGACACAGTCCAAATCTCCACAGACTGAAGAGCCAGGTGATTGAGATGAACAACAGACGCTTGTGGCCCCAAAACAAGACAGAAATGAGCTGCTGGGTCATCTGGGGATTTGGCTTTATCGGCCATCCTGTCCTCCCCAGTATACAAGCAGTATTTCAGAATTATACAAAGGATGAGTATCTCAAATCTGCACCCATCAAAAAGCTGAATATGGCAGCTGGGGGAAGTACATGGCTCTACTGTAAGTTGAGGGGCAGTATGACCAGTCTGACTACATTTCCCAGAGTTCCCTCTCTTAGCCCTTTCCCAGCTCTCTCCATGACATAAGCAACAAGGTGTGTCCCATTACCGGACTAATGGTTTCTTCTGTCCTTCGCTACCTCCTCCTTTCCTTTGTGACCCAGAGATTGATTTTGAGGTTGCCATCCAGTTTGCTGTCACAATACTGTAGGAAACTATTCAAACAGTCACAGATTTTCCTTCAGGGAATCTTTGAGAATGGAACCTAAGGAGTTTCCTCTCAGGAAGTATTTTCTGAAGGCCAATTCCAGACCATTACACTGATGTGATTGTCCCACTTCAACTGTTTGGATGACAACATGCCAAAGCAATTGTCATTACCATTCCCTTTCATTCCTTCATTTCCTTGCTTCCCCCCGTTACTTCCTGGTAGGAAAGAAATGGTAGTGAGGGAGGACAGAAGGGGACATCCCTCAGAGTCCTGTCCTCTGGGGATAGGTTCCAGGAAGTGAGCATAATGACAAACACAAGCCAGAGGGGCATTTAAATTTAAGGCTAGCCCGTCTAACACACATGAAGCATCTTTACGGTTTATTTGCCAGAAATGAAACCGCTCAGGCATAGTACAGTGCCTGACTCCCACGGTGTTGTCATCTCCCAGACTCAACCTCTCCATTTTAACCGTTAACCATCCGTGTCCCACAAAGAAGTCTTCTAAAGCTCGGCAGAGCGCTAATACGAGAGAGATCTATGCGCGCTATCCGCAGCTAGAGTGACAAGCAGGCGTATCTATTCCCGCAGGAGCGAGACTCAGCAGCGGCTGACACAAAGGCGACAGCGACAGTGAGACATGCAACGAGGAGAGAATGATGAAGTCAGACAAAACAAAAACAAAAACAAAACAAAACAACAAAAAAAAACCTCTTCTCATTTGAGATGCAGGGATGGGAGCAAACATGCGTTCTGCTGTGATACAGCCAGAGCGAGCAGTCAAAGCGGAGTTAGGCGGCTGACAGAACGGCTTACCTTTTCTTAGGTAAACGTTATCTGAGAAACAAAGAGAGACAGAGGGCACTGAGACATTGCAGGAAGGACGGCCACTCAAATATACTGCTGTACTGTGCTACTACTTTCCCCATCACTGGCCCTTTGTTTACATAACCATGGACACATGACATGATGATGTGATATGCTTAATTATTACTCACATTATCAGGCAGTCTAAGGACTGAGGTTTTGCCCAGACATGATCCTACGTGGTCACAATGGAGTGAAATATATTCCCATCCCACTGTGCACCCACACCTGAAGCCATTGTGTTTTGATCATAAAACATAAATCATTTTTGAATCGTTCACTGCCTTTGCCTTCCTGGCTAATATAAATGGTAATATCAGCGGTCCAAGATTCATGATTCTCCACAGGTTTTGCTAAGGTAATTTCGTCACATAGCTTCCCTGAACCAGGTTTTTGTATGCCTACAATACAAATTAAGATGCAGCAAAAATTTTATATTGAGGATGACACTGAGTTCCATACAAACGCGTGCATTCTGAAGGCAGGAAATAAGTTTACACAGCAGATTCTACTGAGCAACAGTTACAAATGCTCTATTTCATTGAACATGTTGAAAAGCTGGTTCAACTGTACAGGGGTGATATCTATAAATGCTTTATTATACACCAATGCTTCATAAATTACACCAGAAATCTAGGCACATTAACATCGCAATTCTAGCCTATTTCCTAATCCATAACAAGTGCTCTATGGGATTGCATCAAGCAAAATAACTGCTTCAGCACTTAAATCCATCCATTTTTAAAGCCATTGGCTTCATAAGTGTTGGACCACATCCTCACAAAGAAAGAAAGAAAGAAAGACAGAAAGAAAGAAAGGAGAATGAAAGAGATAAGGAAAGATTAAAACAATCAAACATGCAACCCTCTCTCCCTTACACACACACACACACATACAAGCCAGAGCTTAACTAAATGTAAGAAATTATTGAAGGTGTGAATGATAATCTGACAATCATATAATCTCAAAAATAAACTGATGAATGAATAAACTTACCTGTTTCAATAATTTACAGAATTTTCGATCAATAAATTTTGTAGAGACATCTAAAAGCTAGCATTTTATGCCATGGGAAGGGGAGTTTCCACAAAGTGAGTGGTTTTAAAAAGTAAATTTGATTTTTAATTAACCAGGACAAATGAAATAAGCTTTGGAAAAAAAAAAATCTCCAATTGATGTCAACTTCTACTCTAACCAAACAGTTAATATCTCACCTAATATCAAAAATGAACAATAAGTGAAATGACTGATTTCTCAAGAATGGGAAGTATTTCGCAAATGGTATACACTGGATAAGAAGAATCTGCCATTCAACAATTGCCCTTATAGCCCTCACCTTCTGGAGGCATAAGGACCTTGTTGTTCTGGGCACACCAGCCAATCGGGTGCAGGTCTGCAGTCGTGATGTCACACCAGAAGTCTGCCTTCCTGTCTTCGCCGTAGCCACTGAACCGAAGCAGCAGGAGCTGGCCACAGGTAGTGATGATAGTGGCTACCCAATAGGTGTCCGGGTTACTCTTATTGGCCACTTCAAGCTTCATCCCCGGCTGGAAGCTACTCTGTAAGCTGATCTCCACCTGTGGGGAGCCAATGAGAAAAAGAGATTAGATGATGTCATAATTGAGGGTACACTTCCTGGCTTCACCATTCCGAGATCTGATTTCTGATACACTTCACTGGAGGATGGATTGTTGTATATGGATTGCTTTCCTCCTTAATTTAAGTTCAAACTAGCATGCCTTCATTGTTCTCTGCCCGGCACGTCTATGTTATGCAATTGGGAAGGAGTTTTCAAGCGACCATTTAAAAAAATAAGGGCACACTCGCATCTAATTGGCTGTATATTTTCACACTGTTAACCTGATGATTTATTGCAGCCCTACAGTCAACTCCGTTCTCATGCTTGCGATTGCAGTTTTTAGAGCACGAGAATATCCATACTAACACGGTGGCCTTGTCAGTTGCTCCGCAGAAGCGCAGCCACAGAACTAATAAATAATAACACGTGTTAAAAAAAAAACTGATGGGAGAGAACTATTCTCAGAACTGTAGCAGTGAGGGTGCCAAGACATAGTCCTACTTGCTGCGAAAGTGATATCTCTTCAGAATAAAAATGCTATGCAACTAACAGTCAGCTGAAGAGAAAACATAGGGACTTAGTGAGAAGATGGATGGCAGCAACCTTTACTGTAAAGAAGAGCTGCCAAGTGGTGGACAGAGGAGGGAGAAAGGTCGGCGGTTCGTCTTTCCGTGGTTAGCCTCATCTTTACTGCGAGCCATTATTGAGAGGCTTTGTGCCTCAGCAAGACACGAGCCTTCACCACAGCTCAGGTCCACCCCCTGCACATGACTCACCGAGAGGAGCGGTGAGGGGCTGTCCTCCCAACCGAAGCGAGCAGTGTACAGGAACACCAAATGTGTTATGTGGCCAGATGACGGGAGACTCACAAACAAGCACGCATAAACACAAGCATACAGACAAACCCACATACACACGTACATACATGAACACAGTTACAACAGTTCAGAAACACACACACTCCCAGGCAAAAGATTTAGAGCACTTTACTCATGTTTCAGTTCCACGTTCTTGTGAAATTTCAGCAGTTTTAACTCACGTAAATGACCTCACATGGAACAAAGAAGTCACAGAGAATTGTTGTTCCCATGGATGGTGACCAACATTTTGGAGCCAATGAAAAATTTGTTCTTGGCAAAATAAACACGAAGACTAATTATTTCCAATTTCCATATAAGGATAAAAAATAAAGTTACACTGGGCCAAAATACAGAGAAAACTGAAAAAGATGCAAACCACAAGTTCGGTACATCCTTGGGAATTTCCATATTGTTTAGCGTTAGCCTCTGAAACTATTAGTCAATCCTTGCCAAAAAAAAATTCCATATTTGCTTTCATACAGTGTATTGCTTTAATTCGAACCCCGTTCCTGAGGGTCACAATGCAACTCGTTAAGAGACCTTGCTTTGTGCACTTGTTCCTAATACATAGCTATGTGCAGGTAATAGAGTTCAGAGGAGATATAAAATCATTAGTTAAGGCAAAATGCCAACATCTCTCTGCTCTTTTGTCTTTAAACTAATTATTTGATTGCTGTATTTCCAGTTTTTACTTAGTATTGTAATGTACTGCACAAGCAATTGTAAAGCCTGTACAGTGCCGGACAAAAGTCTTGTCACTTATCCAAGTTGTAGGAACAACAAATAATAACCTGACTTGTAGTTGATCAACTGGAATCAAAAATGGCTTATATGAAAGGCAAAGCCCTCTAGATTATGCAAAATATACCAAAATAGAGTTTTGTGTCATTCATTGAGTTTTATAATTTAATTTGTACAGAACAGTTAGATTTTGCTTGGACAAAAGTCTTGTAGCATTGAAAAAAAATGTGGAAATTATAAATACACTTTATTTTGAATACACAAATATGCCACTATAATATCAGAACATAAAGTCATGGTGCCTTGGAAAAAAGAATTAATATTGCGTATGACTTCCATGAGCTTGGAGGACTGCATCCATACGTCTTGGCAATGACTGAAATAACTTGATGATGAAATCATCTGGAATGGCAAAGAAAGCAGTCTTGCAGGACTCCCAGAGTTCATCAAGATTCTATGGTTTCATCTTCCAAGCCTCCTCCTTCATCTTACCCCTGAAATGCTCAATAATTATTCATGTCAGGTGACTGGGTTGGCCAATCCTGGAGTACCTTCACCTTCTTCACTTTCAGGAACTGTGACATGGAGGCAGAAGAATGAGAAGGAGCAGCAGTATAAGTAGGGCAGCAAGAACTTCTTGATATTTCAGGCTGTTGATGTTGCCATCCACTCTGCAGATCTTTCTCACACCCCCATACTGGATGTAACAACAAACCATGATTTTTCCTCCACCAAACATGATTGTTTTCTGGGAGAATCTTGGGTCCATGAGGGTTCCAACAGGTCTTGTACGACGACTGGGATGCAGTTCAATGGATGATTCACCAGAAAAATAAACTTTCAGCCACTTTTCCAGTATCAATCCTTTTCTGCGAGCTGTGGGCCTTGGCAAATGCAATGCAGGTTTTATGTTTTCTGTTTAATGCAGGCTTCTGTGTACTAATTCGGCTATGAAAACCACTTTGAGAGAGAATTTGACAAACTCTTCTTGTAGATACCGGGATTTTTGGTGACATTTCCTCATGTAGCTTCGCTGTAGTTGAAGAAGGGCTGGCCTTGTACAGTTGAAGCAACAAACGGTCCTTTCAAACAGTTTTCATACCGGGGTCTGTCTGACCTGCGCTTGCCATGAACGTCACCAGTTTCTTCAAATCTTTTTCTCATCCCCTCCACTTGACATTTGGATACATTAAAGATGTCTGCCACCTCAGCAGCAGACTCAGTCTTCAGGCTCTTGATGATCAGCACTATGGTCTGCGGTTGAATTTTCGGTATGTTGTCAGAGGTCTAGTCGCACCTCATATGAAAGTCTGGTGTGCTGGGGTTATTTCTATACACATCTGGGAATGTGTTAATTACAGTATTTGTCATAGGTTAAACTCTAATCTGCGATTTGTTGCATCATCTGAAGAGACGACAAGACCTTTGTCCCAGCAAAAGATGTTATGGGCTTAGCCAAGCTGTGAACATCAGAACACTTTTTGACGGTTTCATTTTGCACCAAATTATTAATGTGAAAGCCCTTGACATTAAAATGGACCATTTATTGTAACAATTGATTGGTTAGAAATAAAGTTATATGCTATTTTTAGTTACTATGTCCTTATGCGACAAGACTTTTGTCAGGCACTGTATAAGATGCGCACTACTGAGGCAAATGATATGTTGCACAGCTAGCTAGATTTCAATCGTTTGTGTTGTGTTGCATTTTCCACATTTGTATGTCTGCTACAACAACAAAAGAGAACATGTAGCTTTTACTTGAATAGCTGATTTTCCCTGGTATCCAAACGACCAAAGTCGCACCAATAGTATCAGAGCTATAGTACAAACGTCTGTTTCAGTGTTGTGAAAAAGCATTTGCCCCCTTCCCAATTTCTTCTGTTTTTGATTTGTCATATTTAAATGCATAAGATCATCCAATCAATTTTAATATAAGACAAAGACAATGTGAGTGAACACAAATTGCAGCTTTTAAATTATCATTTCTTTTATAGATGGAAAGGCATCATTCAAAGCCTATATCACCCATGCAAAAAAACTGCACCCCACATCTAATAACTAAATCTAATAACTAGAGAGCCCTGGGGGTTGAGGTGGGGAGGGAGAGGACAATTTGCACAGCCAATTAGATCAGGGGATGATTAGGTGGCAGGTCCAAAGAGCCAGGTTGGGAATTTAGCCATGACACCGGGGAACCCCCTACTCTTATCAAAGAGTGTCATAGGATCTTTAATGACCACAGTGAGTTAGGACCTCGGTTTAACGTCTCATCCGAAAGACGGCATCTCCTTCAGTACAGGGTCCCCATCACTGCACTGGGGCATTGGGGATTATTCCACCAGAGGGAAGATCGCAACCTACTGGCCACCAACACCTCTTCCAGCAGCAACTTGGTTTTCCCAGGTGGTCTCCCATCCAAGAACTAACCAAGCCCACACCTGCTTAGCTTCAGCCACGCAGCTGGAGCAGATTGAGTAGTAGTATGGCTGCTGGCCATCTTTCTTTAAGATCATGCCACAGCATCTCAACAGGATTCATGTCAAAACCTTCATTTTGTTTCTTTTGTGCCATTCAGAGATGGACTTGTTTCTGTGCTTTGGATCATTGTCCTGCTGCATAACCTGACAGCTCATGAGCTTTAAGTTACAAATTTATGGTTGACCATTCTCCGTCAGGAGGTCAATTCCTCTAGGATCCAGGAAATTAACTGCTTTACCTCCTACCTATTTTTTTTTTCATTTTTCATTGCAATACGACTTCAAAGTTGATTTTTTGAAAAGTTTCTTTTTGTTGAGGCACTTTTTGTCCCAAAATTTTGATACTGAACAGAAATAGGTTTTAATTCTAAATGATATGACTGTCTTGTTTCATTGAATTTATTTTCTCCGGTCTCTGTTGACACTCATATACAGATTTATACAACCTTAAAGGTATACTGAGTAAGATTTTCTCAACAAAGTATAGACTCATAAAAAAAAAAAAAAAAAACAATCCCTCAAACACATCGCTTATGACCCACTAAAAAAGTATGGCAGTGTCTGTGTCAACAGAGACCCTGCCATCTGCCTTGTATTTTCTTTTTTGTCATCATACAGGATGTTTCTGGGCGTCTGCCTTTGGGCAGCAGGGGTCTAAGCTTCCACCAATAACAGCCCGCAAAGGAATGAGGGCGGGACATAGCACTAAACTGCAGCATAGTGATTCCGGTGTTGTCCAGTCAGGGAGGAGGGGCCAACTTTGAATGTTGTGTTTACAAACCAAAACCAAAAAATCCTATTCAGTATACCTTTAAATAGGGTTCATGCCCACATAGGCAAGGATTGGCTTGATTTGGTATCTGCATAATGCAGTGAAGAACATGGCTTGACTAGTGGCCTGCTGACTAGAACTCAAAATGACATACTATGGTTATTTGAAGCTTCATTTGAATAGTCCCAGTAAAATCCACCCAAAATATCTATGTTTGAGATTTAAAAAATTGATATTGAAATTGGGGACTTTCCTGCAAGTTGAACGGAAACATAAAATTAAACACAATCATGCATACTTTATGGGCTTGCCTCCATAAAGCAAATTCCTCTGGGAAGGGTATGTCATTACCATCTTGTAAAGAAGGCGATGTGGTGATATTTTGTCACTGACAATGCTCCAGACTCAAGAGGCACAAACACGTGACACATATTTGCACTGTTATGAAACAATGTATTTAAACTGCAGCCTAAATATAAATCTTGTCACTGGAAAAGTTGTGTGAAGAAATACAAAATGAAAACCTCAGATGATGAACATTAACATGGCATGTACCAGACAAAATGAAGAGGGAAAACTAGAGTCACATAAAGAGAACTGCTGAGTCTATTTATCTAAATGAGTTAAAAGTATAAATGGCAAAGCATCAATCTGTTATCAACAAAGAAACACAGCCATTTGGTATTTTGCGTCATATAGAATTACATAGTTTTGTACTTCACTAGCAAACAGTTCAATAACCAACTTAGCTGAAAAAGTTGCTCCATTAGCAAGCCAAATCCTATGAAAATGAGATGTATTATTTGGAACCATAATCTGACATAAAACTGTTTCACACCACATGTATTCACATTTATGAGTCAGCTCCCAATAGCTTTCTCACAAATCTCCCCTGAATAAAGGCATTTATGTTCACGTTGTATACTGATATTAATAGCTCACACAGAACCTATAATTTCTGTTCTAAGTACAATGGCTCTCGCATATTTCATATTCATTCTTTGTGCTTGGTCATATGCAAAGATAGAGCCGCCCCACCAGTTTTAAGTACAAACACTTTTTGAATTGGCTTAGAGAGCCCACCCTTAGACTTAAGCAAGCCAGAATGTAATCTCTTTCATGCAGTGCACTGTTTGAATTCACAACTCCGCCACTATTATAAGTGTAAGACAGTGGGAAACATTTTTCTATTCATAAAGATGCCTTTCTCTCACACTTGATACACTTTTTCAGACTTTGTCATTTCAGAGCTCAAAAATACATGGCTATTATTCAAAAAAAGGAAGTGACTTATCTTACCAATAATCTTAGTCATGCCAGCTTTAAATTATCAAGTGTACTCATACTTTTAAAATGCAAGCACATTTTTCTGCACTTCATGATACAGCCTAATCCTACATCTGGCTTGGAGGGGGTATATTTTTGTCTTTCCTGTGTATTAAAAATAAAGTCCTAAAATAAGGAAGCTGGCCCTTTTCACTGACGCTGGGGGAGTTGTATACTGTTCTGGGCTCAGCAATTAAATTTTTGTTGCTTTTCTCCAAAATATGTAAATATGTAAAATGTAAATTTCAGAGTAAAAAAAAAATTCAGAGGATAAAACATCTGACATATTAAGTTATCTGGTTTCTGGGTTATACTTGAATAAACTGCAAGTGTAAAAAAAAAAAAAACAACATTGCAGGAATGGCCTTGGAATGTCTATAATTGTGCTCTGCTATCACATTTTAAGAATAAATGGAAGTGTGAATATTGATTACAAAGCTTAATGAATCTGGTGTTCCAAAATGTACTCAGGCAGAATGCTCATTAGGGATTCTAACCGTAGGTTTGTGACAGAAATGTTTGACGCTGAGTCGGTCGTTTATTTGGAGCACTGACAGTCAAAGACTTCAGGAAATTCTAATCATGACATGACATTATCATACGAATAACCATTATCTAAGGAAAGGAATTTAACCAGAATGTTTCACATATTCTGTGAATGCGTTGCTATGGGTGAATATGCAGACTGTACACAGTACATCAGGCAATATATTGCGGCGTCTTATTTGGTATAAGTTGCAGAGTAAAAGCAGATGACTGCATTTCTCTTTCCCATGAGGTTTTACTTGATTATGGAAAACAAAAAGCCCAGCAATCACCTGTCAACACAGTAACAACAGAGATCTGCAGGAATGGAATTTGTGACTTCACTGAGACAGACATTTTTTCTCGAGAAAACCAGCCGGCTATTTTGTCGTGTGAAAAAAAAGTTCCCATGAGAGCTCCTCTCCTACATGGCAGTGAGGGTTGGCTGTCGTATAAATCAGAGGCACCTGTGCTAAGAGCAGTGATCCCCAGTGTCTGGACTTCAACCAAGATGGTGCTGGAGTAGACTGCAGTTGGAAGCCCCACTGGATGGCATATTACGAGGCTCCTCTGTCTGCCAGAGGCGAAGGGTTCCAGTAGGCTGGGTTTAGCCCATCTCACTGAGTACTTAACTCCTCATGACTGATCTGATACCTCGAACAGCTGTGGAAATCCATTAAATTTTGAGCACTAACTCCAATCCTCTTGAGCACTGACTGCACATTTTTTGCTGACCAAAAAGACAGCAGATTGAGAAGGCGAGCAGCAACACATATTACGCACGGTAAGCAGGCACGCACTGGCCTGCCCAAATCAACAGAGATGATATGGCAACAGCTAAAAACGGCTCACTAAATAAAGAAGATTAACAGGAATCATTTTGAAATGATACAATAAGCATTTAATTTTGACGCTTGATCCAGGTCTGTATGCCTGAAGGTACAACTTCGAGATACAAATGTGCCTCAAGATCTAAGCCCATTGTGAGGGGACTGTAATGGCCTTTGATTACCGTTAACAACTACAGCCTCCATTGCATTATTGCAGTGAGAGAGTCACATTAAACATGTTCATGCATAACAATAACAGCCATTCAGCTGATGTACACTCCTCATTTGGCTTACACTGTAGAGTAATCATCACTGAGCCAAGACTGTTCCAGAAAAAACTGGTCTCAACAAAAGCTTAGAAAAGAGGGTTACTCTGCAATTTCACAAGAAATGGCGCACTGAAATTTCACAAAAGAAAATTCGTTCCCATAGCGGAACCCCGTGTAATTCAAGGGTTCACTGTCAGGCAACAAGGACCAATCAGGGAGTTTACACATCTTTCGCAAATATGAGAGAGGATTCTATTAATGCTGCGTCCATTTGTACATTTGAGTCGGAATTTCCGAGTTCCGAGTCGGAAGATTCAACTGGAACGCCCCCCGAGGTCGGATTTCCGACTCGGAAAGTCGGAGAATCTTCACTACCCCCGAGTTAACATTTAAAGATGGCTGCCCCAGGTGTAAACAGTAATTAGAAGCACCTGTAATATTCCGTTTATTACCTCTGACTCGTGTTTGTCGCACTAAATCAGCCGTATACATTGTTCGACGTATATATATGGAAATCCACCGTGTTTGAAGGTTGCAGAAGGACCGCATATTTGTCCAGAAGTTGCTTATATTCGGACGAGGCAAACGCGAGAATAGCTTTCGCAGACGTGACCATCTTGCTTTACTACTCTACTTCCCGGTTTATGGCGGTTGGCAACTTTTTTCCGACTTTGTAACTGGAACGCTGATAACTCGGCTGTGACGTCATTCCCAGCTCCGACCTCCGACTTCCGAGGTAAATGGAACGCAGCATAAGTATAAAAAGGTCCCACCATGGACAAAGATTGCCACACAAAGTGTCCCAATACGTCCAAATGGCAGCCTTGTCGATGTCACCAAAATCCATTTGGATCCTCTTCATGTCACCACTGACCCACAAAACAAAAATGAAAATAATCCCACACAAAATGTAGTCTGTAGCCTGAGAACAATAAATTGTGGTCAGACAGATGGACAGACGGACGGAGGGACAGAGGCGGTCGCAATATAAACCCCCCATCCAATGGAGTGAGCATATAAAAAAGCCAAAGAACACTTTTCCTCGGAGTGAGTGCATTACTCACGTGTTTGAAGGACGTATGTGGTGCAGCACTGGCCCCCAACTCCTCCAAAAACTCCTCCCAGTTAAATTCCACTTCCTCCTCCATGGATTCTCCATCTGCGGCACAGTCAACCAATGAAAATACTTACAATGAAATAACAAACTGACAAGACAGCACAACAAAACATAGGACTGGGGAAAAGGTCTCAAAACTAATAATTCGACATTCAGAGTTGTGCTAAACTGTAATTAGCCGATGCTTCATCCAAAAACTAACAACGAAGACGCAATTTGAAGTCCATTACTACATTTTATATTTCCAATCTTAATCTAGACTGGCATCCACTGTAACTTGCTGAATTCTTTGTTATATGATTACGTACTGACTGCAGCTATCGGCCATGATCATAGTGACTGAGCATCAGCACTTTTCATGGCTTTATCATCAATGGATGCAGCAATGTAAGTCACTGTGGATGCTTTCGGCTTGGCACCTGAATGAAAGTTCTGACACGTCGCCCGCAACATAATTCAGGATTCATCATGCATTTCTCTGACACCGTGTCTCTCCTGGAGCTCAAGATAGCATATAAAAACAGAAAAGTAATTAAAAAGTATGTAACTGTAGAACTATGCATAATTCCGTAGCATTAGCACCTGCAAAATATGGGTTGAAAAAAAATCTTCTTGTTTGGCAGAAGATTTGTCACGGCCAGCGTCGCTTGACACAAAAATGTATTCAGTCAGTCATCAAAAACATCATTTGCGTACCCACGTATTCCAGTGATGTCATGAGTTATGCATGCTGATAACAGTCCGTATTGATTGACAACTGAGCCGTTTCTCCAACTCTGTTTATGACTCACGCGCGGTTTCGGCACTGCAGCTAAACTCGCGTCCTCACCTTCAATCGCGCCCACACTGCCGGCTAAACAATAGCGCTAGCACTCTCACCGCGCTTATTCACAGCCAGACCTTCATTCAAACCCACTGACGCCCAACTGTTCCAGAGCGGTCGAATGAATGGCGACAGAATCGCAAACAACTCTTTCCGCCCTACGCAATGCAGTGCAAGATGGCCATAGCAAAAGATACCAAATAAAGCCAGGTTTAGAGATAACTGTAACTCTATATTACTGATGTCTCCCTTAAGTGCAGTTTATGCACTTTGTGCAGTTTATCCTCTTGGTGACATTTGAAATTGAATTTGTATCTCATATTTCGTACCGAATGTACTTCAAAGTGCTTTAAATTAGATATTAGAATAAAAAGGAAGCAAAAATTGCACACAGTGCAACAGAAATACCAGGCAATAAGAAGAAAGCCAATAAGTAAAAACATAAGAAGAATAATATGAAACAAAGAAAAAAAACTCATTTGAAAAACTGCTGAGTGCCAGTGGAAAGAATCATGCACTCCTACACTTACCTGAGTGAGCCGCTTCTCCATCCCCATTGGCTGAAGATTTCCCCTTCAGCGGCAATGATGCTTCCTGGCCCTTGGCAGAGATGGATGACATCATGCTCTCTCGTTCCCCGTCCACCTCTATCACTGCATGCCCTTCTCTTCCCTTCCACCTGTAACATTCATTGCACATGCTCAGTGCTCATCACTGCTCATGACCAGACAACCAAAGACCTGACTGAATCACTTCACGCTCAAGCACCTATACCTTCAGTTAGGAAATCCTCAAATTTGGTCGTCAGATCCAAAAGTGACGCTGATTTTCTCTCCTCCCAGGTAATTAACAGAATAATTAGTGGAACTGGTTTGTCAAACTGGATTCATACCTGTCTTTCAGATAAAGGAAGGGCAGGAAACCAGCAGTTCTGCACCATTGACCTACAAAAACGTGCATGTTCATGTGTGTATCAGTATCATTAAGTCAGCTTTTCCCAAAACTTCCAGCAGCTGTTAATGCGGTTCTGTAGCACTGCATGTTCTTCACACACTGCATACAGAACTGAAGGCACACAGGAGGTACAGGTTTGCTCTTTAAGCAGCAAATTTCCCAAATCTGCAGTTAAAGCACAGTTATATTCCATTTATTTAGCAATAAGTTTCTTTCACAGGGAAAAAATACGCAAATGAACGGAGTACTGCTGGCTTGGGTACCTACATTTTTATTTACCAGTGAGATGTAAAGATAGTGCAAAGCATTTGTTTCCATTTAGGTTTCTTTACACTTACTCCTGAGAGTATATATAAAGATAAACAGTCGTAGACAAAAAACACAAGTCATAAACATCACCAATTACACAGCAAAAGCATCTAAAACTCTCCCCCACGAAATCCATAAAATATGTAGGTTTTTTTGCGCTTCACACAAGAGAAATGGTATTTTGTCCCTAAATAAAAGGGTAATTCCATGAAAATAGGGACAAAGACCTTCAAAATCTTTCTCACAAGTTTCTATGGAAATCTGTATTTTTATAAAGTGGAACATCATATACTTTCACACCTGACACATATACTTCATACCTCACAATGACCCCTGGCAGGATGTCATTGTAAATTTGACTGTTGCCCCTACCTAACAAAACTGTACTACCACTATGCATATCTAGTCCTCATATGCAGCTGTGTAGGACATTAAAAGTGGATAACGCGAGTCATGTGTAAAGCGAGTCACGCTCATTACATAATATTTTTCTACTTATCGGTTGGGAAAATTTTAATTCCCTACAGTATACTTTGAAACCACATTTAGTAGTATGAACTCTGACAATGTTAATTATTTTCTATGTTGTACACTTTTAGGAGAAATTGCAAATGAAATCGATGTATTTTTAGTGTTGTCCTTTTCACGTAACGCGAGTCACGCTATAATTAGTATTAATTAAAGCCATTTCATGAAATCAAATGGATATTTGTTCACACCTTTTTTTAGCTTTTACCAACACCTTCCAGCACACACATGATGGGGTGCTAAAATTCATCATTATAAGGAACAGGCCACAATATAAATTCGAGAATGTACTAGAATATAACGTGAGTCACTGTGGAACTTCCCAAAAGCATTTCTCAAAGTCTCTAACATCCAGTTAAGGAAGGTTTTATGCATAACTATCCATCACACACATGGAAAGCACATAAAGTAATGTTGTGCTTTCTGTCTGGGATGTCCAGGTACAAACTGACTCCTCGGCTGGATATTTGTCTGTTAAACCATGTGCAGCAGCAACTCTGTCTGTACATCAGACCTGGCAGTTTTGAGATCGCCATTCACTCATATGATAAAGGCAGGAAAATCAGTAAGGCAAATCCTCATTCTGTCAATACAGGAAAGAGTCTAGAGTTAAATGAACTATGGAAGAGTACATCTGCATTGATAGAGTACGCTCCAGTCCCACAGGAGCTCATTCTCATTCACAGCGTTGAAATAACAATATCCGTCTCTGCTGTAATGAGATATTTATAGTGGTGTAATTTGTAGGGTGGATAGAAATTTCCCCACGACTGCACCTTCAACTACCAATTACAGTCCAGAGTGGATAGTGCCACTCTGTATAAGACATTTAAAAACAGGAAGCAGAACTCTTGAAAGGTAACCAGTGATAATCTGCTCCAAATTAAATATGGAAATATGGAAATTTGGGGTTGCACAAGAAGTTTATATACCAATGTTCCACCTTCAGGCAGTTTCAAAACCTTACTAGAGCCACAGCTAAATGCAGTTATCCAAACAACAAAGATAAGACTTCAAGAGAAGTGTGAAAAACACTACCACACAATTCTGAACCATGACAGGCAGATACGGCATTTTTACTGCCAAAAAGACATCTTGTAGAGCGTGTGCACTCTCAATGACACTGCTCTATTCGTATCACGAGCTTGAAAAATGTCAATGTAAAACAAGTAAATCTTCACATCCATGGCATTTTTCCAAGTACCAATTATTCAGGGCTAAATTAAGTACAACAGAGGCTTCTTAAACTTTGATTTAAGCAAATGAATCCTTTTTGCACTTTTGGTAACCATTTCAAATGAGATAGAACATCAACCCACTTCAACTGCAGTAGAACCTTGTAAGCTGGGATGTAAGTGCAATTAGCATTAGTGGGTGTTTGAGAATTGGAAACTCTGAGATTAGAAATGAAAAAATATTACTGCTGGGTTTTCGGCTCTAATGAGTGCTCCAAAATATCCTTGTAGACCATAGCAACCCCAAATATATCCACAAAGACTAATAATAATGATAATAGAAAATTACTGCTCACTTAGATATTCTAAACAGGAAGTTTGTGGCAATTTTCTGAACACAAAATGCCATATCTTTGCATCCGTTGATGATTAGCCAATACAAGCCATAATTTGCTGGACCTTGCTTGACTTCGCCATCTACACCTGAAAGATCTGGTCGGTGCAAAAAAGAATGTGTTTAGCCAATTTTTTTGTCACTGGGGTTTGAATTGTAGAACGGAAAATGTACACCATCTACACCATTTGCATGAATGGGAAAGGATTGTGTTTAGCCAATTATTGTAAGCACTGGGGTTTGAATGTGCAGAACAAAAACTAAAAGTACATGAACTCAAAAGAGGCAAGTACATACTCAAAATTTTCAATGGCAATTCATACTAAGGTAGCTTTGATGAAATGGACTTTTTCGGTTCTTTAGAATCTGTGCATACATTCACAGCCGAAGACACAGTGAAACACTTGTATAAACCACCAATTCCAAGCTAATCACTTTTAATATTGTAACACTCTGAAACATAATTTAACCCTTAGAGCGCTGAAATAAATTTTTTAAAATATATAAAATTAATTAGCTTGTGCTGTTGAAAACCTATCATGTGGCAACTTGTTTAAAGAGCTCCCCTGCGGGAGCTCTTTTAAACAAGTCGCCACATGATAGGTTTTCAACAGCTTTGATTTTGATATCTTACATCATTGAGTAACAATAGTTACATTTAGCGCTATAAGGGTTAAAATCATTCGTAAGGCATGATAGGAATGTAGTGTATTTTTTTAAATGACAACCTTTGCGTAACCATTTTGAGAGGACACTGAACATATCATCACAGTGAATACACGAAACAATAAACAAAACAAGAGCACTAAGAGAGCGCAGCACCTCCGCCCAGGGCCCTAACCCTAACCCTTACCCTAACCCGGATCACTCCCAAAATCTAATCAATTGGTCCTTGTGGCATTTCTGACCTTCTCTGCTGGACTCGCGAGAGCCCATACCTCCGCCAGCATGGCTGGATTTCAACTTTGGCCTATATCTCAGCTGTAATTTGGCCTAGATATGCCTAAATTTAATCACTTGCTCCTCTTGTGCTACTCAAACATCCTGCAAAGTTTGGTTAAAATCAGTGCAACCATTTTTGAGATATGTTGCTAACAGACAGACAGACAGATAGACAAACCAAACCAACCAACGCCGGCAAAAACATACACCTCCTTGGCGGAGGTGAACAATCCTGCATCAGCACTGGCTACCCCCAAACCACTCTCCACTTCCCATAACCCACCCTAGAACCAAAGAAACAAAAAACAATAAATTAAACACAACACAGGCGAGCGTTTGTTTGGCTATCGTCATGCTTTGTGTTCATAGCTGACACAGCGGAGCAAAATGATGAAACGCTTCCTCTGTTTGTGCTGGTTGTATTGAGGGATGTTCTGTTATTGTGGGCCAACAGAAAACTAACCCAGCCCATCAATGTTTCACTGCACACGTTCCCACAGCCAGAGCACAACCGCGTGAAAATAAAAGCAACGCCGACCAGTTTGGCTTCTTGATTTTGTTTACGGCAGCATTTGATTTTTATGATATTCTTTGGCTGCAGAAAATAGCAGCTCATTTCCTGGGTACTTTTGGAAAGTGCAGTTCCTTTGGTGTGAATAATGACCCTCCAACAGAGCACATCTGACACTCAGACTTTCAAACACTGAACTGAATAAAATTACTAAACAATCTGCAATGTCATACCAGATTCCTAAATTCTTTTTGGAGTCCAAAATAAAATGAAGTTTTTTGGTTTTTTTTTTTTTAATTAATATTTATTTTTCACACGCATGGAATGAATTCAGGCTTTTAACCTAGAGTGATTACAAAAAAAAACAAATGTATTTTAAACTCATTTGAACAGTTCAATCATGAATCCCAAAAACTGTTTCTGAATACACACTTTCAGAAAGTGTGACCAGGATTATTCCAGTACATTTCTACAAAAAGTGACACCACGGAACAACAAAAAGTGTCTTTTTTCCATTGGTAAACAAAATCTTGTCATTTTTCTACATGTAACTCTATATAAATACAACAACAAGCTGTAAGACACTACAGCTGGATGGGAATTTTTGTAAACAGAAACTTACAAAAATAGACATGGTCCTGCCCCAATACTGACACCATACTGAATAACATTTGCTTTCCTGAGAAAAACAGTAAAACATTCATGCAGACTCAGTACAAAAAATTCTTGTCTATATTCACACAACCACACCCTCTGAGCAATAACAATGTATCAAGAAAGCACAAGGGACAGGAGTCCTTATTACAAACATTATTGTCTTGCATCATCTGAGTAATTAATCCAAATCAATATTCATGAGGGTGAGCCTAAGGACCCATCATTAAATAACAGATAATTCATTTATATTATTAATTCCCCTGCTTAAAATCCTGAATGAATGCAAACACCATTTCAGAGAGTCATTATTCTCACCAAAGGAACTTAAGTGTCATTTAGCCTTTGGGTGTAAGGGCTCTCCGGAACTGAATGGCAGAAATCAGGACCTAAGGAATATTCTGGAATCAAACTGATGAAATTACTGTACCATTTAGAAGCAACATTGGGCTGAAATACCTTTCTAGTGATCACTGCAAAACGTGGTCTGGATCCATTCTCTAATAATTTGATCATCTTTAGAAGGAACTGAACTTCAAAGTATGTCTTTCAAAGCTTATGATGAGTCACATGAAAAGATAAGATATACTTTATTGAACCCTGTGGGATAATTTAACCTTTACATTTGACCCATACTAGTGACATGGGAGCAGTGAGCAGCTACAGAGCAGCACCTGGGGACCAACTCCGGTTCTTAAGCCAGAGCCTTGGTCAGGGGTACTGATAGGAGTGTTTCTATACAGCATGTCTTTCATGGTGGGGGAAACTGAAGCACCTGAAGGAAACTCACACACATGGGGTAAACATGCAAACTCCACTCAGGGGGGCCCAGTTCGGCCCAGATTCAAACCCCGAACGTTATTGTGAGTCAACAGTGCTAACCACTGTGCCACCACTCCACCAATACAAACTAATAACACAGAAACCCTAAATGAGGATTACGACATTCATTGAATTCAAATGCAAGAAGCAATGCCTTAACAAAGCTTAATGTGCCTTGTGATTTCTTAAAGAATAATTTGGAATCAATGTGCATCAGAAAGGCCTCTGCTGCCTTGTTACAGGTAGCCTATAGCTCAGCCACTCAGCTAAGACCATCCATTAAGGGGGCCAGTAAGATCATCAAAATGCGCTACCCACGCAGCATTAAAGGGCATGCAGCCCTAATCCCGGACCATGGTGCATACAACAAAGAGACATGAAGACCCCAGTCTGGGACAGTAAGACCCCCCATATTGATTATCATTACTGCGTTGCCAAAACCCAAAAGCGCCCTCCCTTATTGATGAGGAAAATGAGAATGACATTAGAGTGAAGAGATCACCAAATCTTTCATGAGTAGGTTTTGTCATGATTTTTCCTAATCACAAAAAGTTCCATCAGTCACAGGAGCATGCACTGTAAACCCTGACAAGTGTGGTGAACTCATATTGTTTTGTGGAAACCCATTACCTCAAAAAAATTGTGTATGCCAACTCAACGATCTTGTGTTCACAGCACTTAAAACATGAAAAAAAAACTTGACCTTATTTTCTTTAAGTTCCTTCCACACAATGCAATTAAGATGGCCTACACAATTTTTTGAGCTTAATCGGTTTCCACAAAACATTTGAGTTCACCACACTATCAGGGTTTACACTGTGGGTAAGCAGTAGTCAGAAACTTGGCTGGTCGCACAGAGGTTGCCAGTTTGATTCCCAAAGAGGGTCACTTCTGCTATACCCATACCCTCGCTCATGACTCTTCACTTGGATCTCTCACACAAATGCAAAGTTACATGCACCCTGTAATACAGCTCAAGCCAGTTAAACTGAAAACAACCGTTCACCAGCTGCCTTAAAATTTGTGAGTAAACTCAACTAAATGTGAGTTAACTCAACTTGAAGACAAGCTTGGTCTAAAACGCACAATTAGTCAAAGCAATGGATAACTTTAAGTTTAACTTTTGAAAACTTATGAACTCGAGTTAGATGTGAAAAACTTGTCATGACGAGTAGAGTTAAAGAGGAGAAATATTACACATAACTTAATGGGGCTATCATATTTAACACTGCATGACATCAGAAGCTCACATAAAGCACTGCGTGTATTTCTGTTTGAAAAATAAGGTGCCTGCCACTCAGTCCACACCCCCCAACCCCCCCCCAGCCAGATCATGCTCATTATTTTTGAACTGGCACAATAGAGGAAGACTACCTTGGCTTCATCAATAGTAGGCAATGCCACTCCATTGCCACATTTTTACCCATAACCACACCCTATTATCCATGCAGCATTGCACATAAATATACATCTGAGGAAAGCTCCCTGATGCCATTGCCACACTCAAGAAAAGCAGAATGTTAGATTTACTACAAATTATTATGTCTCTGGTTCCAGTTAACCGAGTTAACCCCATAAAACCTCGGGACCCATCTGTGGGTCTGTCAAATACAGCCAGCTGAATTAAAACTGGTGGAACTTCAGGCCTAATTTAAATTCTAGAGGCGATCCCAACATTTCCAACTATCCCAAATATGTCTGACTGAATTGTAGAGAAATGAGTATAAAATTACATGTAAGATTTGGATATTTTCCATTTGAAGTGATGCTGTGGCCATAAAATATGGCATCCAGGGTTTTAATATTTCTCTCAATATAAGAGTGGAGTAACTCCAGTGAAACGTTGCAGCCAGCAGATATAAAATATGTTTGTGACATTGTCCAACAATATGATAAAACCCTTTGTCTGACTTTGAACCTACTTAAGGAAAAACTTAACTGAAGAGTTACATTTTAAGTGGTTAAAAAACTTCAGATAAATTTGACTAATTACATCGGCCCATAGCCTTGGAGCTTAATTAGTAGCTACTTAAGACAGTTAAGTAAACCTGACATTTTACTTCTCGGAGGGCATGGCTTCCAGCAAAATCTCTGAGACATGCTCGAAAACTGGCCACCAGCAAACTCC
Organism: Gymnothorax javanicus; assembly: GCA_029692085.1. NCBI lineage: Eukaryota > Metazoa > Chordata > Actinopteri > Anguilliformes > Muraenidae > Gymnothorax > Gymnothorax javanicus. The sequence continues at coordinate 18,036,304 of CM056201.1, forward strand.
CACTGACAGACCTTGTGGGGCCTTTTATGCAAATATATATTAAAAAAACACCCTCTCCCCATTTAACTCAAATAACATATTTCTCCTTTTTTGCCTTCTATATTATTTCAAACAAACACATGACAAGCAAGATGAGTAACCGATATGAAGTGAATTAAATGAAAAACTATGGACTCTCTCTCTCTCTCTGTTGACACTTTCCTTCATGATATCCTTGCAGCAGCTAAGTTAAAAATACCATACTCAATATTGGGTTCCACTTCATGAATCAATTAAAAAATAAACAGGCCACATATGAAACACTGTCTTGCGCTCAGGAGAACACTTGTTGGTCATCACAGCTTTCACCAATACCATAAGAAGCTCTAGAATCAAACAAGTTTGGAGATTCTTAAAATCTCACGTGCACTTGTTTTACAAAATATTTTAGGACAAAGTACACAGTCTAGTAGTTTAATGATCATATGAACATAATGCATTTACCCTACTTGAGGTGGGGAAGGCATGCAGGATCTTGCGTGAGCCAAGCCAAACATTCGCCGAAATCAGAAGGTCAATAAGAGAAATCAATAAAACGTTTCCACCACAAAACAAATCTTGGTTAGCTGGTGTAAAAAGTACCGATATTTGACATTTGTATGCATACATTAAGAAAACATGACATCTTCACAACAGGTTTTTGCTGGTAGCCTACACTATTTTTGACATACCGCCAACTTGGCGGAAAAAATATGGATTAATGCACCCCTATTCATAAAGTTTGCAAAGACATGCGTCAACGGGTAAAACCAACTTTTAAATCATTGTAAATTTACAGCTATTATTCACTTTCCTTCTCAGTCCCTTTTCTGGACAACAGCCAATCGTCTGGGAAAAAACCACAAGCTGTCAGAGATAAACGCCCAAAAATCCACTCCTCCTCCTCCTCCTCTGACAGCCAGCAGGTTAACTGTCATCACAGCAAGTGATCAAGTGGTTTAAAATGTTGCCCAGTTGTTCAGCAGCGGTAATACCACCTTAATGTTAGGGACACCCGAAGGTTCAATCTCGCGAGGAAAAGATAAAAATTACATTCCTTGTTTTTCATGTTCCATCCATCATTTTTATCGTTCGGCACACGGATGAAATGCGGGAGTTTGTCTCGTAGCTGCATGTTAAGTAGTCTCTAAGGTCTGACTGGAACATTACATTCACCTTGTATTGTACAATTCCGCCTGTTGAAGCCCCATGAGTTCATATAAATTTCAGAAAGAAAAGCATTAGACTCAATATCAAGCTAACAGATTTAGCCCTCAGAGTCTTACCTGATCCGAGTAATAATGCAGTCACTGAGTCAGGTAAATTCACCAAAGATCAAAATTTTCTGGCTCAGAATGTATCCGCCTGAAACTATTGGAGTCTCCTCAAGATCACCGAGGACCAGACTAGCTTATTGACGCAAACATGCAAGATAGTCTCTGGCTGATTCAACGTTTAATGGGTTACATTTTCCGTCACCACTGGCGTTGAATACACCTTGACCGAAATCAAGCTAATGGAGAAATCTAGACGTATGGAAGAAAAATGCGGCTTGTAGGCATTTCGATAAGGAATTCCCACAAGCCTTGAGAAACCAACATAGCCATCGAGCAGACGATGAGATATGAGATAAATAGCCCACTGACATGCAGCCACCAAAAATCTATATGCATCAGAAACCTATGCCGACAGGGTGGAATTACCGGGCATTCCCACAACGTCCTCTTTCACTTTTTCTCCCCAAAAATGCTGAAGCCGTGTCTCTCTCGCACCAACACTCACACCTCATATGAAAATACAATAAAAGGCCCACAAAAATAGCGGAGCCAGACAGCATCACACTTCCTCATACTGAGAAGCTAAATATACAAAATAGAGCTTAATCAGTGCTGGAGGAGATATGATCTAAGACTGAACGTATCAATGTGTCCCATGAGCAGGCTGAATAGAAGATGTTTACCTTATTTTGAATGTCTTGGATTATCTTGGGCATGATCTTCATTCACTCTATTGTTTAGTTGGCCGAATAAAACGGAACTGAATCTAATTAGTTATTTCCCTTCGCACCTCAACCCTCCACCGCATCTTCCAAACTTTGACCCATAAAAAATCTGAGGAATGTTTCGAATGTTTCATTCAAAACGTGTACATTAGTGGAACCCAGTGAAGACACGTAAGAACAAATGATTGCTTGTACAATCCGCGTCTTGGTACTCCAAATAAATATCATTTAAAATAGTTTAATAGCCTAATCTTCCGTTAATGGCAGATGGTCAGCAAACCCAAGGAGTTGCCTCAATGGTGCAACAAGTACACAAATAAATGACATACCTAAAATAAATTTTCAACATCTCTATCAAAAATAATTGTGTGTGATGCCAACCACATGTATTTCATTAATTATTAAAGGAGTTAGGGTTGTTACACAACAGCAATTGGTGACAAAAATAAATACAGGATGTGAATATTACATATCCATTTACAGTTGCTATACAGAGTGGCTTTAAAAATGAGACAGGAAACAACATGCATTGCATTTGGAAGAGAGGGAGTAGGCTACTCGTTCTTCTGGGTGCAAAAAGCTACAAAGCATTGGTTACAATATATATGACACTCCGCTGAAGTATTTGGTAAAATGGAAAAATAAGTATTGCAGCGGAAAAAAACGAAAACAACACTGAGGAACGCATACTTTGTATTTAATTCATTAGAGCAAGCCTAGTTTCATCAAAACAAACTTAAACCGGACTGATAACTCTCTTCGTTTTATTTTTTTCCCGATACAAAGTGTTTATTTCCGAATTTGCACCTCTCAACGCGCCATGCTGCAGAGGTCTAACACGAGCGGTGTGCAGGATATTTAAGCCTTTGCGTAACAAACCTTGAGCTCAAACATTTCGCACATACATACAACAAAGTATTAACAGGAATAAGGGTGATAAACATCGAATTCACATTAGTACAAACAGATTCCATTAAAATGAGCTACAATACAGGAAGAGAGGTCCTAGGAAATCGAAAGGAGGTCACATGGAATATAAAAACGAAAGGTTTAAATGAAAAAATATCAATATGTTTAATCGAAAGCTGACATAAAAATATATATATATACTCACGTAATCAACGTTTTTCCGCCTTAATATTTCATGCGAATCTGATAGTGAAACGCATTATTCGCACTCCACCAGCCAAAAGTTAAATGTGCCGTCCTACGATTGGTGCCGTCTATCGTGAAAGAAATAATTGTACTTCGCAAAACACTTTGTACAACTTGCCTCCTGTTAGCTACAGTATTTCTGATTCTAGAAAAAAAACTGCCTCGGAACAGCTTAATGTTTTAACCAGGAAAAACCTTTCAGACGAGTTGAATCGCCGACAAAACGTCGAACCTTGCCAGATGGTGCAAATATCCACTTAAAGAAATAATCATATGCCACCTGTCCTACCTTAATGAAGTTTTCAGCGTCAAAATTCGCGACCCCCTTTTGATCGGTTGGACAAGGCAAGCGGTGTCTTCTTCAGCTGCCCAGCCGAAGCTTCGTTCCAATATGGCATCCTACATCTGCGCATGTCTAAAATCTTCTGCTTATTTTCCAGCCAACTCCTTCATTGACCTTTACAGCAGTTGCAAAATTTTCTCTAAGCCAATTATAAATAGAATGCCTAAGCCTCCGCCCCCAATTTGGAAACTTTTTATCCCGCTATGACAACGACGAAAATACTGAATGCGCAACTTGTAATTCATTTTTACACTGCCAGTCTGCCCAGATAACTTGTCCATTTGTGTCATGATCGAATTTAAAAGACGGAAACATTCGTCGATAACGCAAATTTGTTGACTATACCGAATATTATAGTAAACAAATTGACTATAATGTTAACTATAATTAATATAAAAGTCATTAATTATATCACCGCATACGTCTTGGACAAATTTGGTCGTTCTCTCATGAACTCGTTGATTCATATCGACAGCCTTTAAAAACATGACTTCATGATCCATTGTACAATCACATCTCAAGGCGTGGGGTGTACTTTTTTTGTCTTTGTGTCCATTTTTAGACTAACTCTCATTTGCTCCCTGGCATATCTTTTCCTGCATGCACAGAATTTTAGGGTTGATCATCGGAGTTAGAATAACTCCTGACCGCTTTTCACTTGCTTGGCACCGACAAACTATTTTAGAACATTAATCTATTGCTGTACCTTGACCCTTTATGTCACATAATTGAAGTAAAATAATAGGCCTAATGATTTTTAAAAGAATGTGGCCCAAATATCGGAACAGGTTTTATGGCGTTATGCAGACATCATACGTCGATGCTTGTTGAGAACATTCCAAAGTCCAACGTTATCTGAAATTCCACTTTCAAAAGGAGTTGAAACCGCAAAATTGTTACAAATGATAGGCCAATTTGAAATTAGACAAATTATAAAAACTAAAGAGGGCCCCGTATTTTGAGTGCGCGTGGTATCATTTGCCAAACGCAGTCCTATAAACAGTAAATAACTTTAAAAAGAATGAAAGGGACGTAAACGATGTGTTGGCCCATGGATGACTGTTTTCAGCCTAAGGTTGAGTCAAATAGCTATGTTTATCTGCGAGTTGCGCAATTTATAGGCCCACTAATTTGATTTTTTTTTTTTTTTTTTTTATTGGACAGGACGTTTTCGATCAGAACATTTTCCTTTCTTCATTGCGTAGTTCTTCTTGATGAACACCTCAATTAAAGTTAACTGGACCTGCTCTTCATGATTCAACACTGCTCTCTAGTGTTAATAATGGTGATTGCGCAGTATGTTTTCTGTTACCTCATTGGGTAATAAAATGGCACTAGTTACACAAGGTGTATATATAAGATCATTTTATTTTTAGGGCAGGATACGCGGTGCAGTTTGGCCCCATTGCAAGCATTACTCATGAAAAACGCTGGCTACACTCTTGAAGGTGAACTTAAAATGGAATTAAAAAACCTCTGTGATGCCCCGTCTCACTTTAGAATGAATTTATCACAGCCTTTCATCCCCTTCGCTGCAAGCCTTAACATGACGCACAGATTTTCAGGTTAAGTCCTTGTGACGGTGCGTCATCATTCGCCTCTGAATATAATCATTTTTATTTCTTCACCTCAGACTAAGACCGTGGGTCAGGATTTTGATCAATGTATAGCAAACCGAGTGGAGAGCCTGGGAACAGATGGTTTGGCGTTCTCAATAATCTCAAAGGCGCGCGAGCGGACTCTAGGACGGATTATCCGCGTTCAATTCAGGGGCATCTGGTGGTCGCGTACCGTGCGACTTTATTGCCTTACACTGCAGTGAAGTATACAGAGGGTTTTGATTACGGTCCATCAGTAGAAATGTTCCACGGAAAATGTGCATCCAGAATGGAATGATGGTCCAGTTGCAAGGAATCATGATCCCATATTTCATAAATTCAACATAATTAATGGATCATTTGTCAAATATGGCCCAAACTGCATTGTTTGCAAACAATGGACAGTTAACACACTTACAGAAAGTATGTGTCGATTTTGAGCCAAAGTTTATGTGTTAGCTGACTTTCAGCAAATATTGAGCTAAAGTTACGGCTTTGCAATGATTGAGTGACAAAGCTGTTAGAAAGGAAGTTTTTACTCAGAATGTGTAGAAAGTGACACAAAATGTGTTTTTATAAGTGTAAAGCCATTCTCTACACCGTGAAATTTGTTTAATATGTAGAAATGATCTCATATGGACAACATTTCTGTGAGATCCTCGGTTATAAGAGTTTGTCTTCTATTTCTGCTTTAGGAGGACTTCTGACAATCAGTTCAGAGGATTTGTAACCCCTAACTCGCCAGATTTATATTCCAGTATTTTATGCTGTTATACAGTGGCATTTATATTTTTATTGATTTTAACTTGTACTCCATAGTTTAAACTTGTAATCAAATAATCCACATTTGTTTGAAGCTCAAATTGTCAGATTGTATCAAATGGTATCTTTAAACATTAATTTCTGGGACACATAACTTTTGTGTACATCAAAAGTAATCATGTTGGATATTTCAATGCAATGACTGCCCAAAGTCTGTGATCATTCACATCACCAGGAGCTGCACATTGTCTATGGTGATGCTTTAAGAGCACTGTGATTGTGCTGTCTTCAGTCATCATCAGATCCTGTTGTTTTTGATGCTGTTTTTTTTATTCTCAGTTTTTCTTCAGCTAATGAAATGTATGTTAATTTGGATTAGGGAGAATGACTTTAACCAAATAAAACTTTTCCTCTGTGCGGCAAAGTCCATTCCGAGGCCATATGGCCCATCCGGCCGGTGCTTAACACCTGTTCCTGTAGCATGAAGGGGCTAGGAGTATTGCTACTCCCCCTGGATGGGATGCTAGTCCATTGCAGGTTACCCCCCAGCTCTTAGTCAGGTTTCCCTTACAATTTTCTGTTTCCCGTTCATACACATGGGTGGAGTGAGGCAGCGTGGGAGTGAAGTGTTTTGCCCAAGAACACACCACAAAAACCACGGCAAGGACTTGAACTCAGGACCTTTCGAGCCTAAGTCAAGAACACTTAATTACCACACCACTGTGTCTCTTTCTTCAGTAAAAGGCCCAAAAATGTCCTTTATTGCTTCAAATCTTGGCCTCATGTTAATAAATGACAAAATCAATGTTGAAATGCTCTTTAATTGCCGGAATGCTTAATATTAAGCCGTCAAATTACAAAATCCCTTGTACCTACCGGGAAAAAAAAAAATTAATTAAAAACAAATGGCTAATGAAAAACATCTGTGAAGCCACTTGCTCCTATTGTTATCTTGCCCTGAAATATGAAAAGTGTTGGAATTCAGGGCAGAACCAGTATGTTTAAAAATCCCCATAACAGTATCTGAGTATATGCAATGAACTGTTCAGCACTCTACTCCACAATCTTACAATACTGGGTCCAGAACCTGATCAAGAAAAAAGATACAAATAATGGCTAAAGATGATTACACTCACACAGGGTAAAAAATGCATTTCCTCAGGTACAGACAGATGTACATAGATGTGCGTATAAATAAAAAATAGGACCAAGGGTCCTGTAGCTTACCGGCAAGCAGTCTTACGCGATGATACAAGTTATGATATTTCATGTGAAGTTTGACATTTGAATTAATGAAAATCAACGTCAAGGTCACTAAATAAAAGTTCATATACATTTATAAGACCTTCTGTAATACAATCCTAAGCTCTGAAGCAGTTTTGGTGATACTAGTCATTGAAATATGTCAAATATGTATTCAATATGTCAATTGTGAACTTTAAAGGTCACAAAATGTCAAGTTGCGGTCATCAGATGGACTTCATATATGACTTTCTACAACGTAAATGCCTCTATCCAAACCTTGGCTCAATCTGTGACCATTTTGGTGATAAAAGTCATTGTAGTTTCACTGTCGAGTTTGACCCTGAAAGGTCACTGACAGTCAAGTTGAATGTCATCAAATGAAAGTTCATATGTGACTTCCTAGAAGTCAGTAACACAAACCTAGGCTCCATCTGTGACCATTTTAGTGATACAAGTCATTGAATTTTCATTAGGTCACATCTGACCTTTGAAGGTCAATACGAAGGTCACCAAATGAAAGTTTATATATGACTTCCTATATGTCTCTAATACAAACCTAGACTCCATCTGTGACCGTTTTGGCAAGACAAGTCATTGTAATTGTATTATGTCAAGTTTGACCTTCAAATGTCATCAACAATTAAGCTGACTGTCACCAAATGAAAGTTCATACATGACTTCCTATACTTCTCCAATACAAACCTACCCTCAATCTGTAACGATTTTGCTGATATAAGTCATTGAAATTTCACTGTATAGTTTGGCCGTTCAAGGTCACTGAAGGTCAAGTTCAAGGTCACCCAATGAAACTTCATACATGATTTCCTATATGGCCACAATACAAACCTAAGCTCTATCTGTAATAGTTTTGGTGATAGAAGCCATTGAAATTTCACTGAGTGAAGTTTGACCTTCGAAGGTCACCAAAGGTCAAGTTCAAGGCCACCAAATGAAAGCTCATACATGACTTCCTATAAGTGTTCAATGCACATATGTTCCCAATCTTCAGTATTTTCAAGCCTAGAAACCTTTGAATATTGTAACATTTTGCTTGACCTCAAGTTTGACCTTTCAAGGTCATCTGAGGTCAACTTTAACACAGCCAAAATATAGGTCATATATGACTTCCTATATGTCATTATTACAACCTTAATCTCTATCTGCAACCATTTTGCTGCCACAGGCCATCTTGCATATTCATAAAGTACAGCGCCCCCAATAGACCCACTTCCGTCAATTCAATCAAAATGGCGCTCGCACTGTACATTGACGGTACCAAGGGAAGTTGATTGCCTGATTTAGAAAAAAATTTATCACGCAGTTTTGGAGAAATAATTTTTCAAAATTTCGCAGTCCTATCTTTAACATTGGAGCCAAAATTTTAAGGGCCCACAAAACGGACAAAAATGATTCAATCAAAAATCCGAGAAAAACGTCTGGAGATATGGTCTAGTAGTATGTTATCGCAAATTTACGCGAAAATTCATCTAGCCAAAAAAAGATAAAAAATGTTCCGGACGACAGACGACGGACGCCACACCATGACAATAGCTTATCGGCCCATAGGGCCGGTAAGCAAAAAACAACTGATGGAAATAAACTCTGATAAGCTTGATAGGGATAATGCCAACCCAAAGAAGAAGAAAATTATTTCAACTAATGGTGAAATTTGAAAATTCAAAGAGATGTGTGCAGATAGTAGAATCATTTATATGGCTAAATTAAACAACAGCAACACAAGGAGAAACTATTATCATGAAAATTGATCACCAATGGTGTCTGTCCGGTACATGCTAGAGCTGAACACACAGAACATTGATTAAATCAAACTGGGCTTGCTTACTAAAGTGAAACCTCTCAATCAGGTCACGGTCTTGATAGAAGTTCAGTTAATTTGTCCAGTCATGGATGCCTCTTTTTTCATCATAATGCCATTTCGTTCTTTGTAATAAACAAGATTTGGTGCCATGCCGTGTTTCTTTTCTGGTTGTGTCAATACAATCGTTTAATTTTCCCATTATTTTTGCCCTGTTCACCAACAACTCGCATGGAATCCATAGATGCTGCCATTGTAATTCGTGCACGCAATGAGACCGATGACGTTTTCAATAGGTGACACCTACCAAAAGCACCATACCAGTTTCAGTAGAGAACATCCACTAAAATTCATTTTATAAAGGTGTGTATTTTGGAAATTGGGTCTTTTTACCAAAAAGTTTTGTTAATATTAGTGCATACAAACAGTATGACACACTTTCACTGGGAAAATTAACAATATGTGAAACCTTTGCATGTGGCCTTTGAGTTCACTGTAAAAATGATAAGATAAAAATACTAGGTAAGATGAATTTACTTATTTTAAGACTTAAAACATTTATTTCTATCACCATTTAGCACCATTAGTAAGACAAAAAAAAAATTCTTGTTTCGAGGTAATTTTTACTAGCTTGCCAATGGGGTAAGTAAATTTCACTTGTCAGGCCAAATAGTAACTTGTTTTAAGTTTTTTTTTCTTAAACTCCTCATACCTAGTATTTTTATCTTATCATTTTTTGCAGTGATTAATAGTAATATTCTAGTTAATCATCCTCTGATGAAAGTATTAGCAAGAATAAAAGAATACCGTATAGCCATTTTGCTCTCAGTAAAGCCCTTTGAGGCTGATGTTAAGAAATCTTCCCTGCATTCAAACACTGACTGGCATGTTTACACAAACGCTGAAATACAGAACTCAGAGAATCAAGGTGATGACAAGAAGATCAAGAAATAGTGCCACAGGCACTGTAGCTCACCTGGATTGTTTATACTTGTACAGGCTGTTAAATAACGCCATGGACAAACTTTAATGCCCTCATGGGTAGAAACATATGTGCCAAGTTTCCGCTTAATATGGCCTATGTGGCCTAGGACTTTTATGAGCACTAGTAATTGAAGACCCTAGTTCTAAAAGTTCTTAAGTCACAAAATATCTAATGAAGAAAGGGTCTGAATATGTAATAGATTAATAAAATATGCTAATTGAAGAGCCCACTGCAAAAAGCACTGAAGTCACATGAAGTTCATTTTGAGAAAATTGAGAAGATGAAATTAGGTAACCATAAAAGGTGTTTTTGCATCGTCGCATCACAGTGTGCGAAAATGTGACTTCATTACTTCTAGCACTGGTCTCCTCAATTTAGCCCAGTCTCATCCCGACTCGTCATATAGTGACACTACCTGACCAAGCATTGATATACGGCAAAAAAATGAAGTTTTTGGCATCTTTATTTGATGCCAGTTTAAAAAGAACCCTACCCCTAAGCCCTACCCCTTAACCTGAACCCTAATGATAAATGTGAAATGAGGATGCCAAAAGCCTTATTTTTCGTTTCATATCGACACTGGTCAGGTGGCGTCACTATGTGACGAGTCGAGATGAAAATGGGTTGAATAATTGCATCACACCAATGAGAGAATAAATAAAACTAGGAAGTAAAATCAACGTAAGCAAATACAAAAGCACTTTGATGTTTTACGCTCCAACTATTGTCTATGTGTGCTCAGACTGTTATGTAATTTAAAGAATGAGATCTTCCTTGACTGTCTGGGTTGCATATAACAGCCTGTGGACTGATTTATATGTGGAGATTCTGGGTCAGATTTTCTTTAAAAATCCCAAGGAAAAGACATTTATGCATGCTCTCGTTTGCCTTGTCTCATCTGCTTCTATTCAGCTAATGTTAGCATAGAGTTTGCTATTGTCAACAAATGACTGATGAAAGTGACAGTGAACTAAACAATGGAAAGCTGCAATGACACAGCTAGGTAAATAACGGTGATTCATAAAATGATGAGTGCATAGACTATGTTCCAGCACATTGTCAAAAATGTCTCTCCTTTGCAACTAGCTATGTTAGCTTGTAACTTATATGAACATTATCTCCGGTCCAACCTTACATTAGTTTAAGTTATCAGGGTCTCAATTTTTACAGTAAAAATTGTTTACTCTACTGTGCTGAAGTGCATTAATTCAGCAAAATGACAGTTGTGATGGAAGCTATCACATCAATAAAGAGTAACGACGCAACTTATTCAAAATATTCAGACTAGTTCACTGACTGTTAGTGTTACTATCCAGAAAATAAAGCAATGCTGACATATAAGCCTGTCAGTGAAAGCTAGACAAACAGCGATTGATGAAACTGGCTAGCTGGCTAATGCCGCCGTATCTAACTACAGACAGAAAAATCCAGCTTGTCCTTTAATTTTCTCAATGACCATTCATCCGATCATCTTCAAACTTGTTGAATGTGTTGCTGGGGACCCAAGGAAGTGTAGTGTTGAGTGTGAAGTCTTTCCGCTGAGCCATTCTACAGAAATTGGGAAAGCTGCGAGCAGCAACAACGGAGGCCAAACAATCAGTCCAATCCGAACAGGTATGTGTTGTCTTCACTAATGTGCGCTGAATTAATCATATAAATGCAGTCAATGCATCATGCTCTGGTAATGAGAATAGATTACGTCAATTTCACTAGCTTCTATAGTGCAATCAACCTGTATCATGCTTCAGAAACCCAATTTAAGAACATAATGTCAGTCAAACTACTGTAAATGCAATAGACCAGGGGTGTTGTTTTGCTAATCGAATTTTGAGTATTGTCCACTGTACAGCTGAGTACAACATGAAATTAACTGTTAAATAGCTTTTTTCATTTTCATCATAAGTTAGTCATAGAATGCCCATACAAATATGTAAAAATGAAAGGGCTAAGTGGAGCATTGCATTTTCATTTTCATTTTTACATATTTACTCATACTGTATAACACATACATATGTGGAGCATTATAATGCAATTGTGGAATTATATGTGCATTTTCAGGTCTACATTATCATTTTAATACGCTCCCAGTAGGCTTCCATATTAAGGAGTTACAGCCTATTATATCAATTGAGGCCACAGCCAGAAAAATTTGGCCACATTTTTAACACAGCAACTTTCTTTTCACAACATTTAAATGTTCTGGCCTGTTGGTGCTGTGTACAAAATTTTGTACAGATTAGAAGAACTGTCTTGGAAGAGGTAAGTTTCAAAGGTTTTTCAATAAAATAAAACAAAAAATGGTGTCAAACCCAAAATTGGCACTTCATATTGGTCCAAGAAACTTCTTGTTCAGCTGAAACTAGGGAATTAGGCGATAAATAAATAAATAAATAAACTTATTGAAAGCCAAACGGTTCGAGAGTGGAGCAAAACGTGTTTTGACTTGCGGTTGCGCTACCCTGAGACCAATCAGGGTCATTTTTATGGAATCTAACTGCCATGGTTGGTTAGTATGGCTTATAGTTATTGCTGTGCACATTTTTAGGGCAGAGGAAAAAATGACATAATAATAATAATAATAATTATTATTATTATTATTATTCTTATTCTTATTATTATTATTATAGGCTTCTGTGCTCGAAAATATTCACATAAATAAACGCGCTCAACACAAAATCACGCTGTTATAAATTCTTTGCGCAGTCGTATGTCTTACTATCAAGAACTCTCGGCTGTTATTTACCCTTGAGACAAAAGCACGTGCATTATATGAGGAAGGAGAAGGACAAAGGGCGCTCCGCTTTTCCTATTTGTTGGAATTTGGCTGCAGGAGGTGACGTCAGAAGCCAGGTTTTTGTTTTGTTGATTTCAAAAACATGGGTGCTCTGCTTCCCCAACTTCCACTCATCGTTTTCTTTTTTAGAGGCATTTAAGGTGTAACATACTGTATAAGTTTCTAATTAATCATAGATAACCGCGAATGCCGGTGTAAACGGATATGATTTCGTGGGTTTTCTTTCTTTGAAGACATCATATTTCTTTATAACTAAGGAGGAAGCAGGCATCCTCCTTTGTTCGGAGTTGGCGTTTGTTTTTTTTTTTTCTTGCAACAATGGATATGTATAGGTACATTTGATTTTTTTTTTATAAAAACAATGTACAGAGGCCTCATATTGATGGCAACTAATGTGTCTGAGGCATCCGATCCCAGTCATGGATGCGATAACGGAGCATTGATGGACGGATTCGGTGTGTTGATCCAGGGTCTCCTCGCAGTGGTTGCTTTCAGCACATTAATGTGTGAGTACTGTTGGTGGAAAACGTAACTTCTGTTTTCTAATCTGCAATGTCCAGTTTTCTTTGCATTGCGTGGAGACTTTTTTGTCTCCCATGAGCCTACAAAGTAGCAATACAGCTGTCACATTCAGAAGAACAGTGGGACATGATGTGAACACGTGGCTAATTGTTTGTGTATTTACAGTTTGATGATATTATCCATGACTTTTCGTTGAGAAGAATATCTGTTCCACGCCGATGTCATGTCAGCTTAACTGCCACCAACAGAACGTATAAGAATCGGTACTGGGCATAGTTTTACTCATTGATAGGAAAAATCTACGCTTGCACACATCTCTTAACCCGCTGCACAATTACGGTGCTTAGTGAAGGTTCAGTTGAGTTTACCTCGTTTTGTAAGATGATGTCTACAAAGCACCTGAAAACGATTTTGAAGTAAACTTGATAGGAATGATCATGTTTTTTCTGATTATTTGACGAATTTCCGTGCTTCGCTTACATGTTAACTCTGATGGCAAGACTAATCCATGAATTTGGTGGATTCCTTGATTCCATCGTCAAGGATGTGCGATCTGCTGTTTTCTTACACGACTTCGATCGATGAGAATCGTGGGATGCGGAGGATGTGATCATCGTCTGTGACCGGCTGTGACTGGCAAAAGATCACGTGATGGATTTGGCTACCTTATCCCAGTGTGGCAGGAAGTAGCAAAATGTCATTGTCCTCTAGTGTGTTTTGTATTCCAACTGCAATAGTGTTGCTGGAACGGAAATGGAATATCCGGTTTATTCATCTATTAAACTACTGATTCGCTCAGCGATTCATTATTAATGCAGCCATGTCCTCTCAAAGCTGAACACACTTACTGTTCTTTTTATCTAAATATGATGACTCACTTGCACCATATCAGCATCCGTGTGCAGCAGAGACTGTGCACCCTGTTCTGTGTTCCTTTGAATGCTAGGTCGAGTGCAGGGCTGCACAATTGAGCGGCAACCTCTTGGTAGTCATTTAATACTTAATTTGACTCATGCTCTACGCTGCTCAGTCAGATTTCTTTCATTTGCTTTATGAATTTTATGTATAGGAACAGACAGTTCAAGTAGCACAATAATAAGCTGAAAAAGATGTATTGTGCATTGTGTGTGTGTGTGTGTGTGTGTGTATGGGTATGTCCGTTTCTATTTTAATTTGAGGGTTTTCTGATTCTTATCTATTGGAGAAGCTCATGCTAGTATTTTTTTTTTCTGGCTTTCAGAGTGAGATGGTTCTGTTGAATCCACATAAAAATGCACAACATTCTATCAGTGTGGGTACCCAAGATCTTGTCCTCCTTCATGAATGTCGTAGCTGATGAGTGTAACGCTGACAGTCAGAATCTGAACAGCTGTTTGGCAGGTCATTTATGTAAAGACTGAAGAGCTGTGGGCCAGAAACAAGCCTTAGAAAGAGCTGTTGGGTCATTCCATGTCAAATCATCAGATTTTCAAAACATCTGTCACCATGTAGTCATAGATTGCTTCCATATTTTCACATTAGATAAATATGCTTTAGTGATGAACAAATTCAAAATTTCAGCTCATTCGGACCAAAAATGAATTTTTGGTGAATTATTTTCTAAGGGTGCTGTCCATCAGTTTTTTTGTCAATTGTCATTTTTCTTGTATTTAACATGGCATAACTTTTTTATTATTACACCTATAGCTTTAAAACTTTGCATCTCAGCTAATGTTCTACTGCTTAATCAGAAAATGCAGTCCATTTTACTTTATCTTTCTTGGTTGTGGAGCTATGAGGACACCAAAAGTGCCTTTTGTTCAGGCAGTTCCATGTTTAGTTCCCCAAAGCACCCCCAATATAAACCCTAGCATAGGCTCTCTGGCATTTTTTCCATTCATTTGTGTCTGCTAAATATGAATCAGGCTGAATTGACCATGAATTCATCACCAACTGCAGTCAGTACCTTGCCAAATGTGAAAAAAAATGCTAAAATGCCACCTGTTCAACCCCCCGTATCTCCAGGGGCACACCTTGGATTTTCTTCTATTTCTTTGAGCTGATTATAGTATAGTTTGAGCCTCTATTATAGTAGAAAGTCCACTCCAAAAATTGTTGATGTGTTTTGACCAATATAAATTTTGTGGGTGTCTGTATAGGGGTGGGGTAATCTCGAGAATCGCACGGCACTTTCAACTTCTTACACATTTAACTATGCATCAGTTTAAGTGTTTTCAATCATTAGTCAATCACATCCTAAATTGTACAAATTCCTGTATGGTAGTAGACATAGAACAAAAATTGTTGATGTGACTTGAACAACATACGTTTCAGAACTGCCTAAATAGGGGTCAGGCAATTTTTGAGAATCACACTTCTTCACATCAATAAAATTTACTGACACTAATTCTTGTAAACTGACTGTAAAATTAGAACTTTGTATGCCATGCTATGTTAACAGTGTTATTGCTTCCTAAATGCAGCAAAGAGCACAACAATGCTCTGTCCCAATTTTGTCCAACTGCCGGGCTGTGGGTCCAGTGACATCCGGAGTTGGAACAGTTCGGAGAATGTTATTGAATGCCACCCGGCATTTTTCAGAAGAATTCCACGTTAATGCTTGTGTCCTCTTGTTTCGCTTCATGAAAAACAATAGCAATAATCAGAAATTATTGATCAATAACTGGGTCAGGTTTCTCCTTGCAAACATGATCTACCAACCTGCATATACTGACCTTTCTGTGAATGTATCATGCATTGATGAATTAAGAACTTACAATTAATGTGATTCAATAATCATTAACATGCAAGAAGCTGAAAATGTCAAGCGATTCTCGAGATTACCACACCCCTGTACAGACACCTGCAAAATTTATATTGGTCAAAACATATCAACAATTTTTGGAGTGGTTTTTCTACTATAATAGAGGAATCAGTTCAAAGAAATAGAAGAAAATCCAAGGTGTGCCCCTGTAGATACAGGGGTTTGAACAGGTGGCATTTTAGCATTTTTTTTCCACATTTGGCAAGGCACTGACTGCAGTTGGTGATGAATTCATGGTCAATTCAGCCTGATTTATATTCAGCAGACACAAATGAATGGAAAAAATGCCAGAGAGCCTATGCTAGGGTTTACATTGGGGGTGCTTTGGTGACCTTAACATGGAACTGCCTGAACAAAAAGCACTTTTGGTGTCCTCATAGCTCCAACAAGAAAGATAAAGTCAAATGGACTGCATTTCATGATTAAGCAGTATAACGTTGGCCTAGATGCAAAGTTTCAAAGCTATAGGTGTAATAATAAAAGAGTTATGCCATGTTAAATACAAGAAAAATGACAATCGACAAAAAAACTGACGGACAGTACCCTTAGAAAATAATTCACCAAAAATTCATTTTTGGTTTGAATGAGCTGAAATTTCAGATTTTTCAATGATGTATATTTATACAGCTGCATGCAAGAAATTAGCAAAATTGAGAAGGTGGTGGTGAGACCCATTTGATGATCTGACATGGAATGACCCTGTTTCTTCTTCTTCTGAGATTCCGGGAGGCTGTACTCCGTACGGCGTAATGCTGCCCTCCACAATTCATTACAAGATACTATTCAAATCTTCTCACCATTCGCTCTCACACTCATACCTATGGGCAATTTAGTGTCTCCACTTAACCTGACATGCATGTCTTTGGACTGTGGGAGGAAACCGGAGTACCCAGAGAAAACCCACGTGAACATGGGGAGAACATGCAAACTCCACACAGAAAGGCTCCAGGCCAGAATCGAACCCACGACCTTCTTGCTGTGAGACAACAGTGCTAACCACTATGCCACCATGCCGCCCCAGCTCAGTTTTTTATGCTTTGGCAATAATAATGATTTAAAATTGAATGAAATATTAAATGCCTTGAAATACTTACGCATTCTTTTGCGTAATGGGTATAATTTACTGAAGGATTCATGAGTATGGCTGTTGGGGTTTTCACTGTGTGAATGTGTACACCCTGATGAGATAAATTCATTAAGATTTTTCCCTGATAGAGATTTCTGTGTATAATCCCTAAATGGCTTCAGTAATTGTAGCCCCCAGACAAAGTCAGGGCTACTATGGATTTGGCCTCCTCACGAGTCTGCGTCCACTGCCACCTTGTGGACTTCCTTGTGAACGCTCCACAGGCCACAAATGTAAAGCTATTTCTTTTATATTTGGGATGTATATAGGTAGTGGTTAGGACACGACGCCAATCCAACTTGCTTTAATGGATCACACCTGATGGAGACAGCAGAAAGTAATGGCCTTTACGTGCTTAACACAATGTTCGCCACAAAATCTACTGGACATCGATGGTCATTTGTATCGAATCTTGGTTACAAACAAAGACTAGACTACATCATGGCTGAGTGGTATGTAAAACAAGCAACAAAGAACTCCAGAGTATATCCAAGACAGAGTGAACCTTTTCAATCAGATCATCAAATTGTTGTGATGCAAGCACGTTTTCCAACAAGGAGAAAAGTCAAGGAGATATTCTCCAGAAAAACTCCATCAGAACCCACCCAGGACGTCTGATATTTAAGAGACGATCCATCTGTCCGAGCAAGCTATAGCGCCAGACTCGGACAACTCTTGGAGCCTGGACTAACTTCAAATCAAGTCGATGAGGTCAAGGAGTTTATTACCAGTGCAATTGTACAGTCCTCCAAAGAAACCATTCCCCCTAGAGTGAGATGCCACATTGAAAAACCATGGGTGAACAAGAAATACCAAGACCTACCACTGAAACATCGTAACGAGAACGACCCATCAAAAAGAAAAGCCCTTACCAAAGAGGTTAAAAAACTCCGCATCAAACTCAAGAATGCTTACTTTACGACAAAAGCAAACCAGATTAACTTGGCAAGTGAGCAACGCAAAGCCGAAGAAGAGTTCAGATTGTCAAGGCGTTATACTTCTCTAGAAAGATCATGTAAACCTCTTATACCATCAGTAAAGTTAGAAGACCACTTTACCGAGCATTTTGGCTCCCATGCGTATGAGCCTCAACCAGAGTTGGAACATCCAGAGGATTATCCATACATCCTACCTCCTGAGGATCTCTCGGCCATTGATACGTCAGTACCAGATCAGGATGAGATTAAAGCTGTGATTAAGAAACTCAAGAACGGAAAGTGCCAAGGAACAGATAAGGTGTATGGGGAACACCTGAAGTATGCAGAATCTGATTGGCTTCTTGGGTATCTAGTGGCCTTGCTTGGGTTAGTACGAACATGCCTCGAAGTACCAATCAGATGGATCACCTCAAGCATTACGTGCCTTTACAAGTGAGGTCTACAATCATGCGCAGAGGCCTATAGAGGCTTGAGCATTGTCGCAACCATGTCAAAAGTTTGTATCGGGAATCATCGTGGAGAGAGCTCGCGAGACGTATGAGCACATTCTACTACTAGCGCAATTCGGGTTTCGCTCAAATAGATCAACTGTCGATGCCATCTTCATATTATGCCAAGTACTGGAGAAATCAAGTAGATCCAGAACACCATTGTTCCTAGCATTTGTTGATCTGAAGGCAGCATATGACTGGATCCCCCGTGAGGCCCTGATGAAGTGTCTTGAAGTACGTCCTAGATGCCCACAACTAGTAGCAGTTTTACGTGCCTTGTACACTGGCACAAAGGCCTTCATAAAAGGATCTACTCGCCTGTTTGACACTGTAGTTGGTTGCCGGCAAGGTGCTTTGGAATCTCCCTCTATTTTCAATATCTACTAGGACCTCGTTGTCAGGGTTGCCTGCCACGAGAAACGTATATCAAGAAGTAGGCTTTCCAATCAAGTTCTGCATCCCGAACGAGGTATCCCCTAGAGAGTTACACTACAGGCCAAAAGTTTGGGGCCGCTCTCAGATTTTTTGAAAAATCACATCAACTGTTCTTTCCTTATTTTTTGCACATGAAATGACTTCAGTGCATAAAATATAGGAAGCCGATGGGTTTGGGTGAATTCCAGACCTCAGACCACATTTTAAAGCTGTCTTGACTGATTGATCACTGACCACAATGTTTTATAATTGAGTTCGAATGCCTTTGTGTTATATGATTTTATGTCACTAGGACCTGAACAATTTTATGTAACAAGAAGGCCTGCTATATAAATGCCTTCCCAAAAACCAAGGGTCACATTGCACTTGGTGCACCATTAAAATTTTGAGGATGGCCCCAAACTTTTGGCCTGTAGTGTACGTACGAAAGCACCCGCGGTAGGGGAGAATCGTATAACCCAACTGCTATATGCAGATAATCAAGTCATTTTTGCTGAACCCATCGAGCAACTGCAAACAATGCTACAAATCTACGATGACACCTTTACCCGCTTTGGCTTGCAAATGTCGTATGCGAAAACAGAAACCATGGCTTTCAATGTTAGTGAGGATGTAAAAGGACAGGAGAGCCTCGTATCAATTGGAGGAAATAAGATCAAGAATGTACATAACTTTAAATATCTTGGACATAGCATTAGTAGCGCCAGCTCAGAAATCTCACACTTCCTCGGCACAAGAATTGGTTCAGTATTTCAGAAATGGAATGAACAGAAACATGTCCTGACTGACCACCTCATTCTACTAACTAGAGTAAAATTCCTTGTCGCCTGTGTTAGATCTCGCTTGTTATATGGTGTACAGGCATGGCAGATGTCTGCTGATGATATCAACAAAGTCGAGGTTGTATGGCACGGCCTTCTGCATCGAATGGTTAAGGGTGGTTTCAAAAGAAAGAATGCCCCTCAGTCACGAGCTTCTGATGTTCAGGGAGATGTGGACTGGAGCTTTAAACTGTCAAATCAAGATCTCCGAAAAATGACAAAAACTCCATCCATTAGACTAACATGCTATAAACAGCAGTTAATATATCTAGCACACGTCTGCCGAATGGGCAATGACTGCCTCCAGAAGCAACTTCTGTTCGAGGGACGGGCAAAGCGATGGACTTGGATTGAGAATCTGCTGGGAATGGATGCCTAGCAGATTAGAAGAACGATGATGTCAAAACTGGACTTCACGCGACTGTTAGATGACCTTCTACAGGAGCACCCTTAGGGGTTTTTAACCCTAGTACGGGGAACATGATGATGATGATGAATGGATTTTGGTTGCCATGGTAACATAATTCACTAAAAAATAGAAAATTTTGTGTCAAATTTAAGCCAAAATGAGCACAGGAGATCACCGCAGCTCTCCTGCTGAACCCTTCCATTGTGTCTTGTAAAGTTGTAGAATTGGTCATTTATGGAACTATACCTTTTGATGGGCAGCAGCCTTTTGTGATGTAGTGATATTGTGGGTGAAAAATGTACACAAAATGGGAAAAACGGGAACATATGGGCGATTGGGGGCTACACCCATCGGTCGCGGACGACAGAGCTGTCTAGTTATCATCTCTTTATTTGAACTTCGGTTCTCCAGTTGACATGGGTCCTTCTGAATAAGAGGTGGGCATTAGTATTTATTGATTAAGACTGAGCTTATTATTTTTGTATTACGCACTCATCTCTAAGTTGCCACCCAAAGGAATGCATAGAGAGCATTTATAAAAAAAAATGTATTCTACACATTTTTCCATAAAGTTTGTCATGTATCTGATTTTGTTCGTACTTCTTAAAATTACTTAAAAAGTATAAATTCCAGTGGAATTCCCCTGGAATTCACGGTGCTGTTGAAGATCTCTTTCAGTGTCATTGCTGATAATGAGCTTTTCCTTGAATGTTCTCCAAATTTTCAGTGACATGAGATTTTCTGTCTGGAGTGTGTATGTATTTATAGTGGGCGGGCGAAGCAGAATGAAATGAATATTTTGCGAGGAGTTCAGTGTATTCCTCAAGCGTACTGTTACACACAGCTGCTACATCTGCCGTGGAAGCTTTAAACATCCGGCATTCACTTGTTTCTTATTCAGATGGGTTAGATGTACACCGTATGTGTGTCTATGATAAACCACTGAACCTCTGAAGTGTATGCAGTGCTAAATTTCATGGTCATACTATGTTCATAGATCTTTGGAAGTTTGTATGTATTTATGGTCGAATGCTGCAGGTTGTTTGATGGGATTTGTAATCCATAATAAATAAAGTGTACGTGCTTGACTCCAGAGGACTGAGTTGAGCTATTTTAGATGAAATATTACAGTAAAGTTCATTAGGTGTGTCATCGATGAGAGGAAGCATTCCTTGTGACCAGAATGTGGTTGGAATGAAAATGGGTGTGAGGAATTTCAGCTGGCTCGGAATCTATTAAGAGGGAGATAATGCATGTAATAATGAGCAAATCAAAGAATAGAAGAGTGTAATGAATTTTCAATGGTTCAGACAAAAATCAATATCCAGGTGACCTATGACCAGTTACTTATTGCTGAGAAGATAAATATTGAGACAGCATTGGGGTCAGTTAATGGTTAAGCAGGTGTGTTTTTGTGATGTCTAGGGTTCAGGAGATTGGAACCCTGCATTAGTGTTCACTGTAAGTGGGCACTTGACAAAGGGGGAGAAACAACACTTCAAAGGATTAATATTATAATTTTGTTCACTTTAACTAGTGCACTTGAAAATACTTACCTCCAAATTGTGAACTTTCAGAAACTGTTGGTGGTCTATCCTATGTTTCATATTTTCTTTTTTGCTTTTCAGGTCAATTGCAGACATAAATTATCCTGCAGTGTGACATTGCATTGGATTGAAAATGGATTTAACTGCATATAATATGTTGCAAATATAATATGAATTTAACTGTATATAATATATTGTGAATTTAAAAACCTTTATCAACATACCAACAATCCTGCATGTCTATATTAATTGTTATTTTCAATTCTATTCTTTACTTGTCATATCTTTTGACTTGTATGCCTATGAAAATATCTTATTATACTGTTTGATAGAATCCTGATGAAAATAGTTAATCTCTTTAGATATTTAAATGAAGCAGTAAAAATAACTGACCCTTAAACCAACTGGAGCTTTATATAAGACTCTAATCTCCTTTTACAGGGTTGTTACACCATAGGACATTTTCACCTTTGTTTTTATCTGTCTTTTTTTGGCCTTTCTGCAAGTTGTTGGCTTACTGCCTCTAGTTATCAATATGAATTTTCTGTTTGTATGTGATTTATTTATTTTTTTCAATATATATATTTTAAAATTTGATAAACTCACCCCGCTACTGTACAGGGCAACAGAAAATGGTCGCATTACTAATTTGATGGCAAGGTGTGAAGACTCGCCTTGCAACTTCAACATCAATTGTGGAAGGACCCCTCGATATCCATAAAATTTCCCGTTTACAAAACAGATTCTTTTCATCACACCACAGAACTCTGTGCTATCATAAATCTTCTATTAATGAAGCACACATCCATGAGAGAATTCCAAAAGCCTTTGTGTTCAATTTTAGGTATCATTGATTATTATCCCCCGCAAGTGGAAGATAGATACATGTTAATTCGCGTTTCCACCAAATGTGAGACGAAATTTCTCCTCGCTTTATTTGCGGGAGTTTGACCATGGGATTTTTTTTTTTTTTGCTTTGAAGGTTTGAGCTGGGTAGCTAGTGTTCCCATTATCCCATGCAAGGCAGCTAACTGCGGTATGAATTTGAAGCGAGGTAGCCTAGCAAGCCAATGTAGCTGCTAGTAGCAATGATGCTATTTAGAACACTGCTCTACTCGAGCAAATTTTTTGCAAAAGAAAATTTTGGCATGAGCAAAATCCGAATTTTGTGCATCCGCATGAGCCATTCACATTGCGCTGCGCCTCCCGTGTGATTCTCCAAAAATAATCAACAACATGGCGACGCTATTTTTGCTATGCTGGCATAATCGTGATATAGCCCCAACCCGGTTTAGTGGCCTGGTTTACTAGGCTTATTTCCCCTCCCACCTGGTTTAATGGGGCTTAACTATGTCCTAACCCTAACCTCAACCTTAACCCTACTAAACCAGGCCACTACCGGGTGGGGGCTATATCACGATTTTGCCCCTATGCTAACTTCACAAACATTTTACTTTATGAACATTGTGCCAGCTTGAGAAAAAATATTCACAAAACTGATTATGCTGTCATATTCAATGTTGAGCTAGACCACCATTTTTTTGTGAAACTGAGATCCATAGGTTATTTGGCACAGCTAGCTACTAGCTGCCTAGCTCGGTAGCTAGTGTTCCCATTATCTCAAGCAATGCGGCTATCTACGGTTTGAATATGAAGCTAGGTAGCCTAGTTAGCCAATGTTGCTGCCAGTAGCAATGATGCTATTCAGAACACTGCTCTACTCGCGGAAATTTTTTCGTGAAAGAGTATTGTGACGTGGAGCAAAATCCGAATTTTGTGCGTTCGCGTCTTTCACGCAAGCCATTCACGTTGCGTCGCCCCGCGTTTCCCACGTGATTCCCGTCGCCTGTCTCGTACTGGCATCATTTCACGTCTTCGCACCTTTGCATCGACTTTGAATGTAATCTGGTCGTGCGAAAAATTTGTTTCGCATTCCGTGGAAAAGTAGCATTAAGCTGCTTTCACACCGGACACAAAACAAATTTTTTCGCACAACAGATTACATTCAAAGTGAATGCAAAGATGCGAATACACGTGGCAAAGTGTCCTGTGGTCAGACGAGTCCAAATTTGACATTCTTCTTGGAAATCATGGACGTCTTGTCCTCCGCGCTAAAGAGGAGAAAAACCACCCCTCCTGTTATCAGCGTTCAGTTCAAAAGCCAGCATCTCTGATGGTATGGGGATGGATTAGTACATATGGTGTGGGACACTTGCATGTTTTAAAAAGCACCATGAATGCTGAAAGGTATATAAAGGTTTTAGAGCAACATATGCTCCCCTCCAGACGACATCTGTTCCAGGGAAGGCCTTGTGTATTTCAGCAGGACAATGCAAAACCACATACTGCAGCTATTACAAGAGCATGGCTTCGTAGTAGAAGAGTCCGTGTGCTGAACTGGCCTGCCTGCAGTTCTGATCTTTCATTAAAACGAAAAGTCTGTCAAAGGAGACCCAAAACTCTCCAGCAGCTGGAAGCCTGTATTAAACAAGAGTGGGATCAAATTCCAATGGCTAAACTCAAGAAACTTGTCTCCTCAATGCCCAGACGCCTCCACTGTGTGTTAAAAAGAAGAGGGGATGCTACACCATGGTAAACAGGCCCCTGTCCCAACTTTTTTGAGACCTGTAGCAGCCATCAAATTTGAAATGAGCTCATTTTGTGGATAAAATTGTAAAATTTCTCAGTTTCTACATTTGCTATGTTATCTCTGTTCTATTGTGGATAAAATACAGGCTGGTGTGATTTGAAAGTCAATGCGTTTTGATTTTATTCACAATTTACACTTTGTCCCAACTATTTCGGAATTGGGGTTGTAATCTGTCGTGCGAAAAATTCGTTTCGCGTCCGGTGTGAAAGCGGCTTCACACTGCAGATGTGCCTTTTCACTCTTCTGTCCATCCCGCTGCCACATTGTTTTTTTGAGGCCACAATGCCAAAACCATGGCAGGATCTGAGTATTTCACGCTTGTTCCTTTAATGCTTGCATTTCTTGCTTCATCTGTACTATAGTCCAGTGGTTCTCAACGTCGGTCTTGGGGACCCCATGTGTGTGCTGGCTTTTGTTCCTACCACAATTGCAATTGTAGAACTTTAGCAAGCTGTGACTGTCTTAATTAGGTGCGTTCAGAGTTGTTAATATATCTCTTTAGTCAAATGTTACATAGGAACATCCATACATGCAATGAAGAATAAAACACCCTTGAAGATAGTGTGTTTATTGCAATATTGCAAGTAATGTCAAGTAACATAACATGTCAAACAGATCAAATTATACACTGAGGAAATCAATAAACCCCAGATTAGGCTGCTGGACACAACTGTTTCAAGTTCTTTCAAAAAGCTTCAGGTGAACTTAATCAGATCAACATAACACAAAACTGGTTTGTTTGTGGACTGCATTTGTCACGATGAGCCAAGTAGTTTTCACTAATTAGGAGCCAGCTACATCATTAATTTGATTGGTTGCATTGTTTTCTCTCATTTTATGCTGTTATTTCCGATATACTGCAATGTGCTTAATGGTATTTTTGAAATTCTTGATGGCAAATAGATATTTCTGTTAAGTTGTGGGTTAAGAGGGCAAATAACTGCTCTAAACATTAAATGCACATAATTAGGACAAATTAGCAGCTTGTTAAAATCCTACGATTGCAACTGTGGTTGGAACAAAAGCCAGCACACACATGGGGTCCCCAGGACTGACGTTGAGAACCACTGCTATAGTCACACCGCGTGACATTTTACCTGTTTAGTTTGAAACAATCTAATGTTTTTTACTTAAAATTGAAGTGGCTGTATAATTTAATTCATGCTCAAAGATCATTTGAAGTTTCATGGCAAGAAAATATATTATACTAAATATTTATGGCGAAATGGTTAGTCATGTCAGCCACCCAAATTTGGTTGGCAGTGTGATCTGGATTAGTAGGCAGGTAGAAGTTTTCCTGGCCAGTGAAAACTTTCCATGCTTTTATGCAGCTTTCCAGCGATACTCACTAAAAAAAGACAGACTATCAGAGATCTGTAAGAATGCTGTTTTGCTGTTTGGGTGTCAAGTATGAGTAGCAATTTATAGAATGAGCCTAAAAATTGCCCCGTCGTGTAACTGAATTGAAAATGGTGTGTCGTTGGAAATATGACAAGCCGTCTCTTTTGGGAAGGGATTTTCAGCTTCTTCCTGATTACATACAGAAATGCTTTTCTTTCTGAATGATTTTCATTGTTAAAACAAGCCAATATTGTGCAGAATACTCAAGGACGTAAATGGTCATGCTGAGTGCACAAACATCTTCCTCTTTGGCATAGAAGAATGTGGCTTTTTATAGAATAATTTTCCTGAAATATCACTGGCACTGTCTCCCATTGACCGGTGACTAATTCCTCCCACTAGTCAGTGCCCCTGGATACTGTATCTAGGTATTTTACGCGGGGTGCCAAACTGGTATCCATTCTGTGCACTCTTCTGTGCCAGTTACCACACATATACTTGTTACTACGTAATGGGAAGCCATTTGTAATTCCAGATGCCACAGTGTAATTGTTAAGAATGGGGGAAGCTGATCTTCTTCTATGGTATGCAGTTGTGTAGAGACCAGTGGTGACCTCCATGTTTTTTTTTTTGTTTTTTTTTATCGCCTAATACTTTGATCAAACTTGTCTATGGGCTGCAGGGTTAATTAGGAGGTTTGATTTTGCTTACTTAGCTAAGACTATTCGCTAATCCAGTCATGTTTTACCTATGGAAATGATTTTTTGGAGTAAACATGAAAAGATTTGAAGAAAAAACACAAGATTTTGGGATTACCAATAACTGAAGCTGATATCTTTTTGATTACGGTTCTTTTTTTTTTTTTTTTTTTTGCATTACTGTTATTTAGCTGAGTGATTTATTCAAAAACAATTTACTGGTGATTACAGTAGGATGGGCAATCCCCCCCGGAGCAATGCAGTGTTAAGAGCCTTCCTCAAGGGCTCAATGGTTGCACTGATCTAATTGTGACAACTGTGGTTGTGTCATTTCATAACTCTTGACAGTTTTAAGGGCGATGGAAGGGGTTACATATACTCCTGTTATGCCGTTCCATAGATATCCTCTGATGGCTCGGCATACAGACTTGTTCATAATGAAGTGCTGCGCTTCCTCTTAAAGCCATGTTTGTGTTGATTCTTTACAGTGAAAAGATACCGGGAGCCTGCAGCTATAAGAAGACCTTGGAGAATTTGGTAAGAGATGTCTTTTGATGGTAATCCACACTCCATGAATGTATAAGCTTGTCCTTTGGGCTAAATGGATTGTTTACTTTTTTAAATTTCACTATTATTATCATAAGTGTTTTTGTGAGTCTTTATTTAGCGGAATATGCCTATGCTCTTATTGAATTGGAAGTGTATTTGTGATAGTGCTGATGCCTGAATCTGATTGGTCCCTCCAGGTTCTATGACACATCGAAGCAGGCGATTGGTGCTCTCTTCATTCATTTCGCCAATGTCTTCCTGTCCACCCTTACCAAAGAGGACCCCTGTTCTCTGTAAGTGACAAATATTTACTCAGCATATTAATCTGCGGATTTACACTGATTGAATAGAGCTACACTCATATTCCAAAGGATGGACCCAAATGTACTGTGAGAATAATTTATTAGACAGTGGCATCATCCTTGTTGTTATTTTGGTTCTGTTGCCAAGTCAATCACTGGATCTGAATCCAGTTGAACAAGAATTCTACATGCTGAAGAGTAGGCTGAATACGAAAATTTCTTGTGACAAAACAGGAAGTACAGGCCTTGAAGAGCATCATTAGGGAATATACCCAGTGTCTTGTGATGTCTATGCATCACAGACTTCGAACGGTCATTGCAAGCAAAGGATTTGTGAGCGAATATCACAAATATGGTTGCTTTATTGTACATAATTAACATTATTATGTTAAACTGTATAACGTTTTTGATGTGCCCAAAAAAGGGGGTGGGGGGTTCTTTGTACAGAAGGTGCGGTCATTTCTAACAATTTACTCAATAGTAATAAAAATGCCCTTTAATTAAAGCTGATTTTCTGCACTTCAGTATCATTGTCTTTTTAAACTCAAAGTGCTGTAGTACAGAACCAAAATAAGAAGTGTTGCTGTCCCATGAATTATGGTGCATACTGTATTAAGACCTATCTCTGCACTAACAGCATAACCAAAAAGAAGAAACTCTTTCTCTTCGTGTACTGCATATTCAAGGGTCGGTTACCCAACACAAATAATGAGTATATTTCTGTCCATATTCTATTTACCAGCCAGAATCACTGGAAGTGCCATTTTGTTGTTACAAGTAAACAGAAATGGTGGCACTAGGGTGTTTGGTACTTGGTTTTCTGTGTGGCATGTATTGACAGAATTCACTTGCTGCGCACATGTTGTGTGGATAAACATTTTGTTGTGACATAGTTCTGCATGTCTCTGTTTTCCCATTTTTAAACCCACTTCCTGTTTCCTACCTAGCTACCTCATGAATTTCCTGCTGGATGCCACCATGGGCATGCTTGTCATCTGGGTAGGGGTCAAGGTGGTGTCCTGCGTGGTGGAGTGCAAACGGCTAACTCTACTGACCTTTGGAGAATACGGTAAGAAGCTAGCTGCTAATTACCCCACCCGAAAGGTGAGGGGTTTGTTTTTGGTGATATTTATTTGTCTGTCTGGCTGTCTGTGTTTCTGTCAGCAGTCTAGTGCAAACCAGTTTGATCAAATTCCACAAAATTTTTATGAACAGTGTGTGCTGGTCCAAGCTTAACCAAATTACATTTCAGACCTCATCAAGATCATGGTCAAGGTCAAGGTCACAGAAAAACAGAAAATCACAGGCGGGGTTTGTTGCGTCTGCCACCACTTGTGTGTGTGTGTGTGTTTTTTTTTTTTTTTTTTAATGACAGTATGTTTCCTGTCAGTAGATGCATGTTTAGATCATCATTAATTGCCTATTAAAAAGTGATTGGCCGGTGTTGGGGGAGGGTTTGATGTTAAAAATATATGTAAATGTTTTCATGCCATGCATCTAAAGGGAGCCAAGTGCGATAGATTACCCAGCTGCCCCGTACATTTTTATTCATTCAAATACACATCGTTCATCTTAGCTTTCCAAGAACTTACATTTTTTGTTGAGGGCTTGAATGTATAGGCTCTGATAGTACCACTGCAGTCCTTGTTCATGAAAAACATCTATTAAGAGTGGCAGATGAAAAGTAATGTAAAAAACTTACATCAAAAGGCTACAATCCAAGGTTATTAATGAGAACTTACCCACAGATTTATGAGAACCGAAAATACATAGATATTTGTGGTTCTCATAAAGTGATTTCAATACTGAGGTTTTATAAATAAATATGACCACAAATGTAATTATAAACTAATTTCTAGCCAATCAGTTTATTACTGCAATATAAGTAAGTTAGCCCAAAGTCAACACAAATGTGCATATTGGCTCAGAGCTTGCAACACATGCAAGGCCCTCCACTAAAGAATGCACACAGATGGCATGACGATATGTGTGGAAAGATGGCTACCTTGCGTCAGCATAAGCCCGTTTTAACAGTTTCACATCAGATGCACTGAATTAAAACCACTATAAATAAGTTTCCGGGATACTCATGATTATTTCCCTTTAAAATTTTGCTTGCTCATATTGTAATCAATGTTGTCTACGTCACCTGAATGCCCTGCTCGGATGCAAAGGCCATTATGCTGGCAATTTTAACATGAAGCCTCTCGGTTTGAGTTCAAAAACATCAAATTAGCACCGGCTCAGTTCTAGCATAAAAACAATAAGCTTTGAGCCTGTTGGCCATTTTAACTACAGTGTCCTTTCTTGATCGATTTATTCTGCACAGTCAGTCTATTTTTTATAATAAGTTCAAAGAAAAGTAAATACTGTAAAAATAAGTAAATACTGCAGTATTCTTGCTTCTATGTTCTCTAATGTTGCTCTTGCTTGGCATATAAAGATATTGTTTGGGTGGCAAATCCCCACTAGAGGGCAGTAAGCGTACTGTAAAGAACTATCTGTTTTGCCAAGCAGTTACACACCGACAAATATGGACTTTTCATGCTCCCTTGAGCGTATTATGAAACTGTTTCGTGTTTACTGAGAGGCGGCAAAAATGCAGTTCATTTTTTGGGGAGATTTTTACTCCACTTTATATTCTAGTTAGCCAAAGGTTTTTGAAAAAACCCAAACTGAGGAAGGATGTCGACAGTGTGCTGTTTATTTTTATCTGCCTGTGTTCAGTTTTCTCAGAAGATGGTGAAACATGTCTGCATTCATAATTGATGGACTTTATATGATGGCTTTATTAAATATAAACAGCTATGAGCCGCTTGTTAAAATAAATGAAGGCTCAGATAGTTTTTTTTTTTAACTCTTTCAATAGTCAGATTGGTGGTTTTTCTGAAATTTGCAGGAAATTTTAGTGGCTTTGTGTTTTTGTCCCTATTCATTAATTAGTTTGGATTCCCCAAATGGCATTGGTGAACACACAATGACTATTTGACAATGGTTGAGAGTGACTGCTGAATCCTTCACTGAAAACTGTCAGACACACTCTAAAAAATGTAAGCGGTGAGAGGCCCCCCCTTCTCACTCTCAGCTTCTATCCAAGCTAGCCATCACACGAAAGGACTCTATGGGCTCTATTTTTGTGCCTTTGCAAACAGAAATGTGTTGTGCAGGAATGTTATTCACCGTTTCGTCCCTTGCCAATGGCATATTTATTGCACTGGTCCAGTTTGGTGTTTTTGTGCTCTGTCATAAGTACGTTTGTGACACAGTGGGTTGGACCGCACATTCGATGGTGCATCACTGAGTAAACCTTGCTTGCATTTTCACTCACCCTGAGCACCTTTTAATGCAAAACGCTGTTGATTAACGATTGTTTCATCCCACCCATTGTTCGCACACATATCCTTCATGTTGTTTTCTTTCTCTTCTTTATTTGCGCTTTTGTCATGTAGGCTACTTTAGCCTATTAATAATGCCTTCAAAATGGTGGTGAGGTTTCATGGTTTGGAAAGGGTAATGGGGTATTTTTGCCCGCAAAATATTTTTTGTTTGGAAGACATAGAAATAATTTATCTCAGTCTCACCCTTGTTTTAATGTAACGAGTGCCACTTTGCATATAGTTTAAATGATCCGCATTCATATAAAATGCATTGACACTAGTTTATGCCTTCATCTTTGCCTCACATCATTGAACTTCTTACCACATTTGAGAGTCCTTCTTAGAGGATTCAAAGGATGTGGCAGTAGCGTATGCTCGGTGCTTGTTTTTAACCTGACGAAATCGCCAGTTCACTATGACATAAATGCCCTGGATTTAAAGGCAGGGACCATGGAAGTGATTGGCCTTAGTGGAACCAAACCCTCAGCACATCCACAGGTAATTAATTCATCTTAGACCAACTCTTTTTACGACAGTGCCGCAGTTGCGCTATTGCCTCCTGTCACAAAATTACCGGATTGTAGACATGTCCAGTTTTGATCTGAGACACAGTTACCACTTGTGTTTGCCGACTGCATCTTGGTCATCAATTTGGGGCCGTATACCTTAAACAGGTGGCCAGCCTTGGAATGCTATAACCCATACAGTCTCAGTGTTCACTGGATCTGTATTGAAGTGTCGCAGTGACCGAAGTCCTGCCCTTGGTCGAGCTGCTTGGGTCGTCCTTTCCCTCAGAAGGTTAGCTAGTTCCAGTCTATGAGCAGGGAACATGACACCGCCAGGCGAGCAGACAAATGTGGCTTTTCTATTGGCACTTTAGTGCCGCAATGAGTCTTAACTGTTGCATGCTGATTTGCATTTCCATCATCACTTTGAGAGACGAACTGCCTCCAGACTAGCCTGATCAATTATGGGAATTCCAGGAAATACTAATGAATGCTACACACTGCTAGCTGCTCCAGAGTCTGTTATATCCACTGTCCTTCCCCTCCTGTTGTGTATTGTGCTGTTCTCACAGTATTCTGGGATGGGTTCTCTGCCCTTTTAGTAGCGGATTCTTTTGTGATTTATCAGTGAGGGGGTGATTGGAGGTCTGAAGGGACTCGTTCAACATCTGGGATGGGTCAGTCAGGGCCAAGGGACCAAAGGAGCGCAGCGAATCTCTCCGCGGCACTCAGAACGAGCGATTTCCAGTGCGTCGCTGCAAGGCTGTTTCAAAGCCGTGCTCAGCAGCTTTTGCACGGCTGCCGGATTGCAGTTCTTCCAGTTTGTCAATGTAATTCCAGGCGAGCAAAGCCACCAGCTGTACAAGCGTCACATCTTTTCACAATAACAGAGGTGCTTGTATGAAAGCAGTAACCAATTTAATGTAATGATTTACCGCGCTATGATTCATGATGCTTCAGCTAGTTATTGATGGGTTTGATGTTTTTTTTTAACCAGCCGCGACAGCGTCAGCTGGTATTGTTTTCAGTGTCTGTTTTTGTTTGTATATATGTGTGTGTGTGTGTTTCATCGTGGCAAAATGTGGTCCAGGGGGCACATATTGTGGCAGAAACAGCCACAGAGGCAGTTTTGAGTGCTTTGCCTGGTGTTTATGGCACAATCCCAAATCACCCACTACGCCCTCACCCTACCCACTCCGCCTCTGTTTAAGCGTTCACTTGGAGGAACCACCATACTGTTGTGTCCCAAGGCAATAAGTGGCAAGTGGGAATGCTCTGTAAAGGCCTCCATATCTGCATCGATGCTCACTTACCCATCTCGCGCTCCCTTACCAGAAACAGGATATCATATCTATTGGAAAGCATCAGTCATTAGCCATGGTGATGACTACTTCAGTTTCCCTGTTCATTAAGGGCTTGGACATCCTAGTTCGCACTCGTACTTGTACCCTCACTCCTTGACGAGGGGTGCCCTCAACAGCTGCCCGGGGGACTTCAAATAGAGTGACACTCGGCAGTGAAGTGCTTTTGGTGAGGGAGCGGTTCGGTAAAGAGCCCATATGTCTGTGTGTGGACAGTCCGTGCAATTGCATGAAAACCGTGAAAAATGCAGTCAAAAAGCGCTGCAGGTTTGTAGTTGAGTTCACAATGACGACCAAGTTTGAAAGTGCGTCCGCTCCTAGCAATAGAGCGGTAGGGAGAGCTGCTGGTGTGTTCCCATGGCGAGATTGTCCCTAGTTTAATTGTATCTTTTATCACATTACCTTTTTTCTTAGTCCATTGTCTGCAAAATCAGTTGCTGTTAGTTTTTGAAAAACTTAAGTGGTAGAAATATTTGATCTTTCTCTGAACATTCCTTAATTTGAAAGAAAAGCAGGTGCATCATTCCAGAAAAGACAAAGATATATTGGAAGTTGTTTGGTTGCTACCTTTTTGCTTTTGGCTGAGTGGAGTTTCATCAAAGCATCTTTCATCCAAGTACATGTTGAATTCAGTTATGATTCAAAACGTGTTGTTGCAGATTTAGATAGTGAGTGGTGCCATATGGCTGTGACCTTGGTGCTAGAGTTCTTGTGTATGACACAAAATTTTAGAATCTGTCTGTTGTATCCTAACTGCTGCTATACGGTTGATTTCCAGTCATTGTGTACATCCCCACGCCTTAGCATTTACTTGGTGACAATTTGAAAGAGAGTAGCTTCTGAAAGGTTGAGTTTTTCATTATTAGCCTCTGAAAGCCTATACAGCACTGCACACATTCATGTTGAATCACGAAACATTCCCTGCTGAACATATGCATAGTGGCCTCGAAAAAAACAGTTCTGTTTGACAAAAGTGTTTAAATAAGGTGGACTTAAACCTTTCATCCTTTGTCATGTGGAGATGCATGGGTTTGGGGGGGTTAGGGGAAGACAGGATATTTGTTTGAAGAGCTGGATTATGAGGAAATGGGTACTTGATGTCATAAGGCGTGGGAGGTTTTCTTGTATTGGATGTTACATAAATCACAGTCCTTACTGTCTTCCATTTATATCCAAAGTAATTACCTCCAGTAGATGTGCATGTAGAACAGAGTTGTGACAAGTACAGCTTGTTCTTTGTATGTGAATGAAGCCAAATGCTGAAAGTGGCAGCTCCTGTTATGTGGTGAATGTCTGATAAAAGTTTGAGGATGCCTGCTGATCCGATAGCTGATTCGTGAATCATGAGAATTCATATTCATAATCATGTTTATATGTTTCCCCTTTTGTCACTGATGCAGCCTTCACGCCTCTGGGGAGGCTTTCCAGCAGATGTTTAAACATTGCTGGTATTTGTGAGGTCAGACAGCGATGACAGTTGAGCCTGGCTTTAAGTCCGCTTTCCTGATGATCCCAATGACCTTTGATGGGGTTAAGTTGAAGGCTCTGTGCTCTCCAGTCAGGTCCTTATACATTGATCTCAACAAATCACACATGGGCTCATTTTAATGCTGAAATGGGACAAGCCCTCTCGAAACTGTTGGAGATGTGGAATCATCTGATATTTCATTGTTTGTTTTTGTGTCTGGATTTTCCTTCTGTGGGACAAAGAGGCCGAGCCTTATCTTTGGGAAAAGAGCCCTTGACTAAGTAGCGTCGACTTATTTTCGGTCGTGTTGGTTATCTCTGTTCCGGTGGTCAGGCTGCCACTTGTGTCAGGGATTGGTGGTCAGTTTCCTATCATTGGTGGTCAGTGTCCTGTCAGTTTGTATTCAGTGTATATTAATGATGTCTCTCTCCAGGTGACCTTCAAGCAGTGGTGTGGCTGTTATTGCGTGGTCAGTTGGTTTCCGGTCTGTGTGTAATAATGGTCCCTCTCCAGGTGACCCACCTCAAGTTTCTGCATGAGTCAGTCATTGGTGGTCAGTGTGTTTTCAATTTGTTGTCAGTGTTTTATGATGATATCTATATTTAGGCAGCCCGTCTCAAGCTTTAGTTTATCATTGATGGTCATCTTGCGGTCAGGTGGCAGTCTTGTTGTGGCCAGTGTGTGATAATAGCATCGGTCTCCAGCAGTCGTCCTCAAGCTTTAGCTGGAGTCTATTATTGTAAGTGAAAGTCTGGTCAGTGTGATCTGTTTTGTAATGTTGATATTTGTCTGCGGGCTACACCCTCTTCAAGCATAACAGCAGTTTTATACTTGTAAGACGTGTGGACAGATGTCTCCAGAAAAATATTGGACAGCGCAAGTAAATTTATACTTAAGCAAAGTGTCGGGTGATGATTGCAGCGCAAGCTGTCATCTCCATGATAACAAACTAGATGCTTGTGCAAAAAAAAAAAAAAAAAAATCGACCTTAAGCAGTAGTGTTGTGGAGGGTGTACACAGTTACACCCTCCTCTTTTTCTGTAAATATACAGTATAATGATCTATCAGCCAAAGAGCGATTGAAATGTGTATGCTCAATTTTTCCTTAGTGATCTACCTATCTACCTTGTAGAGTATACCCTCATCTCTAGGGACCACTACCCAACTGACCTCAAGCACCGCTGTAAATCAGAGTTAATAGGTTTTAGCTTCCTTGAAGTCCCTCTACGTGGCGTCATACAGGTGAGGGTATTTCTCACCTGTTCCTCAAGTCTCGCTTCAAAGCGATGTATTATTTTTGATCTTTTATTTATAAAGTTATTGTAGCCATCGGACAAAGTTGGGTGGCTACTATGGATTCATGCTTGCCGTCTCTGCCGCCCCCACCGCCGCGTCCGTGGACACTTCCTTGTGGACGCCGTACAGGCTGTAATTTTTGACCGATTACTTTCATATTAGGTATGGACATGTGTTATACTCTGCTCATGACAGCTATCGATTTTGGTTGCCATGGCAACTGTATTGGCCGAATAATGCGCAAATTTGTGCTAAAATATAGAGATTTCTTAGTGGACGCAGTACAGGCTGGAGAAGCGGGCTTGCGGGGGCCGCACCCATACGGTCGCGGGCGACTGGACGATCTAATTTTTATAGCCAGCCAACCGATCTTTTTGCCAGCCATTCAACCAAAAAAATTCAGTTTGTCTGCTGTTTCCATCTCGATGCCAACTTAAGAACTTTTGGTCCATCCAGCCATTGAAAATGTAAGAGAACCATCAACAGTGTTAGCACTGCGTTGCAAATGTTCTATACGTACAAGACACTATCGTACGGCACTTTCTTCTGTCTCCCTGACATCATTTTGGTCATCTGATGCTGTGGACAGAGTATAAAACATAAGTGTAAAACAGCCTAAAGTCTGTCATTGATGGTCAACTTATGGTCGATCTGTGGTCTGGTTGTGGTCAGTGTGTAATAATGCAATCTGTCTCCAGGTGACCCTCCTCTGGCGGTAGCTTGGCTGAGTCAGTGTGCGGTCTATCTGCTCATCATGGTGCTGGAGAAGAGCGTGATCAGCCTGGTGCTGCTCATCCCTGGCTGGACCAACGTAAGTACCCACAATCCCCTTCTTTCCACTACCATATACCTGTACTTGTTTCCAGCCGCCGTAGCGGCGCTGGGATTATTCTCTGTTGATCTGTTTGTGTGTTTGTCATCAGGGCGTACAGCAGCACCAAATTTTTTTGCAGGTGTTAATAAGCATGTGGGTGTGTCTGTTTTGCGGACAATTCTTTTGAACACAGTAGCATCACAACCTTTTATGTTGCAGTCGCAAAACATTACAGGTGAGTATTTGGAATGAAACGGAAGTTTGAGTTCGAAGATATGTGTGGCGTGAGTGCGCTCTCACTGAACGTGTTATAATGAAGACTGCTATACTGAAATCAGCACCAGCATTGCAGTCGCGGCTGGTGCACTCCCAGATGGTCTGTAGTGTGTCTCTGAAGTGGTTTTATGGAGCATGGACATTGTTAAAAGCCTGAGATGGGGAGAAGCATTCTGTATGCTGTTATATGTGCAGAATGCATGATGACCCAGGCCAGGTTTCTCAAACGACTTCATGAAAGCAGAGGGGTGTTTGGGAGGAGAGAGGCAGGAAAGCAGATCCTCATCACGTCTTGGATGTTCTCAGCGTCAGTGACCGTCATTGAATCCTGTAATTATGGGTCACTGATGAACATAGCAGGGGAGCTCCATCTCATTACTGTGTCACTATGCTAATCCCTGTTGATCTACTGCATGCCTGTGCTTGTAGCTTTTACACTTCCTTGCGTCCGCTCTGTTATATTCTCACTTCCTGTGTTTATGGCCCGTGTAGTCTGTACGGTGTTCATTCAGCCAATCAGAATAAACGGGTGGGTTAAGATCCAGCATGGGACAATGCTTTGTGGTCACCTTTGACTAGGGGACCTTACCAATGAGGCAAAACATTATAACCGCACGGTTGAAACAAATAATGTGATAATGGCACATTTTGTGGTTTGCAACGACACTTTAGGCTGTAAGGGACACTCCTTTAGGAGAAATGGCACCTGAGCAACATTGAGGAGGCCAAAATCATTATGGCCTGACGACTTGCTCAGAGCATCTCTGAAGTGGGAAGGCTTTTGGGGTTTTCCCTGTCAGCAGTGGTGAGTGCCTACTGCCAGTCATCCAAG
Organism: Gymnothorax javanicus; assembly: GCA_029692085.1. Taxonomy (NCBI): domain Eukaryota; kingdom Metazoa; phylum Chordata; class Actinopteri; order Anguilliformes; family Muraenidae; genus Gymnothorax; species Gymnothorax javanicus. Next base: position 18,073,584 of record CM056201.1, read on the forward strand.
GAGGTTGCAAACCACCAACTGGCAAGAGAGTGTTTGGTGCCCAAGGCTAATTAACACCGGCAACAGAGGCTATACCATCTGGTCCAAGCAGACAGAAGAGCTTCTGAGGCACTAGTCACAGAAAACTATATTCATGGTTATGAGAGGAATGTGTCACGACACTCAGGTCATCGCTCCCTGCTGCGTGTCGGGCTTTGTAGCCGCAGACCAAACAGCACTGGCGTGATGCTCTGGGAAATACTTTCGTTAGGAAACCTCGGAGGTTCAGCCATTCATGTGGATGTCAGTTCGATGGGGAGGTTTTGACTGCATGCTGAGGACCAGCAGCATATTAAGCAGAGGTGGCCATAGTGTTTTGGCTAAACGGTGTGTATAAGTCTGATTTTGAGAAATGCTGGAACCTCTGAACTGCAATAGCAAGAGCCCAGAATAGTATAGAGCCCATCGCGGTCCTGTTGTACCTGACAAAAACCGAGAGGAACAATCCTAATATGCTTTGGTCATGTTACTGATATACTGTGTATCACCATGCAAGTTAATGTGATTTTCATTTTAGCCATAAAGTCGTCTGAGTAACTAGCAACCAGTGGTGTGGAAAAGAAGATGCCTTGGCCAAAATTTTCCAGTCAGAAGTTCAGAATCCACTGCAAATGACCAGTGAGCACTAATCTGCATCACTACAGAGTTTCTACTACAGATACAGTTTAATTTGTTTTCTTTTACTGCGCCAAGCTGCATCAAAATATACTGAGATTGGGACAGTGTTTATCAAAATACGGTTTTGGGAGCACAAGCGCTGCTTTGTGGCCAAAGATGAAGCCAGACGCTCCCGGTCATTGTCCTCTAATTATGGGAGCGGAAATGGCAGTTCCTTGTTTGATTATTTCCTTTTTTTAATTCCTCTTTGATGTTCAGTATGAAAGCAACATTTTGTTTTGGGATGAATAGTTCTTAAGCCAGAGGAGGATGGAGGGCTTGGAGAGACACCAGTAACGCATTAATACGGTGTGGGAGCATTATGGGTATTATAAGCAGGGAGAGGCTGTGGTCATTGTGTCAGGAAGGGGTTCTGTAGTTCTGGCTTGTACCAGAGGCTCGGCTTTATTGCATCTTAAGTTTCTGCGCCAGAAACAATTTGTAACCTAACGGGCAAAAATAAGCATCTTTGCTATTGTGTCAGCCAACCTGAAGTCATTTATTTGACCCAAAAAGGTTTATCGTGTGAACGGTCTTCTCGGTGCTTTTATTTTACAACGCACTCGTGTGCATTCCCACATACCAGCGCTGCAGCTACAATTAAGGCACCAATGGAAGCGCAGCATCTTCTGACTAATGGAAGGGAGGCATTCATTAGCCATGCTGTCATTAACATTCTTTTGCCAAAATATGGGGGTCCGCTGAGCTGCCCTCTTTCAGGCGACAGCATGGGACCGCAATGAGCTGGAATCCATATGGAGCGGACGGTGTGGGAATTGTGCCACTGTCCAAATATTTAGGGATTTGCGATATTTTGCAAAACGCTTCCCAGGTTTTCAGTGATGATTTTTTTGCGAGTGTAACAGTAGCCACATCTCTTGCATGCTGTTTCTTGATGTTTTTGTTGTCTTTTACTGTCTCACACTCTTATCTTTCCCACCCAAATTCCACTAGGAATTCCCTTGAAATCAGTTACACACACCTGTCACATTACAGTAAATACATCTGGCAGCTGAAAGAATACAATAGAGAGAGAGCAAGACTTGGAGTTAAAGAGAGACCTGGACTGAGAGACAGACAGACAAAGACAGTTGGTCTGAGAGACAGCCAGAGAAATTCTTGGGCTGAGAGACTGACCGAGATAGACACACCAGCTGAGAGAGGCAGGCTAGATATGTACAGGGAAATGGATGCAGCAAGAGACAGATTGTGACTGCCAGAGATAAACTGAGAGACAATTAGAGAGAGACAGACTGAGACAAGTGGAGAGAGACAGGCTGAAAGACTGAGAGGGACAAACTGAGACAGAGAGAGAGAGAGAGACATTGGCTCAGAAATGGACTGAGATATTACTGAGACGGAGAGAGCTGAACTGAGGCAGACAAGTAGAGACAAACAAAGTGGATGTGAGATTGCGAGAGCGAATTTAGAATGAGCAGGAGAGTTTCACAGAGGCAAAGACCCACAGTCTTAAGGAAATAAACTGTGGTATGAACACAGCTATGGGCCCCTTTGTTTGGGGTGGCGTGTATGCCAGCTGGCTGTGAGAGCTCTCTCCCTGCTGCAGATACAGGAGGTGCTGCTGGACTACATCCCAAACCCTCAGCTGGAACTGCTGCTGGTCATGCTCATCGTGCCTTTCTTCGTCAATGTGAGTACAGGCGCTGACCGTGAAGTGTGTGTGTGTGTGAGTGTGTTTGTTTGTGCGTGTGTGTGTGTTTGTGCGTGTGTGTGTGTGTGTGTGTGTTTGTGTGAGTGTGCATATGTGTGTGTGTGTGTGTGTGTGCGCGTGTGCACGCGCGCGCATGTGTGTGAGTGTGAGAGAGAGTGTGTGTGTGTGTGTATGTGTGTGTGTGTGTGTGTGTGTGAGTGTGTGCGTGTTTGCTTGTGTCATTGGTTGGCTGCATGTATATACAGATGGGTGACAAATTAAAGGAAAAAACACCTGCATAAATGAGTAGACAACCAGAAAATGCAGGTGTCATCCTGTGTTTTCATCTTTATACCCTATGATGTAGCACACCTACCATGATGGGAGTGGTCTTTTCTAGGATGGGTACAGGAGATCACTGAATGATTTTGTGTGTAGGAAAATGATCCTAAGTACACATTACCTCCATCACAGTCACCAGATCTCAAAGCAACTGAACTCATTTGGGAGGTTTTTGAATAATGTGTCAGACGGCGCTTTTTATCGCATCATCAAAACATCACATGAGGCAATATCTCTTGGTAGAGAGGTACTTCATCCCGCTAGTAAAGTTTCACACTTGTTGACTCTACGGCAAAGAATGTTAACCCTTGGAGGCCCAATACCTTACAGAGACAGTTTATGTCGATTTTTCCATTCAGTTGTCACTTTTTTGTATGTGTGTATGTGAGCGTGTCTGTGTTTGCAGTGTGTGTTGTAGGCCGTCTTTAATCATTGGCTACATGAGCAAAGACATGTACTCTGCTCCCTAGGCCATCATGTTCTGGGTGGTAGACAGCCTGACGATGAGAAAATACAAGAGCTTAAAGACCGCTGAGACTCCACGTGACCAAGAAAAACAGGCGGAATCATCACCGTGGGCAACCAATGAGGAGTCGCAGGTGAGGCCCGTGAACAGTAGTGCCCAATGGCAGTCCATTAATGCCGTGAGAGTGAGTGGGATGCCAAGTGATTGGATGCAATCTATTGATATTGTACCTACTGCTTGTATAATAATAATAATAATAATAATAATAATAACGGCCTGGCGCGTAGACCTTACGCGCTACCTTCTCCTGCGGCCTGGCATCTGTTTTTTAGGGTTCAGGACTCTTGAGGATAAATTGGCTTGGTCATGTGATGTTTTTATGGAAACACCATAGCAACGTGATGACATCATAACAGTGCACGTGATGATATCATAACGGTGCATTGTTCACTGTAATATAAAAGCACTGATTGGCCGGACACGCACGCACACAGAGTCCGCTTCGCTATTATATTATAGGTAATAACTTTTTCAGTTTACTCACAGCACCAGACTCCTCTCTCTCAGAAGATGCTACAGTTTTGTTACACTGTCGCAACTTTTTTGTTTTCGTGTGCCAATGTAAAAAGTAAATATTTTGCCATTTGGTCAATGACCAACTAATACTATGATTTGGGAAGAAATTTTTAGCGTAGCTCTGGATTTACATCATCATCGCTCTCCTACTGTCCCAATCAGACGCAGCATCAAAGACGGATCCTATTTCTGGTGCTCTGCACCTGTTCTTGCATAGACCCTCCCTGAGCATAAACACTCCCATGCTGTACAGGAAGCTCATGGTTCTATTGTGCGACCCAAAGGACTGCTGGCCTTTATGGTGCCGATCCAGGAAAAACTGAGTCGGCTTTTGCTCTCCTTTATTCCTCTTCATCTTTTCCGCCCTTTCACACACTCACACACACGCACACACACACACACACACACACTCTCTCTCTCCCCTCTTCATCTGTGCTCTCTCTCACCCTGTGTTCTCTCTCAGAGCCCGGCTGTTTTCCCTGAGTGTAACTAGGTCATGTGAATGTTTCTCTTTGTGTCGTTCAGTTGCATTTTTTTCTAAGCAAATTTCCCCAACCACTCAGTAATGGAAACTACGCGCCATCACCAAGTGTCCATGGGAATGAGCAACTGTCTGAATAACTCCCTCATAAATAACATTCCTCTGTGTGGCAGGTGGCTCTACAGGGCTATCTTGAGTCCTGAATAAAACCGCTTCATGTATAAGTGCGCCCCCTAGAGGGCAGGCGGTCAGACCTCAGTCAGCAATGCTTTTACTGCTCCCTCATTGTTCCTCTCTTTATGAACTTGCGCCTAAGGAATGGTTGGCATTTGGTTGGTATGAACTTAAGTAGGAATTAACCTCTGAATTGAATTTTAACTTTAAAAGTGCTACTTGAGCGCAGAAGTGCAGCTATGAAAGAAGTCTAATTCTCAGCAGTGAATTATCATTACCTTCAAAGTATATTTTCAGGAATACTACCATTTTTACCTCATAGTAATTTTACCTTACCTCCACGGCTGGGCGATTCACATTTTTCCCCTGTCAGAGTCCAACCTTATTGTGCTCAGTGTAACCACCACTATTCAGTGATTGAGCGTTAGCACCATGTGACTGCAGTCGTCAATCCAGCCCCCTCAATCTAACAGACCCCCTGTAGCCTGGCTTTAGCTGAATACAGTCACCCGCCCCCACAGACCGTGTCATGTTCTCCATCACGGGAATCATAATGGATCATAATGGCCCTGTGTAATTAGCCCTCGCTGACTGAACAGGGCTGTGAAGAGAGAGTCCATTCTCGGCTGGGGGGGGCCACATGCCCTTTAACACCCCCCCGCCCCGAGACTGGGCTCTGCCAGCCAGCGACAAATCACCCCTTTATCCCTGGAAACATGAGTGACATTTCTGGCGCGTTTCAGTCCGCTGATGTCGTGGAGATGAGACGGTGCTCGGGGGGAGGGGCCGTGGCGTAACTGTTCTGACTGTTCCAGTCGAAGGTCATTAGCATGTCAAGTGGCCCTCACTCTTAAAGATTGTGGGATTTAGGAGCTCCTGAAAGGTTTCTCACAGGGATTAGCCCGTCAGCCGTTTTTCTGACGGTTCTCGGATCGGGTGGAATTCCAGTTCATCAGAGTGGGCCGATTTTATTTAATGCAGTTTTGTGATTGCTTACCTTTGTGAGTGTGAAACAGAGTGTTCTTGTAGTAGTGGAGGAAAGAAAAGAAAATTATTGCGCAGTGTGGCACTGTTACCTCACAACGAGAAGGTGATGGGTTTGAATCCGGCCTGGGGCCTTTCTGTGTGGAGTTTGCATGTTCTCCCCGTGTTCGCGTGGGTTTCCTCCGGGTACTCCAGTTTCCTCCCACAGTCCAAAGACATGCATATCAGGCTAAGTGGTGACTCTAAATTGCCCCTTGGTGCGAGGGTGTAAGTAAATGGTGTTTGAATGGTGTGTGTGGCCTGTGATGGATTGGTGAGCTGTCCAGGGTGTGTTCCTACCTTTCGCCCATATTCTGCTGGGACAGGCTGCAGCTCAACCGCAACCTTAGTGTGGATGGATGAATACATACAATGAACCTGTTTTCTGTTATTATCATTACTGTTTTTTGTACATGGATTGCCACTTAATGTTCAAAATGCACTATATATATAAAGTGTATTATGATGATGATGATATTATTATTATTAATAAGTGTGTTTATGCAGACATACACATATCATTTTTTTCTCACGTTTTCTGGGCATAAATATGGCTGTGGTGACATTTACTGTACATTACTTATACATCTATTATCATCACTCAGGTGTCACTCAGGTGATCCCTGCTGCTTTACTCCTGTGAAGGTTGAACCAGTGGACGCTCTGTTCGCATTCAGCCACTCAACCGCATATGGGGGGGGGCTTTTTCTTTTTTTCATTGCTGGGCTTTCAGTTTGACCCTTGGATCCCCCTCATGTGATTACAAAGGGTCTGAGCTGGTCTGTCCTTTACATCATACAGATAATCCCATCCTGCCCTCACTGTCGCATTCTCTTGCAATCGTTTTACTGAGCTACAAATCCATTTTATTCTGGAGATTATGTTTCTGTATGAAGGAGCCTGTGCAGAGCTCAATATTCTGCATGTTGCATTTGTGTTTTGTATGGAGGAGATTGACTCGGGCGGTCACACACAAATTCTTGCCAAACTATGATAAGGTTGGCCAATCAAACTGTTCCTGTCTGTGTGTGTCTTGTGTCTGTGTATGCTCGCGCATTCGCGTGCACGTGTATTTTGACCCAGGTGTTGCTGGCGGATGACCCAGAGCTGTGCACGGACCCCGACCTCACAGAAGAGGAACAGGAAGTTGAGTGCGTGACCCCTGGCGAATCAGGGGGAAAGCAGGCGCCTGCTTGGGTGGTTGTGTAGCCCCGCCTCCTGAGTCCGAACTCGCCTCAGCCTCGACAGCAGAGGATTCCTGTTTCTTCACAAATAAACACTCTATCATAAGCAACCAGGGAAAATCTCGTGCAGCCATCGCATCGCAGATACAAACAGGAAGAGCTCGAAAGGGCCAAAGGTTAAAGGTCATTCAGCGCACCACAAATAAGCCTTTGGAGGGTTTGTTATTCCACTAAGCATTTATTGAATGGTGCTGGTTTGAAAACAAGTTAGGAAAGTGTTTTATTGAAAAAGTATTTCAGTGTCTTTTTCAGAGTGTTGTCGTGTTGTATGCTCGGCATTACGTGAACTGCTGGACACATTCAAGTGTCATTTTTTCCATATTTATTATGCTTTTAATGATATGCACATTCTATAAGATCTGTTGGACAATTGTGCTCTTCTGAAAATACCATTGAAAATCATTAGATTTACTCTTGGTGCCGTGTGTGTGTTTGTGTGTGTTTCATGTGGTGTGGGTGAGCTGTCACATTTGATTTTTCTTTGGATTCAGGGTATGTTAAGATAACACCAGAGATGCTTTATATCACTATCTCACAGCATTACATCTTAAAGCCAAAGCGTTTGTGATGGAGTTAAAATCAATTTAAAGGGAGAAGGTCCATAAAGTCAATTAAATATTACTTTTTTTTTTTTACAAGAACAAAACATGTTTTCAGAGGAGCAAAATGAACCAGGGTTGGCTCAGATGCATTTGAAGTTAAGGAGATATTTACTAAGTTGCTCCTTCCATTTCGCAGTACATTAAGATGAAACATGTTATGTTTCAACTGAAAATCTCTGATAATAAATTGATTTTTTACTTGAATCATGGACATATGAAGATTAAGGGAAAAATGTGAAGATTATGATTACTTTCTTAGGTCTTTCCCCACCTCTTCAAAATGGCTGCCTACAGATTCTGTGTATAATGTTGCAGTCACAGCAAGTCTGTGTTCTCATTAATTTCCCCCAAATGGATTCTGCCCGTTCACTAACTCCCACTCCGGATCTTGTTCTTTGTTTATAAGACATAGAACATACTTACTGCATGTGGTCATGCATTCCAGTGGGCTGAAACTACAAAGATCTGAATACTTGACAATATTTTGCAAATCCCTGTTGGTTTTATAGCAAACAACATTGGGTTGCTAAATAGAATATATGTTATTAAAAACATGGCTATTATTATTTTTGTCTTGTGCCTTTTTGATAAATATTATCTCTATATATAATGTTGAAATATCTTCAAGGACTCTTGTGGTGCTTAAAGAAATGTGGTGTGATCTGTGGTATTAGCCTTTAATCAGGCAGTTTTACAATAAACTAAAGTTTACAGTAGTGAAATGAGGAGCCTGAAAAATAGCAGGAGCTTGTGAGATGTTGAAGGATAGCGATGTGAAACTACAGAGCAAGTGCTGAACAAAACACAGCTGGGAAATGTGACACAGTAGCTTTTTAATACCAGAACATTTCACCGTGTTGATTTCACTTCATTTTGTCTCACAAAAAAGCCTGTCATTTCAGAGGAATGTTCAGCAGAACATTACGTTTTAGCAAACACACTGGCATTTTCTCAAAAGATCATGTTTTTTATTCAAGTATTGCTAGATTGGTCTCCTGTCCTGTGTCGTTGGCAGTGGCGTGAATGGTGTTTATGCTTTCTCGTAATTTGAAAGAACGTTCAGCTAACAGACTTCAACCTGCAAGGAGTCTGGAATGATTTCCTTTATGCTTCTATATCTACATGTTTGGTTTGAAATCTCCCAACATATTTCATATAGTTTTGAAATTATTAAATATTGCAGCTGGATATGCTTTTTGCTCTGTATTATTTAGCACATCGATCAGGAAGTAAGCATGTACAATTTTTTGGTTATGAACATGAATGTCAGGGTTTCTTTAATATTTACTGTTCAGTCTAAATGCAGTGTTTTCTGTTTTGCATTTCTGAGTGCTACCATGTTATACCTCAAATAAAGAAGATTGTGATTTAACCGGCAAGTATCGTCTTTCTTGTTATTTTTTTTATTATGAATAATTTAAAAAGCTGCTGCCATGAACTCTTTACAGATGATACATTCTGTGTTCTTTATAGATTGTACTAACGCTATACTCCTATATTTTTTGTACTAATTTGAGCTCTACGGTGCTCTGTGATGGATGCTAAAATTTTGCATTAATGGCACACTATTATAAATTCGTTGCAAATTATAATCCAATGAGAATGCACAAGATTTGGTGTTTTTCATGAATCTGCGCCTTCAAATTTTCACATTTAAGCTCACAAAGAAATGTAATTGACAAAAAATGGGAGCCTTATTTTAGAGAAAACATTTTGAAGGAAAAAATACTTTTGCAACATTTTTAGGCCACAGCTGCATACAGCTGTGTTATTCCTCAGAGGATGGGGTTGGACGGACATGATGGGAAGCCTGGTCAGAACAGGGGATTGTGGGTAGACAATGGTGTCATTAGGGCCAGATGCTCGTTGAGTGCGCGTGCGTATGGATTAGAAGAGAATACCGTGAAGGAGCAGTTGGCATTAGCTGAGCACAGACCACGGAAAAGATCGAGTTTCAGCATTTCAAGCAATAACAGAATCTAGCATTGCAGTGAAATGCTCTCTTGTATGGAGTCATCCTCAACTAAATAATCTCAGATAGTATCAAAACTTCAGATTCTTCTTGCAATATAAAAACATAGGGTAAAAAAAAAATATACAAAAGAGTGTGTTATTTTAGTCCACAGGTTTGTGTGTCCACCGCGGGATTTCCTGAGAAATTGGAAGGCTGGGTTGGGTTGTAGTCACTGAATGACTGGAGTCAGTTTACATGTTCATTGGTCCCATGGTGGTTGTCCGCCGTGTCAAAAAGGTGTGACACGACATAGTCCTCGTACTGACCGTCAATGAGCTTGAAAGCATTGTTCTTAACAAACCAGCAGTTCACTATCTGAGTCCCGCTGTAGATTTTCCTGGTCTTCTTAACCACTGCGACTGTGCGATCCTTGATCTTGAGTGCAGGGCAGGAGCTCGAGGTGGGGATAGTGGACGAAGCCAAAGAGGTCTCTGTGATATTTCTCTGGACTTCCTCCACAGTAGTGTTGCAAGCCCGCTCTGTGAGACCCACCTCCTGATACAGGAACTGGCCTGTAAGGCAAGGATGGGGAGTTAATGCAGCCCCACTGCGAATGAGAGAGGCTTACGAAAGAGGGTTTGATCTATTCTCCAACTGGGGGAATATCTGGGGAAACCCAGTAAGAAATGGGCAGAGTTGGGGATAATGACTTCCTTTTCATGAAAGTACTTTTCAGAATTTTTTTTTGCATAGAATCTTTGTCTCAGATAAGTTTTTTTAAAAGGTCCCATAGGTATTACAGTATTTTTTTTTTTTTTTGTTTTTAGCAATGTTAGACCATTCCCAGCCCTCTGGGACCTGGTTCACACGTACACATGTAACAACAATGGAATTTTTTCTCCTTTGTTTTCCAAAAAAAAAATCACAGTTCACACAAAGACACAAAAGCACAGTTTCAACATTGTCAAGAGCATGCCAAGCCAAAAGGCAGCAATGAAAGAATTGAATGTAAGACCATGTAAGCTAATCAAAAGCTACATGGACTCACTATAAGGGGTAAACACTCTGATGTCAGAGCAACAATATTGAGGCAATCTAGCTTCATGTTTTGTCAGAAGTTAGGAAGAGGGAAGGCAAAAGTATAAAAGTGAGGGTTAGAAAAAATATTGTTTTCATAATATGGGGCCTTTAAGTGGTTCAGAATTAAGTGCTTCGCAAAGCTTTGAGGTGAACCTACACAGACATTGAAAAGACAGCCATATTTTATCAATGTATTTCAATAATGCAGTTCACAATTTTCCTCGTGCTAAAGCAATCGCACATTTAGGACACCAGGAAAACATTGGCGCTAAATATTATTACAAAATTAATATTGTTATAACACTGGTGTCATTAATGCATTGTGAATCATTCTGAACATGAATGTTCCAGTCCAATTCCATCGAAATCAAATAGTTCTCAATTAAACTGAATAGCTTCCCGTTGTTTTGAGGTGCATGCCACTTACATCGTCAGTATGTTGTGTTCTTCCTAGACCACAGACCTAAGTTTAACTGATAACGTCAGTTATAATTTATTCTGGAAACATGCCTTAGATTCCATTTTACACTAATAGAGAGTTCACAGACCTCCGCCAGACTCAGCATATTAAGAGACCCTCTGGCAATCTTTTTTTTTTTTTTTTGTTCATCATTAACTGAGTACTGCTTATGTAGTGAGGCCCATAAGTATTTTGACTGTGATGCTGGAAATCCTGCATAGCTTCTCTCAGCAATCCAATCACTTCATAGTGCAGACTAACAGCAGCTATTTGAGGTTATTCGCATCTACATGAAATTAACTATGTAGAAGTCACAGCCTTTTAAAATGGTATGACTGACAAAATGCTTATGGATGTCACTGTCTACTCCACTCATCTATCCCCCGATGCCCCAGCAGCTGTACCTACCCAGAAGCCCATGGGAGTCTTTCGACAGGCCCTTGCTGTTGGAGATGTAGAACCCTAAGTGATCTCGCTGGTATGGTGCAGGGTTCTTGTACTGGTGGACCAAGATGACGAAAGCGATGGTCCCCTGGATCGTGACGGTGACATTTGAGCGTCCGGCAATGGCCACGCCCAGCCCGTCGCTCTCCACAGACATCGTGGTGTCGCAGGGCAGAACCAGTCGGTCCTTGCTGTCTAGGATGACCTTGTATGGGGTGATCTCGATGTAGGCCCGCCTGGGCCGCTCCACGACGATGATGATGTCGCTGAAGTAGGTGCGCTGCAGTTTCCGGCTGTTAGCTGGAGCTGGGGCTCCAATCAGCCTCCCATTCACTGTAACCCCTATGAACGGAAATACAAATCGAGAGGGACTAATTGAGCTCTACACAAGGTTCACAGAGCCTTATGGCGCTTTTCCACTACACGGTACCGGCTCTACTCTACTCTACTCGCCTTTTTTGCTTTTCCATTAGGGAAAAAGAACCTGGTACCAGGTACCAGTAGGTACTAGTTGGTACTTTTTCTGGTACCTGTTCTCCTGGGGTTCCATAAAACGGCCGACCAGGTACCAGTAGGTACTAAAATGTGACGTGCAACATTGCTGCCCACTGATTGGTCGGAGAGAATCGTCACTGTGAAAGACGACTCAGTAGTCGACCTCGGGACATCTCATTTGAGTTAGATCGACGAGTCTCAAGATTAGCGCAGTTATTTTGATCATCGATTTATATTATTTTAGGCTACTTGTTCGATATGCTGTGCGTCGCCTTACCTTTCAAACACAGTTTCGCTTGTTCACCAAAGCTGCTACATTCATGAAATGCGTTTCTCTTCGCCTGTGACACCGTTCGTGGGGAAATTTAGTGACGGTATTGTGTCCAGTTATGTTTCCCTTAATAATTCCCTTTGGGAAAGTTATGTGATGCTACCCCCGTTTAAAGAAAATCGCGCAGAAAAATAACTTTACGGGTGTTGACGAATCATTTTTGTCCGAACGTTATATCAGAGGAGATGACGCGTCGTAAAACGATGAATTCTAATACTCTGCCATCTTCCGCGATTTGCGCATTCGCTACGTGTTTTGCCTTCATTTTCAAAGTGAAATGTTTCGTGAAGCCTGAATGTAAAGATAATAAACAATAATTGTTTTGTCATATGTGTTATTTGCTTCTTTGTTATGAAGGAAAAAAAGGTAAATTAACATCGTCGGTGTGTGGTGATTCTATGATGTCAGAAATTACAATACAACACTCACGGACTTTAGTGCCATAACGTGGTGACGGTAGTGGGCGTGCCCTGATTTAAACACATAAATATTAAACAAAATCGATGGAATAAAAGTAAACTTGATGTAACTGAGGATGCCGTCGCGGCAGCAACATGCTGCGTCGCAAAGACAAGCAGGTACCACGGAGGAGGTACTATCTTCTAATGGAAAAGCAACCCCAAAAAGTACCCGGTGCCGAGTAGAGTAGAGTAGAGCCGGTACCATGTAGTGGAAAAGCGCCATTAGAGGAGTCATTTAAGCAATATTGATCCGATCTGGAATTTCAGTGACAATAATCTATCCATCCATTCTCGAACCAGAATATCCCTGACCTGAGTTGATAGGAATTGAGCCTATCCCAGAATCCAATGCGCTGCAGGCAGGAATACACCCTGGGCAGATTACCCATCCATCACAGGGCATACGCACAAATCATAATAATAACAACAAATCATCATCATCATCATCATCATCATCATCATCATGGTGATAATTGTCACAATCATTCTAATAATAATAGTAAAACTATTCACACAAGACAGACAGAACGTAGGGAACAAGCAATGTTTAGTAACCATGTATTAGTGACAAAGCTCTATAATTCTAATATAACTATGCATTAAAGCCGTACATATTCCAAGCAATCTTAGTAAAGGTACTCAGGCCATAAACACTGCACGGCGTGCTTGTTCTTTTTTAACGGCCAGTGGATTGCCATTTCAAAACACAAAAACTAGAAATTTGCAGCCTGTAAAGGCTCCCTGAGGAGGTAGGTGATAGCTAGTCCTGAAGCCCCGCCCCCACTGTGGAACACAGTGCTATTCGCTGGTTTGTCTATTTATGCAAAGTTCATGAATATTGAATATGTTGTGTGTCCACATCATACCAAAATCGACACTGCACGCCCTTGGGTCCCCAGAAATAAACCCGCCAAGGGTGAAGTAAATCGAGTGAATGGCTCTTGAGATATGTGAAGGACACACGCACAAACACACACACACACGCACACACACACACACAGAAATGCCTCGCTTTATAGTTAGCTAGTGTGTCTATTTAAATGAACAGACTGTGTCTCAGCTTCACCGCCATGCTCACCTGAGTGTTTGTGGTCGGACACCAGCCGCAGAACCTCCCCCGGCTCTCCATTGATATTGAAGCAGACGGTCAGTTTGCTTAAGGGAAACTCCACCACAAAGTGAGGGTCGCCGTCAGCTGCTTACAGTAACAGGTGACCGATTATGATAATGTTTGAGGGCGCTTGAAAAATTAAGTCCGATTAAACTGTGATGTCACGCTAGTAGTGATTGGTTTTTTCTGGCTTACTAGTTTCTTTTCAGTATTACTATGCAGTATGAATAAAAACAATGCGCTGAGTTCTTAATTCTTGAGCATAAATTTCCCACATGTACATAAATACAGAGTATCCTACATGCAGATATCACAGAACACAAATTTCATTAATTTGCATGAGAAAATATTCTAAATTCATGAGAGACTGATGGCAAATCATTTCTCTCACACAGAAGACAGTATTTTAAAGTAATTTAGGCCAGAGATGTTCTCCTTTACTGCAGAAGTCCAGGTGAATCATTATCAGCTCAGGACATATTACTGACAATGGCTGTGAACTAGAATTCCAGTCAAGGTGAGCTGTAATTAAGACAAAAGGCTAAATAACCAGTCATTTCCACCCCACTTGTGAATGAGCCTCAAAGGTTCGCGAGAGAAACTGTCGTCTCTAAATGGTGGTCTCCGCTGCTATCTCAGAGTAAGGGGGGGGCGAGTGTTTCCTTTTACATACTGAGCCACATCCTCCCTGCTCGCTACGCCTCTCCCTTATCTATTGATGTTACTCATAAGTGACGGCGTGTTATGAAACCACAGGCCAGACCATTACCACCTTCTTCAATTAGAGCCAGTAAACAACACGGTCGAGCCCGTGTACAATGGCTACAACGGTATCATTTTAATAATTACCGTCTGCAAACTTTTCAAAATTACAAGGCACGATGGGAATATGGCAAAGATACTCTCGTTCCGGCCAATGATGAAGTCAACTGAGTGGCAAGCCAGAGACAGGCAAAGCCACAGCTGTTTTCACCGTCTGCAGAGCTGCACATTCAGAACTATGCAAGCATTCAAAGGGAGACAAACAAAAATGCATAATGGAGCAGAACGTACCAGATGTTTTAGAGATGGTGATCGACTTCTTCACCGGTTTCCTCACAGCTTTACCTACAGATAAAAACAGTGAAAGAAAATACGTAATCCCTCACATCACGAGAAACTCGGTAAAACTAAGGATTATTTGCTTCCAGAGTGCACTGTCCGACATTTTGATGAATTGATTTGCTGATCACACCATTTCCTCACGGAAAGCAACGTATGTTCAAACAAGTTTCGGTAGAAGGAATAAATCTTTAATGATAAGTCATAAGGACACTCAGAACACACACCTGGTGGCAAGCAAACACAGCGCTAGCAGAGGTTTTTGTGGAAATGACACCAGTGGGTGACCAATGAAATCCCACCTCTTCTCAGGGAAACATTTGTCAGCTTTTGTTTGCTTGCGTTCGACTATCAGTTGCTTTAGTTTGAAATGACTCTCGGCGTCCAACTGCAAACAGCACCAGAAGCAAATAATTGGTGACAACATGCACATGAAATAGGTAGATAGAATGACTAAAATGAACAAAATTAAACAAGCTGATTTACTAAGTGTGTATGAGGTAAGAAAGCATTTAGTTCATTTAGTCTTTGCGCACTTGTGTAGGTGATTCATTTCAGTTCACCTGCTGGTGAGGAGATAAGGGAAATTTTGGAACCCTTGCATTAGTGCTGACCAAGCATATTACAGCAGATCTGCCGTAATTTTCACTCCAACCCAAACAAACCTCTGCTTATTCAAAAATTTGGATTGAAGGGTTCATTGTAAACCCAGGTAAGTGTGGTACACTCAGTTGTTTTGAGGAATCCGATTAACTCAAAAAAAATTAATGATCTTAAAAATGTAATGATCTTGTTTTCACAGCAGGGTCATTCCATGTCAAATGTCCAAATTTCAGAGAAGCTTCCCACTTGACCATATCAGATTTGGCTGAAAAAATTCCAGCGGGTGCATTCACCTCCTACTAGGATAAATCCAACATTTTAGCTCTCAACTCCTAATAGTTTAGTCATAAAAAAATAGTTTTGCAACTAAAGTTACGGCCCTTTTTGAACAGAGATTTCTGAGGAGCCACTTACATGGCTATATCTAGAAAAGTATTTCAGCTAGGTCCTTCAAATTTTCAGGGGTGAAAATCTGCCACTCTAACTTGAGGAATATGGACTTATGAATGTGTCCCTTTAGTTCATCATATATTTCTGGGTGCTTAAATTTGCTCGAAAATTTTACTGTGCGCTCTGTGGCAGCATATTTGAAGGACTGTAAAAAAGCCTAATGTCAAAGACAGAGATTTGGTCTTGCACATACAGCTTCCCATATATGTTGTGTATTTTGTATTCTAATTCTTCCCCTCTCTTATGAATAATCTAGAAAATATTAAGGCTTGAAAATGAAAAAAATAAAATTTGTGCTATTTTTAACATTTTATACCGAAAAAATGACACCATCCACCAACATCAAATTGACTGTTTTAGAAAGATTAGATGCCTGTTATTAACATTTACAAAATTTGTGATGATTTGTGATCACCATCAAAGGAGTTTAATACTACAACTTAAGAAATAGAATATAAGAAATAGAAATTTTTTTTTTCATTGGGGACCCATTGAATTTCCCAGGGACCCACTACAATCACCACCTGTGGGTCCCGGGGACCCACTAAATTGAAAACCTATCAACATCACTGCACTATCAAGGTTTATAGTGTTTGATTGTAGAGTCAAATATGCCAAAATTATGGCAAATATACATGTTCCAGGAACATCCATTTTGGCTGGTCGGTTGCCAGGTTGACAGTAGGTTCCTCACCTGGCTGCTCGGTGTTCCTGTGGAGGCTCTGCGGCTTATCTGGCGCCTCCTCATCAGGTGGCGCCACAGTCGCTGCCCTCTCATCGGATGCCGCCTCATCCAAGATGGCGTCGGGTGACTCCAGGACCATGCTGGTGAGCGGCGTGAGTAAGTTGTAGGCCACGGACAGGTTGGTGATCTGCTTGGTGAACTCCTCCCTCTCCTGGCTGCTGTGGCTTCGCAGCCGAGACTTCAGCCCATCTTTCACGCTCAGGAAGCCCCAAACGCGCCCGGCGTAGTCCTCTCCCGCCGGGCCTGCGTCCGCCGCCTCTACCTGCCGCTGCGTTTCGCGCTCCCTCTCCTGCAGTGCCACATCTGTCTCCAGGACGATGCTCTTGTCGCTGTTGCTCGCTGTAACCTGCCAAGGACAAGAGACCCTTTTCAGTAGAAGTTTGTGCAGGGTCTTTGTTTTACTTCATCATTTATTCTACCTATTTTATCTTATTACCTCTGCCAAAGAGGTAGTAATGTTTTTGCCTGTGTTTTTTTCTGTTTGGCAGTAACTTAAGTTAAGAATGGATTTTGATACATGTTTTTGCAGGAATGAGGAATAGGCCAAGGAATAATCCATTAGATTTTGGTGGCAATCTGGTTCACCATCTGGATCCAGCAGTTTTATTTAAATGATTCTTCACCATTGCGGGATTGCAAGGTCGGACATTTGGTGGAATAAATGCAAAACGTTAAAATCCGCATTATGGTGGTAATGTTCAATGCAACAAAACATAAGTCAATTGTAGAAATATTACGCTGACCCTTGCAGATTTGCGTATCATAGAAGAGTGAACTTTTGGCCTTGGCAGAGGTCTGCGCTCTTCGAGTGTCGCTCTAGTTTGTCATATTTTTCTGCCTGTGAAGCACTTAGTGAACTTCTTTTAGAAAGCTTGGACATAACCTTATCTGTCCACGGTTCTAAAATTAAAAGCTCCGCTCTATGATTCTGCCACTTGTGACCTTTGCCAGTTGATTTCACAAGTCAACTTGACCTCTTAACTAGAAAATTACACCAACTTGCAAATAAAGATGGTTGGAACAAAGTACTTTCATTGTTTTGGATTTTACGTCAATATTACCTGCACATGCAGCTTCTCCGCGCTTTGATTGGTCAGCTTGCCAGCGATCACGAACTCGGAGCCATTGAAGTAATTGGTGAAGAAGTTTTGCGTCACGTACTGCACTGCATCTTCAGTGTAGCCCACTCGGATGTCAGACAGGAGTGGTGTGCCGATTTCATCATAAAAGCTGCAGAGAGATTAAGACAAGGGCTTCCATGCTGCAGACTAAAGAACCTGATGAAAAAGGCAAGACTATAAACCGGCCTCATACATAAGGTTGGACAAGACATTGATTTCATCCAGAAAAGGCTTGGCTAGATACTTCCCTTCATACACACTAGACCAGGGATACTCACTCTTTTCCAGAATGAGCTGAGGTAGGTGCAGGCTTTCATTCTAACAAACCAGTCACACACCTGATTCTACTAATCAACCATGGAGGCTTTTGCCAAAGACCCTTGATTAGTAGAATCAGGTGTGAAACTGCATGGTGAGAATGAAAGCCTGCACCCACACCAGCTCATTCTGGAAAAGAGTGAGTATCCCTGCACTAGATACATCCAAACAGATACCCACACTTACTGAGCGCATAAAGAGTTTTAGCATATTATTGTAATTATGATTGCAGCAACCACAAGAATAGCACTAGCTGCCATATTTAACTCATTCCCTACGGAATACTTTTATATAAAATTGCTGCGTTTGTACAGAATACTTTTCCTGAAAATTACACAATATAAAGCATTGAAGTACAGGTGGCCCATCACCGCGATCTTCAACTGATTTCGTGTTTTCATTGGACTGCGATTGGTCATCCACGCCGCTGGCACCGGCTTACCATAGGGAATGGTAGAATTCGCCGCGCCGTTGCTACTGAGCTCAGCCAATTTGGATTTCAATACCTCCAAATTTATGCAGGAAGTAAAAATAAAGCTTTAATGAAACTCCTTCTTTTGAAACTATTTATATCCATATGAAGTGAAATGTAGTAGAAATTGCAACCCTCATTACTATGCAAATACTTGTGGATCTCCCTGCAGATTACCTTCAACAAATCTGCACCTGAAAGTTAAATGTGCCAGCTTATATGGCTAATGCTGCAATAATTTTTATTAAAGCTCAGTATCTCAGGTGTGATCCTGCCTGTTTTCAGCCTCATAAGCTTTTACGAGCTCAAACTCATTAACCTCACTTAAACGATGTGAATCCTCCATCTATCCTTCTTATCTTCTGAACTGTGTTTGCTCACTGATTGAGACCGGATAGCAATGTCACGACCACTTAAAATCCTCAAATACAGCTCCAGCTTAACACACTGACGGTATTTTTATTAACATCACCAAATACATTCCAGTTCAGGGGACGGTCTGCGCAAGCAGCATTGTGGATGAGAAAACTAGGCCCCAGCGTAAAGCGATGAACAGAGCCGCATTGTGGAGCAGTCAGGTCAGGCTTTAGTCCCATAAAAGAGAGTGATTTACAGCAGCTGTAGCAGTGTTGACAAACAGACTTCAGCAAGCAGAAAGATTACAGCAACAGGATGTAGAGCAGGACCATCCAACCATGCTGCTGCAGTTTTACACCCCTGTAGGTTTCCATGTCAACCCTATTTGGGCCCACCTGAATCTAACAGTTCGCAGATTGCTGATATCTCACACTGTTGAATGGGCAGTTCTTTGCAAGGGCTGGAGTGAAAAGCGACAGGACGGTGCATCCCCCAGAGGTCTTATTTATAAAAATTTGCATGGTTTTCAACCCTAAATATTATGTGCGCTCAAAAAAAGAAGAACGGCGAATAGTAAAAAAAAAAAAAAATCCCAATTTATACAACTAAGGGCTAAACTTTGCGCAATTATTTATTAATTAATTAGGATTAACTTAGAATTTTTTATATGTGCATAAATTATAAATTTGGCTAGTTTTTAATGTTAAATTTGTTTTTATAAATCTGAAATCTGCAGGGAAATTGACATAAGCATCCATTCTGTGCTGACGCACTGTTTATAAACAGGACCCCGTGTACTCAGTGCGGAGGCGTGCAGACGAACCCCTTGAGCATGGCGCTGGCGTTAGACTCCTCCCAGATGCGACGCATCACACCGCAGTTCTCCAGGGACATGCGCTCCAGCAGGCGGTAGTCCACGTCGTTGCCGATGCCGATGGTGAAGATACAGAACTGCTCCTGCACCGCAGACCTGGCGTTGACGAGGATGTGGGGAGATCTGAGCTCGCCCACCGTCGGGTGGCCGTCCGTCAGGAAGATGATCAGAGACACACTGTTGTGGTGCCCGTTTGTGCTGAACAGGTAATCACTCAGCAAGGTGGAGCCAGCTTGGATGGCTCTGTTAATGTCCGTCCCTGAGATGCAAAAGCAGAGAAAGAAAATACTACTTACCATTATTTATTGCCGATAATTATTGCAATGCACCATGCTTTCAACAGTTTGATATATCAACAAGCTGATAACTAGCAACATGTGCTGGCTAGCTGGGTTCAAGACAGGTGGTTGGCTTCTGCAAGTATGTAAAGCAACCAGTTGATTGTCTTCACAGGTGCAATACAAACTACAAAGTGGCTATTCCCCCAACTGTTGGTGGTACAGGTAGGAAAGTTGCTCTTATTCCCCCAACTGTTAGTGGAACAGGGGGCAAGGTTTCCTTTATTCCCCCAACGGCTGGTCGAACAGGAGGGAAGATTGCTCTGATTCCCCCGGTAAATCTAAGACTCCATTCTAATGGCGCCAAAAAGTTTCACTGAAAGATGTCGCTCAACAGTTGGGGGAATAGCCTTTGCCTACAAATTAAGCTGAATGATAGATCAGTGTTGTTCTTAAGGAACTAGGGTTGTAACTTAAAGGTTGATGTTTGGATTTTGGGACATAACACTGTTATTATACCCTTGGTGATGTTACCTAATCTGTAAACTTCATATGCAGCTATGATAATGGATGCTACGTAAAACGCTCAAAGTTATGTGTAATTAATTCCGTACAAGAACACTAAATGGCAGTAATGCTGTGCTATTATTATCCAGTTAGATGTTAATCACAAGTCTCAATCAACTTGACAGCCTTGGTCATGTCTGTAAACACTGTCATGTTTTCACCTCCAGTGGGTGAGACCGAGAAGATAAACTTCTTAGCATCTCTGATGTTGTCGGGCGTGACCGGCACCAGTTGATCCGCCTGCCAGACCTTAATCCGGTTGGAGAAGGTCACAAAATTGAAGCGGTCGTTGGGGCGCAGGTCCTTCAGGATGGTAAAGAGGGCCTGCTTTGTCTACGAAAGGCAAGAGGAACATAAACAAAACACAATTTCACAGGAAGAGAGGCCGCAGCCCGGCTTTCAACGGATTCCTTTTACGGTGCCTGTGGAATGATTTCCAACAGCTCGGCGGCCGAGTCCAAATAGGGGTGTATGCATTCAATCATCTCGAAATATTGCCGGCCAACAACACGGTTGTCATGGCATCGCTAATAAACATCTTCACAGCTCCAGCATGTGTCCCCACATGTCTCAAAGGGTGCGGCTGTAAGCGAACAGAGAGATGTTCTTAACAGCTGAACACTCCGGGTTACTGTATCGTGTCACGCCAATCTAGGCTCTGGTTTGTCAACTGAACCAACAGAGAACACTAGATGGGAGAGCCCCTTGCCATGCGAAGACAGCTCCCATAATCCTCTGCAACAGGACCTGACCTGAGATGACGGTCAGAGAGCTGACAAACCCAGTGTGGGGCGAGATAAAAGCTTCTTTTGTCCCACACTGGGTAACACAGAGGGTGATGAGGGAGGTCTGGCTATCCCAAATTTCCTACAAGTCCCCCTTTGAAGAACCAAGTGGGCGGGACATTTCCATATGTAGCTGTTTTTACACATCCAAATTAGAAGAACAACACATAATCTGTTCACAGTTCCCAGAAGTGTAGCAAAACACAAAACATAAAACTCAGTCCATTTCCACTCAACCCAGCTAAGAGCAAAGCTAAGGCCAGGCCACTGATTGGCACAGCCAGGAAATTTGCTTGTCACTTTAACTGTTCGACGACAGTCATTCAAGCCCCATCACTTTGAAGATACAGCATCCAGTTGAGTGACAGAGCAGATCTCCCAGCCGGCCAGTGGCCTTTTGTCTTAATGGTTTCAATACACAGACAAATTTCTGAACGAGGGAAAACTGAAGCAATGCTATAAGAATTTTGCAACCAATAAAAGGACCACTGTGCCCCCGGTGGTCAGCAGTCCTGTTTGCAGTAAGAACCCCCCACACATAAGCGCTGACACAATTGGGCCAAAGACCAAGAAAACTAGCCTCCAGAGGCTGTGGACACAAGGTTCTGAGTGGCTTGATTGATTCTGGCCTATTTTCCATCTGGAACATTTCCATTACTTTTCAAGAATACAATGTGCATAGAGGAAAACTTGCGATGACAAATATGCGGCCCACCAAAATGGACGGAAAACACAGGCGAATGAAAGGCACTGCCGACTGGAGTAGATTGGGAATGAGATAAGGCCTGGAGACTCAGCTCATGAGGCAAACTTACCTGTCTGATTTTGGTTCCGACCATGGATGCGCTGGTGTCAATCACAAAAACAACATTCTTTGGGACCACGGGAAGATCCTTTGGCGCAAAATAGTGCACAAAATATCCGTTCAGCACCTGGAATAGAGAAGGGCGCGATGGGAGACCCAGGCTATTCTCAAAACCTCTGAAACAAGGAAATGAGCTCACTCCATTCTGGCTCCCCTTCTAATGCGCTAGTATGACCCAATGTTAATAAATCATTTTTTTAATATGAAGATAGTGTTCAAATAACTTATTTCACCACCCAAGGGACATGGATAGCGAGCAGTTTTTGCCCATGGGAGGGTTTTCTGGCCCAGGAAGTGAGATATTTTGGAAATTGATCAGGGGTGGGGCAATAGAGGCCTATAGGGTCTCATAAGCCTTTGGCCTCTGAAAAGATTTGGTCTCTAAGCATGATCAATGCCTGCTCAACTTGTTACTTATTTTTTTTTTAAACGTGGTAAATTTGGCCTTAGTTTACCTTTTTTAATGGCTATTGACTCTTCAGGAGTTTGTCTCGATACTTCTAGTTCAATTTCTAATATATAATGCGTCCGACCAACAAACGTGACACAGCCTAATGAACAAAGTGACAGCATCAGCTGAACAACGCTGCAAAGCAACTGCTGATAGCAAAAGAGAGGTCCACACAGCAGGAGCAGCCATCTTGTCCACTCCGCTACCCACTGGTCCAAAATGTGCAATATGTGGTGTACAGCTCTGTGTCCAGATTGGACCTTAGTTTATACCCCGCCAACAAACAGAGGATGAAGTCATGGTCATCACCAACAGCAATGGCCAAATATCATCATCATTTCCTTTTTGATTGGCAATTGACACTCCAGGAGTTTGTCTTGATATTTTTAATATGGGACCTAAGGCAAGTTAAAATACTGCCTTAAAAATATGTAGTCCAATGTGAGCTGTTTCGATAAGACCGTTACCTGAACATCACCAATTCCAAGCTCTCTCGCCACATCATATCGGACCACAAAGTCTCCCAGAATCCCATTTGTCGCAATCCGGGCCTGCTGCACGATGTTGGGGCTGAACGTGATCTTGCAGTAGGTTTTGTTCTGTTTGATCGCAGTGGTAACAGGAATCGTGGCCTTGCCTGCAGGAAGGGAGTGGTAGAGGGGCATACAGGAAGGAGGGTAAATATACGTGAACTGCTCTCAGTATCAGCATAAAAGTCGCATTCCTGGCTTGATGAAGTAGTTGTTTCCTGGACTGAAATGTCAGTTCCATTAGACACAAACAACTGACTCCTTAATCACTGCCAATCTAGACTGCATTGTAAGCCAGGGAACTAGCAGCCTGAGGCAGAAGATGTGAATTAAGATTGTGCCAAAAACTAACTTAAAAAGCCACAAGAAATCTACCATGACCAAAACACGCCCTTCCGCAAGTAACGCCATTACCATGATCAACCCAACAAGAGAAACAAACAATGCTCATGCCTAGAAACACATACTTCCTTTGGGAATCAAGCCCTCAAATTAGCAAAAATAGCAGTCAAAGGTGTAAGATTCAGGTTCAGAAAGTACAGATCCACCGAAGTATTTCATTCAAGCCTCCATACATTGGTGGATGTGCTAAATTTAGCGCCATTTTTCAGTGAGAAGGTACTTCAAAAACCCTAGTGAACCAACAATTGAAATGAGCTGGCTGTGTTCATGGGCGGAGCAAACAAATGGCATGTCCTCTACTTTCTGATTCCTGACTATCAAACTGCTGGGGAGCAGTTTCAGACTGAAGCAACAACCAAATGGCCAGCCCTGGCACATCCAAGTTCCCTGGTGGCCATACCTTGGGGTTTAGCTGTGTTTCCGTTCCTTAGGGGTAATACCTCCAGGTACGTGATCTCGGAACCGTCCACGATAGTTATGTCCACCATTAGCCGGCTGACCAGCTGCAGAGGGCGAAGGCTGGTCACGAGCTCGTACCTTCCCAGGCGCCTCTGGAGCAGCTCCTCATAGGTCAGTAGGAATACCGCCCGGTTCTTCCCCGGAATGCTGACAGACACTCGGAACGTCTCCATCTCACTCTCGCTTAGGGAGGAAAGAAAACAGGACTGTGATGGGGCATTAATGTACTGGGAGTACAGCATTCCTGACACAGGAATCATAAATTCCACGAGTTCCAATGAATTTTAATTTTTTTTCTACAAGGGGAAAAAATATATCTGCTCTCTTACAATGTTTTCCACCTATAAACAATACATTTCAATCATTTTATTTGGTCTAAGTGATGAAGCTTAAATTAAACTGTTTCCCATAATGCAGAGATTGAATCTGATTCAAGTGATGACACTATCAGACCAATATCATGCTAAACCAACTGCAGTTATTATGCTGGGCTAACGTCTTTGAAGCACATTAAGCTGGTTGAAGTTTTTCCTTAAAAAAATTGCTGATGTAATGCTTTCAGTTTTTCAGCAGACATACTTCATATTTACATGCCTTAGTGCTGGGATGGCCAACCCTGGTCCTGGAGAGCCACAGTGTCTGCTGGTTTTTGATGTTACTCAGCACTTGATTGATGAATTAAAGCAGTTGATTACACACTTAACATATCTCACTTGGTGTTTCAGGTTTAAATTAGGTGGTGAAAACCAAAGTCAGAACATCTTGTGGCTCTCCAGGACCGAGGTTAGCCACCACTGCCTTAATGATGTTGTGATACTCAGAGACACAAACACACAAACATGAATACCTTTCTCCACCATTATCTTTTTTCTTGTGTTTGGAATCGCCCTCTTTGACCTGCTTGACCTTCTTTTCCTTCGGCTTGATCTCACTTGGGTAGACGCGTCCTGCGATGATCCTGAGACAGACATACAGACAGTCATTCACAACACGCATTAGCTCACACCACCACTGACTCCATGATACACTGAGTGTGGCCACTGTGTAGCCTTTCTTTGTGCCTACACTAAAATACAATGACTTGATGAATGGCTGACATTTGCGAGAAGATTAAGACATATATAGCAGGGATGCCCAGGAGTTATTACAACCTTCATCCACAGAATAACTATCGTGTCACCTGCACAGACACAAAAACAAACTGGTGGCCCAAGATAGTCGCAGTCAATTTAAATCCCTTTGTTGAGGTACAACTCTTGATCCTGGTAATTAAGTCAGGGGCACTTGCTGACTATTTAAAATGCTAAAAAAAAACTGCTCAGTCACTCTTCACAAGGTTCAACTTGGAGACTCCATCCAGAGTAGCTGTGCCTGCATGGTGAGTTTCGAGACAATGTCCAGGTATGCACACTTGGTCCATTTCACTTGTTCCAATATTCCAATAGTGATTTTACAGTAGTTGGAGAGCCTCCCCAGTTTGTACTTTCGTTACACGGGAGATATTGCACAGTTCCTACTCTCTTCATACTGCAGCAGACAGTGCCCAGACCTACTTACATGGTGAAGTTGGAGACGTATGCGGTTGAAGGCATTTGAAACTGGAAGACTCCTTTTGTGGCAGCAGTGTGCCTGTTGACCATGGTGCAGGACACAGCTGTGAAGGCGTAGCGGGAGATTATGGTAGTCTTCACAGCGAGGTCCTGGATGTGTGGCTTCGTCTCCTGCTGCCCAGATAAAAACATCATAATCATAGTTGTTCTTCTTACTGCTCAAAAGCCAATGGAGACCACAATTTTGTAATTTACCCAGCATTACTGAGTATTTAAGTGATTGTAAATCCGGGTAACCCAGATTTCTCACATAAAAGGAGACTTTGGGATGGATCTATGCCAATTTTGGCCCCAGAACCAGCACAGATTTGACCAGCAGTAGCTTGCTATTAATGTACATCACTTGTTTATAACACTATAAGGGAAATGTTTGAACACTAAAGACCCCTGTCAGAATTTGCTGGTGCAATTAGGCCTATATATATACGTGTATTATGGCAGTATGATACACAACACATATATTGCTTTTACATTGTTATAACACAAACCAAGACAAATAACTGCTTTTAATACACCAATGGGCATATAAGCCCTCTGAGTTTCATTTTTGCTACAGTCCAACATTGAAATCTGTAAACCTGGGCACAATAAAACTAGTCAGTAAACTTCCAGTCGTCATGTAGCTATACGCAGTAGACATACCCCTTCCTGGAGTTTGTGAACTGCCTCACAAACAAAGAATAGCAGACGACTCTCAGCTTGGCGCAGCCCAAAACTCAAGTTTGTACGGATGTCTCCCACGATACACCGCGTGATATTAAACTCCATTGTCCAAAATCGTTCCTGATATGGATTTTTTTTTTTTTTTTTAACCACTAGTGATAATTAATATTGTATGACATCTTTCCAAACAGAATACTAAAATTTAATTTGCACAAGTGCTTGTATCACATTGTTGTTCATCTGAAATGATAAGTGATTTACAGTAAGGCTATATCTGCACCAATAAAGTAAATAAATAAAATACACACAGTCAAATTTAGTCATGATGGTTTCCTTATTACCTTATTTAGCAAAGCTTTCACCTGCCGTGGAACTCTCCGTGGAGCCTGGTAGGAAAAAAAACGATGCTCACCGTGAAAATGCATTATAAAACTCACACAAAATGAACAATCACAATACAGCAAACAACTGTAGACCGCACACGAGAGTTCGGCTAAAAACAAATGAAAAATAAAACTCACAATTCCTAAATCGAGATCCAGAAGGATGTCATCTTCGGGCTCAAGATCCAGTTGCCCCATTGCAAGAGGACTGAAACATAGAAGCAAAACAAAAACAATCATTTTAACATCAATGGACAAGGATGCAGAGGTGAAGCGCATGCTATCCCCAAGTAAAGCGCAGAGAAGGATATTGCGAAGACCAACTTGACTGGAGCCCCGATGGATGGGGACTTCCACGGCACGCCCACCCTGAGATGCGAAGTGCCTTCCCGATCACTTAACTCAGGGGAGAGAGAATTAACTCTGGCTTGACACGCTGTAATTACAATGCCCGAGGTATTTTAAATCATAATCACATATATATTTTTTTGTTCTTTTTGTCTTCAGTTTAACCATCTGACTTGAAGTGTTAATTCTCGCACAGAAATCTTTATCCAAAATTGACGCGCAGTTCTCAAAAACATTTAGCCGAATCACATTTTTCTGCACAGTATTAATCAACGCATTCATTAAAATAATTATCCAGTGTTTTTGGCTCACTTCGCCAATTTATGAAGTAATTCGCGTCACAATCAGGAAAAAAAAAATATTTCCAATTATAAACAACATGGTATCGTCATTCAATCCAATAACAATTATTATTATTATTATTATTATTATTATTATTATTATTATTGCCGATTTTCCTTAACACCACTTCCATCTTTTTTAATTTTTATTTATTTATTTATTTTTTATTTATTTTTTTGTGCAGTGGCGTCACCCAGCGAGAATTACTGGTAATTGCAAATTACACAAGATCAGATTCAACCAAAAAAGGTCAGGAAAGTTCTTATAATTGGACACCCGCCACAGTCAGAATTGTACGTGGGCTTGTGAAAGGGAATACACGAGCTGTGCACAAACTGAACACGAGCAAAGCGCGGAATCTGCTTGTCAACTCAAATGAAAATGGAAACGCTTTGCCCGCCTTGGCACCAGTAGAACCAAACTTTTCACTATGGATCACGCTGGCCCCTGCCAACTATTTATTTATTTATTCAATTAGTTTTTCGTCGTATTACAATTCTACAAAATATATTACAAAAAATTTAATTGTTTGCTCCAAATTTCTGGACTCATTCCAAAATCTCTCACGCATGCTAATATTTCTGTTAGCTGCAATATCTGATATTTTTTACTGATGTCTTTAAATCACAATTTGTTATTCTCTCAAAAAGCTACCAAGACAAACAGTGAGCAGCCAAAGCCCTGTTGCAGCAACCAGTTTACCAGCCGCTTCTTGCTGTCCCAGGAGGCAATGCACACCTGACCACAGCATCAGCCAGAGAAGGACTTCAGGTGCACAGGAATGTCAGCCTCAACAAAGAGGAGTGACTTTTCTGGTTGACTGGTCACCAGCAATGTGACTGACCCAGCTGTGTGTGGAATTTGGTCTGCGGACCTTGACCTGTGGTTTTAGGCTTAGCAAAGCCAATCTCTGTTACGTAGCACCTCTTTCAGAGGGCACACGTGTTGGCCTGGCCAGGTAGCAATGGGGACTGCCTACAAATATGATTGGACATCACATCCCAAGCACAATTACTGAGTGCACTGAAAGAAAAACCACAATCAGTAGTTTTATCGTTTTATCTCTTGATTTCCTTACAACACCAGTTGGCACAATCTACAAAAAGTAATAAACATAAGCCTTGAAATCTTTGTAGCAATGGGGCCTGCCCACAATATGATTGGACATTACATTCTTAGCGCATTATACTGCATTCAATTAAAAAAAAAAAAACAATTACTAGTCAAATCACATTATTCCCTCTTGATTTTCTTATGACATCAGTTGGCATAATCTACAAAAAGTGATAAACATAAGCCCTGTAATCTTTCTATTAATTGAATGACCCCCTCCCCCACCCCTGTTTTTTTTTCTTTTCTCTGCTACCCTTCTCTTTCAGGATTATTTTTAGTGCATGGTGATTGTTTGAAAAATTAAAGTGTGTGTGTGTGTGTGTGTGTGTGTGTGTGTGGGGGGGTGTTAATAAATAATACTTGAAATCTATAAGTTATATTTTGGGAACTCTGTGTGATCTCGTTCATACAGTACAGTTATCTGTGTGGAGAGACACTACAGTGTGCAATGCACTAATACTAAGAATTAGACCCCATCGTGTAAAATTATGGGGATGAGGGCACACCAGTATCAAGTTGGAGAAATGAAGAATAGACGCATCAGCTTATATGTTTGCGCTTTTTTTTTTTTTTCAAAAATGACCAGTTTTTGCGCAGAATAGGTTATGTTAAATGCAGAGTGGACAGAGAACATTACACTGAATCTTAAAATTGACAGACAAGTTATCGAGCTGCCCGTTATCACATGTCACCGACTGAGCAGTCAGAGACGCATCACCGCCGCTGCTTTATCTGGGCCTCGCGGACACAAATATTTCATATTTGCACACCCGGGGGTCAAGTTTCAAAGTTTTTCTTTTGGGGTTATGCGAAACATCACAAATATTGACCAGCGCAAAAAGGCCGTCCTTCAGCATTGGATTTTGGAAGCTCGCTCTGAAGCTCACAGTGGTCCCAGACTGTTGAAGCTGGAGGAGTCACACTTAGCGTAGCCTGCAGTCACTCCACGAGGTCCGCAAGATGAGGCGTCTGGCCATTTTCCTCGGCCTGTTACTGGCCCACAAGATGGACTGCTTTGATTTCGTAGTCGAGGGCAACTGGGACAGCGAATCTCTGGCAGGATATGTACGTATGGTTTGATCTGAATTGACAACCATGTTGGGACTGATGTGTAATTTTACTTACAGAATGAATTTGACCGATTGATTAATTAAGAATATCTATTTCCTTTGTCAGTCAGAAGAGGACCTATCTGTGCATCAATACATGAAAGTTAAGGTGAGTATTGGAACTTTTCAGCCAAATACCATGTGTGGAAGTACGTATTTCATGTCTGGGGAGTGTGTATTTATTCATGTTTTAATGGGTTTGAATATTGTTGTCGCCCATGATACAACAGAAGAGCAAAATTCTCACATTTTAACCTGAGTTTTGATTGTTTTTTCCCAATAACAACCAATCTCTTCCAAATTAAAGCCTGTAAACGCTGAGCATTTAAATTTTGGTTACTGTGACCAGCTAATCTGGGCTGGGTAAAAAGTTTCATCAGGGTCACATGTTTAGCCAGGCAAACCATGCATGTGTGCTTTTTGATAGTATTTACTATGCAGGAACTTTGCAATATCAGGAAGCTTCTTTTGTGATGTAAAAATGGCTGATCTTGTGGTTTTCACTCGTCTTTTCAGAGGAGTGTGCTCATCAGTGAAGAAGACGAAGAAGACATTGAGGTTCTCTCCTTCTTGTTTGGCCCCTGCAGACAGATAAAGCTTATCTAGAAATCAATGGTGTTGTTTAGAAAAAATAGCCTGGCCAACAGGTTAATGACTTACACAAGGATTTTTGCTATGAACTCTTGTCATTTTGTAAAATTAGGGCCATTTACAATGTATGCTTTCAAATCTTGGCCATAATATTTCTACAAAGAGAGGGTAGTGGAAGTATCCTCTCATCTCGCTGGCAGCAAATTTGGGTCATGGGGATACAGGGTCCTTCTCAAACCATTTGATTTTTTTTTTCCCCCAAATTCTACTGTCAGCCTGATCGATCAATATGTGCATGAAATAAGAAAAAAGAAAAACATCTCAGTGAATTATCAGGGCCAGACACGTGAACTCCACAACTGGAGTCAAGCCAAAATCAGGCAAAAAAAAATATCTTCTGAGATCAATCATCCTGGTCAATGAACCAAATGGTCACAGTAAAAGGTTGTTTGGTGGCTGTCTCAGAAGAATGGTTTATGTTATACTCTGCCTGATTTTTTGTTCCTTCAGTGACAAATTAGCAGTTCTGAAATCTGCTTTGTCATGCTATGATTCTAACATTCCAGTTTATCTTGGTTGGATACATCTGAGACAGAAGGGGCATCAGATCTTGTGCAATAATTTATTGAGTTAGACCGTGTGTTTAAATCTTGTTTTGACTCTATATTGTGTCTGCAGGCCATAGTGGGAGCCGCTCCAGTGACTATCCAAAGCTACAAAGTGGAGAGCAAAATCACAGCACGATTCGCCCACACCATAGTGAAAAGCTCCGTGGTCAACTCAGCCTCCCACGCCCAGAGTATCGCCTTCAACGTGCAGATCCCCAAACGTGCTTTCATCAGCAACTTCACCATGTAAGACCCCCTACCAACACTGGGGCGACAAAAAAAAATGGTCCAGTGAGCTTTTTCCATCTTGACTAATGCCGATTGTGCCGTATAATATATGGCGTATCATTTCCCAAAGAGAAAATGCTCCTACCAGACTGCGAAGACCACCAGGAAGTTGCGCCGGAACAATTCCATCAGTCTCATATTTGGTCAAGTCCAAGTCAGAGTTTGAATCGTATAGACAATACTTGATCTTGAGCTTAAATACAAATTAGCTCGGGGAAGTTTTTTGGATCTCAGCTCAATTTTGAAGCCGTGAAAACCGTGTGGAACGATCCTGACTCTTCGCAGTCAGAAAAATAATGAAAGGAGTTGCTTCTTGGGAATAAAAATATCCTACTGGTGCTTTTTGGGAAAGGGATGTATTTTCAAGTCACAAGCAGGTAGACCACAACACTCAACATAGGGTGTATACATTTAAAATGCCTTTATTAAATCATGACTATAGTATAATGAAATCAACGACTAATGCGTTGCAGCTTCGAAAGTCTTTAGTGGGGTAAAACCAGATAAATGCTTTTTTAAATGCGAAAATTAGCTGATTTATTGAATCTAACCGACTGATAATGTGCTCCAAGCCCATACTTTAGTTCAGTTTCACTATGTAAATATCATGCGGTGCGCCAGCAATCCGGTGACTTTTGTCGGGTTAATTTTTGTTCATTTCCAAGAAATTGGTTTCTCGTTAATAGCATGAAAAACTCAATTTTGTGCAGTTTTTGGCTTGGTCAGTTGTTTATACCCCAGACTGTAGACAGACAATGCCAGATGTAGTCAGCTGCCTAAATTTTGTGTTCATTTGAGCGAAGTCAGGTCCCAGTCCAGAGGTCAGAATCTAAATGTCTGACCCTGTGTTATTTCAACCCCTGTACTCAGCTGCTGATTTCACAAATGAGTCCTGACTTTATGCTGAAGAATTCTCTTTGGCAAAATCAGTGCATTAGAACCAAGCACTGGGGCAGACTATAACTTTCCTCCTTTTAAAGCTCCATTTTATGAG
This sequence comes from Gymnothorax javanicus, assembly GCA_029692085.1. NCBI lineage: Eukaryota > Metazoa > Chordata > Actinopteri > Anguilliformes > Muraenidae > Gymnothorax > Gymnothorax javanicus. The sequence continues at coordinate 18,105,602 of CM056201.1, forward strand.
CTGATGAGCCAAGTTTCAGGGCTTTGACAGTATACATTGATCTTGGTTGTTGGTTAGCACCATGGGGTTCCATAACCTAAAAAAAAATCCAAACCTTCAGAGCCTCAGGCAGGGTTTGAGTGAGTAGATATAGTCTGGGGTTTACTTTGTTCCCCAAAAAATACTTAATTTTTATCTTTGAAGGTATATTTTATGGAGTAAATGTTGAATATACTACATGTGTAGCTTTTGGTTCAAGCTGGAGAAATTATGACCATTAATTTCCAGCCTACATGAATTGAAATCCACCTACTCACTAAATAAAGGAGTTTTATACGCTTCAGAAATGGACATAGAACAAAATATTGCGGACATGGCAACTGCTCTCAGTTCTGAATGTGGTCCTGGTCAGCAGATGTTTCTGTGATTAAAAAAGACACTAGATTACTTTGCTTGTTTTTTTTGTGACGTTACAGGAATGTGAACGGGATAACATTCGTGGGGTCGGTGAAAGAGAAGAGTGTCGCCAGGAATCTGTACGCTCAGGCCAAAGCGAAGGGCAAAGCAGCTGGTATCGTGAGGTATAAACCACTGTGAATGGGCAGAGTATACTGCATGTGAAGTACAGTACCAGTCAAAAGTTTGGACATACCCACATTTTTTTCTAACAAGACATGTTAAATAAAGAAATGGGCGCCGTTTATTTGCAAAAAAAAAAAAAAAAAATTAAATTATTAAATTCATCAAACTAACCAGCATTTGCTATCATATTAGAGCATACTCACATTTTTTTTTTTTCCAAGAGCAGTTATATGGCTATAATGAGTTTGCTGCTGAGCTGCCGTCTAAGTTCCCAAAGATGTGTTGCACTTGCAGTTTGCTTTTCATCGACTTTTTTTGCCCATTAAGTTCCAAAACAGCTTGTCTTTAATGTGGCTGTTGGAAAATGGAAAGAGCTTGTTTGTCTGCTTACTTTGCAAAACATTGCTTCTTTGAGAATTCTAAAATTTTGGACACTATCCAAACAAGTAAATTACTCTCTTTTAACTTCTGACTGTTTACCTCTTACCAGATTCCATTTGAGATTATACAGAAAAGTTCAGCTGGTTAAATTTCTCTAAAAACAGAGCGCTGTGACATTAGCAAAGTGTGTCCAAACTTTTGACTGGTACTGTATATTCCGCTGAAGGAACCAAGTACAAGACTGAAACTTACATACTGCAAAGAGGTCTACATCCTACATACTCCTCCACTACAAAGCAGTCTTGTGATAAATTCTTAAACTTTTAATGTAAACTGTAAGGTCCATATGGTTTATACTGAATATATGTGTCCGAAATGCCAAACTTGCCCAACTGATCCCGTGATTAGGTTCAGTTTCATTCTTAACCCTTAGAGTACTGAAATACATTTTCAAAAACTTATGAATTTAATTATCTTTCGCTGTTGAAGGCATATCATGTAACGGCTTGTTTAAAAGAGCTCCCCTGCAGGAGATCTTTTAAACAAGTCGCCGCATGATAGGCTTTCAACAGCTTTGAAGTTATTATCTTACATCATTGAACAAGATTATTTCTATTTAGCACACTAAGGATTAATATTCTACTGCACTGGTCTTGGCCAGACTGTCACAGCATTCATCTGACCTGCTCATCTCTCATTCTCAGATCCAATGCTTTGGACATGGAGACCTTCAAGACAGAGGTGCATGTGCCACCGGGCAGTAAGATCGAGTTTGAGCTGCACTACCAGGAAATGATGCAAAGGAAGTTGGGATCCTACCAGCACTTCCTCCATCTGCACCCTGGTCGCCTTGTCCCCCAACTACAGGTGAGCGGGGACTCTCTTTACATGAAATCCAATGAATATGCCTCTTATTGGACAAATAAAATAAGCTCTCTTTCGATTATCCAATACAGAATATATATCGTCTTTCCTGTCCAATCAGAACAGACCTTACCTATGTAATCAGGGACTACTATAAATTGCCAGGCTCTCAAAATAAAGCAGTGATTGTGTAGGTGTAGTAAATGAATACTTCCTCTGTTGTCACATTGTCACTGGGACAATGGGGAATGAAGGAAGGTAGAAACGAGAATATTTGGGTGGATATTTTTGGGCAGCACTGGGGGTGCAACCAGTGTCCTCTGCAAGTGTCTTTGAGATTAATAATGGACAATAATGAGATCTTATTTCTTCCCACTAGGTTGATGTGTACATCTATGAGCCAAATGGCATCTCCTTTATTGAAGTTCCTAATTCGCTGGGTGGACAGTTTGCCGAAATGACAAAAGTAACTCAGACCAAAGACAAGGTAAGCTGTCATATTAATATGAAATCACTGGGAGAATATTTTGATGCATCATTGAAGCATGATTTTAACAATGACCATATGAAATGGAAGGGGACATTGTTTAGCTCTTTTGTCAGTTCTGATCAATACCTTGTTTAAAAATTCTTTAAAAAGTGGACAGGCCACTTTCAGATTAATTTTGTAAAAAAAAAATAAAAAAAAAAAAAATTGTGGGACGTACCCTAGCATTTGATTAAAAAAGAAAAAAAATCTTCCAGTTGAGTCACATCTTTTTGGACTGCATGTTAGAAGCAAGAGTTATGTATGTGCATGAATTATTTTTGAAGGATTCCAGCTATAGAGCAGAATTCATTTCAGTTCTCCCCTGACCCCTGCAGGCACATATAGTGTTCAAGCCCACAATACAACAGCAGAGAAAGTGCTGGAACTGCACCACCAGCGCAGTGGAGGGAGTTTTCACCATCAAATATGACGTCAACAGAGACAACAATGCTGGAGAACTGCAGGTGAACACTACAAACCCATAGATATGCTTACTATGTCTTGTTTTTTTTTCCCCTCTCTCTCTCTCTCTCTCTCTCTCTCTCTCATACACACACACACACGCACACACACACACTCGATAATTCTCTCTGTCACACCCATAGTTCTTGGCACAGGCACTTTGACTGTCAGTCACACCTACACTTACGCACACACACAGACCTACACAGACACAGGCGCACACACGCTCATATAAGCATTATTTTCCTTTTGGTTCAATCGTTTGAAGAGGTAAACTGTGTTTTTGAATTGTGCTTCTTTGCGGCAGGTGTCTGACGGACATTTTGTGCAGTTCTTCGCCCCGTCCAACCTCACTCCTCTTCCCAAGAACATTGTGTTTGTCATCGATGTGAGCGGCTCCATGTGGGGCTTAAAGATGAAACAGGTGGGGGTGCCTCATTACGCAAGTAACCATGGTTACACTTTCGTGTTCATGCGCACTTTGATGCCCCACCGACGCACTTCTTATCACTCCACCCGCAACCATTTGCTGAGTGCCTCACGCAGTGCCGCTACAACACTTCCCTCTAGCGGTCACTTCATAAATTAAAAATGTAATTTAAGTTGAGGCAGCCTCTTGCGGCCTCTCAGTGTCCAATGAGCGCCAGTAAATTCCATTGTATTGACCGAAAAATACCCACGCAATTTGCAAACACAAGTCTTGCAGAAGCATCCCTCCGTTACGGAAGAAGCTATTCGCTAACACAAAAATAAAAAATCTGTTTAACACGTGGTACACCAAGCCTATGCCTGCAATATGTAGATAAAAATTGTAAAAAAAAAAAAAAAAAAAAATATATATATATATATATATATATATATAGTTTTTTTGACATTTCAGAATTTCCATCTATCCATCCACAATCTACACTGCTCCACTCTCACTTGAGTGGCTGGCACACACCCCAGACAACTCATTTCAGAATTTTACTCCGCGAAATCTCTCTCTCAGACAGTGGAGGCCATGAAGACCATCCTGGATGACCTCACTGCAGATGACTACTTTAGCATTATTGACTTCAACCACAATGTCCGCTGCTGGAGCGAGGACCTGGTGCCTGGGAGCAGTATCCAAATAGAGGAGGCCAAACAGTACATCCAGACCATCAATCCTAGTGGAGGTGAGCATCAATGTGCATCAAATCCAACGAAGAAAAGTGAATGATCATCATACTGTCATTTCTTGAGCATTTCCTCCTGGTTTCATCAATGTCCAATTTTTATAAATGTAACCAGTGAGAGGAAAATGAGCCTTAATGACTGCATATTCTAAATTGAGTTCTCTACGCCATGGTGTAGATGACACTGTAAGCTTTGCAATGGTACTTAGACCAATCACCTGTCATGATAGTGGGTCATGACCTCTAGTATAGCAACAAGGCTAATTTTTTTACAACTTTCAATGGCTGCTATTGGCTGCTTGTGTTGCAATATTATAATAAATGCCATATATGGAAAGCTGGGCTTCTGCGCGTTGTTTTAGTATATAGATGATGGGAATACCCCAGCAAGAACGTGGATGAATTTATTGATGAAACTGGTTAATTTACAGCTTTGTTTCAGGCCATTTTTCCATCATGATGTGAGCCCCTGTTTACCAATAGCCCATTTTTTTTTTACCCTTTAACAATGTTTTCTCACCAGGAAAGTGTACCAGGCGGAAGTTTAACATTATAAAGTGACTAAAAACGGACAAACTATTTTTTTGAAAATGTATGCCCTCGGGCACATATTTGGCATTTGTTGGAAATGCATAGGCACAATCTAAGACTAATTTTGCCGTCATGGGTCGCAAATATGAACATTTTAGTCGACGAATTCATGCGAGGACATGAGTTTATGTGTATGCTTGTTTTCAATTGTTCTGCATCGTCTCTGATTGCAGGCACCAACATTAATGAGGCCATCCTGAGAGCCATCCACATACTGACTAAAGCATCCAGCAGTGGTGTCATCGACTCCCGATCCATCTCCATGATCCTGCTGGTGTCCGATGGAGACCCCACTGTGGGTGAGTGTAAGAAAAAAGGAAGGGACAATTCCTATCTTCGTATGAAAAATGTTGTTTATTTCCAGTAAAAACAGCAGTGGTCAGAAATACGGGTAACGTACTCTGGGTTCAGCGGAGTCAAAGTGAACCCTGAGCCTCTCCAACGTACATTTCTTATACATGAAAAAGACTTTGAGTCGCCGGGTTAGCTCATTCGGTTAAGGCGCCGCATTTGTAGAGCAGGTTCAATCCCCGGTGGTGCCAACCAGCAGTGGTCGGCAGCTTTTTCAGAACAGCGCACGATTGGCTAAAGCGCTGTACGGATGCAAATTGGGAAGGGACTGCTGGGAAGGGAAATTAAAAATAATTGCCTTGTTTGTTGCTCAAGCGCCTCCAGTTGGCCAGCTGGGCGCTCGTCAGTGAGAATCTAAGCTTGCTCATGTTCGGGTATCCTCCGCCCTCGTTCTCTACTTGTGATGGTTTTGACCAATGAGTGTAAAGATGTAGGGCTGAAAGGTGCGTGCTTCAGAAGAGAGCTGCGATTTGTCTTTCTCTCCCGAGCTGGCAACAGGGGGTTGCATACAAGCAAGCCTTGTACATAGTTCTCGGATTGGATATTCCAAATTCGGGCGGGATAGGAGATGCCAAATTTATGTATAAAAAAACGAATAAACTTTGAAGTTGGCCAGACATGTTAATTGCATTAATTACTTAAACTATGCTGATTACAGTCTCTTTGGATGAAACAGTTTTGCAATCGCTCACTCCCGGCCGCTTCACTATAATTGATGACTATGCCAGGTAGGTGCGACAAGTCGTTGTCAGAAATTGTAATGGTCTACTCTGCCTTCCTCCACATACTCCCCTTCTTTTCTTCTCACCATTTTGCTTGTCCCTCCATCCAAGGTGAGATCAAGCTGAGTGCCATCCAGAAGAACATCAAGCGCTACATGCGTGAGGAAATCTCACTATTCTCCCTTGGCATCGGTTTCGATGTGGACTATGACTTCCTGGAGCGTATCGCCATGGAGAATCGTGGCATGGCCCAAAGGATCTACGCCAATCAGGATGCCTCGCAGCAGCTGCAGGTATTGCCCTCTTCCTCCTCTCGACATGCTCTTTTTCTGCACACGCAAAACAAAAATAGTAATTTGGCTTGTCTCCAAAGGAAAAGCCTTATCGCATGAAAGCTCTGATTGAACCATTTTCCCGACAAAGCGATTAGCACTACAGGGGATCCCAAGAGAGGAGCCTTCTCTCTAAAAGTGCTACCCGTATATCCCACCGTTTGATGGCATCTAAAGTGGGATTAAGCAGAAACAATGAACTTCGTTCAAAAAATGCCCTCCCTGCTTTACAATTTCTTAGCCGAATGTGAGACTTGCACACCAAATGGACTGGATTTACTCAATGCTTTTCACCCATCAAAGTTATTTGTATTAGTTTTCCAGCATCCATGTATTTATCAGTTGGTCAACTACATCTGAGGACTGAAAGAATTTTGCAATCATTATGACCTCAACCTGGTGTTGTCCATTGTGAAGCCTTGTTCCATGCTTCCTAATGATGATGTCACCCTCTTCCTCCGCTAAACTCCAGGACTTCTACAGCCAGGTGTCCTCTCCGCTCCTGAGGAAGATCTCCGTTCAGTTCCCGGAGGACACTGTGACGGACGTGACGCAGAACAACTTCGACAAGTTCTTCAGCGGCTCGGAGCTGGTGGTGGCTGGGAAGGTTCAGCAGGCCGATCTCAACACACTGAGCAGCCTCACCACCGCCACTTCTGTGAGTACGACATCGGAGATATTTATTGAGGGCAGCTACAGAAGAGCAATGAAGATTGTTGTGCAGTTTTTTCGTAGTCTTGGCTACTCTGAATGGTTGTTGTGAGACTTTCACAGGAGGTACTATTAAACCTGACTGCATGTTGTTGGTTAATTTGAGATTCTTTTTTGCTTTTCCATTCTTTTTAAACTGCCTTTTTAACCCCATACGAAAATGAACTAATTTTTTAAAATGAATGATTTTCCTACCGTGGTTTTTCTTTGTAAGGGACCAAAAACATTTAAATAGGAAATTTGGCGGTGGGATATTATTGTTAGAAAATGCACTGAGAAATCTTTATACCCTTTAGACCAGGGGTTCTCAATGTCACCCAGAAAAGGCCGGTGCGTGTTTATTCCAACCAAGCAGTTACTCACCTGATTCTACTCATCAACCCTTAAAGTCTTTGCTAAAAACCTTGATTAGTAGGATTAGGCGTGTTAATGTTTGTTGAAATGAATGCCTGCACCCACGCCGACCCTTTCTGGATAAGACTGAGGACGCCTGGTTTAGACCCTTACTATAAACTCCCGTAGGCGCTTGTCTATGAGGAACTTAGTGAGCTTGCCGAAGTTACAGTATGACACTTTTAGCCAGGTTTGATGTTCTAATGAGCAGGGTCAGTCTGTCAAGAAGAATGATGACATGAGTGTCTTAACCCTTTAAGTGCCTGCGACTTTTATGTAGAGATTGCTTGAGTGACTGTATCAAATTGAAAGATGTGTTGAACTTAACCTGACTGAGCCTAACTCTAACACTCAATTGAGGTTATGTTATGCTGAAAAAATCCAAGCATTTAAATTCAACGCATCTTTCAATTAGATACAGTGACTCAAAATGTGCTCTACCTAAAGGTTGAGCGAGCAGTTCAAGAGTTATTGAATAATGCATAGCGAAGAACGTCTGCGATTTTCCAATGAGGAGTAAGGCTGAAGAGTCAGGGGCTGGTTGCGCCAATCATATCCCTGAAAGTACTCTGTTTTCCCCTGGGCCAGGCGAGGACGGAGCTGACCATGCAGTCAGAGACAGAATGTCAGAAGCTGGACTCAGTCCTGACCAGCCAGGCTCACTCCTTTGCAGGCTTTGCCAGGCAGATGTGGGCTTACATCACCATCAACCAGTTAATGGCTGAACGGTGAGATTTCAAATCACGCAATCTTTTTTTAGCTTTTGCATCAGCATAGGAGCCTTGACAGACAAAAAAAAAAACACATTGCCTATATTGGTTCGAATGCCAAGTAAAGTGGTTGCCTGTTCAATATTGGACCGTTACCAAAATTACCAGCACAGATGCAGGTCTGAGTTTAATGGGCTTGTGTGGGTCTGAGTGGGTGAGCAGACTGAGCTTGAGTGGGAACACTGGCTCCGAGGGTCAGAGATTGTGGAGCCCTGCCATTTGCAATGTCTACCACCCTTGAACCCAAAATACCAATAGGCACCAGTTAAGTATAGTCGATCAATGCATTTGCAAAATTTGGTGAAGAAATATTATGTGGTTTCCGACTTATGGTACGGAACACCGGTGCAGACGCTGATTAGGGCTAATAGGGCTAATTTATGAATCTAGGTTTGCTTAGGCATACATAATGGGGGAGGGGGAGCTTTACTGTCTAAGACTATATGTGTGCAGGACTAGGAAAAGGGGTCACTTGGGATTTTTTTCCATTCTGAGATTAACGGGGTCCAAGTTCAACCTGTTCTATTTATCCGAAAATGCATGTGCAAAGCTACAACCCCAATTCCAAAATAGTTGGGACGAAGTGTAAATTGTGAATAAAATCAAAATGCAATGACTTTCAGATCACATGAGCCAATATCTTATTTACAATAGAACATAGATAACATTTCAAATGTTGAAACTGAGTCATTTTACATTTTTATCCACAAAATGAGCTTATTTCAAATTTTCTGGCTGCAACAGGTCTCAAACAAGTTGGGACACAGGCAAATAAAAGGGCTGAAAAAGCAATTAATATATAAGAGAATCAGCTGAAAGAACATTTAGCGAGTAATTAAGTTAACTAGCATCAGGTGTGTAACATGATTGGCTATAAAAGGGATGTCTTAGAGAGGGTGAGTGTCTCAGAAGTAAAGAGGGCCAGAGGCTCTCCAACCTGTGAAGACTTGCGTAAAAAAATTGTGGAATACTTTAAAAACAATGTTCCTCGACGTCAAATTACAAAGGATCTGAAGGTCTCATCATCGACAGTGCATAACATCATCAAAAGATTCAAAGAAACTGGAAAAATCTCTGTGCGTAAGGGACAAGCCCGAAGACCTTTACAGGATGCCCGTGATCTTCGGGCCCTCAGATGTCACTGCATCACTCACTGGCATGATTCTGTCATTGACATTACTAAATGGGCCCAGGAATACTTCAAGAAACCACTGTCTGTAAACACAGTCTGCCGTGCCATCCACAGATGCCACCTAAAACTCTATCATGCAAAAGAAAGCCATTGTTGAGCATGATTCAGAAGCAGCGCCGTGTTCTGTTGGCCAAGGCTCATTTAAAATGGACTGTAGCAAAGAGGCAAAGTGTCCTGTGGTCAAACAAGTCCAAATTTGACATTCTTGTTGGAAATCATGGGCGTCGTGTCCTCCGGGATAAAGAGGAGAAAGACCACCCCTCCTGTTATCAGCGTTCAGTTCAAAAGCCAGCATCTCTGATGGTATGGGGATGCATTAGAACATATGGTGTGGGACACTTGCATGTTTTAAAAAGCACCATGAATGCTGAAACGATATATAAAGGTTTTAGAGCAACATATGCTCCCCTCCAGATGACATCTATTCCAGGGAAGGCCTTATGTATTTCAGCAGGACAATGCAAAACCACATACTGCAGCTATTACAACAGCATGGCTTCATAGTAGAAGAGTCCGTGTGCTGAACTGGCCTGCCTGCAATCCTGATCTTTCACTGATTGAGAACATTTGGTGCATAATTAAACGAAAAGTCCGTCAAAGGAGACCCAAAACTCTCCAGCAGCTGGAAGCCTGTATTAAACAAGAGTGGGATCAAATTCCAATGGCCAAACTAAAGGAAACTTGTCTCCGCAATGCCCAGACGCCTCCACTCAGTGTTAAGAAGAAGAGGGGATGCTACACCATGGTAAACAGGCCCCTGTCCCAACTTTTTTGAGACCTGTAGCAGCCATCAAATTTGAAATGTGCTCATTTTGTGGATAAAATTGCAAAATTTCTCAGTTTCAACATTTGCTATGTTGTCTCTGTTCTATTGTGGATAAAATACTGGCTGGTGTGATTTGAAAGTCATTGCGTTTTGATTTTATTCACAATTTACACTTTGTCCCAACTATTTCAGAATTAGGGTTGTAGAATTTCAAACTACTGTACTGTCAATTTACAACACCTTTGCTGTGAAAAACTTGGATCACTCTTTGATTTTGTTGGGAAATCTCAATTTTCATAAAATGACCCCAGTGACTCCTTTTCCTAGTCCTGCACACATACGTTTGCTTCCGGTTGAAATGAGTGACTCTCGTGGTCTGGTTAATGCAGGTCTCTGGCGCCCACTGCTGCTAAGAAGCGAAAGATCACCCAGAGGATCCTGAACCTGGCTCTGGAGCACCAGTTTGTCACCCCGTTTACTGCAATGCTGGTAGAGAGTGAAGGAGGACAGGAGAGGGTGCTGGCCGAGTCTCCGAAGGACCGCAAACAGGGCTGCTGTTTAGGTGCCTGACCATAAATACTGTGCTTACGTGAATCTTCAACCCCTAAAACACTAACTTTTCACTCAAATTTTTCTTTAAGTAGGTTCAAAAGTCAGACTTTTTTTTTCCATGCTGTAGGACAATGTCACATACATATTCTGTATCTGCTGTTTGCAGTGTTTCACTGAGGCTACATCACACTTATATGGAGTGAAATATTCAAACTCAGGATGCCATGTTTTTATGGCTTGAGTATTACATCATTTTATATACATTTTGGATGCCATGTTTTTAAAGGAGCCGTGTCACGATCACTGCGCATTCTCAGAACTTACATCACAAGCAAGTTGGACTGCAAGTCATAATCTGATTCCATACTTGCAATCCGTCTTCGTTCTGTATTGCATTTACATATTTTAGTTACTCTGGCATTATGCTTTTTATATTATGGAGCTTTCTGTGGAAACTCGAGGATTCGATTCGCTTCTCATTTTAAGCTTTAGCCAAGGGATACAAAGAATGTAAAGCTGATTTCCATCGCCAATAATCATGGAAGAAGAAAAATTCCTTCTAGATTGTTCGACTTGCAGTTGAACGGAATTACTTTGTTCAAAGTTGTGAGCATGCGCAGCAATAGTGACACAGCTCCTTTAAGGCCACAACATGACGTCATTTCATATACAATACATTGGAGTAACCACTAGAATTTAATATAGGCCTGAAAATTGCACAGATTTGAATGCAGCAGCTGCATTTAATGGACCCATATATGGCTTCGTAGGTACTAGGGGGTTAACCGAGGTCATTGGAACAAATCATTGGGAACAGTGCCGTAAATACAAGATTAATGATAATACCAACATACTGTTTCTGTTGAGTCTGGTTCAGATGTGGATTGATTTCATTCTGTTGTGATTTTTAGAGTTATTGTTCTATGGTTACTAGCAGTTGTCCTACAAAGTGTCCATCTGTCCCTGACTTTCAGCCACAGGTAATGTTTGCTATAGCTCTTTTTGGGTGCTTGGAATATCTTGTGATCAATTTTGGCATTGTTCACCAAGCCACCTTGAAAAATACTGCCATTTTTTGACAGACGCACCAGCAATTCCATACTAGTTATTTGGTCCCATGGTGACCCTGCCTGTGCTAACCCAGCTAAAGTCATTTTTTGGTGATTTACAGTTTTTCACACAAAGTCATTCTACATCAAGTAAGGAATATTCTGTGAAAAAATATAACTGATATCTCTAATATTGATCGAGAAAGGTCATTTCAAAGTTTTGGCAAATTTCAGGCTCAGAAAAACTGTTTTTCAAGAAATAGCGATTTGAAAATAAGTACATTTTTAAAACAGCCATACTTTTGAACCATAATTTTCCTGACTATGTGTCATATACCAAACTAAAGCTTACATCCTCCTCTTTTCATCCACGTATGATACATACGTGGATGAAAATGTTATTAGTTTGACAAAATCAGTCTTTTTATAAGGATGCGCATGACCTAAAAGCATAAATCCCATTGAAATGCATGGAAGGAAGGTGTATCATATAGTTTACTGCAACAGCAGTAATAAACTTTACTGCAACAGCAATTACGGAGCAAAAATAATTCTATTGAGATAATTTGTATATTTTATTAGTAAAATTGCATGTCAATATCAAAATCTCTTTCAGCTCCAAGGCTATGGCATAACATTTGTATAATATCCCGGCTAGGCTGCGTTCTTGTGTTTCGGGTGCCGCCACAATATCGGATAAAAAGATACTTCCAGGGATGCGTTTACCGAAATCACAGATGCTAACTTACATAGTTGGACCCATTGACTGTGAATGGACGAACTTTGTAAGTTGCTAACTTAGTTAGCAACTACGCTTTTGGGAAACGCACCCCAGAACGATGGGTCTGCATGTCGTCAATGTCCAAACACCAAATTGTTTCGCGAAGTAGCTGTCATGACATGTCTTCAAACTAGGCTGGTTAGCTTCACAAAACGTTAATCTATAAACGCAAACACTTAATTTCTGACATTTCCGAGGTGATGCGACATAATCCATGGAGAAATCCGCACCCGGTTTAAGTCGCAACTCTCCTGCCATACCACGAAACGACCTTCTTTACCATGGTGCGCATTGTTATTATGGTCTACATTCATTTTCAATGGTTGAAAAGAACTTCCTAAACCGAATGACACCCAAACTATCGGGTGTTTATCTGCCGAAGGTATACTTAAGCCGATTGAAACGAGCCTAGAGGAAACCAACTTCCGGTATTTCTCCGTTAAAAAAACGTAAACGTAGTGTAAATAAATTCATTAATTTTAATATATATGGTGTTAGAAATTAATTTTTGAACACTATATTTTGAAACCCCAATATGTAACCTATCATTTACAACAATAAACTCACATCTCATATTTTTGACATTTTTTATCATAGGGACTATTTGACGGTCTTTATCTCAAAATTAGATCATGCGACTTTAGCCGGGTTTTCACAGGCGGGGTCACTGTTGTTCATAACATCTTGCTTTTAAGACTTAGGAAAAGTAATGCTGGTTAGACTCTGATTAATCAGTAGGAAACATCTGTGTAGTTGCTTTTGTAATTGTGGTTTAGAAACTTCAAAGATAAAGCCTTCTTTCCGAGGTGTTGACTACATTTTGTCACATTCCCCTAGCTTAGTTCAGGTATACCAAACATGAACCACAAGATTTTAACCTGAGTCCAAAATTTACCGTTGAGAGTGAGAACTTCATAGTGTGGTGGTATCAGTTATTCCCAATCAGTGAGGTACTTATGTGCTAACAGATAGAATGTGTAGGTCATCTACAATGAAGGCACAATAAAACACACAGTAAAATACATAAGTAGCGGGACAGTGACCCCATTGTTGTTTTGGCGCAATAATCCAGCATACTGGGTTTGATATTTAAAAAAAAACAATTTGAGGTGAAGTGTTGAGCATGAGAGTATTTACATCCATGCTGAGTATCTGTACAAGACAGTACAAGACAATCTGTACAAGCCAAAAGACCAAAACATTGTGTCACCATTCCAAAGAAATATTGCATTTAACTGGAGGTCTGTACTTAAATAAAAGTTCAGTTAATTGTTTTAAGAAGTGGCAAGGAGAAATATCAGCAGCTTTTATCCAATCAGGAGCCGCTCCTCTGGGTAGAATGACCCCTGTCCAAGTGGTCCACAGTAAACCCCCCTCCTGGGCCCAACAAGTCCTGCCACCCACCCCAAGTTCAGCAGATGGCCCTCCTCCTGATGTCATCCCCCACATCACTGCAGGTACCAGCATTATGTGTCCTCCGGTGCCTTGAATTATGCATTTCACATAGTAAAACGATCACATGCTGACTTGATGTTAACCTGTCAAGGCACCATGGGTGGTCCCGGTTGAGGAAGCATATTTTCTTGCTGTTACAATATGTACAATATATTTGGCCTGCTCAGGCTAAAATTTTGAGATTTTTTTTTTGCCTTAAAAACCAGAACATAGTTTCAGCTAAAATACAGAAGCTGTGTTTAGTGAACACTTTTGTATGGGTAATTAAGCTCATTAAGTATACTCTGTCTGCCACCCACCAAAACATAGAAGACTTTGGGCAAGCAGCATTTCACTCTGATCAGATTTGCATAATGTCCCACTCCCTCTTGGGAAATGTAGTTCCAGACCTGTCAGTGCCTTGTGCTATGAGACGAATGTCTGTCTTCCACAGTCGACAATGACCCCCACTTCATCGTTTACCTACCAAAGAACAACATGGACGTCTGCTTCAACATAGACTCAGAGCCCGGACACATACTGAATCTAGTGTCTGACCCTGAATTAGGTAAATGTCCACACTTATTGCCAGACACCGACAGTTGTTAGCTGTTTAGCAAGTACAATTATTTGCTAACAATGTGCGCACAAATGTGTTTGCAAAGGTAAAGGCCAGAAACAATAACAATGTATTAATTTTAAATTTGATCATTAGAGTCATTGCCTAAAACTAAAAAATGGTGTTAACTGCAAAAAAACATGAAGGAAGAACAAGCCTTTGGTGCTTTAAGTAGAGAACACATTTGAGGATATTAAGCTGCTTATTCCGTTATATCTTGGACAATTCAATTTCTATATAACTTGCTAAAAAGTGTGTGAATCACCGCAAACTGATTTTGGGGTCCCCACCCACCCACTCACATATTGGTACCAAAGTTTCCTAGAAAAAAGGAATGAGTGGGCATCCCCATCATATTTTGATAAATAATCTAATACTCGGGTACTCAACTTTACCCAAAATAAGCCAGTATGGGTGCAAGTTTTCAACCCAATTGACCACTTACACACCTGGATACCCATGATCTAGTATGTATGCATTGGTCAGTATTAAGTATGCAAGGCATTTCTGGGCATCAGTGTAATTCAAACCATGCTGCTTAACAGATCTTAGGGCAAGAACAGAAGATCAGTCCAATTCTGTAATGTGCTGCTCTACTTTGCAGCAATTCTTAGTGAGCTGTTATCTGTCACCCCATTGATAAAGGTCTCATAGTAAACGGACAGCTCATAGGAGCCAAGCAAATGGTGGACAAGAAGCTCAACACCTACTTTGGCACCATCTCCATGTCGTATAAGCCTGAGGGAATCAGAGTGGACGCCACCACAGACAACATTGTGCTGACTGACGGAAAGAGCAGCCACAACCTCTCCTGGGCAGTCACTGCCGAAGCCTCCGTCAGCAGGTATCTGTGTCGCTTGTCTTCCGAAAGTCCCTGCTATGATCACACAAGAATGTAATAGTGGGGGGGCGCAAGATTACACTCGAATTACCTACACTTAGAAGGACTGGGTTTATTTTCAATTCCTGTAAAAATAATTCAAATAATGTTTTTTTCTAGTGATGCAATCTGTGTTTGCATCATTTCTGATCTGGAGTCCACCTTTGGTCCAGACACAATGCTATGGGATTTCTAGATTAGTCTCAACTTACAACTGAATGATACCTGGCACCTACTTTGTTCTAGACCAAGAATACTACAGCAGTCTTCTGAGGGACCAAGCCAACATTAACTCATTCCCTACGGAATACTTTTATATAAAATTGTCGCGTTTGTACGGAATACTTTTCCCGAAAATTGCACAATATGAAGTATTGAAGTACAGATGGCCCATCACCGCAATCGTCAACTGATTTCGTGTTTTCATCGGACTGCGAATGGTCATCCACGCCGCTGGCACCGGCTTCCCGTAGGGAATGGTAGAATTCGGCGCGCCGTTCGCAGTGGCTTGCCGTAGGGAATGAGTTAAAAATGCCCTGTCAATTACAGAGCCAAATACTGTACATCCTACTGCTGTAGACCTAATAGCGGGATCTGAATTTGTGTTCGAGGCTTCTTATCAACACACTTTTGTCTGGGCAGTGTGAAAGTGTCCATTGTGAAGGACTCTCAGATGACCTTCAAAGTGAATGACAACATCTCTGTACTGGTCCTGCTCCATCGCGTGTGGAAGAAGAACCCCGTTAGTGTGGACTTCCTGGGAGTCTACATTCCTAACGACAACAAGTACTCCCCCAGTGTTCATGGCCTCGTCGGTGAGTTACTCAGAGTGTGGATAGACTTACCAAGCCTGGCATTCGATAAGCTCTTTGGCTAAGAAAAAAGGCCCAAACCTGACAAAACCTAGGGGAACCATTGATTTGGACTTAACATGCATGGTGTGAGCCTGGCAAGTCCAAGCAAACAGCGGATTTTAATTAGAATGCACTTGACTCCCACCGAGTCTTTGAAATTAAGGCCGTACACAGCCACAAATGTCCGTCCACTGCAGCACGACGTTAGTCATTATGTAATTAAGGCTGGAATGCGGGAAATCAGCACCGACTCATGTAAAAACTTCTCCATTTCAATGTTCTTATTTTTGCATGGATTTAAAGCAGGACTGCCCGTAGATCATGGACTAGATATATATATTAACACCACCCTGCATTTTGAAACTTTTTCTCTGCTGATTTGATAAGCTGTGTTGATTTTATATAATTCGAAGGCGCTGATTTCAAATTTGCCCTAAAAATTTGTGTATCACGTCAGGTTTCTTGACAAATCTCAAATTCTTTCTTCATATTGATATATCTGAGAATACACAATGATAAATGAAAGAAGAATTACGCAGTTAGATTTTAAGCATCCTGCAAGATGTAATAAAACAAAATGCAGCTTACCTAAGGATTACATTTTCTTTTCTTTGATTTACGGGAATAATTTCGTTCGGGGCAGTCTCTCTGTAGACACCAACAGTAATCAGCCATCATGCAACAGGCAAAAGGCGAAAAGGGGATTGGCATTGGCTACTTGGGGTGTGGTTATTTTCCATGATGATGCAATACTTCGTGGTGGTGATTTGGAGTGTTTAATTCATGAGAAACAGCAGGGACTTACTATGCTTGAACTGGATTCTCGTTATACCAAGGGCAGTGATTTGTGACAAAACCTGACGTGAGAGCCAAAAACTCATGCGATATTTGGATTCAGCGCCCCAAAATTACTTAAAATCAGGTATCAGCTCTCACTCAGCAAATTTCATGCAGGGCGGTGTAATCATCACTTTTGTCCTTTCAGGTCAATTTTCTGTCGAACCTGAAGTGAAAGTGTTCGACTTCCACGAGGGCGCAGACCCCCTGAAGATGGAGGCCACTATGGAGGTGAACGGCAACAAACTGGCAGTCACAAGGTATAGTGCCAAGCCACCGTGCACAGCTGTACTCCTTTGGACCATGTATTCTCAGGCTCTATCCAAGGGGTCTCAAACTGGTACATAAAACAGGCTGCAGGTATTCAATCCAACTGAGAACAAGCACACCTGATACAACTAATCTAATCAACTGATCTCAGCTGCACAGTTGTATCAGGTGTGCTTCTGCTCAGCTAGAATGAAAACTTGCAGCCCCCTGGCCTTTTTACGGACAAAGCTGAGACCCCTACTCTATCCTATTGGGGCAAGAGTTCTCCTTCTTACCCAGAGGGGGCCAGCGTGGGTGCAGGGTTTCATTCCAACCAATCAGTTACACGCCAGATTCAACCAATCAAGGTCTTTAGCAAAGGCTCTAAGGGTTGATTGGTAGAATGAAAGTTATGGTGCTTTTGTGTTCTTGTCGTGAGGATGCTCTTCTATTCAGTGATCGCAAGGAATAGAATGAACCCTTCACTTGTCTCCCTCATCTTTCTCAATAACTCGTCATAGTGGCAGTTTCCCAAACACAGATTAAGCCTGAACTAAAACCGATTTTGTATGAAATTTCTTCCATTTAGAATTTGGTTTAATTCACGGCTAGGCTTAATCTGCGTCTGGAAAACAATCCCATAAGGTTTAACAGGGTAAAGGTTGTCTAAATGCAGCAAAGACAAGTCAGGTGTAGTGCTGAAATCTAATTCCAGAGACAGTGGGGGTTGAACAACCAGCACTGCAATTAAGGTAGGCAGGTCTTCTGACACTGTTGGAATGGGGAAAAATTGTACAGAGAAGCAGAACACGTAATATGTATTATCCTTTTTGCCAGTGACACTGTGCAGGAATAAACAGTGTTCTTCAATTATATCTTAACCCTTAGAGCGCTAAATGCAGCTATTGTTGCTCAATGATGTAAGATATCAAAATCAAAGCTGTTGTAAACCTATCATGTGGCCACTTCGTTAAAAGAGCTCCCACAGGGCAGCTCTTTTAAACAGGTGGCCACATGATAGGTTTTCAACAGCGCTAGATAATTAAATAATAATATATATATATATATATATATATATATATATATATATTTTTTTTTTTTTTTTTATAAATTTGGCATCTCAGTCCCACCCAAATCTGGAATGCCCAATTGGTGAACTATGTACAAGGCTTGCTTGTATGCGACCCCTTGTCGCCAATTCAGTAGAGAAGGACGGTTCACGGCTCTCCTCCGAAGCACGTGCCCATCAATACTGCTTCTTTACACTCATTGGTTGAATCCTCGCAAGTTCAGAACGAGGGCGGAGGATAGCCGAACATGAACAAGCTTAGAGTCCTGACGAGCGCCCGGCTGGCCAACAGGAGGCGCTTAAGCAACGAACAAAGCGACCATTTTATATTTCCCTTCCCGGCAGCCCCTTCCCAATTTGCATCCCTGTAGCGCTATGGCCAATTGTGCACTACTCTGAAAAAGCTGCCGACCACTGCCGGTTGGTACGACCGGGGCTCGAACCCGCGCCGTGATAGTCACTTCTGCTCCCCAATGCGATGCTTTAACCGAGTGAGCTATCCGACAGCTCCATATATATATTTTTTATTTCAGCGCTCTATGGGTTAATAACAAAATAATAAAATCCCATCCCAATATGGATAGTACACCGTGTCACAAGTATATAACATTTTGTATCTGTCGTCCTATATCGTCCGAGCAGCATCGGCTGAAAAGGTGGGTCATGAGAACCAAGTTCAATGCGAGGAGTGCGTTTAATTTGAGCCGGAATGTTCTGAAGTTCCCTCTTCCTTTGTCTGACACAGAGGCTGGCAGAAAGACTACAGGAAAGACAGGAAGCGTGGATCAGACGTTTTCTGTTGGTTTATTCATAACAGTGGAAAGGGCTTCATCGAGGGGCATTACAAGGACTACATCGTTCCTCGGCTCGACAGTCCCTACCAGAAACAGTGAACAGAGGTTCACTGCCACCAAAAACTGAGCCAAAATTAGCCAAGAGGTTGTTTTTGCATCTGTGATATAATGTTCTGAGGGACAGGCAGACATGCATAGCAATGGACACTGTAAAACACCACACAGATACATTTCAAGTGGTCTCTGTACAAGGTCTGTTATTGGTTACCTCATTACAGATATAGTATAAACCAATGCTGTCAGTCACAGCAGGAGTTTGAGTTTGGAACACTGGCCTTACACATGTAGCTTCCACAGGTTGCAAAACATCATATCGATGAGTAAAAATGAGTACAACTGCAGAACATGCCTCCCCTTTCCCTGTCAAAAAAGGAAGAAACCACACTGGCTGACAAATCTGTATTTACATTAAATGTACAATAAAAATAGCATTTTCATTTATGTCTGCAGATCCTCTGACCTTTCCCCTACTCGCAACAAACCTTTGTTGATTGCTTGGGATTGAAATTTTATTTGTTATCATGTATTTCATTTGCAATGCACAATAAAAAATAAGAATTATTATCTCGGCTTGGCTTTTAAGTTGACCAGATGCTTGAGATCTTCTCACGCCTTCTCTTGCAGACAGACTTGCCAAAGATGAACACTACAAAATTAGAAATACAATAATAATAATAATAATAATAATTAAAAAAAAACAAACTCTGACACTGAACAGCTGTCCAAGTTTGGTCACTGAAGTGCTCCTCAGGCCATTTTGGAGAAGTCCTCATAAGCAACACCTTCTATTCTCCTCCCCTTCATTCGCCCCTGATGAAAAAGCACAGTACAATGTTAATTGTGAATTAAAACACATAGAAAAACAACAACAGATCCTGCTCAAGGTGCACGTCAGATCCACACAGCTTTCTGAAAGGGTAAGAAGAAGCTAGCGAGTTCACACACTCTCTCCGAAGGTCCCCACACACTGCCATTTTGCCCGTCTTTTACTTCACTGTATGTCAGATAGGGTGATGGGATGAACAAAACTGAGCAACAGTTTTAGGCATCCAAAATTTTATTGTTTGTACTTGGTCTTAGATATTTGTTTTTAGTCTTCAATATCAGTAATGCTGTATATAGAAAGCAATTTGAGATACCAAATAGTAATTTAAAAGATACTTTAACTCATAATGATTGCATTAATATATAATATTAATATAGATAATATAGGCTATAGAGCTCTGATCTCAGCATCACCATGGCTGTCGTGGATAACATAGCGAAAAAGAGGCAAGTGGGACAGCTAGTCTGAAGGTGGACTGTAGCAAGTTCTCTAATATATGCTTGAAACAAGCAAAAAGAGAATCGCCTTCAAAAACTACAGAATTACAGGACAGCATAGCCAACTTCTAGGTAAGGGAAGTCACACCAAATATTGATTTGATTTAGATATTTAACAATACATGCCTCTTTATGGTACATTTTTCAATATTAAAAACCTCTCATGACACAATTTTTGGAAGGATCTTTGCCTAACTGAATAATTTTAATGCGCCAAAAACTTAAGTCTTAATTATCAGCCTGAAAGTTAAGGCCAGTCCATGGTCATATTGTGTGACTGGTTGAAAGACAAGGGTGTGTCCAAGGACACCAACAGTATGAGGACCGCGTTGGTCATGGAATCTGGGTCCGTTGCTTGCCTTCTCTTCAAATTTGACCTTTATGTTCAGTGTCACAGCCGTCACACAAGCATGCACTCATTCCATACTGCGCTCGTATTGGTCGCTAGGACAGCATTATGGTGCCAGCCACACTGCAAGATTGTGGCCCAAACCTTAGGATACCGTCAGAACTTCATCGGCGCCTAGGATTCCGCAGTTCGGCTAGTACTTGACCCCGTAAACAGTGGACCTTCAATTACGGCAAAAGATTTTTTTCATTACAGCAAATTTTCATCTAGAAGTGCCTTAAGACTGTCAAAATGGCAATGTGTGGAGACCTTTACACAGCATGCACATACCGAGTCCAGGATAAGAGTTGCCGAGAAACGCTTCTCATCAATACCGTCCAAAATGGCCTCCGTTTCCCTGTAGGGCCCATTAAGAATTAGAACCCGTTTCCCTGAAAAAGAGAGAGCTATCAGTAACCAACCAAACATTTGCAAACACAAAGAAAAGAAGACGCTCCCTCAAGTGAGGGGAGAGGGGCGGGTTACAATGTAGCTTTACCTAGTGCTGGGATCACTGTCTCCAGATGGTTCTGGTCCAACTTCAGTTTGTCGCCCGAGTCATTCATCTTCACCACAGCTGTGTATTTATCCTGCACTTCCTGGTAACAAAGAACGCAATCTGCGAATAAATTTGGCAGTCTTTGAACAGGCTTAATGTAAAATAAATTGGTATTGCTGCTGAATTTAATTCACTGCTCAAACTATAGCTTTACATTAGACTGGGCAACACACTCAAAGAGTCCGCACAAGCGGAGAAAAATAGCGCGCTGTCGCGAGCGGGACCCCTCAGCCTTGCGCTTTACTGGCAGCCATACTGATTATCGGAGCGGGAAGCAAATCGATAGGGAGCTTCCTGTAACCACCCCCAACATACCACCAAAAAATGAGAACATTTGGCCGCGCCGTTTTTCAGCTACCGTCCAGAAACGAAAAGTTAACGGACAGATGGACAGACAGACGGACGCCGCGCGCCACGACAATACCCCTCGACCGACTTTCGTCGGCTGAGGGGTAAAAATGGGGACGTTTTCATTAAGTAGCCACTCAAAAAATAAACAAAATAAAAAACTAAATTCACGTAAGAAATGGTGACTTAGTTGTAGAACTTTGTGCTATCCAGACATAACAGAAATACACAAGCGAAGGTGAGCAGTAGAACCATGACAGTCAGGATTTGCTGAAATACAGAACACGCACACAAACGTTTTCATACAAAGCCCTTACTTTGATGACCCCTTTCTTCTTATGGTACTTCTCCCCCAGTTTCTTGGTGACCACCTTCACCACAATGTTGGGGTACAGCCAGTGGTCTGTCCTGATAGACTTCTTCTTCTGTTCCTCCATCTGAAAACCGCACACACTACACTGTAGCGCGCTTGCCACATCTGTTCCGGCCGACTCAAAATACTCTCACAATGTTGGTAATATTATACAATATTGATCATACACTACAAAAAATTGGATGGACATAATTCGGGCCGCTGGGATGAGCTGTACGCAAATTTCCCTGCAAAATCCATGAAAGGGTTGTGAGGAACATGCAACTGACTATAGCTAGTGTTGGTACCTCAATGATTTCATCCAGGGCAGACTTCTTCTTCCCCTTGCTCTCCGAGCTGTGACCTGCCGTTTTTCTCTTCGCAGAGCCAACAGTCTGAAGGGCACTAGGGCCTAGGGCAGAACTGCGGGAGGGGGTGGATTTTTCAATTCTTTAACTATGACTAGCTGAGACAGATATCTGAGGAATGATATTCAACCTAGAATGGATGATCATGAACTACTCAAAACCAGCATGTAAACATAGGGAAAACAACAAAATATCAGGCGCACTGATCAGAGTTATAAGTGAGTGTGCAAAGGAGAAATTTCTGTCTGTACCCTCACTAATGAAGCATTTAGAACTCCAAGCAGTGGATCCTAGTCTTTAGTCTCGCAACCCAAGTACTTCTTAAGTCTGACAGTATCCCTCCCGTTACACAGAGAAGTGTTTTTGTGCCAAAAAACATGACAATACTCATAAATTCAGCATAGTCTTACGTCTTCATATGTATACCTCTGCAAAAGGTAAGCACCACCAAATTCTTAAAACAAGTTTCACTTCAGCAAGGGACTACATTTATGACATCACGAAACACTGCCCCATTCTTGGAAATATGGCTTGGACATACG
This sequence comes from Gymnothorax javanicus, assembly GCA_029692085.1. NCBI lineage: Eukaryota > Metazoa > Chordata > Actinopteri > Anguilliformes > Muraenidae > Gymnothorax > Gymnothorax javanicus. The sequence continues at coordinate 18,128,445 of CM056201.1, forward strand.
TTTGCTGGCATACAAAATCAATTTGAAAAGAATGTCATTTTTACTTGGCACTTTATTAGCTTTTAAAAAGGGGTATGTTTTCGACACATTTGATGGCTCGGAAAGTATGGGCCTACTGCCCTTTAAAGAGATCGGTGTTCGCCAAAAAAAAAACAGTCCTCTGAAGTTTGAACTTCACTTAGAAGAAACTGAATCAAGAATGAAACCCAAGTTTTCAGACGTGCTACCCAACTGCTAATATTCAACACATGCACTTAAACACGGTTTGTGAAAAAGCCTTTTGAACGTGAAATGCACGTGGAATGGCCGCTAAAACCTTCATGCAAATGAATGGAGTTCAGGAATCGCCAATTTTTGAAAAATTTCATTTTGAATTTGGTGGCGTTCAACTTTTGCCCTGGTGGATAGTATAAACTGAAACAGTATTTTTTTTTTAAATTTACAATGCAAGACTAAAGTCAAATGAGATATTACCTCGCTTTTGAAGATGATGCTGTGGTGGAGCAGGCGCCCTTGTTCAGATTAAAGGCAACTGGAGGAGGGAGGAGGGGAAAACCAGACATCAACATGGGGCGATATATTAAAAGGTCAACATACACTAAATCATGGAGACAGTAGATTTCACAAAAATGGGAGAGATTCACTCAACACTGTACCTTTCTCTTCTTCACTTTCTCGCTTTAGTTCCGTGAAAACCGGTGTTTCCTACCATAAAAATAAAACAAATACCAGGAAGTTATTAAGTTGCCACTTTTGCCACCCCAAGGGCAAAAAAGCCAAAATATGCTTGAAGTTCAAAGTGCAGCCAAGATAGCTTCATCTTTGTTGCTTCAGTGATATATAAGAATTTTAAGGACGAAAACTAACACATTTGTCAGGAGGTGTTAACCCAAGCCTGTTGAAACGCTAAAGCACCACCAGTGCAGTTACTGTACCACCAGCTGGACCCTACACAAAAAGCTGCCCAATGTCAGAATGCCAGCAGATGAGGGAACACAAGGCACAGATTCTATTGCTAAATCAGAAGTTGCGTGCCCAGGATTAATAACAGTGATATTTGTGTCTCTATACCACTTAAAGACTTAGTTTAACACACTTTATATATATTCATGTATCAAGACAATATGTTTGCAGGGTCAGGTTTGCCATTAGGACCACCTCTTTATCTCTTCATCTGTATACTTTAAGTGTAATACTGCAGCACACAAACTAATTTCCAAGAAAAGGCACCAATTACAATGTAGTGGAGGATGTAAGAAACACATGAGCCAGCTGCTTGTTCAGTAACCAAAATCACTGTGCAAAACCCATACCCTTATTTGAATATGCAATTTTTCCAGAATAAATCAGCCGTTTACTACCACATGACTGTCAGCAGCATAGACTGTATTAAAAGATGGACGCAGCACCCTGGTCTGAAAACTGAGGCCAATGTGGAAATCTCTAAAATTTGCATTTTACTCAATGGCCAGCAGATGGCGACGTCGGTGGTTGCAGAAAGAGGTTCAATGCTATAGAAGTCAATGACAAAATGACCCTACTTTCTCACCTGATTTATTATTTCAATAATGATTTTCCACATTACTTTATGGTATCTATCGCAGGTTTCAAGTCTCCTTCAATATATCACAATGTTCATTTTTGTAAATTAAGGTCCCAAATAAACTAGAATAAAGGAAAAAGCAAGAACATGATTTAGGGGTGCGGCTATCCTCTGGTCCTCGTCAGATACAGTCAGATCCACCCGTAGATCCACCCCTCGCTCCTCCCTGGACCTTCAATTCACGCTCTTGTCCAATAGAAATCACATCCGGTTTCAAAATGACAAATTGGCGCTGTTCAAATTGCCAAAATGGAGGCTTCCTAAATGGTATGCTGAAACCTATGGGTGACGTCATGTTGCTTCGTCCATCTTTTTATACATTCTATGGTCAGCAGGCTGCTCAGTAGTATTATTTGATGTGATTGTACATCATCAGCTCCAGTTACCTCATCTCTGCTCTCCAAGCCTCGGCGGACCTGCTCTTCGATGAACTTGGCACTCCGCTCCTCGTCATCAAGGTCCTGTTTCTTCTTCTTCTCCAGTTCTTCCTGTCGGCGGATCGTTTCCGGGTCGCGGTCGATGTACTGTATGTACCACCCTTTGGGTGTCTCATCCACTTTGCAGAAACCTGAAGAACCAGGATGTAGAAATTTACAGGACAAGCACTGATGTTCCGAATCACCCCAGATAAAAAAAAAAACAAAACATGCTGACTATTTGTCAGCAACAATTATCCCAGGTGTGACAATGTCGAACACTTCAGGAAAATGCGCACCAAAAATTACGCTGCATCAAAGATGTACTGAATCACCATGTAAAAGTCTGACACACTACACACTGAACTACAACAAATCTAGCTCTATAAAACTACTCAGAATAAAGCTCTTGGTAGACAACACTGAACATAACAAAATGATCCTGCCTTTCTTCCCAAGCCATTTTGTAAAGTCTGTGAGCGTCTCCCACTGGGTTGAGTTCATATGGATGTGCTCCCTGTCACTGATGTACTCATTGTAGACGATGTTGTTGTGCACTCGTTTGGTCCCTGAGAGAGACGGGGGGAAACCGAAAGAGAAGGTTTAGTAAGACCACCATTCAAAACAAATCCAGCCTACAGCTGTAATTTAGATCAAAGCGTACCAAAGCGTCTTCGAAGGAGCTCTAAGAAGTCATGCTTGAACTCCCTGAAAAACCAGAAAAAAAAAAAGAAAATCTGAATGGTTTACCGGAGTCAAACAACAACCAACATCATAAGATAGATCTAAGGTGCTTAATCAATTCTATCAATTAAATTGTGTTTTTTTTTCACGTACATTTTACAAACTGGTAGAGCTGAAAAGAGTACTGGAGCTATTATTTGAAAGAAAAACGTATGAACAATCTTTAACACCAACAGTACTCACTCAGAGAAGTAGTCCATGAACTGATTTGGGTTTTCGGAGGCCAGTAAGAGCTGTCTTTGGTGAGACTCGGACATACAATGACACTTAAAGCCATTCTGTTGAGACACAGACAGCAATCTAAGAAAATCTGAAAAATCCGTCATACAGTAGCAACTGAGGAATCTCATGAATTCATTCCAAGTAAGACATTCCTATGCTGGCAGGTGACTACTGTATTAGTTAATCATTTACATATTATCCTACCGAGAAAAAAGAACATTACTAATACACGGCAGCCAAGACAGCTAATAAGCCTAATAGAAACTTAAAACATAGACAAGATTAAGGGTGATAAGCTAGCATTGTTGCAGTGGCTTTACGTCATATAATAACGTTAACAGTCACATTAATCCGTCAGCCACGATTCAGTACATCCCAATCTCGAGGCAAGTTTTCACTCAAACGCCCTTTATCCAGCGACCAAGTAAACACTAACTTAGAATATAGATTTTTAAGCCCGAATTAATTTTGGTATGAAGCAATCATTTGCTAAACGTAAAAGAGCCAAAGCACAAGCCAGCGAATAACTGTCAGCCAGTTGGTTATGTTACCAAAAGTTAGGCAGCATCTCCTACCTCATCACGACACTGTTTCTGACACATCTGACAATACCATCGCAGCTTTTGAAGACCTTTAGCTTTTATCCGATTACCGATCGCTTTCGGACTTAAGAATTCTGCTTTCCCCATTTCTAAATATGCTTGCTATCTGTGGCAATAAACTCAGAGACAATCAAAATTCTGCTCTCTATTGAAATTCAAACTAAAAATGAACTCAGGCACGAAACACCTATTATTGTGATCGGCCATTAAGCGTGTTTTCGGTGCATCGTGATTGGCTCACTAGGTTTTAAGAGTAACGCGAGATTCTCATGGGCCAACGCGATTAATTTCCAACGCAGGCGCAGTGGCGTGGGTCTGACCTTCACCGAAGACATCATGTTCACCCGGACTAGCGTCGCGGTGTTCCTGCCACAATGGTTGGTATCTTCTTATTTTTACCGGTGCTCCTCATTCAGATAAAAATGTTTACGCCTTGCAAATATATGGAGTTTTCTATTTTAACGGATCTTTATTCGTTCTATTGCTGCTGCTGTGTCTGTAGGCCAAGTTCAGGCTTGCTAGCCAGTTTGCTAAATGGTGAGCTAGCTAGCTAACGGATCTGGTTTGCTAGCTGCTTGCTAGCTAGCTGGTTAACGTTAGCTATATTTTCAGTTCATTCATGCTACCTTAGACAAGCTAGCTGTTAGCTGCTCTTGATTGTCCCGGCTTATGCATGACATTTTTTTATTAGTAATTAATAAAAATTCTGTTGCGTGATCACTTACATTCGTTTACTGTCCTACATCCGCTTGCAAGCAGCATTAAACTGCCGGTAACAAGTTTCTGGGTTAATTAGCTCGCTAGCTAGTGTCAGTTGCACTGGCTGAAGGATTGTGTCAATGTCATTCATTCACGGTATGAAGAACCCGGTCCTTGACATGATTTTGAAAACGATGAAGTTTACAGGTTCAAGTAAATTCGACATGGTTTGAAGCTCGAATTATCTAGCTGGCCAGCAAAGGGCCAGGAAGGGTGGACGGGGTCTGTTACAGTAGTTAATACAATATAGATTTGCACGTCCATGCATGATCACGCCTTCTTATTAAATGTTGAACTCTTTGTTAATGGTGTTAAATGCAATTACTTTTTAGCGTGACACTACTGGGCTGTAACGCATTTATAAAGAAAGTTAAAGTTTGAGTGCCTGAAAGTATGACTCGGAGTTAACTGGCATTTGAATTACATAATCTACGGGTAGGGCTAATCTTCTGAAAACATTCTGCTGAAAATTCGCTTACTAATTCTTTTTTTTTTCTTCAACTCAAGATATGCATCTCAAGAATAACAGGTGAAAATTTCATCACAATATATTCAGAAATAAATAAATTATGAAGGAAAGTATAGATGGTTGTAGTTTTTCAGATAAATGTTTTCAGAAGATTAGCCCAACCCATAATCTACACGAAACTCGGTTGAGAAAATTTTGAACTGCTATGACTTGTGTGCTGCAGTAAGAAAATTTTCTGTGCTATATTTATCACATAAATAGCTATTTGTATTGACCATATTGTTGCGCGCGGTTCAGCATTGGTAATTTTATATTTCTTAGTGCAACTAGAGAATGTATAATTCATAATTAATTTTATTGTGTGAATAAAATGTACAGTTGTACAATAAAGGCACACATCAAGAGTTAAGAACCATCTAAGATTCCACACTTCGATATTGATGGATACTAATACAAACTTTCCATGACACATCGAGTCGCTAAGTATCCGCACCATAGTAAAAATTAGATAGCGTAGTGTGGAGCTATAATAGTCCTGTCGGGACTTTAGAAGGTTATTGCATTCACATTCAGATGCCTGTCACAAAATATATGTCTGGATGCTGCAACTTGTTGGACATTACTAATTTTGTTTCAATAGGTCGAACCCCACCACCAGCATTCTGTCATGGTAGTCTAAGTGTATGGACGCGCCGCACATGCTTTAAAGTCCGTGTCCACTGACATTAAACTTGTGTGGGAGAATACCGAGTCCGATAACCTGTTATAAGATATTTAGTAAAATATTTTTCTATTTATGACCTGTGGCACACGTTTGTGTTGACATGGTTATCCCGTATGAATGTTCAAAACCGTAACTCGCCTGCCACGAGTAAATGCATTCCCTCTCCTGGTAAGGTTTAGCTTGTGTACACCCACCTTAAGTGTGCTGTTGATTATACTGCGGGAGCTGGGTATACTAATGATGGATAGCCTGCTTTTTTAAAGGGAGATTTTTATTCACTTGGTAATTTTTTTAATTAATTTTGCTGGATGTGTTTTGTCATGGTGTTCTGAGGTAAATGTGAGCTGTCTGTTCTAAGCTTTGTGGGTATTGGTGCTTGGGGATTCAGATGCTAAATAATCTTATCTGATTTGCTCTCTCTCCCAGTGGCCAAGTCAGGAACATGGCTACCTTGAAGGACAGTAAGTTGGCTTTTCTTTTATGATTGATATCAATCTATCGCTTTGTGCGTCTGAGGAATGCATTGTGTGCAGTGCACTGTGTGTACTTTTGGAATACAGGTTGTGTTGTCCAAAGAAAACCATGACACACTGACTTGTGTTTTTTTTTTTTTTTTCCCCCAGTCACCATCCGGTTGAAGTCCATCAAAAACATCCAGAAAATCACCAAGTCCATGAAGATGGTTGCAGCGGCCAAGTACGCCAGGGCAGAGAAGTCTCTGAAGCCGGCCCGCGTTTATGGCACTGGAGCTCTCGGTATGGCTCTGTTTTACACTGAAGGAAATTTACTGCGCTTGGGTTAGAACCTGTTTGGTCTTTCCTTAGCGCTTCAGTTTCTGTCCTTTGAGACTGAGGGCCTTGTGAATGCTGGTCTTCATTCTAGCCTGGATTATCTCCTCATACATTAATGTTGTTGAAAACAAATGCTCAAGATCCTCAACTTTGTGGTAAAACAGATTTTTCCTGTTATCAATTGCTCTAATTTTGTTCATTTTCATCCTTGCCACCCTATATATTTTTTTTTTTCCTTGGAGGTGTACAACCACGATTACAAAATGCATCCAATTGGTTGACTTGATCTTGGACTAATGGTTAAAAAGAAATAAATTTTCATCAATATAACATTCACATAGTTATGTCTATAGTGGTGTCTATTGATGGTAAGAGCAGAGAATAATGTCTCTTGCTGGGGACAAAATGCATTTATTGGGTCATATGAGCTTGTATTGATAATCCATATGCATGTTTCAACTCATGAGTCCTCTTGATCAAATCTCTTCAGCCATTTTTGAAACCCAAAGATGATTTTTTTTTTTTTTTTTTTTTTGTGGCTCTGCCCTCTTTGAGGGCATGTCCTGCTTGCTAGGGATTCAATCATGACACAATTAAGTTATGACTACATATATTGTTCCATGATGAGTATCGCACTTCTATTTAATTCACTTTTTTTTTTTTTTTAAACTCCTTTCAGCCAATAAACTCTTTGCTCGTAAACTCTGAGGTCATGTATCGAGCGTCTTGTTGTTGCCTCTAAGTCGCCGTGCGTGTCTGTGTTCTCAGCTCTGTATGAGAAGGCTGAAATCAAGGCTCCCGAGGACAAGAACAAGCACGTGATCATCGGCGTCTCGTCCGACCGCGGCCTCTGCGGCGCCATCCACTCCAACGTGGCTAAGGCCATGAAGAGCGAGGTCAGCAAGCTGACCGACGCTGGCAAGGAAGTCATGCTGGTGAATGTCGGAGACAAGCTGAGGGGCCTGCTCTACAGGTATACGACTGGAGTGTAGTGAGCACGTACCAAAGCACCGCCAGTCTGCCAACAACCCTCTCCTTAACATTTGAACTTGGATTAATGACTCGTGCTTGATAACTGGTAAATGGTCAGAAGCCACCGAAGATGATGATTAGGCAACTAATGATGTCACTGCCCAGCAGGATTGAGCATGCTCGTGTAGATTTTAACACAGTGGAGATCGTTTTAACCCCCTTGTACAGAATGGTTCTTGTTTGTCTCGGAGAGTGACCGAGTTGGATTTTCCCCACAGGACCCATGGGAAGCATATCCTGATCAACTGCAAGGAAGTGGGGCGCCGGCCTCCAACCTTCTCTGATGCTTCCATGATCGCCACGGAGCTGCTCGACTCCGGCTACGAGTTTGATCAGGGCTCCATTATCTACAACAGATTCAGGTAACACCCTGCTAATGTACCGCCAGCTGCTTTCTGTCGCCTGGAAAACAAATGCACTCTGTATTCAGAGATTTACTGATGCTATTTGACCCAAATCATTTGAACCTGTCATTATCCGATATTATTTATTTGATTAGAAGTTCCCTATCATGTCTACAAGTGCACAGCCAATTAGCCATTGGTAGCCATTTCTAATCTGTTCTTTGTGATATCATCTGGGGGAGGGATCACCCAGAATAATGAAGGAACTGATTTGCTGAAGTTGATTACTCCTTCTTGTCTCTGGGTAGTCACTTCCCCATATGATGTCACAAAGAAACAAATTTTGAAATGGCTTGTAATGACCGATTGGCTGTGTACCTGGTGACATGGTTGGGGACCTTAAGTCCATTTTTTTTAAACCTAGGAACAGTTTGGGAATGGGGGCAGTCCCAGACTCTGAAATCAGTGTTAAAAGTTGGATCCAAATTTGTTAAAAATTGTCTTTGGTCAGTATGTAGTGAGTAGTAATTTATAAACCAGTGAAGTAGTGAGTGGGATTTTCAAAATATCTTTTCAAAACTAGACAGACTATTGTTTACTGCCAGCTGTTTGGTTTGTTCTTGCCTATTCTATACAAAACGCTTAATTTTCCCAATCATGTATTGTATTTGGCAAAGCAGTGTTTAATGTTTTTTGTATGCTTAGAGAAAATATACTTTTATAAAATGTCTAAACAGATCATTACAAAGTCTGTCTTGGTAAATTACCCATTTGAATATCTTTCCTCACTCGAGTTTGTCTTTGTGGTTATCATTTATTCACAAATGTGTTGATAGTTTTACCATATGGATTTTCACTTATTTTGTTTGGCAGGTCTGTTATTTCATACAAGACCGATGAGAAGCCACTCTTCTCCATGGACACTGTTGCAAATGCAGGTATTGTTTGTGAACAGATGATGCAAAATGGATGTTGGTGAAATAGATTAATTTTTTTTACATCTTCATCTGGTAAAAACATGTCCCATATGGCACAAATTGTAACACCGCACAGTTAGTTGGGGTCTTCAGATGAGCTCAATCACTTTGTGAAATACACTTTGCTACTATATCCTCTCTGTTCATTGTGGGAAGTATAGGTGTGCCTTTTGGCACAAGCAGCTGGCAACTTTTTCCGACTGACCACTAGCTTATTACAGAACTATGATGGAGAATAAGTAAATCTGGCCCTGGTAGATTGCAGATGATTGATGTTCCTGTTGGAAAATGAGTTGAAGGGATGGGAATGCATTGTCACAATCCCTTGATCTGGGGCATGCCAAATCTTCATCATGGAGGGCCACTGTTCGTTGGTTTGTTTTGAAGTCAAGATTGGCTTAAGAGTCTGCACAGCTCGGGTAATCAATGACTAAATTGGCTGCTAATTGAATATAATTACCCAATACGAGCAGAGACAGCAGCTGTCCTGGACAGGTGTGTGAAAACCCTGCATTAACCCCATAAAACCTACGGAGCTGTATTTGTGTCTGTCAAATGCAGCTGCTGTATTCAAACCAGTGGAACTTCAAGCTTATTTTAAATTCTTGCGGAGACCCCAAGGTTTCCTACAACCTCAAATATGTCCTGCTGAATTACAGGGAAATATGTACCAAATGATTTTCAAGTTTGAGGCATTTTCCATTTGATGTAATGCTGTGACTGTAAAAGCATGATGTTCTGGGTTTGAGCATTTCTCTCAACTGAAGTGTGATGTCGCTTCAGTGATGCGCTGCAACCAGCTAATACTGAATACGTATGTGACATTGTTCTACAGTATAAAAAATGCTTTATGATGGAATTGCAGCTATGCTCTTGGCCAGCAGTTTGTTTCATACAAGATGCATTGCTTCACCAACGGTCTGTGCTATTGCGAGATGAGGCCCTGTCATCGTACACTTTGACTCAACTAATTTTTTTTTTTGTTTTGCCTTTGTTTCTGTAGAGAACATGGGCATCTATGATGACATTGATGCGGATGTGCTGAGGAACTACCAGGAGTTTTCCCTGGTGAACGTCATCTACTTCAGCCTGAAGGAGTCCACCACCAGTGAACAAAGTGCGAGGATGACTGCTATGGACAGCGCCAGCAAGAATGCCTGTAAGCACGCCCCTCATCCTTGTAACTGCTCTGCCATGTAAAATGAGCCAATGCCTCCTCAGTTTTTACCCCTCGGACCGAATTTCGGCCAGAGGGGTATTGTCCTCACCTGCGTGTCTGCCTGTCTATCTGTCTGTCGTCTGTCCATGACTTTGTCCGGGTCAGTACTCAGCAACTAATGATCGCAGCTTCACCAAATTTTGTATGGTAATTCAGTATGACCCATAGATGTGCAATGTCAGGTTTTTTGCTGGATTTGACCTTTGACCTTGGCCGAGGGGTATTCAGCAATGCGCTATTTTTGAGCTATTGCCACCACTTGGTGTCCGTCGTCGTCTGTCGTTGTCTTTAACATTTTTCAAAAATCTTCTCATCTAAAACTACCGAACAGATCCAGACTAAAGTAAGGGTGTTTTCACACATATTTGGGTCGACCCAGTCACATATTTGGGTCGACCCAATATACAATGTATCAATTTTCAACTGGAGTGGCTCGGTTTCACATATGCTTTTTATCGCCGTACCAAGTCCACCGTTCTACAGAATGGGCGTCATGTATCCATGGCAACCAGGCGAAAATGGCGTGTGTAGCACCATTCCATCCGGAAAAAAAAGAAGGTTGAAATGAAGCCTTGAGATGTAAACAGAACACACGTGAATGATGGAGACTCAACAGCAACACCGTCTGATATGCCTAACGTTACTGTTTTTGGCAATCTATATAGTTTGTCTCGTTCAGTGTCGGGAAGTTATAACGTTGAATTTGAAAAGCGAGGCACGGCTGCGTGTGGAGAACAATGTTTTCTTGCACTGGAGATGGCGAATCTGGCGGTGCCAGACAAACCAGAACAAAGGCGCAGATTGATTCTGTTAAACCAGGCCCCCCCTCACCATACGCAGATATCGGCGAACAGCCAGGTAAGTTGTAACGTTAGACATGAACGAACCATTGATGTTAAATGCAGTCACGTTTGCTTGGGCCGACCCCGGGTTCGCTGCACGTTCACACCACTGGTTTGCTGCGCCGCTCTGAGACCACCCCTTCCAGCCGCTCTCGGAACGGCTGTTTATGTCAACCTCGGGTGCGGCTAGTTGTGTTCACACTACCCGCACCACACCAATTAGGCTGGCCTAGACAGTTAGGTCGACCTAAACACCCTATGTGTGAAAACACCCTAAGACACAAGCATCCTTAGGATGTCTACTTTAAAAATTGTTGATTATGCCCACTGTCTGAATAACATGTCTGGACATTTTCAGCTGTATCTCAGGAACTAAAGCAGCTAGAGAAAAAACCGTTACCTCAAAATGATCAGCAGATGAAACTCTGCAAAAGTCTCTGCTGGATCAAAATCATACAGTGCCTCCTTGAAGGAGTTACTGGCCTTGAACTGTCAAATTTGATAATTTAGCGGTTTTTTTGGCCTATATAATGAAAACTGTAAGGGAGAGAAAAATAACTTCCAATTGCTAAGATGATCAGCAAATAAAGCTCTACAAAAGTCTCCATTACACTGAAATTGTACAATGGCTCTTTGTAGGAGTTATTCGCCTTAAACATCAAATATAATGATTTTTGTTGTATTTCACTGTAGCATCTGAATAAACCTTCACATTCAATTTGCTCATTAGATTCTTGAAATGATAATCAGAATCCTCTGGAATTATCATTTGAATCAAATTGATTTATTTCTTTTCCATTTATAAATCGATTTTGCGAAAGTTTGGGATGAGGTCGGAATCGTAGTCGTGTTTTTTGATATTTCATTAAGATTCTGTACCTTGTTCCTTGTATGCTGCAGCAGATTATGTTTCTGTAATTTTAAGAATTGGTTAATTTTCATACAGATCCAGGTGAGCAATTCAGGCTCTCGAGAGCCTCTAGTTTTATGTGTCCCTGGGAAGAAAGTGATCTCATTAGTTTTGGGGTGGTTGTTTGATGCAGTTGTTTTGTGCTCTGTGAGCCCATGAGTTTACTTCTGGAACCTTCTTGGGTCCTTCGTCTTTTGCAGCTTTCTATCGTATTATTTAACAAACCACACACCCGAGCATGTTTAACACCAGCAAGTTGGTTCTCTTGCAAGTGAGACGTGATTATTCTCCCACGGAATGACACACAGTGGAGCGGAGGATTTTACAGTAGAGCTCTTTCGTCTGTCCCTCTGTTTGGATAAGTTTTCTTAGAAACAGCTTTACCAAGATGAATGAAATTTTGTCTATGTATGCCGCTGGTCATGGGGGGGAGGTGGGTGGGTTGAAAATGGGATTCCATGGCAGAGGATATTAATGACTGATTTTTTTTTTTTTTTTTTAAACATTAGAATTAAATGCCCAGTTGTGTCTGGCGCACTTTCTGGTCGTTCATGAGTGCTGAAACCTTTCCCCATTCACGCATTGGTTTCTTTTTGGTTTTTCCAGCCGAGATGATTGACAAGCTGACGCTGACGTTCAACCGCACCCGCCAGGCTGTCATCACGAAGGAGCTCATTGAGATCATCTCTGGCGCAGCTGCTCTGTGAGTATACTCCGTATTATGTATTCATCGCACCGTGATCGGTCATTTATTTCATTTTTGTTCATAACATCGTGTACTGTTTGAGTTCTGCATGAGTTAAAATGGCGAATTGCCTTGTCGGTGCAGTTCTGTCTGGTTAAAATTGACTTGTTTGAGCGGACAATTTCCCACTTCTTATTGCTTTGTTAAATATGATTCCTCAGCGTTCACTGCTATATGTCAGATTTATATAGTCATTAAGATGCGGTGGGTCACTTACATTTATTTGTACGTTTTATCCTTATACTGAAATCGCAGTACAGTGCTAATCATCCTAGGCCTACTAACGACTTTTTGATTTGATTTGTCCCATCCCCTTCCTTATACCAACATAATATCAGGAACTGATGCATGGCTTAAATGCAGGTAACATGCCCTGGAGTAGACTGTTTCAAAGTTCAGTAGGGATGTGTGAGTTTGCGGTGTGTTTCAAGTCTTGCTTCTTTGTTGAATAGATGGTGAGATTTCATTACTTCATGAATTGAAATTGATTGAAATATCATACTGAATTGACAGTGGTAAAGCAAACATAGTCATTGAGGTTATATTTGTTAACTAATTTATTTTGAATCTTTCTCATTGCAGATAAATGTGACACCCTGCTTGCCGTCGTCTTTACTGCGGCTTTGTTGCATACAGTGGAACTGCATCAGTCTGCTTTAGTCTCAAGAGATTTAGCTAATTTGTCCTTTTATTTGTAAAATAAACCTCTCGAAATAAACACCTTATGAAGAATGTGTCCTTTGGGTCGGTCTTTATTTTTTTCTTGCAGTATAATTGACTGTATATCTTTGGTTCTATTGCGGCCTCAATGGGCTTATTCTTTGCAATTTCCCTTTCTTCATATCCAATACATTAAGTGATGTTTTTGATGGCAAAGAAAATTCAACATGGTCCACAATTTTCCTCAGCCTGCTGATCCAAAGGTCAGTTGTGGCCCGTCTCAGGACATGGTTTCCTCAAAGTTTCTAGTATTTGGACTGTTTGTCCTCAATGTAAATAAATATTCTATCTGTAAAATTCTCCATTTGATTTCAAGCAACATTTACAAGAAGCTGGGCTTCATATTGGAACTTGATGACTAAACTTCCCATTGCAACTAGTGAACCATCATACCTTGCCCGGCTAAAATAGTCTCACTATTTCGTTGGACCGCCTTTTGCTTTGATTACAGCAGACATTTTTTAAACGTATGCAATGTCACTTTTATTTCTATCCAGAGTTGCATTGATTTTTTTTGCCAAGATCTTGTATTGATGATGGGAGAGTCGGATGGCAGCGTGTTCTCCAGCACATCCCTAAGATTCTCCGTGGTGCCTGATCCATGTCTCAAAACGATGTCTCCTGCTCCATGAACCATTTAAAATATTTGAACCTGATGAATCCTGACACAGTCATCTTTGAATATGCCTGTGTCAACAGTGAATGAAAAATCCATTAATTGGAAAAACCTGCTCATTCACAATATGCAGGTAGTCAGCTTACCTCCTTTTCTTGGGTACATATCGTTACTGAACCTAGACTTGACCAACTGAAGCAACCCTAGATCATAACACTGCCCCCACAGGCATGATGGAAGCATCACTTTATCTGCTTCTCTTCTTACCCTGATGCACCCATCACTCGAAAAGGGGTAAATCTGGACTCATCAGACCACATGACCTTCCTCCATTGCTCCGGAGTCCAATCTTTAATTATGCTTCCTAGGAAATTAAAGCCTTTTTTCCCAATTCGCCACATAAGTGCTTTTCATGAAGCTACACAGCTGTTTAGTCTCAATCCCTTGAGTTCTCTTAGCATTGTGCGTGTGGAAATGCTTACTTCCGCAATGAAACATACCCGTGAGTTCTACTGTTTATTTTTTACAATTTGATGTCACCAAACGTTTAAGTGATCTCTGATCGCAATCATTCAAGACTTTCAACATTTCTTTCTCGAAGATGATGATTCACCAATATCCTTCCCCGTCCCTGGCCCTATGGCCGTGTGATTTTTTTGCCTAACCAGATTGTGGTACCACTTCTGCTCTGAGCCGCACTTCCATAAATGGCAGCCAGTGAAACGAACTTCAGCAGTCTGCCTTTGTAATCGGAAGACCCCAAACATTACCCCTCATCACTTCCGATGAGGTTTGGTTGTAGTCCACAAAAAAATTGATTGATAGTCTCTGTTAGGGTGAAATGTGAGTTTTTTTCTTCATAAGTGCTCTGTCACACAAACGATCGAACCTGAGGAAACAAAGCGCCGAGGAGTTGGCGATGGTACTCTACCAGCTCTGTACAAATGAGCCAGTGACCAACGGTCAGATTACTGTGAGGTTTTTGTTGGGGCGTTGGTTTCTTTTTTTTTGGCTTCTAGGGCTCATTTGTACCATGTATTGTCCCTGTCAGTTGTTACGTAGTATTTTAGTTTTGATTTTCATGTTCAGTGCATGTACCCATCAATAAATATCGTCAGTTGCCTGTTTCACAATTCTCATAAAATTAAAAATGGACTGTTGTCAAATACAGGTCTGTATACTTGTTACAGGTTTTTTTTCCATCATCAAAATAAAATCCTCATAAAAAAAACTGAAAAAACACTTATTTGTTTAGTGCAGAAACTTAGAAGCTGTTGAAGATAAAGACTATCATCACGCAATCATCACACAAATAATATGTACAATAAAATAATTATGTACAGACTTGCTAAAGATTTCTCAACAAAATAATTTGTTTAGGTAAAGACCCTTGCAGTTGTTCAAGACTCAACAACAAGCAATCATACAAATATGCACTCGTCAAATTATCTACAGATTTGTTTTTTTTTTTTTTTCTTGCCAATCAACAAACAATCCTAAAAATAAATAAAACTCAACATACTGCTATTTGTTTCGGTACAGACCAAGTTGTTTAAGTGTCATCAACAAGCAATCATCATACAATTGTAATAGTATGCACTCTTATCAAGATTCAAATTATGTACAGACTTGTAAAAGTGTCTTCTCGTCATCTACAGAAAGACCTTGATAAAAAAAACAAAAAACACAAAAACAAACTGCAATCCGCTCAAGTACAGACATTTGAAGTGGTTCAAGAGTATCATCAACAAGCAATCATACAAATAGTAAGCACTCTTTTTACATTATGTACAGACTTGAAAGTTTTTTCTTCATCATCACAAAAAAGCCTAATTAATAACAAAAAACAAGCAAACATACTGCAGTTTGTTCAGGTACAGACCTTTGCAGTTGTTCCGAGATCATCATCAGCAAGCAATCATAAAAATAGTATGCACTCTTATCAAATTATGTAGACTTTCTTCTCACCATCAAAAGGAAATCCTTATGAAAATAGTATGCACAGCAATCAGTTAATGTAAAGAACTCTAAAAAAAAAAAAATAAAAAAAAAAAAAAACCAGTTTTCTGTGCAAGTACAGACTTTTTGACAAAACTTTTTGACCAACCGACAAATGGGCAGAGTGACCCATAGAACTGCTTCTTTGCAGCTAAAAGAGAGGAGGAATAAACATGCAACTGTTATCAATTTACAAAAAAAATACATATTTTGTGAAGTTCTTCTTATCAACAATCTTGCAGCGTTGCAGTGACACCAAATTATGTACAGAGGATGCTAACCGAGTTATACACTGGCTGGAAGTTACAATACTGGAGACTATTGCCAAATACATGGCAAGATGGATGGTTCTTCTTGGCAAGTAATGTCCTACCACGGACCAAGACAAAGGGCTTATTTCTGGGACTGTTTTCACAAGTGATGCATTTTCTGCTACACAAGTAGAAGACTGTGTGGAGCCTTCTTTCTTTTCTTTGGCAGTGAGGCTCCCGACAGTATTTCTTGACCAGGAACGTTGTATTGCTTATTTGTTGAAAGCTTGGGACGACCAACACCAGGTCGTTTGCAGCCTGGAAGGATCCGTTTTCTTCGTTGGAGAGTTGTTGGTTGAACACCAATCCTGCGGTTAAAAACCAAACGGTCATTTCTACTTTGTGTGAATCCAGAGAACTTCCCAAAAGTATGTAAAGCATGAGTCAATTGTGAGGCACTTTTCAATTTGCTTGCATTTTTTTCAAATGCTTCAAATGCCTTTGAATAGGTTAGTGGGTCGCTCTGGAGCTTGTCCATCCATGTTGAAAACGTTTGCTGTAGATGTTCCACAAGTGATGTTGTGTCTTGACTGAAGCCAGTCCCCTGATTTGAGTCCTCTGAGATGTTGCGAGTTCGATCAACACGTACACAGTCATTCTGAGAGTCAATGGCATCACCAGCATCGCTAATGAAAGCAGCTTGAGTTAGCCGAAAGGAACTTTCATGTTGACCAGGCTGACTGTTCTGTTGACACTTTTGCTGTGCATCCCTCAAGTTCAGGAAACATGATCTGCTCTTCATTTTACCAGTGCCTATGAAATAGAGTATCTGCTTCAATTCAGAGTTTGTTTCTGGAACAAAATTCCATAATTCCAGTTTGAACTTCTTGACAACTCCAGCTTGGTGTTTGCAGGGTCCTCCTGTGTTACCTTGCGGACAAGTACAAAATCCAACACTCATGTCCACTCTGTACTTCACTGCAGGATTTCTGGAACTGGTAACATCGAACTGGAGGTCAGCTGGCTCCCCGATTTGGTTGACAAGTTCTTCACTGATGTCAGTGTCCATCAAATAACAAGATTTCAAAACTCTTGCCAGCTGGTCGTTTGCCGCTTCAATGCACCGTCTTTCATAGTAGGCTTCCATCTCGAAGCATATGAATTCAACAAGTTGTTGTGTGTTGAATGCCTTTGTGCGGCGAAGAACTTGATCCTTCAGGACTCTCATCGCTGCTTCACAGAAACTGTTCGTGTGGTTTCCTCTCAAAAGCAGACCTTCTCTGTGACTCAAGGCCCACAAGCTTCGCCTGACAAGCAGATTCTTCTTGATGTGTTTCTGAACATGGGTGTATTCCTGAAGAATACCATCTTGTTCAATCGTTTCACAGCGCCTTTCCATCGCCTCCCTGTCTGAAGCGCAAAGGATTTCCTTTACGAGGCAGAAGATGTGTTTCCTCACGGGGCGCGGTACCCCAGTTTTCTGGTCCCATAGGTAGCGCCAAAATGCCTGGAGCAGATGAAAGGAACACAGGAACTGTTGAGCTCCAGGAAAAACTCCCTCAAGGGCAGCCCTTTCGCTCCTGCTGTCATCGGTCATAAAAATTTGAGGACCCTTCTTGCCCCTTCCAAAAAAGCCTGCTTTGCCCACAAGGTTACAGAGGAGGTCCAACCCTACTTTAAAGGTGTCAGTTGTCTCTTTTGAAGTTATTAAAACCCCAAGTGGAAGTCCACCGACACAGCTGTGGGTCAACAGCAAAAAGACACGGTAACCACTTCTGTCAACATTCCCCGTGGAATCGATGAATACCATTTCCCCACTGTGTCGTACAGTACTGTGCACTCTGTGCATGAGAGGAGTGCAAATGGCAACCACACTGTTCCCGTCTTGCGTTAACTCCATTTGCAGAAATTGTTTTTCTTCAGTGTCAGTAGCCTCTGAAGGTTGTTCGGAGGTTTCAGCAGGGTCAGTCTCAGGTAGCGCCGCTGCATGCAGAGGCAATTCGTCAGCAAAGCAAAAATTTTCCTCACTTCTGCACTCGGCTGCAGGGCTCAAGCTTGCCGAGTCCATCAGAAATTGTAGATTCAGCGAATCAACAAACTCCTTTATATCATTCGGGCAGTCTTTGTTTCCATTCTTTTTGGTGCCAAGATGATAGCTCCTCCTGTAGACAAATAATAAAAAAATTAAAATAAGTTAGGAAAAAAAAAATTTAAATACAGTAAATTGAATTTAAAAAAAAAGTGGGTTTCTATTCATTCCTAGGGGAAATCTAATTTCCTTGTCTTTTTATCCCCCAAAATATCGAGGAAGGCCAAACTACATTTGCAAGGTCTTAATAATATAATAATAATAATAATAAATAATAATAAAACAGTAAAGTAACCATTTCTCTGCAAAGGTAACTACAGCAAGTTCACCTATCAAATTTGGCACAAAATGCACCTAACCTTCCTTTAACTGAAAATTACGTTTGCACATCACTTTTCCCCTCTTAAAATTATTGGCAGGACTGTGACTGACGTGGTATACAATATTTACTGAAAAACTTGTGCGCAAAATGAAGTGATGAGGTTTTAATGTTTACACTTGATTAAAATGATTCATGTTGCAAACATCAGGAAACGAGTTATATAATCTTTTTCATATTTTTTTCTTTCCTTTGGTGTGGAAATGAGTAAAGAGAGCCTCTTTCTTTCCTCTGTTCATGTTGAAGGCAGTTAAGCACTTTTTTTTTTGTTCCTGTCTTCATTTTGCATTTTGTAGCTCTGTACTGTATGCATCCTCATAGCTTTTTCCGACAGGATTAAATGTTGATAATGAAAAAAAAAGCCAATAAAAAAAAAAAAAAAACATAGAACAATAAAAACAAAAAACTACCAAACACACACAAGACATTTGATAACTAGGACAAATACCCCCCCCACTACCGCTTACCACCAGTCAGCGTAAAAACAGAAGGCTGTTATGGTCACGACAGACAACCCTTGTTCATAGAGCAATACCCCAATCTGACCTGCACGTTGACACCAAATTTTGGTTAAAATCACGACAATAGTTTTTACGCCACAGCTTGGAGCACACAGGCGAATGGAAAATTCAGATTTTTTCCTTCTTGTCACCTTGACCTCTGACTTACGTGGAATCAGATGACATGCAATGATGCATCATGTTCTCATCCATTATATTCTGATGCAGGCTCACAACAAGTTCGACTAAAATCACTTCAGTACTTGTTATGTTAAAGGCTGTGATGGTCGGATGGCGTTCGTGACTTTGTTGTTTGACCTTTGATATTGTCAAATCCAATGACATGGTCATCTTCACATAGCTGTTCCCAGCCTTGACTGCGAAAACACATACATAACACGCGTGCACGTGCACACGAACACACACAGAATGCCAGATTGGTGCAAAATATATTGAAGTAAAGCATATATATGTGAAAACTTTTCATTTAGGTCTGGCCAAGCGAAAGTGAACGTGTGATGAAAATTATGATTCTTTTTAACACATAGTGAATGGGCTGATCTTGTAGCTTAATCTGTCTAGTTTATGGAACTAACTGTTTTTTCAATACAAGATGTGAAAAAAAAATTACAGCCATTTAGAGTGCATGAAGTTTGAAAACTACAGACACATTTGGAAATCTAGTTTTCACATAATTTTCATCTCAACAATTAAATATCGAAAACTACATAAAATTTACTTGTTTCTACATTAAATACCTTTTCCTATTCATATTTTTCAACGTCTGTAACTATTTTTGCCAAATTCAAATGAAAAATTATTTTTTTTAACTCTTAAAAAGATGTTGCATGCATTATGACCATATAGATTGCTGTCATAACTGACTTAAGTAATAATTATGTATATCTGTGATACAGAATGTTTCTATTATAATAAAAGTATGTTATATTACCTATTTTAGTTCTTTTCTTGAAGTAAACCTTACTTTTTCTCATGAACATCTAGTTCTGTAGTGATGTAACCAATACAGCTTGTAATGACGTAACCATATTCTTTTCCCTATTAAATCTAAGAAATTCCATATTTTGCTACAATTTTTGCTGAGAACATAGTTGAATAGGTTTATTGCAATATTGAAACCAGGTTGACTCCAATTTGTAATGAGAACAGCATGTTATGCATCTTTGCGTACACCTTGTCAAATCTGATGTCCTCTTTTGGCAGTACCGTAACCGAGCACATTTTTGCTAATTTCACATTTAAAAATTATTCTAACAATCCATTGAGTATACCGTGTTAAAGTACCTGTAAAAACCTTTAGAAACATGTATTTCAAGTTTATATAAGTTACCTGGTTAAAAAGTTATAGCCCAATGAACATCAAAATTGTAGTGACGTAACCGCTTGGCCAGACCCATTTGTACCCCCAACAGAGAAAAATAGGACGTAGCATGAGTATAAAGTTGCAGTAATAGAAAAGGCAGATGACATTAAAGTGTACAGACCTGTATACCCAGCTGAGATCGGGACATATCGCTCGATCACCACTGTTGGTGACGTAGTTGTCTGGGTCATCCAACTGCAGATCAAACTTGAATTTTTCCAAGGCAGCAGAAGGAGCATAACCATCCAGCAAAAGATGATCAATCTTGGCCTTGGCATCCTCACTTACATCCCTGTGCTTTAGGGCAGAGGCTCCATTCAGAGGATGATTGTGCTCAAACTTGACAACAATCTGTGTCGGGTTCTCCAAGCGATGGGGATCTTTCGACCTGGAAAGAAATATAACAAAACTTTAAGCAAAACTTGCTATTTAATGGGAAAATCAAAGTTTTTTTAATATAAAATTGGCGTCGCATTTTTTATATTTTTTTGAGGAATTTGTATAAAAAAATCTTTAGAATTGATAAAAACTGAAGATTTTTGCTTTAAATATCAATCTCTTTGATTCATATTAAACGGAGGTACAATGCTTTTTTTCCTGTTAAATTTGAATTTTGTGCATTAGAACTGGAACTATGTTGCTAATGGAACTTCTGATGGCCAGAACTTGACAATTAAATAAACCTGAAAGTCGTCCCAATTTTGAATTTATAAAAAGCTAGGGGAAAAGTGTACCTGCTCAAGCGAACCTTTTTTTCCTTGTGTGCGAATGAAGTGTTGTTCACCGTGATTTTGATTCGAGCGCAGCAGCCGGTGTTTTTCGAACCTCTTCTGGTATCTGCTGTAGATGAACGAGGCCTGGTGTTGTGCTGGCAGCAGTAATCCTTCTGTAAATGATAATATTGCAAAAATTAAAATCATAAACACAATGTTGATATACTTCTACCAATAGGAAACATCATCATCATCAACTCCATGTATTTACGCATGTATTATCATGCCTGAACAGACCTTGAATCAGACCTTGAAACTTTGTAAGATTTGAAAAACCTTAAAATGCCCACGTAAGAGTGGGATATTGTTTCATGTAAATGGTCCATTTCAAAACATTTGTCCCCATAAATGAAGAGGCACACACCCTGTACACCAAGGAAAATTTCAATTACCTTGAATAACACTTTTGAACCCACTTCTGGGTATGTTTTGAAGGATCTCCATGTTGTTTTTGTTGAATCTTCAAATGACTTCAGCCACATCACTGCTTGACTCTCCTCAAATATGTTTGTATGAAATACGGCATCAAACTGGTCTTCATTTCCCCTACATCTGCAGACCACATGGTTGTGTGTTGCTGGCAGAATTTCCTATTTAACCAAAAGGTAAAAATCCTGTAATTCTAGATGCAAATGATAACTGAAAATAGTTACTCTTTGACTATATACAATGTCTCAAGTGGCTAGTGGGGAGCTGTGAGTCCATGGGTTTGCGTGTACACGTGCGTTTATGTGTGTGTGTTGTGTGCATGTTTGTGTTCTTGTACATGCTACAAAGTGAGAACCAAAAAATGTTTTTCTCTAACGGTGTAGGGACACTATTGCAAGGGGAGGACATTTTCATATGTCCTCAAAACTACAAAGGCAAATTGTGACTAACTAGTTATGGTTAGGGGTAAGGTTAGAATTAGGGATAGGTAAAGGGCTATGTTCAGGGTTTGGGTTAGGCATACATTCCTTATTGTTAAGATTAGGAAAAGGCCATAGAGACACAGAAATATTGAATGGAAGTCAATATAATGTCCTTATAAAGATATAAGTGCAAAGATATATGTATGTGTGTGTGTGTGTGTGTGTGTGTGTGTGTGTGTGTGTGGGCGCGCGCAAGCTCTAGGAAGAGAGCATGTGGTGGAGAGAGAGAATTATACCTTTATAATCATATAGAAGTTCGTAGGAATTTCAGATAACTACGAAATTAACCTATATTACAGTAAATGTGTGTAGGCCTATTTGAATCACAACATTCATTTCTTAAGCTGAAATTAACTCCCCGTAATGATTCTGTGAGAACACCTCCGTGTTTACCAGAACCTTTCCCAAAATGATAATTTACAATTTTGAAATGATTTTAAAACACTTTGAGAGACTTAACAGCCTAACAAGACCCTAGCCTAGAGTAGGGCGTATTGGCAGTAAACACCAAGGCGCGCGCACACACACACACACAAACTTTTCAATCTACAAATTGAGCTCACGAAAACACAAACATTCTGTTATTATCAGCTTTCTTACCTCAAACTTGGTCAACAGGCTCTGCTCAATTGGTTGTGCACCCTCTTCAAAGCATGGACAAGTGCGCTTGTCGCATACAGAGACAACCATGATTTCGCCTCTTCAGGCTGGATTAAACATGACGCGCAGCGCAAAGGTTTGTTTCTGTGTACAATCAAGAGTGACGCTATCGGTTCAAGTACAATCTGATTGGTTTACGATTTATGCATGTGTGGCTCAGAGCAGAAGCGCTACCGCAACTTGATTAGGAAAAAAATCATGCCAATGTTAATGCTGCATACGGTTGCATATTAATCTGCACTGGTCATCTTGAGTGTTTGCGGAGGAGAATAACTTACATAAAAAACAACAAAATGTAGTCTGATATGCCTACGGTAAACTAAGCCTTAGTCAAAAGATGTGAGCCTGAGAAGGCTTAGTAATAAACTGCAAACAGATTCTAGTTGACCTGTTTAGAGCAAGGCCGGTGAATGTTAGCCATGTTGCTTCAGCAAAACTCGATACTTCCTGAGCAAGGCATCCCAGCCCATTGGAAAAAAAAACACATATAGTCCTGTCAAACAACTAAGAGGCGATTTCCAATTTCGCAATGTTTAAGTTTGCGCAAAACAAATGAGAAAAACATTTGCCGTCGGTTGCTGCTCATTTCCGAAATTTTAGTCCTCAGAGCGAAAATCCAAGCACAGCAACGCACATATGCCAGCTGGGTGATGATCAGCGGAACTACAGATCGTATTTCGGGCGAGAAATACGATGCACGAACAATCGAGTTTCCGCTCGATGCCCGTGGGCGGGGCCAATCGACTCGCTCGGCGATGGTTTTTCCACGGGAATCAAGATGGCGACTCTTCCATTAGCGCCAACTTATTTATTCTTTTAAATGTCCACATTAAAAACAAATCGCTCGTTCTGACCCCGATTCCCCAGGGTTTCAAGCATCATGAGGACCAGGAGCACCGTCTTCAGAGGGAATTGACTTGCTAAAGACCCTTACCGCAGGCAGCGAGATGTGCGAGAGTTATGCCCGTTCGCTGCTGCGGATTTCGGTGGCGCAGATCTGCCAGGCGCTGGGCTGGGATGCCATTCAGCTCACTGCCTGCGACTTGCTCTCCGATGTCCTGCACCGCTACATACAACAGCTGGCCAGAGGGTGCCATCGCTACTCTGAGCTCTGTGAGTTGTGTCCTTTCTTTGCGGATTTTGCTGGGTCTTGATCACACTGTGTAAGTAAGTTATCACTGCACACTGTGGTCTGAGGCCTAGCAGAGTGACATAAGGGGATGCATTGCTTGCTCGCGCCTTGGCTAGTTGATCAGCCAAATAGTTGCCTTTCCAGCTTCCTCATAAATCATCGTATTAATTACCTCTCATTTAAGGTTGTTAACTGTATTTCGGTCGTCCCCACTTCATCGTTCGCTTGCAAGTTGCTCCTCGGTCGCAACGTCAACTTTTGAACCTTTAATAACATGTGACTCCGGCAGTTATTTCCGATGTCAACAAGGGGGAGTGTTTGTGGGAGTGTTAAGCCGCTTTCACAGCGGACGCGAAACGAATTTTTCGGGCGACATATTACATTTAAAGTCAATTCAAAGACGCGAATACAATATTCGCGTCTTTACATTGACTTTGAATGTAATCTGTCCTGCGAAAGATTAGTTTCGCGTCCAGTGTGCAAGCGGCTTTACTCGCTTCCCTCGCACGCTCCTTCGCTTTTCTCTCAACTTTTGCTGATCGTTAGCGCAAAAAAATTATAACGTTAGGGCTCTTCTGTATAAAAATATGAATATCGCATGCGCTATTAATTCTGTTTTTCCATTCAAAACTGTCTAAGTTTGCGTGCTAGCTTCTAGTTGCTTGCTAGCAAGTTACTGGTAAGTTTGGTGTCGTTGGCTGTAGCACTAGATCCTGCACCCTTTTCAACATCGACTGTGCGATATCTCATTATTTTTACTGTTACTGTATTGTTTGGATGATTATGTGTCAAAAGTCTTGCTCACGATAAACGTAGGGATAGTGACGTTTGCCAACGAACTTTTGAGTTGTGTGATCGGAAGGGGCGGGATTCCGTGCGCAAACCTAATGTTTACCCCGCTCTGCAGAAAAGTTGGCTTTTGTATTTTTTAAGTTAATTATTATGGCAACTAATTGTATCTTTTGTGCTGGTGATTGCAGCTGTAGCAAACTGCTATGAGTAGTGGGATCTGTAGTGCTAATGAAACCCTGTCACACTACATTGTTGTTGTTTTTCGCCACTACTGAACAGCAGCCTGCAATGTCACCGGCCGTAATTAGACTGAAGGACACACATGTCATGTAATCCCTTTGTCTCCTTGTCATGGTCATTTTGCATCTTCTGCACTAAGACTGCGGCATACATTAATCTATTCAAGTGTAATTTTAAAACCAGCGCATATGAAATCATTTTCACTTGTTTAATTTCATATCCAAATTATTGTTTACGTTATGTACGCCAGTCGTTCTCAAGCTCGGTCCTGGCACCCACTGTCTGCGCTGGGTTTTTGTTCCAACCACAATTGCAACCTTAGGATTTCAGCAAGCTGTTGATTTGTCTTAATTAGGTGCATTTATGTTCAGAGCAGTCGGTCATCCTCTTAAGCCACATTTAAAAAATGTATACATGCCATGAAGAATAAAAATTTCATATCCACAGTGAAATATATTTGAGACTAGTATAATACCAAGGGGGCAAAACCCCTATTTTTTGGAAAACAGACACAGAATGTTGTAAAAGGTTTTGCACCAGAAATGATATCTAGGACCTTCAAGGATGACAACCTGGGTGGACAACCCGGTCAACTAGCTACTGGAAAGCTACAGGGGGCCAAAAACCCTCTTTTTGGGACATGTCCCCGGCAAAATTATGTAAATGCAAATATTTAGGTACTACAATGGCATAAATAGTCCTACAACTTTAAAATTTGGCAGAGAGTATCCTGACACATAGAGGAAAGCAGGAAAAAAAGATTCTGGGGCTTGCTGGAAGTCTATTTTAAGATATCACCCTCAACATCCCAAAAAAGACAAAAAAAAGTACTGTTCGCCTGAAAAATTCTCATGAAAATTAATATTTTTCAACACTTTATGGTGAATATCTATGCCTAACATGTATATAGAAAACTTCCCTAATTCATAAGCTTCCATTTGAGTTCAAGATGGCCTTTCTATCTCAAAGATTGCACTTGCTGTGGCCAAAAGTCTTCTCTATACCCCAAATCAAGAAAACTGAAAACAAACATGGAATGTTGTAAATGTTTTTGCACCAGAAATGATATCTAGGACCTTCAAAGATCACAACCTGGGTGGAAAATCCAGTCAACTAGCTACTGGAAAGCTACAGGATGGGTCCAAACAAACAAACCTACCCCCATGTAGGCATAACACTACAGGTGAATAGGGTAAAAACAGCAACAACAACAACAAACAACTAATAGATATCACCATGAAACATCCCCAGTTGACTACTTATATTAAGACTATGGTTTTTTGTATTACAAGTTTTCAGAAATATTATGTTTAAATATGCAAATGAGTCATTATGTAAATACATATTGACTAATTTGCATAACTTTGGTGGCTTTCTGTGTTGTAGATCAAACTAAATTGAGTTTAACTTATCTGGGACTGGAAAGTTAATGCCCTGCTATCATTTGTGCAAATCAATGCCTCAGTGTTTATGAAAAATATCCTATTTTGATAATGAAAGAAACAAAATTCCTGGAAGCAAAACATTTATTTTCACTTAGATTTTCATAAATTGAACAAAAATTAACCATCTTCTTGGCCAGAACTAGAAAACAGCATTGTGATTTAAAAAAAAAAAAAAAAAGTAACCTGAATATAGGCTACATGTCCAAATTACAACAGGTTTTAGTATTCATGTGTGTCTTTTTTGTAACTTTTTGCTTTCTAGTTTTCTGATTCACTGCTGCTGTCACTGTACTCCAATGTGGCAGTGTTCAACCCACTGCATTTGGTTGCCGGTCCCTGGCAATGGCACCCTATGTAGCATGGAACTGCCTTCCTTGCACAGGAACAGTTCTTCTGGCAGCCTTTGACACATCCACATGAGATTGTCTTGTTCATCGACACAGGCCAGGCTGGCTTTGTAGATGGGATGGGAACTGCTTTGGCTTTATCCATAGACCATCCAAATTCTGCGCATGAGGGGATTTCTGGCTTGGCGATGTGTGCACTCTTGTCAATGATTGTTACTAGAGCAGCCCTTTTCAGGTGCAGGAGAAATGTGTCTTCTGTTGGGGGTAGTAACTTTAAGAGTGTTGATTTGTTGTTCCGAAACTTGTATGCTCTCAGTTTGCCCAGATCAGAATCCTCAAAGTGATCTGCTGTGGCTGTGTACACAGCTATGGTGAGGTCTTGTGCCTGGTTAAGGAGGTCATCTGTTATGGCATCGGTGGGGTTTTCACCAAATTCTTCAAGTGCAGGTATGTCCAGAATCATGCTGCTCTTAAACCATGCCTTCTTTCCATTGAAATATGGGTATCTAGTTGTATCTCTGCCGCTCAGACTGTGGACAAAGGGCACGGCACAACACTGTGAAGGTCCCAGTGCCACAACCATTTCATGGATAGGCAGGTATGCATTCTGTGCTGTTCTCACCCACAGCTCTTCTAGATCACTAAGGTGTGTTGCACCATAGTACAGGCACATGGCAATGACGTCAGTGTCATTGGCATGCATGACAACTCTGTCAACTCCTTCATTCTGGACACTGTAGAGGGTGTGGAGTATGATCCTGGTGTCAGCCTCCTGCTGTGTGGATTCCGGAGCAGGAACAGACATAACAGACCCTTCTGTCAGCACCACACTCTTTGTCTCTTCTTTGAAACCACCACCCAGGTAGAGATGAGTTGGGCCAAGAACAGGCTCCAGTTGCTCATTCTCATTCTGCAAAAAAAACTCCTTTGGGTCTGGAGCTGTGTGCGGCTCACTGACTTCATACACTTTAGCTGGTTTTGAATGGGCGTATCTCTTTTCCCACTCAGCTGATTTAAGGCTGGGTCGACTGTATCTGTCACAACAGAAGTGTATGATCTGAGTGCCAGCAGGCACATCATTCAGCTGCAGGCTTGGTTTATGCATGGTTTATGGTAGGCTATATCATTGGCAACCATATCATGACCTTGCCCAATCAGTCTCAATAATATGTCATCTCTACCCAGTTTCTTGGCTTTCTCCTCAATGGCCTTTTGGCTATTTTTGGTGGTACCATAGAGGTTGGCTCCTTTCCTCGCAGCCACTGCTTATTGCAAATTACACACCTCTTCTTGCCTTGAAATTTTTCAGTGTTTTGCCTGGTGAACCTGACATCATGGTGTGAGGAGCTGGATCCTGGATCAGCCAAATCAGATGCTTGTGGACTCATATCAGCTGAACGTCTCTTCTCAGCATATTGGTAGCTCTTCTCATTTATATACCAATTCCGACATTTTGGGTGCCACTTTGGTGCACTGTCTTCCAACCATTTTTCTGACACAGAATCATGGTGCAGTCTTTGGAAGACTTCATCTTGATGAGCATTAATGGCTTTTATGAACTTGGATTTTGTTATGGGAGTAATAAAGTGTAGGTATTTAGCAGACTGTCCTTGACATATGATGCACTTTACGTAGTCAGTGCTTTTGTCTTCACAACTCTTGCCACCAGACTCATGTTTCAGCGGCATGGCAGTGTCTCCCACGTGTGTCTTCGGCTGGCTTGTCATCTTACTACAGGAAGGAACATAGAAAAAAATTACTAGTCTGACTGGTCAATATCATTGTAATTATGAAGTAGTGGATAAAATTGTGAAAAATTACAATATAATGTTCTATAAAAAAATATTTTAAGCATATGTAGTGCAGCCTGTCTCAATATACTCACTCTATTCTTTACTTGTGCTAAATAAGGTATAGATGTGGCATGTCAGGTGTACATGTGGCATCAACCCCATACAGCTCTGCACAAACAACAAATGGTTGGTATGTCACATGAAATACTCTCAATCAGTGATAAAAATATATATCGATAAAATTAAAAATACAGTACAAGGGACTTACAGTTTCTTTCAGATTGTTAGCCGACAGTGACAGTGCTTGCTAGCTTGCTAGTGCTAGCTTACAGTTCTCTCAATTGCTGAAACATCAGAAAATGTAAAATTAGCATAAAATTAGCATAGCTGGCAAACATACGTATTGTCCTTCTGTATATTATATTAATGTAAATCCTTCAATATTTTATAAAGAAATAATATTTAAAGTATATTTACCTATTTTGTACAGCAAGCAATCCAGAAGACCACAAGTGCACTGCTTGTTCATTTGGGGAAGACCACTAACCCTCTAGTGGCTTTAGTGGGAACATGCTTAACCAAGGCATCATCTGAAAGTGTATTTTCTGCTCTTTGGATAGGTGAGCTCAGTTTTTTTTTATAGTATGAACTATCACCAAAATATTCAATCAGAAATAGAATGGAGTCTGATCATGGAAGTATAATTGACTCTTTTTTCACAATAGGGGTTGCATTGTTAGATTGCAACCCTTTAGCTTTCCAGTAGCTAGTAGAAAGGCCATCTTGGACTCAAATGGAAGCTTATGAATTAGGGAAGTTTTCTATATACATGTTAGGCATAGATATTCAGCATAAAGTGTTGAAAAATATTAATTTTCATGAGAATTTGTCAGGCGAACAGTGCTTTTTTTTGTCTTTTTTGGGATGTTGAGGGTGATATCTTAAAATAGACTTGCAGCAAGCCCCAGAATCTTTTTTTCCTGCTTTCCCCTATGTGTCAGGATACTCTCTGCCAAATTTTAAAGTTATAGGACTATTTATGCCATTGTAGTACCTAAATATTTGCATTCGCATAATTTCACCAGGAACATGTCCCAAAAAGAGGGTTTTTGGCCCCCTGCAGCTTTGCAGTAGCTAGTTGATCGGCTCGTCCACCCAGGTTGTGATCCTTGAAGGTCCGAGATATCATTTCTGGTGCAAAACCTTTTACAACATTCCGTGTCTGTTTTTTCACTTTGCCCCCTGGGTATAAATAACTACAGAGGGAAACCATTTAACCAAACTTTTAATCAATGTAAACAGTCAATAGGTTTCTCATTTTTGAAAATGTTGACACCTGGTCGCAAATACTAACAATTTATTTGGCAAACAATAGTCATACCTGTTTTGTTTATTTTATTAAGTTCAGGCTAATTATTTTGAAAGAACTCAAAACACCCGTGTTCAGCAATCTAATTTGGAGCTTCCTGATTTTGTCAGTCTAATTTTATCTGTTAAAAATGTTTACTAACCTGAAAGTCCTCACACTATAGAAAAACAATCACAATGGCCCTCATTTATCAAACTTGCGTAGTATCTGGTGTAGATTCTGGTGTAAATATCAGCGTACGCCAGGTGTCACGTCTGATTTACGAAAAATGTACGTCCCTGATTTTGGTGTAGAACTGGCGTGGCATTGATAAATCTGGCGGCTGAAACCTTCGTAATTTACATGACATGCCCCTATAAATTCATGCTCCAGGAGGCATAGTCCTGCCCACTTTACGACATGGACTCTCGAAAGACTGCAATGAAGAAAGAACTTAACCGAGCAGGAAATATAAGTGATCCCGTCCGAGGTGGAGAAAAACAAAATAATTTTATTTGGAAGCTTTAAGAGTGGCATAAAGGGAGCCCAGAAGGCTGCAGTTTGGAAAACTATTGCTGCTGCGGTAAACCCCGTTGGGGTGGAAAACCGGAGTGCAGCAGAGTTTTGATTTAATTCACTAATAAATTCAATTTATAGATCCATGATATTTCATGTTATATAGCCTATATAACTGACAATCCAAATGCTTTACATGTAGGTAAAAAAAAAGTGGTGCGATTTAAAGATCGCCACCAAAAAACGGGTTGCGGCGCTAAGGCGCAGCAGCGCACGGACCGGTGGAGGCCAACCAGGCTCAAACCTCCAGCTGTCGCCGTTCGAGGAGCGCGTGGCAGCACTGATAGGCTCTCCCTTCATCGTGGGAATATGAGGCGGTGGGAAGACGGATGAGTCCCCCCCGCCTCAATCGGAGCTACATGAGGGTAACTATGTAAAAGTCTGCAGAGATCACTGTCCGTTTTACTTTTTTTAGTAAGCGCATTGCGCTTAATCAAATTGATTGTAATTGTCAGCCGTCTGGCCTGACAAACAGGTTGTCTCAAAATATAAGTTTAATCATTTTCTCAACACAGGTGTCTTATTCATTTATTTATTTAGCCTATTAATTTATATTGCCTATTTTTCATTTTACAAGTAAGAACAACAACAGCATGACGTCCGCATCGCTGCATATGGTTTATTAATCATTTTGATAGCTGCACTCGTTCCTGCATGTTGTACGCTGGTTTCAAATGTGCATACGCCTGGTCAGACCTGGCATGAGATTTTTGCGTGCCGTACGCTCACGTTCAGATTGATAAATGCCGATCCTTGCGGGAGATTTGGCGTACACCCATTTTTTTGGTGTACGCACGTTTGATAAATGAGGGCCATTATGTTCAAGGGTTTTTATTCTTCAAGGCACAATGGATATGTCCATCAAAATGTGGCTTAAGATGGTAAATAACTGCTCTAAACATGGAATACAACTAATTAAGACAAGTTAACATCTTTTAAAAAATTTTATAATTGCAATTGTGGCTGGAACAAAAACCAGCATACACAGTGGGGTGCCAGGACTGAGTTTGAGAACCTCTGATCTACGCTGTGGTACTTTTGCCTGTTCGTCTGATGTTTAGCTTCATAGCAGGTCGCTGTAATGTTCAGCGTTCATTCAAAATGCATGTACGTGTAATTATTTCCTTGTTGCTCTGGGAATTCTGGGGCATGTTCAGGACCGAAGGATCTCACACTAGGTCTCGCGAAGGAAATATTCCCAAGCCTTGAATGACTAGGGAGTTCTTGCTCGTTTTCTAACATGGTTGCCGATTGGGATTTACATCAAATTGTACTAAACAAGCTATGCGAAAGCGTGGATACAGAAGTTGACAATGCTGGGTGCCATTTTGAAAAGCATGGCAAGACTGTTCGCAGATGCTCTCGCTTGTCTGCTGTAGTTGGCCTTGAATGTGCCCCTAGTGTGGGCTAATGGTTGCCCTTGTCCCCACAGATGGGCGGACTGACCCCATTTTGGACGACGTGAACCAGGCGTTCAGGCTCCTGGGGGTGAACCTGAACGAGCTGGAGGACTACATACACAACCTGGAGCCCGTGGCCTTCGCTCAGCAGACCCCTCTCTTCCCAGTCAGCAAGAACAACGTGCTGCAGTTCCCCCCGGCCGGCGGGAGGGACACCGAGGAGAGGAAGGAGTACATCCCCGATTACATGCCTCCGCTGGTGTCCTTACAGGAAGGTAAGGCCAGAATCTGTTTCACCGCCAGCAGGTTAGATACACTCACTACAAAAACATGCCGAGATTCTTCCAGTGGGGGTTCTACATTGCTCCTATTTTTTGAGGATTTGCTCCTGAGAAATTGATGTTTGCTGCTTGGAAGAGTAACTTTGGAGCTTAGTTAAAGGAGGAGACCGCACCTCGGCAAAGTATATTTCAGCGGAAAGTAGAATTCTTGAAGTGTCTAAAACGCATAGTTTTATCAATTTTAATTCGGTAATGATCCAGTGCGACGCATTTTTAAACCGGCGAGTCTTCAAATCGGCGTCAATATCGGGGGGCAGACATTTTTACTTGGGGAATCTAAGGTTGCGTTCGGAATGCACACTTGTCCACTCGCTCACTCACTCTCTATATTGTTTTCAATGTAGAACATTTACTACATAATGCCCTATATAATGGGTGAGTGTATTTTTCCAACGCATTATCCAATCAAACGCCAGTGCCGCGGTGCTTGTGGCGTCAGTTATTCTCTTTCGTGACGTCAGTAGTTCTCTTTCCTGTCATCCGGGCCATGTAGTTGTTCAGAGGGCCTTCAGTAAGCTCACCCTTTACAGCTTGCCTGCCCGCAGGCTGTTTTTATTTAAGATGGCCTGATTAATGATCAAACCATTTATCGACTGAGCGACCAAGACCAGTACATGACCTATAATTAGAAATGATAATGAAAAGGTGAACTCCTATTGCCTACATTTATTTAATTGATATGGCATTGTAAATCCAAAACTTTCGCTGACTTAGCAGCATTTATTTTCGCCTTCCTTAGGATTGTCACACTGCTGTACAACTTGCCTTACGGCGCCCTTTAGCCGTGACAACATTCAGAATATAGAACGGATTCCCGCAGCCTCGCAATCTAATTTACGCAAATCTGTGCTGCTTAACAAGCAGCACAAGCACTGAAATTATAAAGACATTGATATTTTACGTCATCTTTTATGTGCAGGAGGAGACGCCCATAATTTTATGGTGCAATGCATAACAATGCTATCAAAAGTAAATTAGACTGTCGTCGGTTTTTACCAATTAGTCTGAGCAATTGTGGCTAATCGGGAGATGTAAACTGTGAGATGTTTAGGTTATTAAGCATTTAAAGGTGAGGTTTCCGACGATCAAATTCAAAATCAGAAGATTCCCCAAGTGAAAGTGTCTGCCCCTGATATTGAAGCCAATTTGAAGACTCGCTGGTTTAAAGAGCTTAGGACATGCACTGAGCAAGTTTATGAATATAAAAGGGTACAATTAAAAGAATTCCCATCGTCTGCCTAAAAAAAAATGTAGAAAATAATTTTTAACAAAAAGAGCTATTTTTTGTTGCTTGCTCCGCCCCCCTCATTAACAAACATTCTGAGCAACACAGAAAAGCAATTCTGGCACTCCCCTGTGTGGTCACGTCATAAGCAGCACACGGTGGGCGATTGTGCGTCCAACAACGATGGTATCCGAGTCAGATTCCGATAGTTCCTCAGAATTTTCAATTGAATCTGTCCATTTTGATGAAGAAGAGTACTTTTTTATGGAAGATGACGTAACTCAACATAAAGCTGCTTTCACACCGGACGCGAAACAAATTTTTTCGCACGACGATTAAATTCAAAGTCAATGCAAAGACGCTGATACGTTTCGCCTGT
Source organism: Gymnothorax javanicus (assembly GCA_029692085.1). Lineage (NCBI taxonomy): Eukaryota > Metazoa > Chordata > Actinopteri > Anguilliformes > Muraenidae > Gymnothorax > Gymnothorax javanicus. Next base: position 18,162,143 of record CM056201.1, read on the forward strand.
ATTGGCGTCTTTGCCTTGACTTTTAATGTAATCTGTCGTGCGAAAAAATTTGTTTTGCGTCCGGTGTGAAAGCAGCTTAACACGGGATTCAGAACCATACAGATTCCAGCCTGAGTACTCGAGCAATGAAGACAGCTAATTGTCAGTGTCTCCGCCTGTCCCGAACTGTACAACACTTACCAGCCAAGTAGCGGAATGATTATTATTCCGGTTCTACAATTGTTCTGTGCATGGCATGTTGGATAACCAGCCTACTCACTTTTCAACCTTAAGTGAGTTCAATAGACCTGACGTTTGGTTACCTTACCTAACAAGACCATAATATATTAGGGTAAGTGGTGGTTGAACTCACGCCTGATCTAGCCAGTAGTGAAATGATGATGTTCGCGGATCTACTCATTTCTGTGCACTGTTTCATGATTTCTCGAAACAATGCGTGTAAGCCATACGTACCTCGCAACTTGCTGTTATTAGCTAGTTAGCGAACGAACACGCAGTGCACAGAAATATAGTCGTGAATGATGTCACAACATGTGTAACCCATATCTTGCAGCTTGCTATTATTAGGTAGTAAGCTAGCAAGCACACAGTGCACAGAAATAGAGCGCCGTGAATAGTATCATTTCACTACTTAGCTGGCTAGATCACACTGAACAGCGAGTTGGCTGGCTATTGAACTGGCAGTGCAGAGAAACGATTTGGGTTCCGCAAATAATAATAATAATAATGATATGTAAAAACATGAATACTCGAAATGTTGGCCGCATATTGTAGGTTTCAGTGACCCGGGCTTGCCTGGGCCAGCAAAGTCGGCACTAGTACATTGGACTTGTTTTTTCCATATTCTCAATATCTCTGCATCTTTCGGTCACAGAAACATTCCATGGCCATATGCATGCGTTGCACTGCATCCCCACACTACACATCGCTTTCCGTTCACTCTCGGTGATTTTTGTTGGTCCATTCTTTAAGATATTCTCCGTCCAGACCAGAGTCATGAACTACGGCTAACCACCTAGACACAATCCGTGTACAACTTATGACGTCACGTGGCTGAGCTGGCCCAGCGCAAATGTTCTCGATTGAGGCAAAGGGGGCATTCCCTCAAGTGGATAATGTAGCAGATAAAATGCGGTTTTTTTAAACATTGCGTAAAGTACACGATATTAAAACCATCACTAATTGTTCAAGATAGGTACTTTGTAGCATTTTATCACATAAAAAAACAGAGCTGAATTTCATGTCCTAAGCTCTTTAAAAAAGCGTCGCACTGGATTATTATCAAATTAAAATATGCGTTTTAGACACTTCAAGAATTCTACTTTCCGCTGAAATATACTTTCCCGAAGTGCGGTCTCCTCCTTTAGGTAATTGGGATGCGCTAGTCTATTCCTACATTTCTTAACTTGGGAACATGTTATACAGACCCCTTTTCTCATCAAACAGGTATGGGGCAGGGGTATACAGTATATACCAAAGAATTCCTTCCGCCCTTCCGTCCGCACCAGTTTGTCCGACCGATTTCTCAAAAACCGCTCATCAGATTGTTTTCAAATTGCAGTCATGCATTCTGCACTTCATGGAGAGGTGTGGTGCCAAGTTTCATGAAAATGTGATGATTTTTTTCAAACGTTACTTTTGTTTTCCATATTATGAACTTCGAAAATTTACCACTGCAAATGTTCTCCAACCGATTTCTCAAAAACTGCTGATCAGATTGTTTTCAAATTTCAGTCATACATTCTATACTGCATGCAGAGGAGCAGTGCCAATTTATATGAAAGCATGCCATAATCTCTTCAGTGCACAAGGGTCGGGGGTATTGGGGAGCTGGGCTCACTTTTTCACTTGTTCCTAATATTGTGTGTGGTTGTGGAGCTTTTAGCCAGCACTGTAGATGGCATTCTCTGCTAGGCATCTCTGGTTGATGTCTAGTTGTGCTTACAGGCCAAATTAAGGGACTTCATTGTCAAAACTCTGTCGGTGTGTGGCACTATCAGGCAGGCACGCAATTCAGGGTATTGACTGTACATGGTGGAAGCTGGGCGGCATACAGTCTCATCACAGTTACTAGTTATGTTCGTAAATTCTAGTTATTTTATCATTTGCTATGCCAACATTTTTACAGAATTCATAAATCTAGCATTTTCAGCAGTTTTTATAAGGACCTGTGTCTTTATGTTTGTCAAACACAAGCCAGTAATTGTGACCCTGTCCACTTTTTTTCCCGATATTATAATGATAGGTTTGGAACCAAGTTAAAAATGCCACATTCTATTTCTGAGGCACCTTTCCCTGCTCTGTGTTGCTACATATTTTGGCACCCAATCCACAATTATCGTTCTAATATCTGGGTATTTTGGGAAAAAGTTATATTTCAGTGTTTTGGGGGGAAAAAGCAAAACTGAAAAACGGGACATTTTGTATTTGAAAACGCTGTTTCTTTTTTTGTGACGAGTGCTGTTAGTCTCCTCAGGGCCTGGTGAAGACAAATGCTGCAGATCCTGATTTATATCTCTTTCTAAGGACCATTTTCATATAAAAAAAAAAGTTCTGGAGTCAAATTTTTGCATGAAATTGGAATTAAGATGTAAAACGAAAAACTCAACAACACAGTACTTTTCAATGCCTCCATTCATTTAAATATTTCACTGTGTTTCATCTATGGGGTACTCCTGATGAAGACCTGGGGGTTGAAGCATTGTGAAATGTCATGTTGGGTGTTTCCCTTCATTTTATATTTGCATTTCCCTGTAACTTCAGCACTCGCAATAAGACTGCGATGCGCACATGCTCTTTGTACTTTGAAAAAATTTATTCACTTATAGCTCTTGCGGGAACTTTGGAAATGTTGAGTAAATAGTTTATAAATCAGAGTTGTTTTGAAACATGCATATACTGTATATATTCCCAAGTGTACAGAGTTTGTTGAGGTTTAATTTCACAGTGGCTAGCAGTTGGGATGAATAAGAGACTGTGTACTCATGGTGCAATATTTCTTTTGGCTCTGGAGCATGGTGTTCATGGTTTAAGTGTTTAAAACTTACAATTTTGAATTGAAGTGTTTGGTTTTTTTTTTTTTTTTTTTTGCTTACATGTGTGCACTTCGGTCTCATCCTGTTGCCATTCAGTTTGCTTAATTGGCAGGCAAGCTATCGATTTGCTCAAGTAGTATGTATGTAGACTGGCCAATTTATACTGTAGTTGGCATTATTATTCTGAAACTGGACTGTTCATGAAACAGCCCAGTTATGTAAATGTGATAGCTAGATTTACTGTATGCTTTGTCATTTTGTGCTAGTGTGAATATAATTAGTGTTTTACAGTTGGCGATGCTTCGAAAAATGGGCCTAAAAATGTTTTCCACTTTAAATATGTACTTTTAAATTCCCAATACTAAATCACTTGCCATTTTAAAACCCAAGTTTTTGTTAATCAATCGTAATTTCTGTTACAACTGAGGGAGGTGGAATTCTGAGGAAGCTAAAATTTTTTTCTAATTATTCAAATTATTGATATATGCAAGACTGACTCTCACATTATGTAGTAGCTTAGTTACAGCTATCTGTTCCTTATTCGCGACAGTGAAATTGTAGTTCATCAATTAATTGTTTGACTGTTATTCAGGAAATTCATGGGGAAAACTTCAATGTAATCATACAGTGGGGGGGGGTAGTTATTCTTATCAATTTATAAACACTGTGATGAAATAATATGTGCAGCCTTTACTAGAGCTTAAAAAAATATCCCATTGCGAGTCGCTCAGTCGGGGAATCAAATGATGTTTAATTCTCCAAGTTCACATTTTTAACATTATCTCAATTTGGTAAAAGAAAAAAAATTCATCCCTTGAAAAAATGTGCGGAACAGTACCTGGAGATGGGAAGACTCTTAAGCCCAGTTCAGACCAAAGATTCGCGACGAGACAGGCTGAGACTTGCAACTACTTGCGACACGCCGGTCTACGACGTTCTGAAACCAGCCAGTTCACACCGATGCGACAAGATGAGACGGTGTATCGTTTCCACAGCAACAACTCTCTGTGCTTCAATTCTAACTGCCGGCTTTTCAGGCCTCTTTTCCAGTTGATTCATTTTTTGCCGTGTTTGAAAATATGGATAATAGTGATGATTAGGCGCAACAGTTGCATTTCTGCTATTAAAAAAGAGCGAGGACACACAAAAAAAGAAAGGGGCGAGAATTTGAAGCCGTTCATCGCAGTGGCGTAACCAGAGCTTAAAATTGGGTGGGCACTAAACATCTCTTTAAAACATTTAGGCTACTCGTTCTGACTCAATGGCTGTAATTTCTTCTTATTAACTATACATTCAATCCGAAAACACTCCGCACTATCAGGTGTTGCTTGTTCACCTCCTTCAGGCAAAACAACGATCATTCATTTGGACACGCAATTTTGTGCATTTCAAATCAGTGGCGGAGCCACACCTGAAAATTGAGCGGCCACACAACATCGCTTTACTACAGTTATTATACCTAACTTGTTCTCAGCCATTTTCCTTTGTTAAAGCAATTTCCATTCATACGAATAATCAATTGGCAATTAAAGACACGGCTTCTTTCGTGATGCAATCTAAGGGCGACTAATCAACAGGCATAATTCAGTTCAGAAAAATAAGTTACTCCTAAGTTGTACTTTAATACTTTTAATAATACTTTTTGAGAGGTAAACTGCTCTGGAACGTCTGCGCTACTTTTTCGGCTCATCAGGCGATCTAGCCTGTGCTTTATGATCGATTGAATTATTCAAATTGAACCAAAGACATAGATTTGAAATGCACAAAATTGCGCATCCAAATGAATGATTGTCGTTTTGCCTGAACGAGGTGAACAAGCAACACCTGATAGTGTGGAGTGTTTTCGGATTGAACGCATAGTTAATTAGAAAAAATGACTGCGATCGAGTCAGAACTAATAATTGTTTTAAAGAGATGTTTATTGCCCACGCAATTTTAAGTTCTGGCTGCGCTACTGGTCCATGGGTTTTTCAACGAAATACCCAGGGCGCTTAGAGCTCGCAACGGGAGACCTGCCCTCTTTTGTAAATTTCTCGGTTATTCCAACCAGCTGATGGTTGTAACTCCAGAGACCAGCTGAATTCGCGACAAGCTGTTTGGCTATTGAGACGGTTTGAGTGCTTAACGTTCTAAAAACAGCCTCTTACGATTTGACAAGCTGAGTCGCTGGCGACGCCATCAGCCGGCTTGCAACTAGCTGAGACGGGCCAGTTCACACTGCTGCGACTCCTCCCTGCGACGTTCTAAAACGGTCTCGTTGCGTCGCGAATCGTTGGTCTGAACTGGGCTTTAGGGGTGGGGAAAAAAGTTTCATTGATCTCTTGACTAGGGGTGGGAATGTGTACAAAAAATTCTAAACGTGTACACGCGCCATATAATTGCGTGTACACGTGTACACGTGTCTTCAGTTTGTGGATTTTGACCGCTATACAACCGTTAGAGTGCACTGTCACCATTCCAATAACACAGTCCACACATCCATTAACGCAGTTATCAGCCAGATACGTTTATTAAATCAATAGACGGTAACAGTGAATTTGTTGGTTACTCCAATACAAAATTACGGCCTACATCAGATAGGCATAAAATCACAACTAAATGAATAATGTTCGGCCCTTTCACCATTGTAAATGAATTAACCATAAACGAAAATCATCATTTTGACAAGCAAGAACATGGACATGAATGAATTCGAACAGTTTAGCTCTGCTTTTTTGTCATTGTCCTTATTATTGTACCTTGTTTTTGGACAATTTGATTTGTAAACTTAAACAGCAAACTGCATCCCTCACACACAGCGGGAGCTGCATCTGACTATCGTTACGTTTCATAGCGTCATTAAAGTGAATTGTAATTGAGGAGGAAAAGCAGCTGATGAAGTGAAACTAAATTGAGAAACACTTTTTACATCCACAAAGCTAAAACAAAAAGAAATGTAAACTGCGTTTTACGTGTTCTCATTCAAATAACAAAATGAATATGCTTTTATTTTTTACGAGCAGACGCGCAGATGACATTGTGCATGCAAATATAGGCGGCCAACAGAAGGTCCACCAAAAATGTAAAAAACACAGTGAACAATATGTGAGATAAAAATAATGAGCTATTAACCAATCGTGTTTGAAAGCAGCATACAGAGGAATTGAGCGTGGAGACGATGGCTGCGTCCGAATAGTCTTTTTTGCTTCGGAAAAGTTCCTAACTCCTAGAAAACGATCCGGAAGTATTTTCGTGGCAGTCATGAGTGTTCGGATTCTTTAAATGTAAGGAAAGGTGCTACAATGCTTCCTAATTTATCACCTTTAGCATAGGGTGCACTGAACCATCCTTTTCGAAGAGAAAGGCGGAAATGCCATTCCACCAATTCCGCGATGACCGTCCATCCAGCCAATCATGAAAACAAACAAGCATGACGGGCAGGAGGCAGGTGATCACTGTGCCTAGTCAGTGAAAGTGCATTCGGATTCTCTTCTTAGCGCGATTCTCCTCCTAAGCCGTAAAAGAGTCCCCTTTACAACTTTCCTTTACCTCATGACGTTTTACGCCTAGGTTAAAGAAAATTGGTTAGGAATTAGACGATGGGACGTAATTTTTTTGAACTTTTCGGACGCAGCCGATGAATGCGTGTACACAGTTAGTGTTTTTTTTTTTTTAGAACGTTTATGATTGACTAACCGTGTACACGTTTACAAGTCCCACCCCTACTCTTGACACGCCTCTTTTCATTGAGTTCTACTGTACATAGTCAATAGTATGTAGACACATGTCAACCAAAATCTCTTCCAAAATATGGACAATGACATTAATATGGAATTGGTCCTTTGTCTCCATAACTGCCTGCACTGTTTTGGGATAAATGTATACCAGATGTTGGAGCATTGCTGCGGGGGTTTCCTGCTATTCTATCACAGGGTCATTAGTGAGGTCGGGCGCTGGTGTTGGGCAAGCGTCCTAGCTTGATCTTTTCTTTCCAGTTGATCTCAAAGATGCTGGATGAGGTTGACGTCAGGGCTCAGTGCAGGACATTCAAATTTTTGTTGCAGACGACAGTATTTCCATATTGATCTCCTTGTTTACCTGGGGTGTTGGCAGTCTGTAACATGCAAGGCCCTTTCCCAAACTGTAGTGTGTGCAGTGTTTTACAATCCCGCTCCTGGAAAGCCATGTACCTGCCTGAAGGTTTTCACTCTGACCAAAGCAAAGCACACCTCATTTCCTAGTTAGAGATCTTGATATAGTGCTGATTAGCAGAGTCAGGTGTGCTCAATTAGGGTTGGAGTTCAAACCTACAGGATGGAAGCTCTTCAGGAACAGGGTTAGAGACCCCTGCTGTAGGGGAGGGAGTGATGTATCGAGAATGTGATTCTGTGCTGTAGCAAAGAGATTTACTTTCACTGGGACTGAGGATCCTTGGCTGGACCATGAACAGCAGTTCCAAACCAAGGAGCGTCGGGATAGTTGTGGTCGTTTTGTGTATCGTGTCTGAGTCCTGACGTGTGTCTGCCTGTGACAGCTCGCGGCGTATGCGTTTCCCCTCGAGTTTTCCGATTCGCGTGCTGGCGCGTTTGAAAGGCGGAAGAGGAAATGGCGTAACCTCCGACCGCCTGCAGTGGCTGCTCTGCGAGCCGACGGCGGGGCTGGCTGTGTCACGTTTCAGCACCAGCAGGGGAGGACGGGAAGATCCCTCTCTCTTTCCCTTCCTCCCTCCCTCCCTCTCTCACTTCCAGGGGTCCCCCCGCACACGCTGTGGGTCAGGCAGGATGGCAGCTGTGGGCGCCTGGGAGGAGGGGTGGATTTTTCATGTCACCCCGACCTCTTCTTTAACAGGATTGGCTGGAGTCAGCTGAGACCCCTGTGCAGACAGGCTAGGGGCACGGGCACCCCGGGGGTCCTCAAACGGGTGCGTGCGAGCGGTACCGCCTTAACACTGCGAGGTGGGGTTGGGGCATCCAGTCTGGCCCGGTCTCAGCTGGGCTCCAGTGCTGTTCAAAAATGGGCCCATTCTCTCCTCTGTGGGCCTATGCTGAACTGAAGGAGCAGGGTGTCAGAGATCCTGTTACCCTGAGGTTCAGAACAAGCGGGCCGCTGAGAAATGACATTCTGTCAACATTTAGCTACATGCATCGTTCACGCACATGGGTGCCTTCTTTTATTATACTTTGATACTTGAATACGTGTGTAAACACCTAGCCAGTGAATTATGTATGTTCTCTTGTATAAAATTAAGTGAATGGGAGATGCTCTCAACTTCCCACCGTTATTTGAATGCTTCAATGCGTTCATATTGTTAGTGGCTACAGGTCTTTCTGGTGCCGAAGTCGATTCATTACTAGCTGGTGCTTCTGCCCTGTGGCCTGCCCAATAATTGTATCTCCCCGACGACGATAGTCGGGAGATACTATGGTTTAGTTCTGGGGCCGCCGCTGCGCCTGTAGAGATTTTCTGTTCCAGGCTCTGGAAGCAACAATTATTACAGGAATTTTTTTAAATTTTGCTCAGGCGAAGATATTTATTTGACAATGCACAAGACCGATTTTCGCCAATTTTGGACGTCCAATATGGGTGGCGGCGGCCATTTTGTCCGAAATTTGGGGATCGGGGAGATACACGACTCGGTCCCTGTGGCGATCAAGTTATCTAGTTTTAAATGTGTGTGTGTGTGTGCACGGTTTTTGTACCTGTGAAGTTTTATTGACAAAATTCCTGGCTGTGTACTGCTGTTCACATTGGAAGTGTGCCTTGGGGAATGCGATATAGCAAGTTGTTAGCTTGTATTTGTCACTGGATTGTGGCTAGTGAGCTAACTCAAGTAGCAAATGGGACAGCACCGTGTGTCCTTCCTACATGGGGTAATCTGTCCTCATGGTACTGCATCCTGGTGCAATATCTTTACTGTGGCTGTGATTGTACATATCTGTATGAGGAATTCAGGTTAAAAAATGTGTTGTGGTGTGTGCCACATGAGACTATGGCTTGTGTACTGTAAAGCCATCCATATTGAAGTCAATGGAGGCCCTAGTACTGCGTGACATACTGTTGCGAAAACAAGTCTCTTGTGTGTAATGATGCATTCCACTGTGAAAATGGGCTGATTTTAGTTCTTTATGATTGAATATACCCGAGTGAATTATGGCTGAAGTACTGTATTAATCATTTAGTATCTATTTATTGCATGATAATTTTGGCGTGTTTCTCGAAAGTCATAGTTTCCTTGCAGAGAATGTATTTTTGGGAAGCATCGTAGAGCAGAGTTTACTGCGTATATACATGTACACGACAAATCCTACATCATTGCATCTCTCAATATAGAGGGCATTGTGTGTTTGTCACTCTGCCAATGAAGTGTTCAGCCCTAAGATTAGGCTGAGTTTTAGGGTTTAGCATGAACCGTACTCCCGTGTTTGGTGTGTTCAATGCTGGGAACTTTAACGGTGTGATTCACTGCAGTGTCCAGCAGATGGCACCAAGTCTACGCAGGTGTGATGCCCGGTGGCAGTCAAACGTACCAGAGCAAGCGGAGCCGAGGCTGTGCGCTGTTTCACCGTAGTTCCTTCGTCTCTGTGTTTTCTTTGCTTAGGAGAGCCTGGCATTTCATTACCGCAACCAGACGCTTCTCTGTAGCCCACAGGCTGCCTTTATCTAGCGTCTCTTAGCTTGTTATTGTTTACTCTTTGGGAACAGAGAGCGAGATTGCATCTGAACATTGAAATTACTACAGATCGGTGGCCGTGATAGAGGCTGGAATGGAGTTTATGAGATTGAAGCGCCTCTCTATTGTTCTCCCAAGTACAGTAGAGAACGATAAGCTTGTACTTAGAAGCTAGCTCCACTAGGGGGTGCTCTATCTTCATGCAGTTGACATGGTCCCCCAAGCTACTGCTTCATTCATTATTAGTTAAGTCGGTTTTCTTAAATTGTTAATCCACGTGCGGATCTTGAGCTATGCTCAGATGTTCTCAACGTAATTTATCAAGATCCGTGGCGTGCTGCCGCTATGTTTTATCCTTTGTGTTTGACATCTTTCTCACCCTCTGTCTTAAATGGATGGGGTTAGATTTTAGGATTTCCAGGTGAGCAAAGTCAGATGAAGCATTTGCGCTAAAATACATCTATATCACTGTCTTTTGTCATTAGCCCGTCTGCCTAACAGGTAAAACGCGCATCAGTGAATCGCGGCGAGTTGAATGGTGCAGAGGTAAAAGCGGTGGAGGACCGCGAGGCTCCAGTGCGGCCCCGCTCGGCGTCATTACCGAGTTTTCTATTCCTTTCATTATCGTCTTTCTCTTTTCACCTTACAAGGCGGAAAATGATTAGAGGAACAGGTGACAAAGCGTGAAGAGATTTCTGCAGGTTTGCGCTTATAGAGGGTGTCAGATATGGCGTTACATTAAAAGATGAATATAAAAAGACGGCCCCCCCTGACATCCTTTTCATCTTTGGAAAGGACAATGAAATCCTCGTCAGAGGCAATTGACTTCCCTCCCCTCAGTGTGTGCGGCCTCCGCCAGGCACGGCGACAAACGGGGTTTGATAAAGAGCCGTCTTTATGCTGATAATACCGCGTTGCGCTGAGGTACACCTGTCACACGCCCATGGGAAAGACAGCCGCGTTTTTTACTCGCATTTCTCGTATACGCGCACGCACTCGCACGCATACTTGTATACGTACACACGCATACCACGCACCACGAGCATGCACGCTCAGAAGTGCTCACTAAAACACTCAGGCGCATGTGCTCTCGGTTGCATGCATTCACCTGATTGCACTCTCAAAAACACACACTATGCGACACATTCATGTATACAAACGCTCACACAGACAAACATGCTCACTCGAGTGTGCACTCCAGGCGCCATATATGTACCACAAGTGTAGACCTACTCACAAAACACACACACACACACACACACACACACACGCTCCGCACGGCGTATATGTGCCACAAGCTCGTACCTGCACACACACACACATACATATACATTCCACGCGCCGTATATGTGCCACAAGCTCGTACCTGCACACACATGCACGCACTCTCTCTCTCTCTCTCACACTCACACACACACACACACACACACACGCTCCGCGCACCGTATATGTGCCACAAGCTCGCACTTGTGCACACACACTCACACAGACACACACGCGCACACGTTCACACACACACACACACACTTAATGCACCGTATATGTGCCACAAGCGCGTACCTGCACATACACACTCCACACACTGTAAATGTGCCACAAGCTCATACCTGCATACACACACACACACACACACACTCCATGCACCGTATATGTGCCCCAAGCGCGTACCTGCACACATACACACACACACACACACACACTCACACAGAGCGGATGATGTTGGTCTCTCCTGTGACACTGATGCTGATATAGTAATACAGCATTATCTCACTCACCCTCCCCCTTATCTCAATGCATTTCCCTCCAGAGGAAGAGCTATCTACACTTTGTAGTTCTGACTATTTATGTTGGACAAGGTCAAGATCATTTAAAGTTCTATCTGCTTCTCTGATAAGAGCAGGAGGACAGCGCTGGAAGGGATCGATGCCGCCGCTCCTGGATTTATTCGCCCTCGTTTGGGTGCGTTTTGTTTGGTCTACATGTTAACGGTCCAACTTTCCACCATCCATCTTTCTTTTCTTCTTCTTTTTTTTTTAAACGTGGCCTGGCCCATCTGCCCAGATCGGGGCGATTAAAATGCCTAAACAGGCCACTTTTCTCCCCTGTGCCAGCCGCAGATCAAATCAAGCGGCAAATTAAAAGCCCATCAAATAAATCTGAGGGGCTGTTTGTGCTGGCTTTATGGGGCTCTTGAGCTGAAGAGTGAGGAGGTGGCTGTACCCAGCACAGATCTGTACCCCTGAGGGATTGTCCCCTCTTATAGACTCTACACCTGTCTGTCCCAGTACTGTAACTGCAGATCTGTACCCCTGAGGGATTGTCCCCTCTTACAGACTCTACACCTGTCTGTCCCAGTACTGTAACTGCAGATCTGTACCCCTGAGGGATTGTCCCCTCTTACAGACTCTACACCTGTCTGTCCCAGTACTGTAACTGCAGATCTGTACCCCTGAGGGACTGTCCCCTCTTATAGACTCTACACCTGTCTGTCCCAGTACTGTAACTGCAGATCTGTACCCCTGAGGGATTGTCCCCTCTTACAGACTCTACACCTGTCTGTCCCAGCACTTTAACTGCAGATCTGTACCCCTGAGGGACTGTGCCCCTTAGAGACTCTACACCTGTCTGTCCCAGTACTGTAACCGTAGATCTGTACCCCTGAGGGATTGCCCCCTCTTGCAGACTCCACACCTGCCTGTCCCAGCACTTTAACTGCAGATCTGTACCCCTGAGGGATTGTCCCTCTTAGTCTCTACACCTGTCTGTCCCAGTACTTTAACTGCAGATCTGTACCCCTGAGGGATTGTCCCCTTAGAGTCTCTACACCTGTCTGTCCCAGCACTTTGACTGCAGATCTGTACCCCTGAGGGATTGTCCCCTCTTACAGACTCTACACCTGTCTGTCCCAGCACTTTAACTGCAGATTTGTACCCCTGAGGGATTGTCCCCTTAGAGTCTCCACACCTGTCTGTCCCAGTACTTAAACTGCAGATCTGTACCCCTGAGGGATTGTCCCCTTAGAGTCTCTACACCTGTCTATCCCTGCACTTTAACTGCAGATCTGTACCCCTGAGGCATTGTCCCCTCTTAGTCTCTACACCTGTCTGTCCCAGTACTTTAACTGCAGATCTGTACCCCTGAGGGATTGTCCTCTCTTACAGACTCTACACCAGTCTGTCCCAGCACTTTAACTGCAGATCTGTACCCCTGAGGGATTGTCCCCTTAGAGTCTCTACACCTGTCTGTCCCAGTACTGTAACTGCAGATCTGTACCCCTGAGGGATTGTCCTCTCTTACAGACTCTATACCTGTCCTTCCCAGTACTTTAACCGCAGATCTGTACCCCTGAGGGTTTGTCCCCTCTTACAGACTCTACACCAGTCTGTCCCAGCACTTAAACTGCAGATCTGTACCCCTGAGGGATTGTCCCCTTAGAGTCTCTCTACCTGTCTGTCCCAGTACTTTAACTGCAGATCTGTACCCTTGAGGGATTGTCCTCTCTTACAGACTCTATACCTGTCCTTCCCAGTACTTTAACCGCAGATCTGTACCCCTAAGGGTTTGTCCCCTCTTACAGACTCTACACCTGCCTGTACCAGCACTTAAACTGCAGATCTGTACCCCTGAGGGATTGTCCCCTCTTACAGTCTCTACACCTGTCTGTCCCAGTACTTTAACTGCAGATCTGTATCCCTGAGGGATTGTCCCCTCTTACAGACTCTACACCAGTCTGTCCCAGAACTTTAACTGCAGATCTGTACCCCTGAGGGATTGTCCCCTCTTACTGCCCCAGTACTGTAACTGCAGATCTGTATTACTGAGCAGTGCTCGACACAGCCGGTCACCCAGTTGCCAATGACGACCAAAACCTCCGTTGGGCGATTAAAAAAAATATATATATATATTTATATATATATATATATATATATATATATATATATATATTACTGGCCTCACTGTCGCCTCACAGCAAGATGGTCATGCGTTTGAATCCGGCCTGGGGCCTTTCTGTGTGGAGTTTGCATGTTCTCCCCGTGTTCGCGTGGGTTTCCTCCGGGTACTCCGGTTTCCCCCACCCACAAAAACATGCATTATAGGAACACTCCTACCAGTGCCCCTGATCAAGGAACTGGCTTTAGAGCTGGAGTTGGTCCCCAGGCGCTGCTCTGCGGCTGCCTACTGCTCCTAACTATAGGATGGGTTAAATGCAGAGAACAAATTACCCCACGGGGTTTAATAAAGTGTATCTTAATCTTAACGAGTCTCAGAATTCAACCTCGTCAGATGTGTTTGTTTTTTGCGCTGGAAGCGTCTATTTTCTATTCAAATTCTATGAAGTTCAGCGTTGACTGTCGTAGAAGGGAATGAAGGAGAAGAATAGAGGCACTAGGAACTTAAATCACACAAGAAGGAACTGTCATGCCCACACCAGTTTTCCCTCTTCAGTTTTGCGGCCCATAATCACCGTCTTCGCTGGTTTCTGGGAATCTGTGCATATTTCTACCCTGTCAAGGATGGACCGAGCAACCCACAGCTACACACAACACCAACACCTTGATAGTGGGGAATGTGGTCTCCAAAGCTGAGAGAAAGCATTTTTGCTGTACAATTTCTTGATTGAATGCTGCCCTGTGTGGGAACTAGACTGCAGCCCATCCACAGGACAGCATTTAGCCATCACAGCATTTTTATAGAGGAGGCAAAATGTATTGAATGATTGAATTCTTTTTGCCTCCTTTATTAAAAAAAAATAAATGTAAACTGGGTGGACCAGTCTAGGCTTTTCAAGAATATCATGAGCTGGGGATGAATTGTAATAAGGCATCCTGCCGCTTCATCCAAGGGAAAATACTGTATTTTCCTTGACTGAAACTGCAGGAAATATGACCAAATTCCACCTCAATTCTAAAAATTTTCTCAGTGCCGAGGGGACGCCCCGATTGCGCTCCCCCCTCCGGATTGGCCATGCCACCCGGCACTCTGGAAATCCTGGGCAGAACCCTGGTGTTCAGCCCATTTTCCTACAAGTTCTGTTGTCTTAATGGATCAAATGTTTGTTGTACTCGATCGACACGAGCTCTTCTTCCTTGAATCCCACACATTCGTAGTCTTACAGGAACTTGGTGATGCGCTACTTTGTATCACAGCTTTACCTGTAGGGTTTTCCTGTGAATTAGGTGAAGGGTAACCTGCTTATTGAGCTTTCGTCTGCCGTTGAAGAACTTTTGCGGGAAAGCGTGGAGTTGAAATGGCTCTACCCCACAGACACTAGATGTTTGCTTAGGGAGAGGAGCGTCATTTGCTGAAACACTGGTCATCCGAGCATTCACATAACATTCATGTAACATTCCACAAACTGTTTCCCAGCTGAACGCTGAATGTTGATTGTTGGCTGTTCACAACAAACAGGCTGAATGTTTGATGTTGTATGAATGAGGTTAAACATTCGTGTATGCGCGCGCACATGTGTGTGTGCGTGTGTGTGCATGTGTTTGTATGTGCATGCATATGTGTGTGTTATCTTGGAGAGAAGAAGTTAGTCTTTATGATCCTGTGATGGATTGGTTGAGCTGTGTTGAAGCCCTTGGTAATGGTGTGGATGAATACTGATATCAAATTAAATAATTATCCCCTACCTTTGTACTGTATGTCAGTGTGTGTGTGTGTGTGTGTGTGTGTGTGTGCTTGTGTTTATGTTTGTGTGTGTTTGTTTGTTTGTGTGTGTGTGAGTGAGTGAGAGAGAGGTGTGTGGTGTGTGTGTGTGAGAGAGAGAGAGTGTGTGTGTGTGTGTGTGTGTGTGTGTGTGTGTGCGCGCGCGTGTGTGGCAGAACTCCCACTGACTCCAGACCAACCCTGCTCTTTCCTGCCCCCTCCACAGTCACCCGGGGTGTGTTAAGTGGAACCGAATGTGTTTGAGTGACAGGAGGGCTCCCCCTGTCCATTTCTGTCTTCCCCTCTCTCCCCCCTCCCCATCCCTCTCTCTCTCTCACTTCCCTTCATCTCTTCTTTCTCTAATCTCTCTCTTTCTGGTTCTCCTCTCACACTGCTCAAGTTTTTGCCCATGAGACAAAAATCAGCATCTCGTATTGCTCTTTGATAAAAGTGAAAAGTCGGTGCATCCTTATGAAAAAGGTGCTAAACCTTAGGTAGGGCCTGGAGAGCAAATGCCTGGTCACCTGGGCATTAATGTGGTGCTAAAAGTGTAAAAACGGGCTTTATTTCTGCAAATTTACAGCCCGTCCCATCATCATGCACTCAGAGCATCACAGTTAACAGTGTGTATTTACGCGGCTTTTAGAGTCTACATCAGGAAGGTGGAGATGATGGAATGAAGCTGAGATTTGCTTACAAATATTATATTTTCTGAATGTGAAGCATTTAAGCAACATTTTGAAATGTAAAAATTTGTTTTCAAATGTTCAATGAGTCTCAAATTATGTGCAGGCTTCGTGGCTTTTTTTCCCGTTAAGTGCATGTCTATCTGATGCCTTTCAATTGAAAATAGTCCTTTTGTTTTAACGGCTCATCTTCTTGAGGGAAATTACCGGAAATAAATATGTGCTGTTTGGTTTTGCGGAATTAAATTCACCAGAGCTATGTTTTGTATCTTCGGCAGGGCCATGCTGTCGGCTCTTCAACTTAGTATGCAAGAATATTTTCCCCGTGATTACTCCTTAATTCCCCTTGTGCTGGAGTTTGCACTTCCGCATGTGGCCTGATAGATGGCGGTGTTGCATCAGTAAACACAGGTTAACTCAACAAGTCCCACTCCCTGCGAAGATCGTACGCATTAGTGTTTATGTAATGGAAAGGGCCTTTTTCTCCGCAATTCACATGTCAGTCTTTGGCTTTTAAGTTCTGTGGGCAGTGAGCTGCCCTGCCGCTTCTTCACATTTTCCAGATCATAAGCGGGCATTATTCATTGTACATGGGCTGGGGTATGGCATCGCTCTGCTTCTGACTCCCAATTTAATTTTCTCCCTTGTGTAGCTTTTGCAAAAAAAGGCCCTCTGAAATCCTTTCTCCTTAAATATCGAAAAAGAAAACACTGCTTTAAAGCCTCCTGCTTTGCCATTGATAACCTGTATTATTTTGTATCGAACAATGACTGGAAATAACGGCGTCGCTAACGGGTTTTTCTGGGGCTGGATTCTCCGCACGCGCACTGCCGGAAATCCCGTCGGTTCCGAGGCGCGCCGGAGCGCTGGGCCCGCAGCGCTGTCAGACCCGGTTTAATGTGGATTTTCGCCGGCTTTGCGCTTTGTCGTGGGCGACCGGGCCGACTCTTTCATGTAAAACTTCCTCTGTTCCGCACTGTCTAAAGGCAGGGGTTGCGTGTACATGCTTGTGCAAGCTCACTTTACCCCAGTGTGTTGGGGTTACCAGGCTGAGTTTTGGGGGCATTTAGGGATATGTATGTAATGTCTAATGTGATACCCCAAAATCAGTGTGGAGTCCAATGGGGGCGTCCTGACCCCTCATCCCAGGACCACCTCTAACTCTCTGCCTTTCCATTCACCTGTTCAAGTGAAAGTCACAACAGCAGCATTGCGACATTTCTTCCTACATTTTATTACCAGTCAGTGCGAGGCAGAACCAAATCTTCAGTGACAGAACTGGAGTTGACATTTATGGCCAGTTTCAGTAAAGCAGATTAATCCCAGTCTTTGCTTTAACTGAGGTCTGAATGGAGACTCCCCATATACAATTCAGTTTACTTTGGGATTAAGTCTAATCTGGGTCTGTAAAGCTGGTCCTGATGTTTAATTACTGTTCATATATGGTTCATTTGGTTTCTTTTGTGCTAATTTTTAAAGATGCTGGAGGAGTAAGGTTGTGAAATTGAAGTAGTTGTTGAGGTCTGAATGACCCTGACTGGTGGGCTGCAGCCCTTCCCTTGTGAACAGAGCACATTTCACACCTTCATCTATCCACCGGTCTCTGTACTGGTGTAGTGTAAGATCTGTCAAATCACTGATTTTGATGGGTTTTTTGTACCTGCCTGATTATTAAGAGCATACACTGAAAGTGAACGCTTGTATTTGCACCTCCACCCCTCTCCACCTGTTGTAGCCCCTTGGTGTGGCTACCTCAACCCCCTCAAACTGAGAGATACATCGGATATAATGCGAATCGTCCCAAAACCCCACTGTCTTCTTTACAGTTTCACATGTGCAGTTTCACATGGCCGTACCCATATGTTCTGGCTGCCCCTGCAGCACACTGAGAGTCATACCGTAGGTGAGGCCCCGTTCTGTCGCAAAATTTTATTTTCATTTTCTTATGTACACTAAAAATGAAATCCACAAATGGCAACCTGCGGCGAGGTCTGTAAAGCTAAGCTGTAATTTGCTTCATATGCAAACTACTGGTTACAATCATTAAATTTTAATCCTCTTATTAACAGTACTCTACCTCGCTCTACGGAAGCCGCTGTTTAGCAGAGTTTCTTAGTACTAAATTTTTTGAACATACCGTAGCCCTCAGGGTTGCAAAGGCCGTGCTACTGCACTGCTAGCTTCTGTCGCACATCCTTTGTGTTGAGTCGGACCTTATAAGTGTGCATTGGTGCGCACCCTTGCAGTTGGCACGTAGGGAAATGCATGCGTCGTGTACAGCGCAAGCAAAGGGGTGAGAGCGACCTGACGCATAGTGCACCCGTTTTTCTGAATGCGCCCGGAGGGGAAACTTCAGCGAAGGGCGCGGTGACGGGCAGCGCATTCTGCAGCCTGTTTATCTCCCCCCCGAGGGAACGCGCCGAAGATTATGCGTTATGAGGTCCCGAGAGAGATCCGCTCCAGGGTTAAACTAATCATTCCTCTTCCTGTTCCTCCTGGGAGAAAGAGAGGGAGGGGGAGAGAGAGAGAGAGAGAGAGAGAGGGTAGGGGTGAACTTAGCTTCTTAGCAGCACGTGCCCCCCCTTTATAGCGTATGGGTGCTGTTCCACCATCCAGGTAAAGAACAAGGAGGGGTATGGGGGGGGGGTCGATTACCATGAGGGCACTTGAGGATGCAAAACTTTTGCACCCCCACCGCACGCTTCGTTGATGGACTTGAATGGCGATGGGCTGTGAGCTGAGAACTGGCGGTTTGTAATTCTCTAATCAGAAAGGGCGGCGGTAAAACGCCGACTCCTTCACCTTAATGGCCCTCGCTCGTAATGAAGCCCATTTCCTCTCGGTGCTGCTTGCTTTAATCACTCCCGTGGAAAGTTGATGGGGGCCGTTATAATGGGTCTGGCTGCCGTCGGTGCTGGAAATGCGTCATGACCATCAGCGCAGGGGCTAATACCGCCGACGTTTTCACCAAAGGCTATTGGTGGGGCCATTTTGTATGCGTGCCTGTGTGTTCTGGAGTCAACTTTGCCAGCAAGAATGACCTCACGAGAAAAATGTTTTTGTATGTTATGGAACTTTGTACCAAAGACCGGTTCTGGTCGTGTAATTGTGGACTGGGTTCCCCCCCTCGTTCAGGAAGCCATTATGACCTGCCTCGGTATTAATGTTTGTTTATTGTTTTTGGAGGGAAAAAGGCCGCAGAGGTTCTCAAAGCCCTGCACAGGAAATGACATGGGTGGCAAAAAAGTCGACAGGAAGAGGGTCGGCTTGTAAAATACCTCCACTAGATTTCACATAACGGAAATAAAAATAATCAAACGCGCCCTCGTACTTTCTTTCGCTTCCCGATTTATGAAAGTGTGTGCTGTGATTGTAAGCTCTTTCGCTCTTGTTTTGGGGAAGGTCACTTTCCGTCGCATTTGAGAATTGAAATGTCAAACTGTTGGCTGAGAGCGCGGCCTCGGAGTCGGCCGTCCCTCGGCTCGGGGACTGAGGCGGGAGAAAGATCCGGAATGGACTCATTTCTCCTGCCAGTTCTCCCTGCCTCTCCGCCCAGCGTAGGGCCGCGGCGCGGAGAGCCGGGAATCCCGTCTCATTTACATGGATAAATCCCTCTGGCTGTCGCTCGTCCGCACATCTCCGTCTCCCATTAAGCGCAGTGTGGAAATTCCCATTCACCCAACCACAGTCGCGGAGCGAAAACGCATTTCCGCCGTCCGTTATTTAGTGTGTAATTAGGATTTTCAATTTCTTCCCCCGTTGCACTCTCTGTACTTCTGTTCTCACATCTGTGGTACAGCGACAGTGCTGTGGTGTGCTGTGTGAATTCCCATGAGAGAGTAGATATTTAACACTGTAGGAGTCGTTTGTGAAAGTTCAGAGTAGTTTTGCGTGTGTTGTGCCGACCTAGTTTAAGATAAGATTAGTACATAGCTGTTGCTAAATTTTTTCGGATGGAATTACCCCTTAAAGTGCTGAAATAAATTTAACAAAAATATAAATTAATGATCTTGTGCTGTTGAAAACCTATCATGTGGCGACTTGTTTAAAAGAGCTCCCTGTGGGAGCTCTTTTAAACAAGTCGCCACATGATAGGTTTTCAACAGTTTGATTTTGATATCTTGCATCAAGAAACAATAGATGCATTTAGCGCTCTAAGGGTTAAAGAAAGACCCACAGGAAAGGGCAGCAGGAAGCCTGGTTGACGTTACAGTAGGTAGCGGCTGGACTCCTTCTGAATGACCCTTATAAACTGCTAATGAGGGACCCTAATAAGGGTCGAAGGGTTGGGTTTATTTCGCCTCCCCCTGGTGCCCTCGAGCGGCGGGTCGACGTCCCGCGAGGTGTGGATGACCCAGTGCTCGTATCAGCAGGGAGCGCGCTCAGAAGCAGCAGGTGGCAGCCGACAGGTGGCATTTAGGACCACTGAGGCAGTGAGGACTGCTCGTTAGACATCCACTCGCCGATGCGTTAGCGCACAGAGCCGCACAAAGGAGGGACTCTCATCCCCGGGGTTTGCTGTAATCAACGTGTTTCTGTGCTTCTGATCCCGCTTCTGTTTACTCGGTATTTCCCGTGAAGACAAACCAAATATGGAACCTCCTTCCCTGTTTCCGGATACTGAGCAGCCAGACGGATCTGACGAACTCGCAAAGGTCAAGAGGGAAAGGTGTTTTTGGGCTGTTTTTTTTTTTGTTTTTTTTTTTTAATATTTTTTAAAGTTCCAGTTGCCTCGTTGGTGGAGATGCACAGGCAAGCGGTAATCGCAGGCTCAATGCCAGTTATCGATGTCGACTTTGCGTTTTCCCCCCAATATACAAAGGAATTAATTACACTCCTGCCTGCTGTGATGGAGCGTGACTCTGCCAGCAAACATTCAATTAACTTTGCATGTCTGTAGTCGTACACACTGTTTGACTGCCAGACCACAACCAGAGGCTGCTTTTAATGACTGACTGGCCACTAGCCCTTCCCAGACAAGGTCGAAAGTGTGTGTTTGTGTGTGTGTGTGCGTGTGCAGGTACAGAGTGTTTTTGTGTTTCTATTTTTGTGTGTGTCTGTATACTGCTCAGTGTGTGTGTGTGTGTGCGCAGGTTCAAAGTGTGTACGTGCGTTTGTTTGTATGCGTCTACTGCATGGTGGTGTGTGTGTGTGTGTGTGTGTGAGTGTGTATACTACACAGTGTGTGCGTGCGGGCAGGTGCAAAGTGTGTGTGTGTTTGCATATGGCACCATGTGTGTGTGTGTGTGTTTGTGTCTGTATACTGCACAGTGAGTGTGTGCTGGTGCAAAGTATTTGTGTGTGTGTGTGTGCATATTGCATGTTGTGTGTGTGTGTGTACTATAGGGTTTGTGTAGATGCACAGTGATGGTGTGTCCATAGGTGCATGGTGTGTGTGTGTGCCCGTGTGTGCGCGCATGCATTTGTGAGTGCATCCTGCGTGGTGTGTAGGTGCACAGTGTTTGTGTGTCTGTTGGTGAATGGTGTGTGTGTTTGTGTGTGTGTAGTGCAGGGTGTGTGTAGGTGCACAGTGATTATGTGTCTAGGTGCGTGGTATGTGTAGTGCAGGGTGTGTGTAGGTGCACAGTGATAATGTGTTTGTAGGGTGTGTGTGTGTGTGTGTGTGTGTGTGTGTGTGTCTAATTGTGCGGAAAGGCCCATAATGGCTGCTAATTGACATTTTTCCCATGACGCTAGAGGAGGCTGTGAGGTGAGGTTCTCCCTGCAGGTGCTCAGGGCCCTGATTTCTGCCTGCTCTCATCGTTTGTTATTTTTACCTGCGATTTCTGTTCCCACTACTGCGATACGTGCAGCGCTCCTGTAATGGCTTCACAACACTATCTGCGTACATAGACAACAAAAGCAGGCTGTTTTCCAGCGCTGTCTCGCTGCATTAGATGTATGGCTACTGCAAACAAAATGATTGAACAATTGGCGCGCTTCGGTCGTCTTTCTGAAACAAGCGAAACAAAACCAGCCTTTATTTTCCTTTACAGTGCCTCTTTCAGCTTTCGCCAACCACTCGCCCATTTTCGACTGCATTATATACGTGAAATATGTCCTTTGAGGCATTAAACGTGTCCCGTTGTTTTCTAAAATCCTCAAAAAATATTAGTTTGAATTTAATTGTTGTCACTTGGGGCCCCACCTTGGCTTTCTGAAGCCCCAGCTCAGCTTCAGTGTTATTATTGCAGTTTGAATTTGGGGGAAAGAATAGCTTTGTGATTTAAGTTTTGGTTTGCTGCACATATTTGGAAATAATTATTGAATTCTGACCCAGTAGAACCTGGATAGTATGGAAGGAAGCAGTCCTGCAGTGTCTTTTTTATGTCCCCGCCATATGGTTGGGGACATTAAGAGTTATCCTCCATGTCCGTCTGTCTGTATGTACATCCGTACATCCGTCCCGCCTGATGGGCGGGTATTGTGTCTCCACTTCTCCTGAGAAAACAATGAACAAAATTTATTGTGCTCCCATATGTCTTAGAGGGACCTTAAAGGTGTGCACCTCTCGCTTTGTTTTCAAATTTTTACACAGCTTGGCACACCTCGAGTGAAAATTTAACCTAACGATAGCAAGGGCATATTTTTCCCATGCCATGGACACCATTTTTTTTTTTCTAGTTTTCTGATTTTTTTTCCTGAAGAGGAAATCTGAAATCATTTTTAATCGCATCCTTTGCAAAGGGCAGCGAGCCAAACGGCACTCTGATGCATTGAAACGAGCCGAGATAAGGACGGCTGGGGTTTTGACGAGGAACCGTCAGGCATCTTTTAAAGATGCTGCCTCTTATCTAAACGCATAATGAAACAAATGCTTCATACATGCAGCGGAGATGTTTAAATCGATCCCTTCTCCGTGGCAGAATTGGTTTCCCGTACACCCTCACATTTGGAACTCAACAGGATAGCCATGGTGAAGTAAACAGTGTGTCTGTTGGGCTGAATGGAGATTGATGGAAATAAATGGGAGATATTATATCAACAGTTAAGCCAGTGTCCACCTTCGCATCGTTAGGTTGTGTTCAGTCCTCTCTCAGGCCTGAATTCATCAAGCCGGACCCACTTGGCACGGTGGTCTCAGGAAGTGTGTCGGTGGTCACGGCTGGGAAGTTCTCCCTGGTAGCAGAGTCGTGTAACTTATTTACCTGCAGTTTGTTTCCCGTCAGTGATATGCTGTCCATACCCTTTGCTGGAACTTCAATGGTGGATAGATAAATACAGTAGGGAAATTGTTCACTTTTCAAGATTTTACGCATGCTAGTTGTAATTCATTATACCTCCACCAGGGGAAATGTTTTCGCCAGCGTTTGTTTGTTTATGAATTTGTCTGTCTGTTCGTTCATTCATCCATTTGGCATTCAGTGATATGTCTCAAAAAGTTATGGTTTGATGTCAATAAAATTTTGTGTGTTGATAGATACTGTGCTAAGGAGGACGTGATTACATTTTGGTGAAGATCCAACCCCTATTCTTGATACAAGATTCGAAAGAATTTCTTATCATGTAAAGAAGGTTCTGTCAAGACTCGTTTAACACTTGCGCTCACAATGATAATTCCTCTGCCAACGAATTTCAAGACAGTGGAGGTAATGGGCTCTCTAATTACCTTCGTAGTTCAGTATGACAGAAGTTTGAATTCAAATTTAAATCAAGATAATGTAACTGGAGGAACTAACTGAAACCCTTACAGGAGTCAGATCCGTCAGTATGCTTCTTAGATTTCGGAGCTGTAGTCAAGTACAGAAAATAAATGAATCCCTTTTGACCGTTATTCTGCTGTAAATAATGTGGATTTAACCTGGGGGGGGGATCGATACTGAATTGGATCCTTAACTGCAGAGTTAGCTTGATTGTTTGTGATGCTGTTCCTGATGTTTTAAGGCTTTCGCATGTGCGCGCTTGTGTGCTTGTGTAGGGTGGGGGGGGGGCGAGTGTGCTTTTATAACCTTACCTGTTTAGCTGGTGCTGAGAGATCATTTTATATAAGCCTTGTAGTGTATACACCCCCCCGTTCCTAAACCCATTTCTCACCAACCGTTGATCTTATCGTTGTTCTTCATTTACAATTCTAAGAGCAGGTCTTCAACACCTCCCTGCACAGGTCAGTGAAGAGCGCGCACACACACACACACACGCAAGCAGCACGGCATTTCCTGCAGCGTAATCTCCTCCACTGGGCCTGGAGTGGAGCTCACACCCCCACCCCAGATCCTCCATAGATGCATCAAATTTTCGAGTTCGGTCTGACGGAGGAGGAAAGAAAATTTCGGTATTGATACGCGGAGGAAGAGTAGGCGTGCATGTTTATCTGTTTCGGTCCATCTGTTTGGAGAAGTGGGCCTACACGCCATCTAGGAGGAGAATCAGTTCAGCTCTTTATCAAGCATCTCGAGAGAGTGCTGGGTCTTGTGTTACACACTGTTTCATCATTCCTCGCCGCGTATCTCGTTGTTTGCTCTGCATAAGCGCTGCTGTAATTCTGTTCCTACCTCCGATGCTATTGTTTATACACTATATGACACTGAGAGGGGAAGAATAAATACTTGTGTCTGATAAACTGGATTAAGGATTCGTATCGCTGCTCCATACCGTCTGCTGGTGTTTTAACTGCGTTATTCGCTCGTCCTGCCCTCTTGAAAGTGAACTGAAAGCTGCTGTGTGTGCTGCCATGCAGACTGGTGTATGTACTGCCATGTAGACTGGTCTGTGTATTGCCATGGAGATTGCTCAGTGTTCTGCAGTCTGTACTGGTCCTTATCCTGCCATATAGACTGATCTTTGTCCTGCCATGTAGGCTGGTCTGTACTGCCATGTAGAATTGTTGGTGTCCTACCACATAGACTGGTTCATGTCCTGCCATATAGACTGGTCTGTACTGCCATGTAGACTGGTCTGTGCACTGCCTTGTAGATTGTTTAACAATCTGTCGTCTTTGTGTGCTGATTGAGAACCCTAAAGAATATCTGAAAATGTCTTGCCTTTGTTCAGTCGAGATTGTGTTTTAGTTAAATCAAAGGCCGCCCTTGTCTGTTCTCTGTATTTCTTTCTTCAAAAAGATTTGAAATATTTTCCATCTTTGTTCTAGAGTTTTCCCGTCTTTAAATTGAGCCCCAGAGTCTGTTCTGCTCTCTCCTCTTGCAAAGCCTGCTAATGCACGTTCAGAATTACAGCGCCTTTAAAGAGCTGTTCTGAAGTCTTTCCTAATGCCCCTTTAATTTCTCGATGATTGGCCTGAGGTTTTCGCTCGATATCTTGATATTGTTCGACAAATTAGCCTGCTCTTTAGTAGCTCCCATTGCCACATGAAAGTATAAAAAGTCACTAAACATTCACATCTGGGTGCCGCGGTCATTACTGAGAGGTGCGCTGTGCCATGGTGCACTTATCTGATGGAGCTGGGTTTGTGTGAATTTCAATGAGAGAGCAGTGCATGCTGGGTATTTCCTTGGCCGCGTGAGCCTGCCATTCACCTGCTTGCTCCGGAGTTATGCTCTTCACTGTAGATGTCCATAGGAACGAGATGCAATAATGGGACCAATGAGCCCACCGTTTCCCATCATGCCTTGGGGCACGACCCGTATTCTCTTACCCTTTTGGAGAATGCGCCTTGCTTGTAACTTTGCTCGCGGAAAGTTTATCCCATTTCAGTTTCGTCCTGTTTAAGTTCTTTTAAGAAATACTGACTGACTTCTTTCTTCCTTTTTGCAAGTTTTTTTTTGCCCCCACTGCTTTTAGAAAGAGGATGTGGAAGAGAAGTCTATTTCACTGCTTTCAGGTTAGGTGGCGAGAGTGTTTGTCGTTTTACACTTTTATGACGTGTCAACTGACATCTTTAAAAAAAAAAAAAAAAAAGTGTGGGTCAACACAGATGCTTTTATACTTAAGCAAAGTGTCGGACAACGGCTGTGACGCAAGCTGTCATCTCAATGGTTATTCTGTGTTTTTTGTACTGTGACCAACCAATCTATTTTTCCAAAGCTACTGTATCGACTTCCTACATCCAGTACAATCGCCAAACTCTTGATCCATTTAGCCAATGAAAATATAGGTCAACCGACAACAGCGAAATTGCAAATATTTGACAGGTACAAGACAATGTTGGACAACACTTTTTTTTTTCTCTCATTCTCTGACATCATTCTGGTCATCAGACACTATCGACAGACACGTCTTACTAGCATATAGCAGCCTTTAGTAGTTGGTACAAAGACAAATGCAGGGATATTTGGCAGTTTGACCGTACTTGTGTGTTAGCACTCTCTCCACGACATTACTGGAGGAGTTATACTTTGTCCCCTTTTTCTGAGAATTTAAAGCAGGTAAATGTGCTTGCCCTGGCTTGCGTTTTTATAACCTTCTTTGTCAAACTGTTGCGGTCATTCAGAACAGGCTCGCATTTTCAGGTGTTTCTTGGGCTCTTGTGGTTGTTGCATAGGGCATACAATTGACTGGAACCTTGCATTGCTATTATGGGGACGACTGGCCCCGTCCATGCCAGTCTATGCATCTATGATTGGATCGGTCCATGCAGAATCCGGATAGTGAACTACCGCCATTTCTGGTCCAGTTTTAACAGGGTTTTACTGCATAGAAAAGTGGTAGAAGCGTGCACAGCGGAGGGGGCACGTCTCTCGGGAGAGGAGATCCATCAGAGATCGTTCAACATGGACGGCGCCCTCAGCCAGGGCGAGTAATGCGCCTTCTCTCTGGCGTGAAGAAACCGTCGCGAGGAGCGCTTTCAATTACGGGAAGAACGGATTGGAACGGCGGAATAAAGAGCGAGGCTCGACCGGCCCGTCTCAGGCCCAGATGCGTGTGCTTATCGCTTCGCTGTCATCTCCGTCCCCGTTTATACTCCTCCCGGGATCTAACCAGTTTACAAATACTCAGCATTTCGAAATTGGTTTCCTCGGAGCGGACTCGGAGTTTGCGGTGCGGCCGCTGGGAGATGTATTGGACTGGCCGTGGCAATGTGCCACTCATTACGTCAGGCATTATTTTTAAAGTATCAACCAGTTTTCCATGTCGCAGCTGGCAAATAAGGGTTATGTTTGGGTTAGCTCCATCCTGAACTAGGATCAGCTGTCGACCCGGACATGAGTCTCCTTTGACCTGTTCCTGCTGCTCCCCCCCACCCTTGCCTCTCTCATAAAAGAGCGTGGAAGGATTTTTGAGATCCCGCTGACCCTACGATGCGGGTTATGTACACACACGCGCACGTGCACGTGAGGTGTTGTTCCTGTTCCCCCCTTGTGCCGCCATCTCCCTGCTCTCACTGCTGAAAACTTCCTGGGCTGAGATCGTTCAACACGGCCCCTGGGTGACCCCTCCCGGGCTTGTAAATTTACCTAATCACCATAAATGAAGGGATTTCCTGACCCTGAGACGCAGTCCGAGCCAGATGTGCGAGTACGGGCTTTCGTAGAAACTGCCGAACTCGGGAGAGACCGCGAGGATGTACATGTTCTTCCACGTAGCAGTGCCTCCACTGGACGCGTCTGCGTGCATTCGTACACACAAAGGGCACGCTTCGCTGGCAGCTAATTGCTTGTGTGTCTTTGCGGGATGTGGACTGTCCTTGGGAACGGCAGTTCAGTAATGGTTTTGTTATCGTGGCCGTTGGGAACGCTGCACAGAGCTGGGCTGTGGGAAGACTTGGGTGGGGCGGGGGTTTTGGGGGGCGTTTAAGAGCCTGTTTGTGTAACTCGGGTAGAAGGTCAGGCACCGCTTCTTCGGGCTTAAGAGCTTCTTCTCAGATCTGTGGCCCTGGACTGTGGGCCGCGACTGCAGGAGAATCTGACTTCTCGCCGAGGCCACAGTCTGAACTCCGCTGTATGGTCTTCCCTGCCTCTGGGCCGAATTTTTTCCTGCCTGGTGGTGATTGGTTTGCCGTGTCACACGTAAGGCTACAATGGAGGGTTCCCAGCTTCCAGAAGATTCCTTACGTGGCAGCTAAAACCACCAAGCGGCACCGCACAGTTTTATTAGAGCCTCGTGCATATTAGAAAAGCAGTTGTTAATATTTATTCTGGGGGTGAGTGGGGTAGTTCACTGCTTTATTAAATCCAGATGATGGCTGATGATGGCGATGACTTTCTCCACCAGTTGTCGGGGCAAATAATGAAGAGACGCAACTTCTTGGTCGATCACATTGACACTACAGCTGGGCAATGTGACCAAAATCCTTATAGGGATAAAATTATTTCATGTCGATCAACAACGATAATTATTAATATTTTTCCTTAACATGTTTCAAGGCACCCTTTGGTCCTTTTAACTAAAATAACAATAGAAAAAATTTACTCGAATTGCAAATTTAGAAAAATTTTGAGGCGGCCAGGTATGACGTAATTAGGGTCAATGACTCCCAGGAGCCACTTGACCCCAGGTTCCTTGACTGTACTAACTTTTTGTTGAACCAGACTCGGTCAGGTGAATGGAAAAAATATTCGGGACCCTTGGACATTTCAGTAGACAACCTCTATTTTTGCATTGTCCTCAGCGTGTGCAAAAGTATATTCTCCTAAGCCTGAAACGCTACCCATTTGCACTAGTCTT
This sequence comes from Gymnothorax javanicus, assembly GCA_029692085.1. Taxonomy (NCBI): domain Eukaryota; kingdom Metazoa; phylum Chordata; class Actinopteri; order Anguilliformes; family Muraenidae; genus Gymnothorax; species Gymnothorax javanicus. The sequence continues at coordinate 18,190,726 of CM056201.1, forward strand.
TCTCGTTAAATCTTCAAAAGCACATCTCCTCTTACGTACATCACATCTCTTGTCCTCTGACGGTTTTGTGCCTCATTGCCGTGGATTTTACCGCTGGGTTTCCAATACCAGCTGCGTGATGCCATATGTTATCCGGCTAATGATACCATTGTTGCTGTTTAGCTCAATTGATAATAAATTGTCGAGAGAAGAGGCAGAGGTTTCAAATCTTTTTCAGAAATTGATCTGACAGCCAGTGTAGACAATCAGAGCAGCTTATTCTGTCGTGTATGGTGCAATAGCCAATCAGCAATTACATGAACTGCTCTACCTCCTGTCAATGATGCAGGTTTTGCTTTTTTTTTTTTTTTTTACTCTTTAACCTCGCAGATCATTCGCGTGAGGTAGTACCATTTTGTGCAAGGCACTGGAGATGAAGTGAAATGTGTGTCACCTAATTGTACCCAGCCTCCTGTCTGGTGAAGTTGGTTTGTTTCTGATCCTGGTACTGCATGGGAGCCTATCTATGTCATAATGAAAGGCCACTGCCTATGTCATGTCCTGAAAACGGCTCAGCGTTTCGGCACGTGGTGTTGCCGTGGTGTAGTTCACCGTGGTTGTCTGTTTCGTAGCTGCTTGCACTTCAGCGGGGCTACGACTTGTCTCATGTTCGATTGGGTGCCAACAGCTAACTTTGGAGGAATGAATTGTGTGCAGACTGTTTGTCGGATTTCAGAAAACTAAAAAAAAACTGGCAAACTGGCGTTACTTTTTGTGCCAATAATTTCTTCCTACGCGGTCATCTCCTCTTCAGTCAGGCTAGCTGTGTGTTTTGAGTGCACCCAGGTGTATACATTGCACAGCCAGCCATTAAAGCTGCTTACTGATTGGCTGTTCGGGTGTCACCTTTTCCTTGTTATTTTTTCTGTGATATGATACGCTCTTTATATGAGTCGGGGAGGGAGTTTGTTTGTATAACTGAACTTATCTGATTTGCCGTCTGACAGCTTGACAGCAGTTTGCATTTGAGTCAGCTGTATAAACTTATTGAATTTTGTATCGAACACCTTTTTTTATTGCTGTTGACGAAGTTGTCAGTGTGCTAATTACTGTTATTGTTCTATCGCTCGGGCCTAACCAACACCGGCCATTCGCCACCTCTGAACCCTGTCCCAAACCTTCAGTCCCGAAACCTGAGACCTTTTCTCTGGAACACCCTCTATAAACCCACCAACTGCCCAATAGTGTGGCAAAAAGGTTGTCTGTCCATCTATTCGTCATACACATCTTGTGTCGACAATATTTACTGAAGATCTTTGTCCAAATTAGCCGTTGCGACTGTCCACAGAGGGTGGATGAACTGATTAGGTCTTGGAGGTCATCAGGTCAAAGGTCGGGTCACATTGAAGGTCAGCTGTATGTGAGGAACGAAGATCAGCTTTTAGGGCGGAGGCGTAGCGATCAACACTTTTCGTGGACTTCTACCTTCTTAACGTTTGCCTTTTTGTTATCACTTTCAGGCACCAAATAATCTCACATGGTAACATCACGTGATCCCTATTTCGGCGATTTTTTTTTTTTTTCTGCATGCCTTCTCGAGTGTTTGGTCTTGAATTCTGTTGGCTATTGCACTATTTGACTCTTTCAAGAGTAGGCTTTTCAAAATTCGGATTTCCATCCTAAGTTCTTCTACTCCATTGTTCTGGCTTACGAGTATTTATTGTGACATCTGCATTAGAATTTAGATCTGCGTGAAGGGTTTAGAATTTCACATCCTATTTAGCATTCCAATTAACTTCAGACATGTACCGTAACTGCTGTTTCCATCAGGTGACTTGGCATGTCAGGGGTGAGCCTGGGCTGATGTTATGCAGCCTGTTCTTTGGAGTCTCAGGTGTAAAACTGTGGCACTGTAGACCTGCCTGACTTTCACAGGTATTTCGTCCCATGAATAACAAAAGGTCGCAAGTGACATTCCTGATGAAACCTTTTTTTCTGCACCACGAAGTACTTTGTGGTGCAGAAAAACAGGTTTCATCAGGAATGTCACTTGTGACCTTTTGTTATTCATGGGATGATTTCTATCAGAGAACGTGGCTTTGAGAGATGTGGCAAGGAGTACGCTGCACGCCAAAACCTTCCCTTTCACAAGCATGCGGTGGCCCTCGGGACTGCCCCGTCTCGTTCTGTATTTGCACATCCGTTTCACCAGTTTCAGATGGCAGGTCACATCATTGCATCGAGTGCCAGAACTTTGACTGCACACGCCACCTTACGTCCGCTGCAAGGTCATACATGTGAGGTGCATTGGTTCCTGGGAAAGCAGGAGAAGATCCTGCACCCTCGTGCATTTACCTCACCGCTGTGCCGCGCTGCTGCCCAGATCTTTGGAGCGTTCCTTCCTGGGCTTCAGTCTCCCGCCCAGGCCTGATCCAGTTTCCACGCGCGGATCCCTGGCTGACGACTCGGTCTGCGGCGCCGCAGGAATTCGCGGCAGCATGGCAGCAGGGGCTGCGTAATCGCCGGGACGGGCATTTCTAGCGGCCGTAATGGCTTCCGATTTTCTGAGAGGAAGCGAGATGTTTGTAAATTCGGCAATTATGTGTCTTAATGAGACAAAACGACCTCTTGCGAGATTACGCCCATGTAGCTTGTTATATATATAGCTCTTAATAACTATAAGTGGAGAGACGTCAGGGGAATTTTTAAGCGAACCTAAACGGCCTTTCTATTTGACTTGGATGGGCTCTCTGACAGTGAAATATTATAAGGGCGATACTGACGAGCTAAACATTGAAAACTTGATGGATTCCAGTGTTTTATTCAGAAGCACAAGGGAGTCATTTTTTATCCTGCCTTGGTTTACTTAGTGGTTTAAATCCCCTTCTGCTTTTAACATAAAAACCATGTGTACATCGCCCCTTAAAGAAACAGAATGTCAGCACTGTCGACAGATCATTCAGCCGTATTACATTTTCTCGTATTTTATGGGACATAATTCAATTTTAGTTTCAAGATCTTCTGAAAACTTTATGTGATGGAAAGATGGAATTGAAAAATTGAAACACTAAGCCATCCGTTTGTGGGTTATTCTTGTTCTTTCCTTTCTAATAATGGACGCCCTGTGTTACCGTGTTCCATCCTCATTGGCTTGCATGACTGGGGTGTGTAACGTTAGTAGGAGATTTTAATATGAGATTATCATCCTTTGTAGAAAGTAAAGGTTTGACCAATTCAGTCCAAACCCAGGTAACACTGATATAGATCTTGAATGAACCACCCGCAACCTGCAGTTTGAAGGTAATAATAGAATTTCTGTTGAATGTTTTGGCATCAGCAAAGTGCTGCTCGCTTCAAAAACGGAGGTTAAGTCGTCAAATTTATTGTTTGTGCTGAGGCTTTCGACCCCCGTTGGTCAGCTTTGTTTAACCCTTAGAGCATGTAATGAATTTTTAAAAAATATAAATTTAATTATCTTGTGCTGCTGAAAACCTATCATGTGGCGACTTGTCTAAAAGGGCTCCCTTAAACAAGTCGCCACATGATAGGTTTTCAACAGCTTTGATTTTGAAATCTTACATTATGGAGTAACAAAAATTGCATTTAGCCCTCTAAGGTTTAAGACCCTGGTTGTACATGATTAAACGGCATATTTGTTAATGATTTTTTTTGTCCCCAAGATTGATTGTTTGGCTGTGTTGCATTTCAGCTTTGAATAGACTGTATCAGTGCCTCACAGAGAGATGGGTTCTTCTTCTCTTGTAATCTGGGGTTAGGAATGTTACGCAAGGCAGTGTCTTTAAATCTGAAGAGAACTTTATTGCTATTACAAAATATTTTGTTCTTGGCCTGGGGAATAAAGGCAGATTTTTTTTTGGCGGAGATCCCATTATTAAGAAGACTCAGCGTGTTCGTGTGGTTATTGAGGAGAGGTCAGTGTGCATTTGCAGATCTGGGTCTCCTGACTCACCTGTGGAATTCCCGTCGAGCCGCCGGAGAGTTTGTTCCTGGTGTTTGTTGCCGTGTGCCGACCCCGGGGCCCGCAGCAACTGCCTCACCTTCCGCCTTCCATCGGCGCTCAGCCGTTACCGTCTCCAGGGAAGGGCAGACTGCTGGCGCCATGGCCCTGCCGCTCCCAGCCATCGCGCTCCGCTCACACACGCACGCACGCAAGCGCAATCTCACGCTCATGCGCGCGCTCGCGCACGCATACACAATCTCACATTTGTGCACACGCTCAAACACGCAAGCGCGATCTCATGCACATGCGCGCGCACGCAGACGCGTACACGATCATTCACATACACACGCGCACACACACTCATGCATATGAGTGCGTGCTTGTTCACGCACACACGGACACACACGCGCGCATACACAATCACTTATCCGAACACAAGCTCACACATCAGCAATCACTGATGCATGCGTCCACGCGCACACACACACACATGCATGCACGCTCACTATCTCTCAGGCTCACATGCATTGACTTAAACTCCACACAAACACATGCACACTCATATGAATTCACAGAAATGCTCACATGGGAACGCGTACATGCATGCGCACGGTCATACACCTATTCTCACTCAGGCACTCATGCAGGTATGGGCACACACGCATGCAACAATACCAACAACCAAATGTGCTCTGTCCTCCACATAAGCTGGGAGTTAAGCCTTGTGTGGTATCGGCCTGACCATCAAAGGGGAAAAAAGGCACTTGCGTTTTGCAGTACGGTATGCACATCCCACATCCGGGTACGAGCCGTCCTCGCTGATTACCGCTTGTTTTTGTGTTCGCCGAAAGGTGAGAAGTTCATAGGTTTTTGCCGAGGCAGCGGCTCAGTATCAGCTCTCAGGTAGTGCCTGCCTGACGGTCGACCTTTGACCTGGAAGGGCATGGGGTCAAGTTGGACCTGCCACCTCGAATGGACCCCCACTTTTATTTTTTCTATAACCTTGAGTTTGTTTATGCATGCATGTAAAACAGAACACAAAAAAACTGAAAGCAAAATGTTGAGGGCAGCGTTGTCAATTGCCAGCACTTGGCAGCTACTTGTAGGTTGAAAGACGAACGTAAGTTTGTTTTTTTTTTTTTTTTTTTTGCTCTATTGGTGACTCATAAACCTGTCTGCCAGCTTACATCATGGGCCACTGCGTCTTCTATTAACACTGAGAGTCTGTGTGGGCTGTACTGACCTGCACATGGGGTAATAGAGATGACTCCACCGGTCGACTACGTGAGTGATTTGGGTCTGGAGAGGATGCGTGACTGAGTGTCGTTTTTTGAGTGGCAAATGTGTCATTCCCCCATATCGCGTCAACGTTGGTACGCACGGCATGTGAATTTCTCTGATATTTGTCAGTAAGACAGTCTGTCTTGGTGACCGAGCAGTTTTAAATTGAGTGAGAAAGTGTGGGGAAGCACCACAGATTCACAAGAACAAGAAGAGAGGACCTTAGCAGCCTGTAGCATGAGTGTGTGTAAAAAAAAAAAAAAAAAAAAAATACAGTAAGACTTGGAAAAAAGGACACGCAGACTACATGCGTGAAAGTGAGACTTCAACCTGTCACTCGGCACTTTCTGTTTTGTTTGGTATCGAGTGTTTGAGAGACACTCTTTGTTACATACAGCCACAGTGTTTGTCGAGAGCATGGAAGAAAATAGACTAAACAGTTTACGTGAAATTTACTATCCTCTGAAGTGGTGCCAGAAATATCGAGATGGCTGGGCTGAATGCTTTAGAATGGTCAGTATTATTTTAAGCAAGAAGATGGTAAACCGAACTTAATAGTGTTTGTTTGTTTAATAAGAAGCAGCGGTGCTTTCTCATTGCAATTAGCGGAGTCACAGGGTCATATGGGAAAATTAAACAAATAAATAAATCGCCCTGGGTATCGTCTTGCAGTCACACTGGTCCCGTAACCGTGGAGATGCTCATTGGAAGGTTGCGGCTCCTAGTCAGTTTGGTTCTACTCTCGGAAAGAAATGGACTAGCAGTTATGCCCGTTGTTTTGAAAATGGAAAAATGGAAACTCCAGCGCATTGTGTCAAGTTCAACTTAATTGTCAAAAGACAGTTTCTTTACTAGCCCTCAATATAACCAAGACTACTCCAGGAGGGGCATTTTATACTGTTAACCTGATAGAGTGCTTCGTATCTTATTTTTCATTGATCTATTGTATTGTTAATTTTTCTCATCATAAAAAGGGTGCATTTTACCAAAACCCTGTGAATGCATTGGTATTCCAGGTTTCATACTGTGTGTATGCTACTTTGAAGAAAATTAGATTTTAGAAATTTACCTCTAAAATGCAAAATAAAGTAAAACAACCGCCTGGGCTTCTTAAATTCTATTTAACTGAGTATTCTCTGAGAAGTGTATTTAGAATTTAAGTCTAGCTATGCAGCGAAAAAAAGATTTTGTTTTTGTTGCTAGACTACAAATTAGTGTTTATTGTTTTTTTTTTTTTTTTTTTTCCCTGCTGAAATTTCACAGCAACTGAAATTGAATTTTCAGAATTATTCTAGATTACCTTCCTGTATTCTCAGTGACCTGGGAGGGGGCGAGGAATCGTTTTACCTTCAAGGAGAAGCAGTGACTTTGTGCATTACTCTGCTGTTTATTTATGAAAGCGATATTGCCCTTCAGTGCGGCTTTTGTGACCATCTCATTATATTCCCCCACAAGCCCCCCAGATTATCTCCTGCCTAAATCTGGCGAAATTACTGCAATATGGAGGCGAGCACCAGGAGACATTAGCCGGGCCGCGCTTTAGCCTTCTGAAACCCATCAGTGCAAACAGCACGTCTCCCTCACTGATCCCCGCTAGAACAAAGTCTGCCGTCCGCGATACGGCGGGGCCTTATCTTGTTTATTTGATGGAGTTTTTCAAACGCAAACATTTTCTTTAGATGCACTTGGAAAATCTCGTCCGATAGAAATCGGTGCAAGTTAATTGCACGAGATAGGTAGCTGCTTATTATTTCCATTAAAAAAAAAAAAAAAAAATGGTATAGACCTCCCCCCACCCTTATTTAAAAATCGTGTTGTACTGCCTCTGTTCTTTAAATGCTTTCTTCTTCGTTCTTTTTCAAGTGTAGATGAAACACTTGTTTTTTTTTTTTTGAGAAAGAGGTGGCAGGAAAAACTACTGTCGAAAAAAAAACCTGGTAACAATTGAAATTCAGTAGAATTGTTTTTTTTCCCTTGTCGTGACCGGTTAATGATTTTCTCTCCCCCTTGACTGTGTGTGTGCGCGCGAGTATGTGTGTGTGTGCGCGCGCGCGAGTGTGTGTGTGGGCATTTGTTCGTATCGGCTGTTGTGTGGAAGCTGCGTTCCCTCTGTGCAGTTGCTGTCGGGGACCTGTCCCTGAGAACTCTCTCCTGACCGCCGAGTTTGAGCACGTTCTCCAGCTTTGGTGTTTTCCGCACACGGTCTGAAGGAGAGCCAAGGCGTTCAGGCCGTTTCACTGGCGTTAAGTTGGAAGGATTGCGAGACTCCCTGGGCAGTTCTTTTCTGGGCCAGACTACTCCTGAAACTGCATTGTTTCTTAGGGTCCATTGCCAATGCTCAAGTGTTTTTTTTTTTTTAAGACTGTAATAGTTGAAAGACATAATTGTGGCTGACTTTGATGTAAAAGTGATTTTCAATTGAATCCACCCTCAAGTGAACTGCTAACTGCTCTGTTGGAGCCAGGTTTTTAGCAGAGGAAGACGTGTAGATACCATCTTGCTAACATTAAATGTTTTCTCTTTTTTTTCTTAGTTTTTTTTTTTCTCATGGTTATGCTTTGGTAGTCCTGTATATACCCTAGGTTACAGCTACTCCAACTTCGGTGGATAGAGGTTGTATCAACGGTCAAGTTGTTTGAAGGGTGCAGATGGATATTCATGAGGGAAATTCAAGTTTGGCTTTGCCTCTGTTCTTTTATAAACTCCAAGGAGGACTGGTCTTCTGTACAACCTGTTCATGGCTGAATTGATAAGTGACAGGTGATTGCAGCTTCAATAAAGCGTTTCGCGCAGTTTTGATGGCCTTGATGGTTGATGACAAGGCCAGGGGCTGTGAGAATCACTTAGATTGCCTTTTCACTCTCTAAACTCTGTGAAAATGACTCGTTTGCCTCTGTACTTGTGCGATTGTGTCACCACGAGGCTTCAGTCATAAAAAAAAAAAAAAAGAGAGAACAGAAAGGCCTCCATCATCAGCAGATATTTATTGTTTACAGTTCTCCGGGTGGCGCCAGGCCCTGGAAAAACAGAAGCCAAACATGGTTGTTTTTGAGGGGAGGGGAGGGGAGGGGGCGGACAAATTCTGTGGTTTTTCTCAGCCTCAATCTGAGTTCTTGATCTGAAGAGAAGAAAAAAAAATAGATATATAGATGTATATAAGAAGAAAGAAGGAAATTAAAAGAAGAAAAGCGGAAAGGGGGCACAGAAGGGTAAGGTGTGTTGTAGCGAAACTGCGGCCTGATGTAGCGGGTCGAAGGCTCGCGAGCGAAGCGTGTTTGGCGGTGGTGGGAGGTGGGGTTGGGTGGTGCGAGGTGGGCGCTGTGCTGTTCTATCCCACCCGCTCTTCCCGGCTCCGGTTTCGGTCTGCTGCTGCTGTTCTGCCGTGTGGAGCCAGTCTGGCCCGATGTACAGACACCCCAAACCCCCCATCCACCCCCCCCCCCCCACACGCACGGGCTCGTCCCATCTGAACCCCGTGTTATGTCTCCCGCATTAACAATAAACCTGTAGGAGATGGTGGCCCAGTAAACCATAAGACTAAGATAAGCCACTCAAAGGTGGGTTATCATACCTGGTGCTTAGAAAGCCAGGGAATGTTCTTTATGTTCTCTAAATATTTCTGCGTGCCGATTTGCGCATTAAAGGATTTGGTAATAAAATGTAGGTATTATAGGGAAGTTGATTCAATTTCTTCTCCATCGGAGTTGATTAAAAGAAATGAATAAATAGATAAATTGAAATGGTGTAATTATTTCTGATTTGAAAATGCGCCATGATGCAACATTTACGGTGCTGGCATTTTTTTTCCCCTAAAATGGTACAGTGTGTAAATGTATTTTGAGCTCTTACAATGAACAGTTTTGCTGTGTGGTTTAGTTTTGCCCAGTAATTATGGGTCAATTTCATCACAGTTTTATCAGATATGTAGCGTTGACAAAAAAAAGTGCTTCTGCTCTTTATTTCATGCCTATATATGTAGAGCAAGAAAAGATCAAATGTTATTCTGCACACACAGCTTCACAGAATAAGTACATTATTATACTGGAGTGAAAACTACACACAAATCATCCCAAATTGCATTTTTTTAATGAAATGTAAATGATTACCATGAAGAACGTAAAGTGGTTTTTCTTTTTTCAGGAAAGTAGTAATGGATTTGACATTTCAGAGTACTTCAAAGGCGTTTCGCCCCTTAGGCTGTGCAGTAAATTACAGTATAAAGGAGAGGATTTGCCATTAACTGTGTGTCAAGTATTTGCTCCCTTTTTATTTATTTAATTTCACCTCCAAAAAACGCGAGTAGTCGTGTCTGTTCCGTGGACTGGCATATTTCAGTCAGCGCTCTCCGCGGCGGCGACCCCGTTAAATGTTTGTGTTTCGAAAGGCCCGTCTGAAAATTGACGCCGCAGTAAGTCGCCCCCTTGTTTATTATCACTTTATTTTATTTTTCTTGTTTTGTTTATTTTCCTCGCGTGCGTCTCTGTCCCTTCACCTCACCGCTGGGTCAGGGAGGGTCTGTGTGTAAATATACAGCCCGACAAAGACTCAACTTCACCGGGGTCACTGGGGCACGGAGACTGCGTTTATTTTGGAGATGGGGGAGCGGGGGTCAGGCTTCTCTGGGCTGGGTGTCGGGCTGCCCGTGGTACAGCTCTGGTGTGGCTGCTCGATATCTGCACTCTCCCCTGGTCAAAAATCATTACAGAGGTGGGAATGCCGCGCTGATAAAGTTATTGTGGTCTATAGGAGAGCAGCGCTGTGGAGTGCAGTGGCCCGAGTCATGTTCCTCGGACCTTGGGGTCGATGTTTTGGATCCTGGAAGCAGCAGTGGCATGATACTTATGAGCCAAGCACAGACTTCTCCAGAAAAAAATACGGGAATTGGTAATATTGTCGGAGATGTACTAATGGTTTGACATCAAGAATGATTTTTTTAGGACGTCGTTGTGTTATAACCTCTAGGAATACAAATGTAATGTCTAGTTAATAAAATAAAATTATCAGTAACTGTTTAAATAAGGTATTTTTTAAACTAATAGTTTTAATTTAATTTAGCAACTCTTTGTTCTTTTGTTCTTTTAAGTTTGCCCGCGCGAAGCTTAGGTGGTGGTGTTTATTATATTAACACTTAAATGTAAATCTGTCTGATATTCAAACATTGATTTCACATGTTATTTATTACCACTCTGTAATGAATAATTATTAATGTATTTAGTAATTAAAGAACATGTGATGTCTTCATGGTAAATACCATAGGTGTTTTTTGTTATTAATTTTTTTTTCTGCCCCGATCCGTTATTTTGAGTTTTAGCAGTGTCTGTAGTGGCAAAAATGATTTCAGACAGGATTTTTCCATCCCATTTGACCAATTATTTCTGAAGTTACGGTGAGTAAAATATTCTAAACAGGCACTGTAAATATTACTATTTGGCAGCATTTCCATAACTGCATTCATAACCCATCAAATAGTTATTTTATGTTTTAGCTTTAGCGTGCGCAGGCCTAAAAGAAACGCACGAGAGCTATGGGTCTGCATTTTACGAAGTCGTCCTTCATACGAACACAGCCATTAGGTTTTTTTTTTTTTTTTTTCAAACTTCTCAAAATCTTGATCTTCAATGCTGACGATGATCGGGTGTGATCATAAGAATTTTACCTCTTTTGGCTAATTTTTTTTTTTTTTTTTTTTACCTTCAAGGAATGATCATCTTTTTTAATGACACTTGTTGCATTGTCTCACCTGTGGAAAAATTCCCTCCAAGATTTATGCCCAACAAGATCATACACACAAACAGAATTTTCTAAAACAGTCTCTACGACCAAATGGCCAAAGCTCTGTACTTGTGGTGTCATTTATTTTTTCCCTTCCAGTGGCTGGGGTGGAGATGGCTGTCGCAGGTAGCTGAAATTGGTGCACAAGGGACTCTGCTTTACCTCTGAGTAGCCCTTTGAATAGTTTCTCAGAAGCGGAAAAATTTTTATCTGGCAGTTAACGATTTTATTTGTCAAAATGCTTGGAATATAATATACTAGGGGGCATTGTGGTGCTCAGGTTCTGTTTGATCGGAACCTCCTGCGGTTATTAAAAGATGTAAAAGTACTCCATCCATGGTTGCGCATTGAGTTGTATCATATACTTGTTTTTTTGCAAGAATCAGTTTTGGTAATGCACTAAATGTGAGCCACATACCAGCTTTCCTATGCCTGTTTTTAGTTTTGTCAAATTTATGTTATAATGTGAGCGGAATACATTTTGGTTTACCACAGAATTCCTCCCCCTGCTTCGACAAAACCTTAAAAAAAAAAGCCTGTTTTCGACACTTCCAGCGAGATACGTCTGGCTTTTGACTGTTGACCTGCGTCCTGCACATTATATATGACCTAAAGGAGGAGTCGTGGTGCTGGGGTAGCATTAGCACCAGTTAGCATGGAGGAGGGTCACCTGCTCTTATCAGTGTTGCTGGTGCAGGGTAATGCCCTACCGTTAGCGGAGGGGCCTCTGTGCGTTTCACCCTCGCCGAGTGGATTAGCACTGTGGTCCCTTTGTTCTGGAAACTGGAGTAACCAACCGGGCCACACCTCACCGCCCACCCCTCTCTATCCCTCTTTATCTCTCCTTCTCCTCTTTTTCTCCTAGTCTACCTCACGCACTCGGCCCTCCATCACCTCGCTCCTTCTCCTGCCCTCGCTGTCAGTCCGCCTCTCCATCTCTCCATCTCTCTCTTTGCTCTTCCTCTCTTTTTCTTTCTGTCCCGGTATATCTGTTATCTCTCCTTTGCCATCTCTCTCCCTCTCCATCTTGGTGTCAGTATTTTTGCCTAAACTGATGAATCAACAAATGAGCTGCACGGGTTCAAAGTTGACTCGGTTCGTGTCGTTATGTGAAGCAGATAGCGAATGAAGTAGCACTTGTCTTATGTAAGGTTGCCGAGGCCTCTTGAACGTGTCAGTAATGACCACGGTATGGCAGTCGATGATTCCGGTGATATGTAGGCTCCATGGTCGGGGTTAACTGAGCAGCATTATTTAAATTTAAAAAAAAAAAAAGCGAAACTTGAGGAACAAAACCTCGACAGACCGTTAAGTCGCATCACAAGTTTTATTTATTTTACAAACAATGTTAATTATGAAGGTGGGGGCGGGGAGCGCATCCTGGTATGATGGACTAGCCGTCATTAAATAATTAGCGGAGCCATTATCATTAATAGAATATACAGGGTTATCTGCCGGTTAATGCTGCGGTAGTAGAATGGGCTCTCGTTCTCTCTGGCGCCCGCGATTTTCTTCCCTCGCGCGTGCAGACGAAGCCGTACACTGAGGCGATTATAGAAAACCAGCAGCCTGCCACAGGAGGCTGGGCTGCAGCAGGAGCAGACCTTATCTCAGGCAATTAATCAAGCAACTCATATTGCAGGACAATTATTCAAAGCTTATTCTTGAATAACTTACAGCCTGAAGGTTCTTAAACTTTCTTTCCTCCCCCGTACCCCACGGACTCCAAACCCCTTACACAGCCCCCCCCTTACACAACCATCTATTATAGAAGGCAAAGGTCATAGCTTTGCTCAGTTTAGGCTTTCGGTTTTGAAGGTGTGACGACTCAAAATGGTGAACGGAGGACTTTCAGAAGACGATGCAGGAGCAGATGATTTGACCGAAGTTGATGACATAATTTTGTGTTTTCCATTTTTGTCCTTTGGTGAATTACAGGGAGGGTTAAATATATTCATTTATTTATTCTTTCTTTTTTTAAGTTTTGGGTTGGTCTGGGACTTGGCGGCAAGTGTTATTAACATTCCTGGTTGGCAACACTGTGGCATGTATGGCACGCTAGAATCGGTGGAGGAAATAGCCCGGGCGAGATCGCTACATCTCGCAATGAGCCGTGACTCTCCCATCCTGCACAGACTCAGGCACTCCTCGATAATGAAATGCAGCTACTAAAACTAGCCTTTATTTATATTTCTGTAAAATGTATCTCTTTCACTGTGCGATTTCGTTAAACATTTAGAAACTGGCGAAGGCTACAAATGAAGTGCTTTTCATGTAATTTTCAGTTTTATGATTTCGCCTTTTTTTTCCCGCGTTTGTTGAAACGGCGGCGTAATTTAGCGCCGTAACATTTTAAATGTCAGCATTACGTATCTCTGTAGTTTGGGCCGGTCTGCCCCTGCATGTTAATAATTGCGCCATTTCCCGTCGCTGCGCGGAATTAGAACATAAAAACCACCTTATCTGCTTTCTGTTTAACCTCACCTCTTTCGCTTCGTATTGATTTGAGCGCCTCAATAAATGTTGCCGGTTTTAATTGTACTGTCCCTAATCCGGCCTCATTTATTTTAATGTACAGGAGCAATGAAAATAAGGAAATCGATGGAAAGCAACCCGATAGGGCGGCGGCTTAATGAAGTCCACAAATACGCGTCCGTGTCGCGAGGCCGAGTTCAGGGTCATATCTGCGTGTTTATCCTCGCCGTTTTTAACCATCTCTGCGGAAAGTGCAGCCGCCGGAAGTATCGACGGAGGTCGGCGATCGATCGAGCAGAAGGCGAACACCCCCCCACCACCACCACCACCACTACCACTCCCTCCCTGCTCAGAAGCCTTGCTCTTATCTTCCCATTTTAATTTCTGCCCTACAAGCCTTCCGCTTAATTTCTTTCTCACTCCCCATTTTGTTTTCTTGTCCTTGATTACAGTCAATCCCCCCCCCCCCCCCCGTCTTTCCTTCTCTTTATTCCAATTTCTCCGTCGCACAATCAATTATGACTTCTGCGTGAAGCCAGGAATTGCTTGCCTCTTGCATGGAGGGAAATTAAAAGCAGAGATGATTTGCGATTTGTAAAATAAACGAAGCCCTGGGTAAATAAAATCGTCTCATCCCCCCGACCCCCCCAATGACCTCCTTGTGATTTGATTACAGGACTCGGATGTCTGAATAAATGCATTAGTAGTAATCGGGGCTCACTGTAGATATTTCTCTCCACATGCTCCGTCAACTTGTAAGGGCTGTATTCACCCATGTTTCTTTTTTTTGTTTTTTTTGTTTTTTATTCTCCAGTGTGGTGCTCCTCTCTGATAGACTAATGTCACCTACACTCTGTGGATCCTTCAAAAAAAAAAAAAAAAAAAGACAGAAGAGCTATAAATGCAAATACCGCCCCGTGCCCGCTTTACAAATTAAATGTCAGGACATAAAATATTGTCAGTCTCATTTGCTGTAAGAAGTATGACAAATCCATATTCTTAAATAAAATTCTTATTACAGCGCCCGGTAATCATAGCGGAACAAAGACCTATGATTAACGATAGCAATTTATTGTATCTGAGGTGGAAAGGGAGAGAGAAGGAGCAGAGACATCATTGTTATCATAATTCATATCATAAATAACACAAGAGAGCCAATCACCGCGCGGCGCCGATGTCAACCCAAATAACCTTTGATAACAATTACCATAGAAAGCAGTCACAGAAACCCTAAAGTCACAATGTTATCTTATCCCCATTCTATGGTTATAGAATACAACGGTATTACCATATAGATTAGACTATTTATAATAGTAGATGTCATCCTGGGTCTTACTTGCGTAAAGAAGCATTTTTAATGTTTCCATTGTGCGGACGGGGTGGGTGGAAGTGTCTTTGGGAAGAGATTATGCTGTAGCCTTTATGTTCTGGCTGAATTGCGAAGCTGTATCACATGCGAAGCATGTCTCCAAATTGGGTCGTGGTTTAGCTCTGACTGCAGTTGGGGTGGTGGTGTAGAAAGGGGGTGGTAATCGAAACACAGAGAGATATTAGCAGGCTTTTGATGTTACTGAAGATTACTTAGGCCCTGAAATGTATGTCTAGTCGAAGATGTTGGGCTTGCAGTTTTATTTGCTTGTTAAGTTTAAGCTTTAGATGGGAGGGCAGGGGGTATGTGTATATATCCATGGTAACTTGAATAGGATCCCTTCCAACACTTTTGCACCACTCATGCTTATGTATTTTGAGGTATGGCCTCAGGTCTGAGAACTTAAACGGGAAAGGAGATTTGGCTGGAAATTTCAGAGCACAGTGAGTGCGCAAAAATAAACCTCGTCGAGGTGTGTGTATCTGACCTCTGTGTCATTTCTGTGTCTCGCTGATGAAGGAGCAGAGCCCCAGTTGCCGCAGTCTTCCGCACTGATTTACCTCTGATCATCATGGATGTGATAGTGGTTTTGATTGTATCTGATCATCACCAGTGTTATGGTGCTTTTGACTTTTGAGCGACAGGTTATTTTTTTCTTCCGAGGTTCCTGTGCTGGTTTCTCAGTGCTTGATGTCAGTCAAGAATATTCAAATAGTGTGCAACCAATGCAGCAAAATAAATCTTCCAAGTTTTCTCTAAAACAAAGAAACTGATGAATGAAATTTTATTACGTCTCCCCCCCAGGAGGGAGGGGAGGCATTTTGTTTTTGTACGGTTTCCCCTCCGTGTCCGCGTTCGCATCGGCGTTCCCACTGTTTCTGGGCTGTAACTCGGAAACCGTTTTAAGATATTTACATCAACCTTGCACACGCTTTCAACATTGCATGTAGATGTGCCTTTTACTGTCTGTGAACATCAATTGCGTTGGGGTGAAAAACATTTGTTTTTTTCCCTTAAAAAGAATCTCTAGTACTTTGGTTGATATTGACAGGTTGGTTGAGCAATGGGACGAACACGTCATGTTATAAATATAATTATAATGTAATTACAATGTGAGATGTTGAGTGTTTTCAAGATGCAGCTCAGTGGTTTCATGCCATGAATTCATGTATGAAAGTTTATGTCAGGTATTTATGGTATTTTGAGAATGCAAGCAGTTGTCCTACAGCTTCAGTCCACTGTGCTGTGTATCTGTAAAATGTTGTGAATTTCTATGATTACAAAATTTATTTAGGGAGCATTCAGAAAAGTTTCTGAATGTTCTTAAATCAGACAAATCTGATTTAATGACTTGTGCAAAAGTTCCTTCCCTGCAGGGCGGACTGTTATCTTATGACTGTAAACAGCACTGCCGAAAGTGATGGGGAGAGTGTTTTGGAGGCATTGTCAGAATGGTCAGGCAGTTTCAGGTGTAATGTTACATTACCCAACAATATCTTTCTTGCTCTTCATCACAGAGGAAGAGGAGGAACAGGTCCTTCCGGACATGGGAACGTCGGCGGAGGCCATGCAGGTCCCTCTGGATGAGGAAGAAGAGGAGATGGAGGAAGACGAGGCCGTCAATGATGAAAACTACCTGGGCAAGAGGCACCTGGACAGCCCTGACTCTATAGACATGATGCCAGTCATGAAGAGGCCCCGCCTCCCTGGCCTCAAGTCGGGGGACAGCCCCGACTGGGGGGCGGAGCCGCGAGAGCCGCTTAGCTCCCTGAATCCGCAGCGGGCTCCCGCCATTTTGTCCTCGCTTCATTCTCACGACAGCTCTGGCTCCCTGACCCTTTCCCCTGACCCGCCCGGACATGCCCCCTCTGCCAGGGCCACCCCGCCAGCCATCCCCAGAGCATCAGACGCCAAGCCACTCCCCACCCCGAGTCGGAAGTCCAAAATCACGTCCCCCGGCAGGCCAAGGACGAAATCGCCCAAAAGGGCCAACGTGGGCGCGGCTCTGGGCAGCCCTATACGCTCCCCCAAAGCAGCACAGAAGGAGAAGAAGAAGTCCCCAGGCCGGACCAGGAGTCCCAAAAGCCCAAAGAGTCCCAAGCTGTGCCCCGCTAAAGTGGTCCACCCGCCGACCAAGGTGGAGGCTTCGCCGAAGGTGACCCTGGCAGCACTGAGTGAGAAGATGGGCAAGGAAAACCTCCACATGAGACAAAGCCCAGCCATTGTGGCAGAAGTCAAGAAACAGCAGCTGGCAGAGGAGCAACTGAGGAAGCTCGACCTCCCCGATAAAACCATCGACGACTCCATTGACGCGGTTATCGCCCGGGCGTGTGCCGAGCGAGCGCCCGACCCCTTTGCCTTCTCGGGATCCGAGTCCGAGAGCGATGTGTTCTCCAGCCCGCGGAGGCTCACCATCTCGGAGCCGGCCACACCAAAGCTGATGATCAGCACCAACAGCTTCGGCAAGGACACCTCGACCCCTCTCCCCTTGAACGCAGCGGGGGCGGCGCTGGGCCCCAGCAACTCTTGGACAATGGACGACTCCATCAACGAGGTCATACGCAAGGTGAACCAGGGAGGCCCCTCGGGGGGACCCCCCAACACCAACTATCTGTCTTCCCCGTCCGCTTCTCCCCCGACGCCCGAGCCGCTCCTCAAGGTGTACGAGGAGAAGAACAAGCTGGCGGCGTCAGTCGATGTAAAGAAGAAGCTGAAGAAGGAGCTGAAGACGAAGATGAAGAAGCGAGAGAAGGAGAAGCTGAAGGAGAAAGACCGGGACAAGGGGAAGAGTAAGGACAAGAACCGGGACAAGAGCAGAGACAAGGAGCGGGAGTTCCTGAAGGAGGCCAAGCTTCCCTGGAAGGACTTCTCCACCAAGGACGACGACCAGCGGGAGCTTTTTAAGCCCAGAGATGTCGACGACCCGGTGGTGCCCAAGGTGAAGTCGCGAGACAGCGGCGGCTCCAGGAAGGAGAAGGACAAGCACAAGGACAAGAGGAAGGATAAAGAGAAGAGTAAGAAGGACAAAGACAAGAGGGAAAAGGGCAAAGACAAGAGCAAGGAGGACAGGCAGAAAGTGTCCGCCCTTTCGCTCGGCCTGAAGGAGCCGCCTGTGCCCCTCTTCAGCCCGGGCACCTGCCTCCGCATCCCCTCCATGCTGCCCCCTCTGCCTCCCATCCTGCCCGACAAGCTCTTCCAGGACAAGGACAAGACCAAGAAGAAGGACAAGAAGGAGAAGAAGAAAAAGAAGGAGAAAGAGAAGGAGAAGGAGAAGGAGCGCGAGAAAGAGAAGGCGAAGGAGAAAGAGAGGGAGAAGGAGGAGAAGAAGAAAGAAAAGGAGAAAGAAAGGAGGGAAAAAGAAAAGGAAAAAGAGAAGGAGAAGCACAAGCTGGAAAAGGTATGTCTTTGCCCTGACCGTGTTTTATTCAGCCCTTTTGCGTAGAATACAAATAATGCCATTTTTTTTTTCCCGACATGCATGAGCCTATTTAAGGCTTTATAACTCAGTGTTTGTGTCACAGAGACTCTGGGAAATTATTCCAGTGTCGCAGGACATTTGGAAATTCAATTACAGAATCATTTAGGAATTAAATTTCGGAATTTACGGACGCCAGCGTCTATATCTACGCAAAGGGGTTAAGTGATGGCAGTAACTTTCCTGTAGACATATTCCGGTATTAACGACACGGTGCAGCAATAGGTAGCAGAGCACTTTACTTCCTGCATTTGACATGCTTTGGAATGAAAAACAACGTTTTTGCGGGACAGGGATACATAAAGTTTAGTGGTGTGTCCAGACTTTGAGGTGAAAGTCGGCCTGATTTTTTTATTTATTTATGTTTTTTTTTTTTGGTTAGCAATGGCTAACTTTTTCCTAACTATCGAAGACGAGGGTTTGGCTCTCTCATAAAGTTCCTGCCCGGTGATATTACAGCAGAAAAGTTCTTCCTGATGTTAGATTTTGAGTATGGGATTTTTACTTGTGGGATCATCACTGCCCACTTTGAGGAGAATTTGTGAACAGAGAAGAATTTTCACGATGCAGTGATATCCATGGTTGAAAAACACTATACATGTCTGTGCGCCCCCACTAAAAGATTCAAGACCCAATTTGATTGCATCATGCATTATAAATTTTCCAGAACAGATGAGTATTTACTGCGCTTGCTTCTTTATAGAAGTTTCACTGAGTTCTTGACGTAAGATCAGTATTACCGCAATTGTTCTGCGTTCTAAAAATTTGAGGGCCACATCAATATTTCAGACAATTGCGAGTGTCTAAACCACAAATAAGAGACAATGCACAAATATACTGCGGTATTCAAGAACAAATATGTCTGACTTGCATCTCATAAATTGGCCTTTAATTGAGGGCACTGACTCATAGGTTCATTTTTAAGTGTTAAGTGTGCGTTTGTGGATCAAATGATGTGAGTGAATTCAATAATAAGAGTTTTTAAGTTTTCTGTTTATTTATTTATTTTGAAACTTACCTCTCTTGCACGTGTGTATTTCCATGACCCAGAAATGCAACAAATGCAATCAACTCACAAATAGCTTGCAATCTTCCTCTGATGTGACGCTTGGTTCCAAACTTTCTGGAGATCGGGAATCGGGACCCTTTCCTTTCTCCTCAGTACAAACGAACAGAACTGTGTGTCTAGATCTCAGAAAAAACTGAAAGCTTCCATTGCTGCCAATGAGTAACATTAGACTATTATCCATAAAGCCATCGCCAGATGTAGCCTAGCCAAATCAGCCTATTCCTGTGAGCATAGAGCCCCATTGCTGTTTCAAAGATTAATGACATTTGCCGATAGAACGTATTACTGATTTGGTCACCATTGTTTATTGATTATCCAGGGTTTTGTATTTTATACTGGAATATTTGTAGGAAGTTACAGAAATATTTTCTGCTTGCCCTGTGCCTATTTACCATACTGAATGTTAACAATTTGCTTGTTACCAATTTACCATGCACATTTTCTGCAGGGAGATTGAAAATTTGCTTGAGGTTAATTTGGTAAAAATTAAATAATAAATTTTACACGCTTTTTACAATGTTTTCTCTTTCTGAAATTGACAGGATGTCTTTTTAAGCTGTATTTCGTAATTTTAGCGCACATATTCAGTGAGTTGCTTCCTTTTCATGTAGCTGCTACTATTGAGGTTGAAGATGGGTAAGCCTCCATAGTCTGCAGCTATTTTTCACTGATGAAGACCTTGCAATTTTTGTGTGGACTTATGCACACGTTTAATGATTGCAAATTTGGGCGAAGAAAGTCAAAATAATAAAACTAAGAAGGACACCCTCAAACTTGCGTCCTTGATTTCTCATGTCGGCTGATCCATAAATGCACATCCAACAACTTACAAACTACTTTTGGGCAATTCAGTGTTATGCATGTGACATTTGGAACAAAATGACCTTACAAAATTGCTCAGAAAAATTGCTCTTCTGACTTGATGATAACTGTTACTGCATCTCATTGTACCCACTTGGGTGAGTGGGGTGGTAAAAAAAATAATTGCAAATTAATTACTAAATCAGAAAAAAAGATACAAATATCCTGTGTTATGGATGTGAGACTGAAAGACAGGCACTTTGGGTAGACAACTGCTTTCCAAGAAGTGCAATACAGACAATTTGATATTTATGTATTGTAGGAAACCTGGCTGAACAAAAATGGCGGTTTTTTAAAATATTTGTATTTTCAGTTTCAGTATTCTGAGGAAGAAGCTGCGTTATGGATGTGAATATTTTGTTGTGTCACTTTCTTTCTACTTCATTACAGTGTTCATTCAGCGGTGTAATAATAACATGCAATTTTGTCACTATAGTGGGTTCAATGAAATTTGCACACCAAAGTATACAACCTAAGGGTACATGTTTAACATTTATATGAGGTGTAACTGACTTAACTTTTTCATGCTCAGGCTGAAATCAGTAGGGAATTTCCCCTTTACATCTGAGAATGGATTACATGTATTCACAAATATGTATGCGTTTGTAGAAATCGGCACTCATTCATTTAAATGGAAATGTAAGCGATAAGAGTCAAGATTTTGGTTTGTTGTAAAACAAATTTGTGAAGGGACTCTTCTTTGCGGATCAGGATACAGGCATTTTTGAATAACATTGAGGCTCACCTCCTTGAAATCCGGTCCCCCATGGTTTATGTGTTGTTAACAGATGCTTGATATTTCTAGAAGGCGTGCTGGAATTTTAATGAGGAAAGCATTTTTGTTTTCTTTTAAAATTGTCAAAAGCAGCTAAGTGGCTAGTCAAAACTCACCTTGGTGCAAGTGGCTGATTTCAAATTGTAAACACCCTGTGAATTTCAACCCTGAACCTGTAGTTATTTTGTTTTTGTGCTTTGTCGTACGTGAGATGGCCCAGAGATCAACGGCTATCAGCGCGTGTATAAATCAAACACTGCGTAATGCGGCCTGGCCCTGTCTCGGCTGCGTTTTAGGTTGCTCTGTTTACCTTCACTAGATTCGGTGTCTGTCTCCCTGCTGCTTGCATGTTTGTTCTGAGCAAAACGCTCCCTTTCGATCTCACTGTCGTCCAATCTCTCTGACGCTGTCAGACAACAAAAATACATCTGTAGTACTTGTGCGGTACAAAAGATCATTCGGAATTGATTTACATGGGTAAGTAGTAAAATCTATCTGTTCTGTTTATTTTTTATGATTATTTTTGTTACTGTATGTATATATATATTTTGCTCCTTCGAGATGGGATTCTGAAAAATGATTTTGTTTGCCCACCCCCCCCAAATCTCTTGATCACTTTAATTTTTTGCAAGACTGCTTCAGCAGTGTCCGGAAGAGGGAAAAAAGTGAGCGAGAGAGAGAGAGAGGGACAGGAGGTGAGAGAGAGAGGGAGAGAGAGAACTGGAGAGTTGAAGCTTTATCAGCGAGTGCCCTGAGGTATGCGGCGAAGGAGCTAAATCCTGTGAGATTAGCAGAAAAATGCAGCACACTGCAGTAAGGGGCTTATGCCAGCGCTTGTATTAGTTCAGGTGAAAAGAGTATTGCTTTTACATAAAACTGGACAAATCCACCGACAATGTGTTTCCCGTCGAGCCACAATAGAATCTACTATCTCTGTCTTTCACCTCCTGTCTTGTGGGTTCTCTAAGCTTTGGGATCTAAACACTGTTTTCGACTAGACCACACTCAAAGCAGTACCGGCAGTAGCAATGCTGTATTAAAGATATGTTTTGTGAAAAATATATATTTTCTCCCTCTGCAAGTTTATATTGTCAGCAGAAGTTGACTGTGAAGTTTTTCTTGGATGTTGATTTTATTATATTGACGCAAATTTATTGTAAATCTCCTTTAATAAATGATTTGTGTATGTGCTGAATGCTCATTGACTGCAAGCCAAAAACTGTAATTACATGTTCCATATGTTGTCAATGATAATGATAATATCTGTTAGTCAGAAATTTGAGCTGGTAAGTAGTTTCAAGGAAAATTAAATGAATTGCTACCAGGATTTAAGAGCCTGCAGCACTTGTGTACCTTGTGAATAGTTCTTTCGTGGATACCTGGATGCAATGACAAATTTGTGTTGTGGATAAATTACAATTCAAGTAATTTCTGTATGCAGATGAAACTCAGATAATTGATAGAAATGCTGGTGATAAATAGATTTTAAAAAAAACTCAGCAAACTGTAATGGAGCATTGAACTCATTGCACAGAATGTATTGCAGCATTTAGTGCACTTTTTCATCATCAGTTTTCCTGAACAAAAATGGTAAATGCTTTCCTTGGTAAATGCATTGATTTTCAGATCAAATCTATGATTATACTTTTTGTTAGCTGCCTTATAATAGCTTGTTGCTACAACAGTAATTTTGAGTAATTAGGTTGTCAGAATGCAACATCTTGTAAAGGTCGTTATTCATGGTTGAATTTGAAGAACTGCTCAGAGAATCGGTTGGACCAGCGAGTTGTCTGCTCAATAGGTATAGTGTTCCTACAGCTATGGTGTCATTGTAAATTCTGAATAACAAACTATAAAACTTGATTCAAGTGGAAAATGTGACTCTTTGTCACAATAGTTAAGTTTTCTTATCTGATCAGGAAATCTCCTCTTACTTATTACAAATGTATTATTATTTCTTAAACGCAGTGTTGTTTATGCTATCTAGCTAATTACTGTAGTTGCTTGTAATTACTTGTATGGTACATGTTGGGCCCTTCACTTCTGGGTTAAAGAGTAATACACCCTCAGGGTAAATGAAACCTGGTGTTGGAAAAGTAGACCTGCTTCGCCTCTTGCCTGATCAGTCAGAGGTTTTTATTTTCTTAAAAAAATGTGTTGTAAAATCTTTCTTGAAATTTTTTGTTCGTTTTGATCTCATAATTTGTTCCGACCTCTTAAAGATGTTAATCAGAACAGCAGCTGACATATGTAGGTGCATGTGAAAACCATTTGAAACTGTGCCGTCCATTTGTTTAAAATTTAGAAATGCACTTCTTACTTTATAATTGGTCTGTTTAGGATAATTACATTTATCTCTCGACAAACTGATGAAAGTTCATGGAGGAATGTGGTGACTTCACTAACAACTTCTGAAATTTCCTTGTGTTCATTTAAAATCTTTCACTGCAAAAACTGGAAAAATAAGTCCACCTTACCAAGCACTTTAATCTTGTATTAAGACTTAATTAAAACACCTATTTCTATTGCCTATTTTCTCAGTAAGACAAAAATTTGCCAATGGGGTGAGATAATTTTCACTTATTTCTAGATTTACCAATGGGATAAGACAATTTCACTTGTCAAGCACATGAAAACTTAAAACATTTTCTACTTGAGAGAGGAAAAACTAAGAGGTTAGGTCTTATATTAAGACTAAATAACTTGTTCAGACAGACATCTTTTGCAGTGTTGTTGGAGGTAAGGGAGAACTCCAGGTGGGATCTGAATCTATGATGCCTTCTATTCCAGTACTGCATTTGTATTACTGTGTTTCTGTGCATCTTCGGTGATATAAGTGTTAGAGGCAGTGAATGGACATAGTGAGATCGACAGAAAACACACGACCGTTTGCTGGCCTGTTTGCACTTCAGTCTCTTTCTCTTTTCTCATCCCCCTCCTTTGAACTCTAGAATGTTCTGCCTATCATTTACAAACTTTTACCTTTCAACAGCCCCAAGTCAATTAACCGCGGGATATTTTCAAAATACTTGCAAGACTTTGGTTTCAGGCCTATTGTGTCTTGAAAATTCTAACGAGATCCCTCTTTACATCGGATTTTTCATTTTACGAAATTATTTTTAACTAGAGAATTGGAATCTCTTTACAATTAAGCTACGTAATTTTTTAAATATAGAATAGTATTTTGACTTTGTTTTCAAAGTCACGGACACCTCCAAGGTTCTCTTGTGAAAGTGCAAACGGGTGTTTATTTGTTTGTAGATCAGACTCTTTAGGCTAATGCTTAATCAAGGATTAATCTTCTTCTGATGCTTAATCTCTTGATTTATAATATTTTTTCCTGCATCTGATAAATGGTTGGTTAAATGTTTCTATGGTGACGTGGCACCTTTATGCCCTTTGCGACAGATATAAACGTTGCCATATCCACACGGGTGCGCACTTATGCGGGGGAGTAGGTTTTGTTTACTGCTAACTCACCCAGACGAATTGGAATTGACCATAACATTGGGCATTTTTATTTTGTGTCTATCCCTAGCCCATAAATGCGAAATCAATAGTTCCTGAAGTCGGTATGTTACGGAGTGACTTTGCAAGCTGCCCTTGCGTTGCAGTTTTGGCTATTACTTAGCTTAATTAAGTGGTCTGCCAGGGGAAGGGCATTGTCGTAAATTCAGTGGCTGGCTCGTTGCGATGGAAGCATAATGGATTTGATTACAGGATAAACTAATCAAAATTCATGGAGGGACGTGGCGACTTCAGTAACAACGACTGAAAAACAATTTGAAATTGCCTGGCATTCATTACACCTGCGCTTTTTGCAATGATCTTTTGCTTTTTACTCTAAATTACCAGGGACGTCTTGACTAATGCGTTGATATGTATCGCAATCCATTCTTTTAGAGCCTCAGTACAGATCATGGAGTTCTAGGATTGCAATCTTTGATACAATGTTCGATCGCCTCGTCCCTAATAATTGCATCATTTAGATAACATCATTTATGTCTCTTAGAGCAACATTGGGTAATTGCAGTTTGTTATGCATCGTCATGTCAGAACTGTTGAAACATTTTGTTTAATTCAGGGAAGGTCATTCTAATTTTTTGTGGCTTGCAGGGAGAACTGTCCCTCAAGGATAAATTCTGGGACTTTTACTTTAAATACTTCAATTTCCTAATGACACCGAGCATAAAGTTAACAATCATAAATAATTTTAAAGTGGGTAGAAATGTGGCAAATGACATTAACCCTTTCTTGTCTGAGTTCTCCCGTGAAACTTTCTTTTATCTAGTTTCATACAAGCTGAACACTTTCATACTTAGGTCACTTTGTCAACTTATCTGTAACTGTGGTCAGATAATGCCTCGTTAGACTAAAAAAAACGTTTATATTGTGGGCCCATCAGACAGAAAGGGTTAAAGGCACACTATTCAGGATTTTCTCATCGAAAATAAAATAAAATCATCATGATCTGTCACAACCACGATGAATTTGTAACCTGTGTCTGTGTACAATTCTGCCAAATGCCTTGATTGTCGCCTGTATTTGTTATTCTGAAAATGTTTGGGACGTTTCTGGGCATGACCTGTTTGTATTTGTGTTCTGTCTAAAAAAAAAAACAGTTGGCCTATTGAAGATGTTTTGCCATCTGCGGCGTTTCACTTGTGTACTTACAGCTAAATTTGTCTGATTAGTG
This sequence comes from Gymnothorax javanicus, assembly GCA_029692085.1. NCBI lineage: Eukaryota > Metazoa > Chordata > Actinopteri > Anguilliformes > Muraenidae > Gymnothorax > Gymnothorax javanicus. Next base: position 18,216,439 of record CM056201.1, read on the forward strand.
GATAGTTTCATTTATTTTTTGTGCTAGCCTGAAAAGTGTTCCTATAATACTGCTTTTGTGTTTGCCTTTAGCGTATTTTGTTTTACAGAATTATAATGCAAGTGACGGTATTTTTTTTAGTGCATGCTATCACAAACTAGCCCATGTGCATTTTGGTGTTGAAATGCATCGCAGAAGGTATTACATAGAAAGCAAGTGAAACTGCACCAACATATTAATATAGTCTTTGTCTGATCACATTTACAATTATTTAGTAGCTCTTGGAAACGGTACCAAGAAGGGCAACATGAATTTCCCTTGTATGAATCGTAAATGTCATGTAATACGACTAAGGACTCACATACTGATTACGTGTCATAGCGTAATCTGTTATGACACATAATCTGCTCAGGTTAAGTGAACAGGTCAGTATAAAGTAGACTAGCAGGGGTATGGTGGAGGTTCTTCATCCATAAAAGGGATTTCCAGGAAGAAGTGGAGGTGGGGTGGGAAAAAATCCAGGTTTGATTCTGTTGGCAGAATGAAGGTTAGGTGCTTCGGTTCAAATTCATGAAAGTTGTGTCTTTACTGTAATATCAGGAAGAATGTTTGCATCCCCATGTGAAAGTATATGAGGATACTGTGGATCAGCAGTTGTTCTCATAGCAATATCAAACTTGATGTGGGCCTTGTCAATAATGAGAGGACAAAATCTAGCGATTTGAGGGGGGGGAATTGCATATTAAATTATTTATTTATTTATTTATTTATTTATTTATTTATTTAATAATATTTTATTTGCAGCTGTGCTCCCACTCTCACCCTGGTTATCTTCAAATACATGAAAACAATCAGACTTTGTTTAAACAGGACTTGTTATGTTTTTATGTTTTCCTGAAGAGGGAGAATTCCAGTCAATTTAAGTTCCTGGGCCTGTAATGCTGTACCGTGATGCACCCTCTGTATGAGGGTGCAACTTAAGGTTCTTATACACAATCTATATCCCATAACCTCATAGCTTACTTATTATTATTGTGATTATTGTTTGTTGATGTAAGTACCATGCAGTATAGTTTCAGATGTACCAGGGATACAACTGAGTTTGTGGGTGGCAGACTTTTTTTGTCCGCCAGTGTCTGCTTGTGTTGTTCGCGTCCTTGTAATGACACTTGCCGAATACTCTCCAGAGTCTGTAAGCGACTGACAAGCAAAGGCCATAATTATTTATTGTTGCCTTTTTGCATTATCATGATGATAAATTGGCATGAAGAAATAAGTCTCCTTCCACAGTTGTTTGATGCCCTTACGTCAGTATCAGACATTGTGCTCCTCTGATGCGTGAGCCGTGTACGAAACAAGGGGAGCTGATTGTATTGTGCAGGAAAATGATTAAAGAATTTCCTACTCTATCACATGTGGTAATGACAGAACATATCCGCAGGAATGTACTTATGATGTATTTGCGTTAAGTGCAGCAATATTGAGTAGCTGCTCTGACTAATACGCGCGACTCATCCAGAGTAACTTGGTGAATAGATGGTATCTCATGATTTTTATTGTGTCTAATTTATTTTATTTCTGTCAACGGAATTAATTTCTGTTTATGTGAAAATACTCTCATTTATGCGGCATATTAAAGTAGGTTGGAATTTATGAAAAGTGAATTAAAGATAAAAAAGAATTGAAAAAATTTCCACGTGTTTTACAGAAGGTGCACCGTGCGCAAGTGTAGACTGTGCATCACCCTCTGATGGGTCGCTTTTTAAAATTCAGATCCAAGTGCACCAATGTTCCAGAAAGTCAAACCTGAGATTTTCACCGGACACTGTCCCTGTGTGAGTAACAGAAGTAACTTTGATGGGCCTCTCTAGTGCTCCAAAGGGAGGAAATTGACATATTTGAACTTGTAGGTTTCTGGCCGTTTGTCTTTTAGCCATTTCAAAAGAAGTAACGCCCAATCTACGTGGCTATTGCATATCTGTTTGCGTAATTAATCAGTTTTGCACATTAATTAGGCTGTAATGTTTTATGCACGCTTCCTTTTAAGATTGGCATTGACTGAGTGGGGTACATCGAGATACAGTGCAGGTTAAGTGAGTGGGAAGTCGGAATTTAGGATAACGGTAGTCGCTCAGTCCGTCCAAGCCATTTAATAGATAATTAGCATAAGGAGATAGTGGTATCTGTCTGCGCCATAGTCATGACCCTGTGCCATCCCTCCCGCGATTGAGTCCTTATCGTGCAGGTACAAGGCCCTGTTTTTGTCGTCAGGGGGCAGTCGCCCCTCCTGCGCTCTAGATGGAGGTAGTGGAATTAGGTTCTACCCCTGGGGCTCTCCTTAATCGGGCCCCGAGCGTCTTGTGTCCTTTCTGCCCTGCCGGTTCCGCTCGGATCAATCCCCGTACCATTTAATTTTTGGTTGTTTGCTCTCGCGCTGCATGAGTGTAATTCTGATTGCGTCCTCCGCCGAAACCCCGTGAACTTCGGCCGTTGTCGTGACCTGCTCCATCGGCCCCTGACCATCATGGGTGTGGCCGGCCGCTTCGTTCGTACTCGCGGCGTCTGTTATTGCCCCCATTGTTTAAGCTGACAGGATCTCGGCGATAAAATTAGCCTGTCTTACCGTGGGAGCCGTCTCCTGTAACCAGGACAGCAGGTAGCGTTGTTTTGTCTCCCTTTTTGTCTTGGAGTGACTCACGTTCCAGTGTATTGTGCTCATGGTAATGTGTTGGCAGCCTCTGTTCCACGCACTGTTACATCGGCTGTTTTTTTTCCATCTTCTTTTAAATGATGCAATTCAACAGACATTTTTTTTTTCCCGCTAAATGTCCTTATTTTTGGATTTGGTGATAGAGGGAGGGGAGCCATACGAGCACACAAAGGTTTTGTTATAAATGCGTCGGCGACAATGAGAAACGAAACGTTAAAAGGGGGGAAAACAAACGTGTTTCTGTGTTAAACAATTAGTGCCGGAGCATTATCCTGGATCCCTGTGCAACAAAGGCCTGGCAGCTACAGGGGGTCGCCTGCTACGCGAAAACTGCTTCGCTGCCGCTAAGCTGCAGTAAAGCCCCTCAGTGAAGCACAGCCCAGCTCCTCTCTGCTAGCCTGCACGGCGCACTCGCTCTGAACCTTAAAAACCTAATGCACACTGAACTTCATGTGCATACATCCTGTATTTACCTTCTCGCCTGTCCGATGCGTCACTCCTCTCTCACCGTTTAATGGCTTTCCTAGAATGTACTGCACCAGTGCATCTCTGTGCCTGTCTGTCCGCCCTGTGTCAAACCATTACAGCCAGGATTGTATAACATTTCCGGAATGGGTGTTCTTCCAAGCTCCCAGGATGCTTTTTCACATATGCTGTCCATTGGACATTTGAGAGCTTGGCACAGCTCGTCCTTTTTCCTGAATTAACAGGACAGATAGTGTATGTGCCTTCATTTGATCATCCAGCTTGGCGGGAAAGAGTCAGCACTTTACCAAACTGGAAAGTCGTAAGACCGCAAAAGCAGGAAGAGCAAAATTATTGCACAGGAAGCTTCCTGGAGTTTAGGAACTGCAAGACCGATGAAACGCTTGCAGCTGATGACAGTGAATTGAAATGGGGTTCCTCTGGGCTTCTGTTTAAATTCTTTTAGGCTGTCAGCCAATCAGGGCAGCAGTTTTGGTGTTTGGTACAACGGCAATTAACGCGCAAAATGCAAAACCACACTACCACATCGAGCAGAGACCTCTGGGAGCTTATGAGGTTGTGTAATAGATCTCGGCACCGTGGTCGACCATCGGCATCAAATCTGAAGTTGTTATGGGTTCGTGAAGGGGTTCTAGAGCTTACACAGGAAGGGCTGATGTGGCTGCGGGCTGCCATTTCACACTAGCGGTTAAAAACCTGATTCTTACAATCAAAGTCTTGTGTAAAAACATAGTGGGTGATTAGTAGAATCGGTGATGTAAAAAAATTATAGCGGGTGATTAGTAGATTCAGGTATGTCAAAACATTGTAGCGGGTGATTAATAGAATCAGGTTTGTAAAAACATTGTGGCGGGTGATTAGTAGATTCAGGTATGTAAAAACATTGTAGTGGGTGATTAGTAGAATCAGGTATGTAAAAACATTGTAGCAGGTGATTAGTAGAATCAGGCATGTAAAAACATTGTAGCGGGTGATTAGTAGAATCAGGTATGTAAAAACATTGTTGCGGGTGATTAGTAGAATCAGGTATGTAAAAACATAGTGGGTGATTAGTAGAATCAGGCATGTAAAAACATTGTAGCGGGTGATTAGTAGAATCAGGTATGTAAAAACATTGTGGCGGGTGATTAGTAGAATCAGGTATGTAAAAACATTGTGGCGGGTGATTAGTAGAATCAGGTATGTAAAAACATTGTGGCGGGTGATTAGTAGAATCAGGTATGTAAAAACATTGTGGCGGGTGATTAGTAGAATCAGGTATGTAAAAACATTGTGGCGGGTGATTAGTAAAATCAGGTATGTAAAAACATTGTGGCGGGTGATTAGTAAAATCAGGTATGTAAAAACATTGTGGCGGGTGATTAGTAGAATCAGGTATGTAAAAACATTTTGGCGGGTGATTAGTAGAATCAGGTATGTAAAAACATTGTAGCGGGTGATTAGTAGAATCAGGTATGTAAAAACATTGTAGCGGGTGATTAGTAGAATCAGGTATGTAAAAACATTGTAGCGGGTGATTAGTAGAATCAGGTGCATATAAGGACTGTTGGGGGTTGATTAGTGGAATCAGGTGTGTTAAAAAAAACTCTCGGGGTTAAATATTTGATCAGGTATGTTTTTAAAAAAAAAAAAACTAGGGTTTGATTACTTGTTGAATCAGGTGTGCTAAAGACTCTAGGGCAGGGCTGCCCAACCCTGTTCCTGGAGAGCTGCCATCCTGAAGGTTATCACTCCAACCAAAGCAAACCACACCTGTTTTCCCAGTTACAGATCTTGACGAGCTGCTAATGAGCTGAATCAGGTGTGTTGAATTAGGGTTGGAGTAGGAACCTACAGGATGGTAGCCCTCCAGGAACAGGGTTGGGCAGCCCTGCTCTAGGGGTTGGTCAGTAGAATTAGGTATGTAAAAAGACTCTAAAGCCCTGGTCCTCAAATCACACCCTACAAGGTCCGAGGACTGCTGGTTTCCACCCTCCCTTTACCTGGGAGTCAGGTGTTAACACAGTCTGGCCAATCAGAGGCACTAACTGTTCATTTACTTGCCTGGGATAACAGACAACCTGGGCTGGATTTGGATTCGAGGTCCAGATTTGAGGATCCCTGCTCTAAAGGTTGATTAGTAGAATTAAGTGTGTAAAAAGATGTTAGAGGTTGATTATTTCAATCTGGTTTTAAAAACACAGTAGAAATTGATTAGTTGAATCGGGTTTGTAAAAACGCGGTAGAGGTTGATTAGCAGAATCAGTTGAGCTGAAAGACTCTTGAGTTGATTTGTTGAATCGGGTCGGTAAGTGCGTGGCTGGAACAGAAGCCTGCATGCACACAGGCCCTTTCGGGATACGGTGGAGCGCCCCTGGAAAAGCCAGTAAAGAGTACGGGTCGGTCTGAAACCCCTTCTTCTTGTCTTTCGTCCCCCAGGTGAAGGTGGAACCCCCGGCAGTTCTCCCGTCTCCTGTCATCCCCAGACTCACCCTTCGTGTGGGCGCCGGCCAGGACAAGATGTAAGCATTCCCACCTTAACACCCATCCCGCAAGCTAAAGCGTGCTCTCAGGCCTGTCCCTGGGGCGCACTTGCCAAATCCCAGTATTTGCTCTGTTCCACCTTAAGCGGCACCTGATTAGCTACTAGCTTCATACGCTACTGGCCAGAAGTTTGGAAGCAAGGCCAATACAGGTCAAAAATTTGGAAGCAACTTCAAGTTTCTGTTCACAATGCCTTTCTTAAAAACCAATATGAAATCTATGGATTTTGGGATGTATTTACTGCATGATTAGACTTTTCTTTCATTGATATGCACCATTTTCCTCTATTTACCTTTAGGAACTGTATACATTGATGTGACCAGACCATTGCTGAATAAATGTGAACAAAAGAAAGGAGGGGCTTAGTTTTTGGGTTGAGAAGATTTGCAAGCGTGACAACTTCAGTGAAAAAGTAAAAAACAAATCACAGTTTGCATTATTCACTTTATGTCATGGTTTACAGCCCACCAGATGCCAACGGCAATCCAGCGAGCACTAGGACCATGGGCCTAGTAATATGGGCCTGATAATTTGAGTAAAAATGTATTCTGATAAGTGACTCTATATAATAATCATGTTTATTTTGTTCCAAAGTATGTCAATGAAACTATGATCTTTTTTTGTACAAATTTGATCTTGCTTCCAAACTTTTGGCCTGTAGTGTATGTTGCATCTGGTCTGCGTAAGGTGGAACACAACAGATACCAGGATATGGCCGGTGTGCCCTGAGGGAGGTGTGGAGGGCACAGTCTTGAGTGACGCACTATGGTAGGGGCCAATAAAAGTTGAACTTCTGCCAGTGGATTTGCAGGTTGGTGGCCTGATTGGGCCAGTCAGGTTTTTCTTTGGCTCCTGATAATGCCATCAACTTTAACCCGTAGAGCGCTGAATGCAGCTATTGTTGCTCAGTGATGTGAGATGTCAAAATCGAAGCTGTTGAAAACCTATCATGTGGCAACTTGTTTAGAAGAGCTCCCGCAGGCTATTATGACAATCTAACAAAATAAACCACAAAGAAGTTACTATCTGTAGCTATTAGCTCTTCCAGGAACTGGACATGGACAATTTTGGTCTCGAGTCTCATCCAAGGAAGAGAGCATGCGCGTAGGAAAATGGCTGAACAGCCCGTGAACTGGAAGCGATTGACACTGCGATAGAAATTCCTCGTTTGTTGCGATTGATTGATTTTGCTTGGATGCGGTGGATTCTTGCCAATGTCTTTAGAAGCAGTGGGGGAAGCCAAATCTACCTGATTTTTTTTTTTTTTTTTTTTTAATACAGATTACCTGTCTGATGCACTACTGTCAGAATAAAGTGGCAGTTTTGGCAAATATTAGAAAAAGATATTTTTATGAAACTTTTCCACTGCACTTTTAATGCATTTTGGCTGATGGTCACTGAAATTAAACTCGGGTCCAGTGTATCTCCAGCCGGGGTTCAGGGGTTCAAATGCTCCTTCAGTCTTACCTGCTCATTCTTCTCTCTGCATTTGTTTGTGTTTTGATGTGACCGAGTTAGTTCCTGTTGGTTTTTTTAGACAGTGGGCTTTCACAGTCAGAGCCGGGTGTTAACTCAATTCTTTTAGACTGCTTATCATTCACATTGGACTCGTCTGTCTCTGTTGAGGTAACACTGAAATTTTACAATGACTATAAGGCTGGGAGATGGGGCTGTAACGGGAATTGTTGACGATTCGTTTTGCTCTATAACCGTTTTTGCCATTATGTGGCATTTTGGCTCAATCTGCTATCGCGTGCCCAATGCCCTAATGAACTTCCAGTCACTAAAGGCCAAACAAAATGCCTCTGCGGGGTAAAAAGTAAGACAGTCTTCTAGGACTGCACAATGTATCTAATTTTTATCGGTATCGCATGTTTGCACTTTGCGTATTACGATAAACATATTGCCAGTGTTGCAGTATTAGAATGGTCTAAATTCATTTCAGTTTTACAGATGGAGACACGGAGCAGAGAACTGTGTGCCATTATTTATCTGTGTGTCTGATTTGTCTATTCGTAGATTATCTGCGTAATGCTGTATTTCACACCCATGTTGAGGATGTGGGAGCGTGTACTAGCATGAGATATTAGATACGTATGCCTGTATGCTGTATGTGTGTTTATATACACGCATGTCTATGTCCATAATGTGTTCAAAGTGCCTGTGAGCTGTTGTGTGAGAGAGCGTTGCTGAGTGAGCGTTTGTGTGTGTGCGTGTGCTGTGTGTGTGTGTGTGTGTGTGTGTGTGTGTGTGTGTGCGCATGCGTGCATGCTTGTGTGTGCACGAGAGTGTTTATCTGTGTTTGTTTATATACAGGCGTATGTATGTCCGTGCTTATGTTTATAGTCCCTGTGAGCTGGCATGTGCGAGAGTGTTGCTGAGTGTGTGTCTGTGTGTGTGTTTGTGTGTTTGCGTGTGTGTGCGCACATGCATGTATGCTTGTGTATGTGCGTGTGTGTGTGTTTTTGTGTATGTGCATGCGTGTGTGTGTGCGTGCTCACACATGTACGTGTTTATTTGTGTAGTGTTGCTCTCAGCATGAGCCGAGCCTGTGTGTGGAGTGTGTGTGTGCAGACAGGGCTGAGGGGTAAACTGACTCTGAGAGGAGTTAAGCCGGTCAGGTCTCTGCCGCCGCTGTAGTGTTTGCACACAGTGCTGCTATAATGTGCCGCGAGGAGACCCCACACATTAGCTGTCTGCCAGGCCTCTCCTGCGGGGGTGTGTGTGTGTGTGTGTGTGTGCGTGCACCCGCCCCAACTCCCACCCGCCATTGCCCTCTCGGCAGGCCCCCCCGCCCCGCTCCCCCATCTGCAGTCCAAAGGGCAGTGCCCCATCACGCCCCCTCCCCGCTGGGCCCAGGAGCGGTAGGCGGCTGGCAGGTGTCCGTCTCGCATCACGTGACCTGTCCTGGACCAGTGGGGGGTTCAGGTGCCGGGACCTCCCCATGGGCTGGCCCCGCCCCCCGCACGTTCCCATCAATGGCTGTAGTGTTCGGGACACTTAACTCTCGGTGACCTGAATCAGCCGGGGGTGTAACTCGAGCGGTACGCCAGTCATTATCCGAGGGGGGGTCGAGAGGGCCGGGATCAGACCACCGACTCCAGGAACGGGCAGCGTGGGGTAGCATGCGGTGCGGAGACAGGATTAGAGCAGAGGAGGGTGTTTACATGTGTGCTCATCTCATGTGGGAAATTCACATGAGCACAGTGGGCATTTCGCTTGCTTATTTTTCACATTTCTGTGTTTACACACTTAAAACCGACTTACAAAACACATGTCCAAAGAAAGTGTTTTTTTCTTCTGTCTACACTCGTGTTCTCATTTTCACTGGTGACTTTCACTATTCTTTTTTTTTCCACAAGGGTGTGGAAAAGACTGGAATGCGTTCAGAAGTGGCCAACTGAACAGGAAGTGTTGGTACTTAGTGTCTGCAAGGGAATTTCACTCTGAAGGGGACATTAAGTGTTGGTACTGAGCTGCGTTATTGACATTGAAGTGTGGCGAGGGAGTGGTTTGAAGTTTAAAGTTGCTATAAGGGCCGTCCATGTGCTACGTGCCCGGGCCTGAAGACCACTCCTGTGTGAGAGCGAGTGAGCGAGTGAGTTTGTGTCTGGCCGTCTTCCCTCTTATTCACCAGGCATGAGACCAGAGTCGATCCGTCTGAGCTGAGGGTGTCTCAGCATTGTCACTCCTCAGTCTTAATCATGTAATTCATAACATGAGAGGCATATTCAGCCTGTGTGTGTTTACGAGCGTAATTGTATGTTTACGTGTGTCTGTGCGTGCACGAGGGCAGACGCTTATGTGCGACCATGACCATGAGGTCTTGTGCGCGTTCTTATGTGTGGGTGGGTGTATATACATTTGTGTGTGAGACAGTATTTGTGTCTGTATGTGTGTGTACGTGTGCATCACAGAGTATTTTTGTGTCTGTGTGTAATGCGTTTCTATATGTGTGTTTGTGTGAGAGAGGGAGAGGGAGAGGGATGCTGTGTTGGGATCGTATAGTAATGGTTGTGAGAACCATCTTGTTGAGAAACCACGTTTTGCGAGGACAGTTGGAGTTCTGAGGGCATTTTTGGTGGTCCTTACAGAGGATTTTAGAGGATTATAGCCAATTGGTTATACAGTCGTGCCCAAAATTATTCATACCCCTACCAAATTTTGGGTTTTTTTTGAGAAATTTTTTGACATTTCAAATTTATTCTTGCTCAAATGACACAGTAAGTTGACATAAGGCTGTAAGGAGTACAGTAACACAATTTTTCAAGAAATACAATACTTCTTGCTATTTTATTTGACAGGGTTTACTAAAAATGCCATGTCCAGAATTATTCATACCCCTTTTCTCCTTGTTTGATGGCTGGGGACCTTTATTTCAGGTTACAGCCTCCAAATGCTTCCTTCTTATGATCAAACAAGGTGTCTACACATTTCTAAAGGGATTTTGGCCCATTTTCTTTAACATTCTCCAGATCCTTATATCTTTTGAGGGTTTCCTTGCCATGACCTTGGTCTTCAGTTCCCTCCAAGATTCTCAGTAGGATTGAAAGGTGAAATGTTCTGGCTTAAGAAAAACTGTCCCAACGCGTTCAATTTGTTGTCCAGGACCATTTCTTGTGGGGGTTGTGTGTTTCAGCAAATCATTATCCTGTTAAAGATCCATTCCTGAAACAGGACCAAGTTTTATCCAGATTCTTGATGAAAACACTGAAGATCTGAATATACTGGTCCTGTTTCATAAGGAATTGATCTTCCAACAAGGTTAATGGCCCATTAAAAAACAACCCCAGAGCATGAACTCTCCGCCAAGAAATGTTGGGACCGTGTTTTTCAGGTTGAACACTTTTTCTTATGACAAACAAAAAGCCCCATCTCTGTGCCTAAACAGATCCATCTTTGTTTCATCGTCTATAACATTGACAGCCAGCTTATATCCATCCATCTTTTATGAAGGCTAGACTAGAATCTGTCATGCTCTGGGGTTGCTTTTTCAGCAAATGGGAGGAAACTGAAGACCAAGGTGGAGGAAACTGAAGACCATCATGGCAAGGAAACCCTTAAACCTTAAGGATCTGGAGAAGTTTGCCTAAGAGGAGTGGGCCAAAATCCCCGTGGAAACGTGTAGAAACCTTCTGATCAACTTCAGGAAGCATTTGGAGGCTGTAATTTAGAATAAAGGTTTTGCCATCAATTACTGAGAAAAGGGTATGAATAATTCTGGACATGGCAATTTTTGTAAATCTGTAAAATAAAATGGCAAAAAGTATTGAATTTCTTGAACAATTGTTTACTGTACTTCTTGCAGCCTTATGTCAACTTACTGTCATTTGTGCAAGAATAAATTTGATTTGTCAAAAAATATGTCGAAGAAACCCAAAATTTGGTAGGGGTATGAATAATTTTGGGCACGACTGTAGTTAGGGTCAGGATTACGGTTAAGGTTGGGCATAATTTGGTTTCAGTTGGGGTTTGGGAAAGGCTGTACAGAATGAGTCAATACAGTGGCCTCAGAAATATAGCTATGCAGTAGTTTGCATGTGTGTATAGGATGCGCATTCCAGGTAATTGGTGTGTCTGTATGCGTGCGTATTTGTATGTGTTTCTGTGTGCACGTGCGTGCGTACAAACGTGTGCGAGAGTATTTGAGTGCTTGTAGATGTATGTCTGTGGACATGCCTACATGCACCGGAGCTGGCTCTCCCAGTGCACATGCACTGATGGGGGTGCCTATTGTCCCCGATCCTCTTGTTTAAAATCAGCCTTTGTTCTTCCCTGATGCATCCATTTCCACCAGCATCCCAGGAAGGAAGTATTCTAATCTGCCTGTAGTGTCTTAGGCAGGAAGCTTTTACACCAAGCTTTTTGTCAAACGTGCCGTCTGCTCCCGAGCTAATGAAAACAGGCCTTTCACCAGGTTCCCAGAATCATGAGTGGGGTAAAGAGGCGTTTGTACACCTTTTAGTTTGTGTTCCTTTACGATCCCAGTCTAGATGGAAGCTACAAAACACTCCCAAGACTGGACAAGGGCAAAATAACAAACAGTAACAACATGAAGTAACAAAACAAAGCTGTCCTGTACAAAAACAGCATTCTTATGGAATTTGGTGTCAGTTTTGCTAGTGAATTAAGCTAAAAATTCAGTTATATTTATAGTTAACCTCTAGAGAGCTTCAACAATGTATTATACAATGGCACTTGGCTTTAGATTATCTACTGTTTACTGGTTAAATACTGGAGCTTATGAGCAATAATTGTAAATGTTTTGATTTCGGAGGTTAGTGCCATGATACAATTCATGTCTGTAGTACTTAGCCAAGTCTGGTACTACTTTTCTGACTTAGTTTTACAGCACTTGGGTCTGAAATCGTAATAGCTATGAAAGCTGTGGTTTGCCCTGTAAATGCTTGGCAATCAACGGATTGTAAAATGAAGAGTGAAGAATTATTCATTTGATCGAAGATGAGGTACTTGTAAGTTTGCGTATGTTTCTCCAATGACGAGGACGCCGTTCTGTGTATGTACATTTGTAGAGGTTTATCCAGTCTTATTGGTCGATGAGGCGCTGTCGCGGTAATCCGAGCTATTACAGGGCGACGAGTCAGGCGTGTAGGAGGGCAACCAAGCTCGCTGGGCACGCTTGACCTTTGACCCCAGGTAGGGCGATGTCGGCTCTGGAACAGCGGGAGCCGTCGGCGGGTCAGGCGCTTATCTCCAGCCGCCAGAGAGCTGTCAGGTTGGGCCGTGTGCGCATGCTGTCACCGGGGACGCGGTCCAGATAAGACGTTAAAAATGACCACCTGTCCACCTGGCCACTCAACTGTCACCGGGGTCTGCGCCACGGCCTCGCTTCCAGTCCCACCCTGTCGCTGGAACGGGGCCGGACTCGTGGCCGTCAGCTCCGTTTCCATACAGCGTCTGACCGCGTTTTCATACCAGGGTTCATAGGTCCAAAGTCCTCGAGTCAGCATGTGACAGCCTGCAAAGTTTTTCATTTTATTATGAACCAAGCCTGCTGATTGACTGATTAGTTGTACGTCCTAGCTTAAGAATTGCGCTAACATGCTAATCTGAGCAATTGAAGCAAAACACACTGGCAGACTCTTACTTTTTTGTACCAGGGGCTTGATAAAAGTGGAAGTGCGTAACTGCCAAAATAACAAACAGTAACAACATTAACTAACTAAACAAAACTGTTCTGAACAAGAATGTCATGCTCGTGGTATTTGGTGTGAGTTTTGTCAGTGAATTAAGCTAAAAAATGTAATTCTATTTATAGTTAACCTTAAGAGAGCTTGAACGATTATTATTCGATAACCCTTGGCCATAGATTATTTTATTGTTTACCGGTTAAGTTCTGGAACTTATGAGCAATAATTGTAAATGTTTTGATTTCAGGGGTTAGTACCGTGATACACTTCATGTCTATAGTACTTAGCCAAGCCAGGAACTACTGTACTGGAAATGTTTTATAGTTCTTTTTTAGTGGAGAATTTTGCTGTTGATGTTTATTTTGCTGGTGTTGTAATGTATCGGGTAACGCACATGTTTGTGGCTAATTGGTAGATGTAATGATGAACTTTTGGACTGCCGTAAACCAGTTGGCAAGAAATTATTGCTTCCGGGATGTGATTTTAACTGTTAAGTGATGGTGTCAAGAAAAAGTAAGCGTGTAGTAAAGGGCTGTCCCCTGGTCTTCGTGACTCACAGGGTCCCCACAATGACGGTGTGAGTCTGATGACTCACTCTCATTATAAATGTGTGTGTTGCGGTTCCATCTCCCCTCTACATTTGACCGTGTGTCCTACAACAGGCCTCTAATCAGTGTTTGACTGTGGGATGGTTTCATAGACTGAGAGTAAGCTTAATTCTGGACTAAATTCCATTTTTAATGGATGTACTTTATACAAAACTCAGCTTAGTCGAGGCCTAAGCTTAATCCATGTCTGGGAAACCCAGCTGGTGTGTGAGAGCACAGGCTGTCGTGGGTTGAAGTGTTTAGCAGAGCTAAGCACTGCTAAATACTTGATGAGTGAGTTTTGAGTATTGAGAGTTTAGTGTGACGGAGTATTTTTGTCAGTTTGAGTTTTGAGTCAGTGAGTGAGTGAGTGAGAGTTTTGTGTGATTGAGTATTTGTGTCTGTTTATGTTTTGAGTATTTAGTCTGTGAGTGAGTGAGAGTGTTTGGTCTCACCCCACCCTCGGTGTCTCTCTCTCTCCCCAGCGTCATCAGCAAGGTCGTTCCTACAGCCGAGGCCAAGACCCCATTGACCCCCAAGACCCCCGCTGCCAAATCTGGACCCGCGGGTCGGGCCCGGTCGCCTCCCTCCGCACCCATCCTCGCCCCAGTGCCCCCTCCCGCTGCCCCCACCCCCCTGCACCCTCCACCCATGGCCCCCCCGGCAGCCTCCCCCGCCCCGGGTCCACCCCAGCCCCCCATCCTGCCTACAGGCGGCTCCTCAAAGACGCCGGTGCGCAGCGTGGTGACGGAGACCGTCAGCACCTACGTGGTGAGTGCCGATCGCCGACTTCTCACCTGCCCGTCCCTACACACACCTGCACCAGGGTGCGGACTGTGGCCTGTTCACACACACACACGCACGCTCCTCAGAATGGCTCAGTTTTCTGTCTTTCCCCCTCATACGCCAGCCCCACTCTGCAAACTTTAATCAAAAGCGCACGTGTGTCAGATTTGTCACTGATTGCACGCCTGCACAATGTTTTGCGGCGTTTTGGGTCGGCAGATGTAGAGCAGGGGAAAGTTACACAGTAGATCTTATCTTGGTGCTCTACACTGGTTATATTGCCCTGGTGTAACGGCGATGTGGAGAGTGTTTAGGGTAGCGCACTGAAACAGTGATGATGTACACTATTATTCATGTTCCTCCTCGTCTGTTTTCTTATGTGTATCAATTTACCTCATTGTTCAAACACATATGCTTTTAATTGTACACTTCATGCATCAGTGAAAATGTGAACATGGGTTAACACCCATTTCCTGGGTGAGCTGAAAATACTTTGAGTGGTTTGTGTTTTGACAGTTGGTATGGTAATGGGGTGACTGAAGCCGTGGTAAGTGTATTGCTTATTGAATGATGATGTCAGATTTCTAGATATTTTCACCAAATTTCTAGTTCCGAACAGGCTACAGCGTTTGAGAATACCAGCCTCGCCTTGTAGTTTACTGCTTTCTGGTTTTCATCTAATTTGTGTTTGTGGGAGTGCTGTGGCAAGGTGATTTTGACCTTATTATCAGTATATCTCATTACGTCTAGTTTGTCTATTTTTAAGAGCGTTTCGGTGAATTTTGTGCATTGCATTTAATATTCATACATATAATTTCCGAATTTTCCATCCCGTTTTTTTAATTGTGTGTGAGAGGATTTATTAGTCATATGTTAAGTTTGATTTGTTTTGTTATGTGTGATTGATTTAATGTGCAGAAGTATTCATATTCCCACTGCCTGTATGCATGTAAATGCATCATACCAGTAAATAAACTGACACTGGATATTCAGTTCCCGACCCAGTGCATTTCTATTCTGTTTGGTTGTGAATTGAAGATTCGAGACGAATGGGGAAACCAGATTTGGATCTGTCCTGGGTGCAACAAGATGGACGACGGGAGCCCAATGATCGGATGCGACGACTGCGACGACTGGTACCACTGGTAAGAGCCCGATCGGAATTTGGCCGATCTGGCACTGCCTCGGAGGTTTGGTTCATAGTCTGCTGGAGAGCCTGGAGTCACTGCAGGTCTGGCTTTCTTCTGACACGGGCCGATGTTGGCGTCTGTGGCGGTAGTGTGCACCAGCCTGCAGTCTTTAATGCATCGTTTGCCTGGCAAGCCTCTGTTTCTATGGAACTATTGAAATTTTTCGGGTCTCATTGCGAAAATCTGAAAGGTCATTTGTGGTCAACCCTGAAGGTTTTCTGGGCAGAGTTCACCCCAAATAAATCTTTGTAAACTGTTTTTTTTTTTTTCTCAAAATTTATCAAAACAGTCTGGCTCATCTGTAATCTGCTTATCCATAAATTTCTGTTTTATCATCCTTAAAATGCAGGTGTGTGCATTCGAATCCTCTGAAGTCCGAGTCAGCGGAAATGGTGTTTCCGATTAAAACTTTTAATTGCTTTAAAAGCGAATACTTTTTCTCAGAGATATCAAAAACAGCCCTTTGGTGTGCGTGCAGATTTCGGCTGTTTATTTCATGCATCATTTATGTTTTGTCTTAATGATTTGCGCGTAGTGAAATGAAAGTGCATGTGTGTGGAAAACAATCTGTCTGATAATAATTTGTTGGTAGCAGCAGATGTTGCATTCACACTTAGTACTGCAACTTTTACGATACAAAACTCTCTAAGCTAATGTTTAATCCACCCATAATGCATTGCAGCCTCAGAATTAGCATATAGAACTCTGCCGCAGAACCTAGTTTCAGAAACAAGAGGAGCCAAACGTCTTAATTCGGGGAAGTGTCAGGCTAGATAGTTTTACGCGCCGTCCGTAACAGGGTAGGCTCTTTGACATCCCATAATCAGGCCCATTCGTTTACAGACCTTTCACTGCAGAGATGTAGCACCGGCCCGAACTGCGGTCCTCGTCTTCACTGCGCCGGACATGAATAACACGACCGTGCACGGATATTTCTGCACATAATGAAATCCCTTCGCTCCTCAGCGGATGTTACATTGTTAACTTTGATCTCCCAATTAAATGTCCATGAAGGACTAATAGAAGATAATCTGAGCCGTGTCTGGCAGTGTAGCGTAGAAACGCTGAGAGAGACGTGTAGCGAGTCTCAGGCGAGTCACCGACCGGAGCGAGAGGCAGAGTCAAATTTTCCCTTTTTAAAACTTCGGGCAACAATAGCAGGTTGTATGAAACTATAGGGTTGTCTTAGATGGAGGTAGCAAGTGGGAGGTGAGAAGTTAGCCCGGAATTGGAGTTTACTGTCCAAGAACATGTCTCGTTTAGAGATGAGCATAATGTTGGACATAGCCTCGGCAAACTCCGGGATGTTTGGTCTAACTCCTGGTCAGCGATAAGGAGACCCCCTTTAAAATTAAGGAGGTGTAGGGACTCCATCAAGTCTTGAGGGAGGACATGACGGTTAACACTCGCGTCTCAAATAAAGCTTTGTTTAGTAGGCATCAGAAGTCACTTTTTGGGGCCACTCCTGGTGCTTTCCGCAGCGAGAGCTCGGAGTCTATTCCCTAAATAAAACAATTTTTCCCCAGAAAAGTGAGTGTGATTTTAACACACTTATTTATCATTGCACTTTGCCATGGTCATCATGGGACATTCAGGGACTGAGGTGCATTCACAGCGCCCAGCCAAAACATTTACATTTGAGTAAAAACAAACAGCAGAAAGTTTTGGCTGTTTGAATGCACGGCCGTGTCCTTGCAACCCTTGTGAAGTCGCACTTTGGTCCCCTCTTGCGATAGAGAGTTGGGGTCAGTACAGTAACTAGCAGTGGTAGCGGTAAGCCCGGCCTCGCTTTCTCACAGTGCTACTGGTTGTCGGCTCAGCGTCTTAGCCTTAGCCTAAATCAGGCTCTGGACGGCAGTTTGATGGATGGACCTGCGCACTTCTGTGGCTCAGCTTGTCTCTTCTTCACTGAATATATTCTGTAGTTTTACGAGGCGGTGCGAAGCTGCAAATCATGCTAACAGATAAAAGTTTAAAAAACACATAGTGCTGTTCACCTGGACTGAAGTGAATGAATATCAAGAGGAGGGAGTTCTGACCCTTTACTGCAAAATACATTAACAGTTTTTTTTCTCCCCACCCTCCCTCTCTCTCTCTTTCTCCCTCCCTCTCTCTCTCCCCCTCTTTCTCTCTCCCTCTCTCCTCACCTCCCTCTCTCCATCCCTCTGTCTCTCTCCCTCTCTCCATCCCTCCCTCTCTCTCCCTCTCTCTCTCTCCCTCTCTCCCTCTTTCTTCCTCTCTGTCTCTCCCTCTCACCCCACCTCCCTCTCTCTCCCTCTCCGTCTCTCTCTCTCCCTCCCTCCCTCTCTCCTGTTTCTCCTCCTGCACAGGCCCTGTGTTGGGCTGGTAGACGCTCCGCCGGAGGACGTGCAGTGGTTCTGTGTGAAGTGCGCAGCCAAGAGAAAGGACAAAAAACACAAGAAGCGGAAACACAAAGTGCACTGAGACCCCACCCCTCTCCCCCATGTGACCTGCGACCGCGCGTCGTACCCAACATTACTCAAGACGGCGCCACCTTGTGCCTGTCTCATGACCCATTCGCGGTCCCCACGGGTGAACCTCCATTTTGGGCGTGAAGTCTTTCAGCGGCTGTCGACGCGAGTGTGACTTGTTGGGAGTGCGACACGCGTGCTCCGTTTTCGACGGTGTGCTGGCGACGCTCTCATTCGCCTCTGAATTCGCCTCAATTTCAAAGTCATCAATCAGCTCCTGCATCCAGGACCCTCACAAGTTTTTCTTGCCTTCTCAGACTGGCCAGCTAGCCGTATTTCCCCCAACCCGTCATTAACCCCTGCACCCGACAATTAGCCTCTTATGTTTGTATTTTCGTGAATATTTTTTTATTCAGGAGACACGATGACCCATAAACGAACACGTTCAATACTACACTCAGTCATCTCAGATTTTTGACAATATTTTTTCCACTGCTCGCCATAAAACATGTATATACAAATGACTACGTTTGTGTATATAAATGTACATATAAACTCACAAACCAGGCGCTAACTGTTATGAGTTATAGTTTTTTTTTTTTTTTGGTTGCTTTCCCCACTGATTAATTTTTAACTTGAATACTTTCTGTAATTATTGTATATTTTTTAAAATGACTGTATTTCATTTCTTTCCCCCATACCAATTGCACCAATGTAACTGTAGTTGTGCTTGTTGTAATATATTTTATTTGCTTGATATTGCTCTATTAAAGGTTTTGTCCTTCTTCAAATATGCATTCAGACTGCTTGTAAATCTCTCTGTAGAAAAGATAAAGGAAAGAAAAAAAGACTGTTCTGTACCAAAATATGCCATTTTAATTTTCCTGTCCCGGATTCATTATGATTGTAAGTGAATTTTCATTTTTCAGTGAATGCAATTAAATTGCTCTGGATTTTTCATGCTTGGGATGCTATGTGTGGAATTCTTCCAATTCAGAACCTGGTTTACTGGTTATGAAATGAAAAATATTGATTGTGCTTTAGTCTGGACCATTTATTCAATGCATTTATCACTGAACTTTTTTTATAGAAACAATTCATTGAAAATGATCTGCAACAAAACTTGACTTGGCCTCTTTTGGTTTTATTGGGGTAGCAAGTGGCGCAGTGGTTAGCAAGAAGTTCACAGCAAGAAGCTTGTGGGTTCGAATCCGGCCTGGGCCCTTTCTGTGTGGAGTTTTGCCCCATGTTTGCGTGGGTTTCCTCCGGCTACTCTGGTTTCCTCCCACAATCCAAAGACATGCACGTCTGGCTAATTGGAGACTCTTACCTGCCCGTTGGTGGGAGTGTGTGGATGAATGGATGTGCGCTGCAATGGATTGGTGAGGTGTCCAGGGTGGGTCCCTGCCTTTCGCCCACAGTCAGCTGGGATAGGCTCCAGCTCCCCTGCGACCCTAGTGAGGAAGAAGTGGTGTAGAGAATGGATGAATGGATGGTCTTATTGGTCTGTTAGGCTCTGGGTTTGGGGAAAGTTATCCTTTTAAATACATGCTGTGGTAGACATCACCTCAGTGTGTAATTACTTTCAAAGGCAAAGATGTGAGTCAGTCTTTACTGAAAGGTCCCCTTCAGTGTCTTTTTAGCCATGTACACAGTGCTGTACGTCCACTTTCTCTTTCGTGTAAACTTCAACTATATCAGCCATTGGCTACAACTTACAGCATGAAACTTGAAATGACCTGATCACCACAAAGAACTTTGAACAGGTGTGGTTTTCACCCTGCAGATGTGACCAGCTTGACAGTTAATTCAGGTAATGGATACTTCATAATGAAAGAACCGGCATTCGTTGCCATGCTGTAAATTGCTGTAACTTTTATTATTTTTTTCATATTTTTACAATCTCCACTAGGGTACTCCTGCAGCTATTTGACCACAGCACTGGTGCAGCGGTGTGTCCGTCCATCTTTTAATGAATCCAGGCCCAACCATCCCTTTTTGTGGAGATTTCCCATCCAGCTGGTTTTCACAGCACCACAATACATGCTACATTCTACACACAGTAGATATCCCGGAACAGGATTCGGCAGCCCTTTTGTGACCTGTTAAATCCCTGGTCAGGACGGTGGTGCGGACTGGAGGCCTGCTTTGTTGTATGTTAGGCATGGGGCAGAATTGCCTCTCAGACCGGCTGCCAGTCCAGGGCACTGTAACTGACCAGCAGTGCTGGCATAATGTTGTTCAGTAAGGGCAGGAACCGGCTGCTGTGTCAATCTTAATTTATGAAAGATAATGAGTGTAACATACGGTGCAGCAACAGTAATTCATGGTGCTAATTATCTCTGAACATAATGCCTGGTTTTGTTTTGGATTTACCAGAGGATTGTGACAATCCTGGTTTTATTGTTTTTTTTTTTTTTTTCTTTCCTGTTGATACAACCTGGGACAAAAGCATATTCTATGACGGAAATAATGGATTTCAAAGAGCATATTTGCCTTTGTGTTTTATATGTTTATTTATTTATTTAGTCAGAAGTGCTTCCCCTCTCAGTGAGTTGTGAGGGTTCTGGTTTTGAGTTCTGATTGACACTGGGAGCGCAGGTTTGCAAACCATGAATTTGGAGGAGCCTGCTTTAAACGGGTCGCGGGTGTTGCAGGCTGGTTCGGCTGTGCGGCTGAAACGACGATCAGATAAAATCATCAAGGCGATCCAGACATCCCTTCGAAGCACTAAAACTGCGACCAGTTAGTCCTCCAAACATGCGTCGAACTCACCGCTCAACCTTTTTACCTGATACACTGAACTTAAATCGGCTTGTGATTTCGTTTTGACTGCAATCCGTAATCTCGTCATCCCTGTGTACGTAAAGGAGCTCGTCCGAGTGCGCTTCTCTGAACATGGAAGATGATAAATCAGGATTCATGGTCACTTCCTTTCAAATCAGTGTAAATCTTGAGCACCCTTTTCGATTTTCATGGCACTGGGAATGAGGCAAGATCCTGTCGGGAAATGGGCTTTGGCGTATTTTTTGGGCTCTGCTCAAAAATATTAATTGAGATGCGGTTCTTTTAAACATTCAGGGCATCTGCAAACAAAGCTGATGCTGGAGTTAAGTTCATTTTTCTTGACACAAGGCACAAACACAAGGCCTTACTGAACCCCAACGTGTGACCAGCTGCACATGTTAGCGTTTGTGTAGTTGAAGTCAAACGTTTACGTACACCTTCGCCAAATATATTTACACTGAGTTTTTCACAATTCCTGACATTTAGTCCTAGTAACCATTTCCTGTCTTTGGTCAATTAGGATCGCTATTTTATTTTTGAAATGCAAAATGTCAGAATGACAGAGTGAGTGATTTATTTCAGCTTTTATTTCTGTTGCTTTCCCTGTCAGAAGTTTTCATACCCTTAATATTTGGTAGCTTTGCCTTTAAATTGTGTGACTTTAATGTTCTGGGCTGCCTTCGACAAACTTCTCATAGTTAGTAGCAGGAATTTTGGCCCCTTCCCCCTGACAGAACTGGTGTAAGTCAGGTTTGTAGATCTCCTTCCTCGTACTCACTGTTTCAACTCTACCCACACATTTTATATTGGATTGAGGTCAGGTCTCTGTGATGGCCACTTCAGTACCTTGACTTTTTTGTCCTTCAGCCATTTTGCCACAACTTGTTTGGAAGTATGCTTGAGGTCACCGTCCATTTGGAAGACCTGATTGTGACCAAGCTTCAACTTCTTGGCTAATGTCTTGTGATGTTGCTTCAGTATATCCACAGAATTTCCCTTCATCGTGATGTCATCTCTTTTGTAAAGTGCGCCAGTCCCTCTCGCAGCAAAGCATTCCCACAACATGATGCTGCCACCCCCGTGTTTAACGGTTTGGATGATGTTCTTCGGCTTGCAAGCCACCTCGTCTTTCCTCCAAACATGACGATAGTCACTATGGCCAAACGGTTCAATTATCGTTTCACCAGACCGGAGGATATTACTGTATGTAATGGTTGTGCTGCGTGCACAGTTCAGATGCATGGAGGGCAGGAAGATAAGGACTGGACTCGGGTGCAAGGATTGACTTGGTTGTATTTATTATGCCTACTGCCCAACAGCAGGTACAAATGCTGCAATATAAAACAAAATGGAAATGAGGTTTCTTTAACACTAAATAATACAGACTTAAGGCTTTAGCTGCAGTCACAATGTATTACAAATAGAAAAACAAAAGAAAACAAGGTTCCTTAATAATGAAGTGCTGCAATAAACATAAACAGCACTAAACTTAAGGAGTTTAGAGTTTTGATACGCAAATACAGACAAAAAGTCTAAACAAGACTAACAATGCCGTACAAGCCTGGATTTAAGAGACTTCACAATGAGACTGAGTGAAACTGGGTCTTAAATACACACTGCTACCACCCAGTGGCAATGAGAAAAAAGTGCAAGAGATAATTGAATAATGAATGAAGTGCGACCCGGGTCTTAGTAGACCGGCGAGCTGGACGGCTGGAGGCATGGCCTTGCACTCTAAAAAGTAAGATTTGTCCCCATGTGCTGTTGTAAACTGTATTGGAAGAATGGCTTCTTTGCTGATGGGGTCTTTCAGGTTGCGTTGATTTCGGACTTATTTTATTATGGATAGTGATACTCTAGTTTTCTCTAGCATCCTCCCAAGATCCTTTGCTGTCTTTCTGGGATTGAATTACACTTTTCGAACCAAAGTGCATTCATCTTTAGGAGACAGAATTTGTCTGCTTCCTGAAGACTGTGACGGGTGCGTGGTCCTATAGTTGTGTACTATTATTTATACAGATGAATGAGGTACCTTCAGCCATTTGGAAATTGCTCCGAAGGATGAACCAGACTTGTAGAGGTCCACACATTTTTTTGGTGGTCTTGGTTGATTTATTTAGATTTTCCCATGATGACAAGCAAAGAAGCACTAAGTTTGAAGGTAGGC
This sequence comes from Gymnothorax javanicus, assembly GCA_029692085.1. NCBI lineage: Eukaryota > Metazoa > Chordata > Actinopteri > Anguilliformes > Muraenidae > Gymnothorax > Gymnothorax javanicus. The sequence goes on from CM056201.1 coordinate 18,239,237, forward strand.
CTTAAAATACATCCACAGGCCCACCTTCAATTGATTCAAGGGTCATTCCATGTCAAATCGCCCAATGAGCTAAACCTCACCATCTCCAATTTTGCTCAAAATTTGTGTGTGAATTGGTCGTGACCCAAAACCCCAAATCTCAAATTTCAGCTCAATCAGACCTTCCAGTGCAAAGTTACGGCCTTTTTTTTTTTTTCGATATTTTGCGAAAAATGGCCATGGCCGCCAAAGTTCAAATGGCTATATCTCCAAAACTACTTGACCGATTTTGACAAACAAGGTATTGTTGGAAAGGGAATCACACAAGCATTCCAAATCTGCCATTTTTAAACTCATTCTTGGCAACTCTGGGTGTGATGAATAATTGACCTCTATTTTGACCTCAGAATTGACCTTGAGGGTTGCGTGACCTTGAATTTTTTTAACACCAAATTGTAGCCTGATGAGGTATCTGCAACATATCAAAAACTTAGAAGCATATTATTTTTAGTTATAAAGTAATTCTAAATTAAAATTCATGTGTCCAGCCATTTTCTGTGAATTCTTGTGCAATTTGCAATGCACTGGGACTCCCTGGACTAGGAAGTGGTGGTCCCCTATAAATAGTCATCACAGCATGCTTAAGAAGTTAGACAAAGGAACTTCTACTCTAAATTTCAATTTTTAGTATTTGTAAACAACTGGGAGTATTAAAAATTTAAGTACATGTATATCTCCATTTTATTCAGGATGCCTTCCTTCAATAAATCTTGTTTACAGTTTGTTTGTATTAGGAGACAAATCAATCAAAACACTGGCCATCACAGAATGACATTTGTTGGTTACCTGAGGTGGATATTCTGTGTGTTATTGACACCCCATCACTTACATCATCCTCATCAAGGCAATATACTCTCAGCCACAGTGACTTGATGAAAATTTCAAAAGTCTGCCCAGTTTGGCAAATTGATTCTGAATAAACTGAACCAAGTTGGACTTCACTTCCAGGAGCAAATTCGATAGTGGGATTTGAATTTGATTTTTTCTAGAAAGTGTGCAAGCTATCAGGGTAAAAAACATTATGTGACCATACATGGAACTAGACTACACTTAACAGAACTCAACTGTAGGGATAAGTATGTGCGTAGTACATTTTGTGTACATTTTGTGTACACAGACCTGAATTTCAGTAAGGGTATACCAGATTTAATTGGATATTAAAAAATAATGTTTCCAAGTTTTTGATATGTTGTAGATACCTCATCAGGCTACAATTTGGTGTTCAAAAATAATTCAAGGTCACGCAACCCTCAAGGTCAATTTTGAGGTCAAAATATAGGTCAATTATTCATCACACCCAGAGTTAACAGAATGAGTTTAAAAATGACAGACTTGGAATGCTTGTGTGATTCCCTTTCCAACAATACCTTGTTTGTCAAAATCGGTAAAGTAGTTTTGGAGATATGACCATTTGAATTTTGGAGGCCACGGCCATTTTTTGCAAAATATCGAAAAAAAACAAAAGGTTGTAACTTTGCACCGGAAGGTCCGATTGAGTTGAAATTTGAGATTTGGGCATTTGGGGCCATAGCCAACTTGCATACCAAATTTGAAGAAAATCAATACAAGTGAGGTGTAGAATCCCATTTTTTTTTTTTGGGTGATTTGACATGGAATGACCCTCAAATGATATGTTAGCCTATCAGAAACTAAAGCCATTGCATCATTTTATTGAATTTTCCAAGCTGTTTAAAGGCAGTCAACTCGTGTATATACATTTCTGACCTACTGGGACTGCGATGTAGTAAATTACAAGTGAAATAAGCCGTCTGTAATCAGTTGTTGAAAAAATTTCAAGTGTTGCGCACCGAGTGGATGTCCTGACTGACTTGCCAAACCATAGTTAGTTAACATGAAATCTGTTGAGTGGTTAAAAAATGCATTTTAGGGGCTGCGGATAGCTCACTGTAATCAGTTGACTATCACGTCGCCGGGTTCGAAAGCCGGCAGTGGTCGGCAGCTTTTTTCAGAGTAGCGCACAATTGGCTATAGCGCTACAGGGTTGCAAATTGGGAAGGGACTGCCGGAAGGGATTACAATAGTTGCCTTGTTGTTGCTCAAGCGCCTCCTGTTGCCACTTGCGTCAGGAAGATTCTAAGCCTGGTCATGTCCGGGTATCCTCCGCCCTTGTTCTGAACGAAGATTCAACCAATGAGTGTATAAGAAGCGGTGGTTGACAGGCGCGCTTCGGAGGAGAGCCGCGAACTGTCTACACTCTCCTGAATTGGCAGCAAGGGGTCGCATATGAGCAAGCCTTGTACATAGTTCACCAATTGGGCATTCCAGATTCGGGTGGGATTGGAGATGCCAAATTTAAAAAAAAAAAAAAATGCATTTTAATATTTAAGTTATATGAACTTAAGTTCATATAAAGTAGACTACCGATGTCAATGTATGTGCATTTACACAGTAGTATTTGCACATGCTGTCACAGAGCCCACCATAACTACCTCTCCTGTAACATCAACCACCTGACACCAGCCTGTCTGCTCTGACACAGTTTCGCTGTAATGCCCTGTTACTGGTGTAATTTTCCCTCTGATCATCAAAGATCTGCTGAAAACAGGCCCAGTCCTGGGGTACGAATAGATGCAGATTCTTCTAAAAAAAAAAAAAAAAGGATAATTTTTTTTTCTTATTCGTGTTTGCATTTCAAAGGAAGGTTTTAATGACAGACAGACGGTAGCACTTTGTTACTGTGAGTTACCGTAAGACTGCTGATAAGTAATCGTTTCCCCATGAAATAAAGTCTAAACAAATGAGATTAGGACTCTTTGTTATTACAGACATTACCGAGAGATCTGTGTACCCTGTTGGATAAACTCAGCTTTGTTTGACCCATCATCTATCAGTGCTTGAAAGCTTGGAGCTATCTGTCCGAGCTGTGTGTGTGTGCGTGTGTTTTGTGTGTGTGTGTGTGTGGCGGGGGGGCAGGAAAATACTGAGATTTAAAATCCACTTTATCTGAACTGTTTTTTTTCCAAAACCATAAATTACAGAACTTCAAAAAAAGACAACTATCAAAAAAGAAAGCCAAACAACAAAAACAGTTATAGAGAGAGAGAGAGAGAGAGAGAGAGAGAGAGAGAGAGGAAATACACCCATCCTGTCAACTTTATTCAACTCATTATTATTATTATTATTATTATTATTATTATTATTTACCCAAAGAACATTTGAGATTTTATGGGCCAAGGATTTTTCAGACTTTTTTCTTGGGAGGACAATTAGTTGAAAGCCAGAGTGATTTCCATGAAAAGTACAGGCGGCAAACCTTTAACGGAAATAGATTGGATTTCTCGGTCGCTGCGGAAAGTTTAGGATGGATTGGCTGCAAATTTTCAGACACGGTGCGTCATATTTTTTGGCCTAGGTGTCGGCGATGTGTCTGAATAGAAGGATTGGCAAGAAAAGAGTTAATCCTTATAAATCTTGCAGATTTGTAGGCTATTCTTTTTATTGATATTCTACCCCTTTTCCGATCATCAACATCCCATCTTTAAGATTGCGCAAAATGCTTTATTTTCTTTTGTATCTCATTACCAGAGATGCATATAACTTTCCTGAACCGATTAAATGGGCTATTAAAAACTGTTTTCCGAGCTGCGCGTGTGAAGATCATTTAATTTTGTATTGCTGCTGATTCAATTACTGTATCAAATGAGGCGCCCCCTTCTGGACTCGATCTCTTGCATAATAAGCTTATAAATGAAATGTAACAGGTGTGGTGCCTGTGGAAAGTGAGCCGAATGGTAGGCCTACGGTACAGCCATTTGGACACTGTAAAAAATATAAAAGTTGACTAACTTTTAAAAAAGCTAAGGCAACCAGCAAAAGAGAATTTGTGAATATGCACGTTCAGCTTATATGGTCTACAAGGGCCGCGTTTTGCATCCTTTTTCGAAGTAACTTTTTTTTTTTTTTTTTTTTGAATTTTAAGCCAATTCCATATCTATCGTGATGACTCGCATTTCACTCAAGGCGCCCTTTGCAATCATCACCTTTACACTGCGGAACTGGCCCAGCGCCGCTATGCCCAGTTGCACGTGGTTTCGAAAATAAAAAATAATCGAAAATAATCATTCTGTGTAATCGGGGAACGACTTTTTCTGACAAACTTTATGTACTGAAAAGGATCATGTTTTAATCTTAAATATTGCGTGAATAATTTAAATGTTTAGCACCCATTTAAGCTTGCACAAACAAAATTATTTGGAAAATTCACCACATGCATAATTAGGGCCTGCTTGCAGTTAAAATGAGGCTATGACACACACCGATCAGCAACAATATTTCTGCCTAATCTTGTGTAGTTCCCCCTCATGCTGCCAAGACAGCGCTGACCTGTCGAGGCCTAAACTCTACAAGACCTCTGAATGAGTCCTATAGCTGGAACCATGATGCTACCTGCAGATTTTTCAACCCAATAGAACCTATCAGGACCCATATAAGGGTCCATCAAGAGTAGCTGCTGTTTTCAAACCTGTGGAACTTCAGGGTAATTACTAACTCTAGTGGCGATCCATATGTTCCGATTCATTTCAGGAAAATGTATAAAATGATGTCCAAGATTTAGATAGGCCTATTTCCCATTTGATGTAATGATTAACACATGGAGTCCTGGGTTCGAAAATTCCTCTCGCTATAAGTATGATACAGCTTTAGTGAAGAACTGCAACCAGCCGATACACACTATGTATGTGACATTGTCTTACAATATGAAAAAAATGCCTTTTCTGTCCTTGAACCCACTAAATGAAAAACTTAAGTGAAAAGTTTGAGTTTGAGGGTTTAAGTCCTGTAAGGTGCTTTGTGTGTGTGTGTGTGTGTGTGTGTGTGTGTGTGTGTGTGCATGTGTGTGTGTGTGTGTGTGTGTGTGTCAGAGAGAATGAGATAGAAAGGGAACAAGATTGAGATTTAAAACCCATTTTATTGGAACATTGTTCTAAACCATAGATTAGAGCAATATAGAAAGAGAGAGAGAGAGAGAGAGAGAGAGAGAGAGAGATATTGAATAAATTACATTATCCATAAAACAAACAGGCGGGTTTAATACATTTTGAAGATAATTATCCATTGATATTATTTTATTTGTTGATTTTATCAAAGTAGGTCCGTTAGTGCTTGTCACAGTGTTGTATTGGCACTGAATACAGCAAAAGGTAAGCCTAATTTGTGTTAAGCCTGTGTCTCATATGTCGGAGAAAGTGAAAATAAAAAGGCTAAGCCGTGGCACCCTTGCCCACGATGTTACTGGTGCTAATCGAAGTCTCCTAGGATTTTTTCCTGATGAAATAAGTAAATTAATAAATAAAGTTAATTAACTACCGCAAAATTAAACCACAAGTAAACACGTTCTGGTGTTGTGTCTCTGCCTTAGGCCATTTTTGCCCTGTGAGACTCCAGCTAATAGTGCTCAGCAGTAGGCTACCATATTTAGGTAAAATAATATATTTTATTTAAACGGCAACGCACTTGCCCGTACAGCCCGTACTATAGCCTACTATAATGACAATGACGCACAAAACAGACTGCTAATCTAGCAACTGATATTAAATCAAAACGAATTTAAAGCGTGCCTAGCCCATCAAATAGTCTGCTTGGTGATCTTACTCCCAACCAGAGTGTATTGAGTATTTCTATCAAGGGTTAAGGCATCTCTTCCCATTTATTTTACCACAGGAGCGAAAAGCGAAAGGCGCCTAAACGAGGCCAGCCGCGCGCACAGTGGATACTTCGTTCAGAAAGGGCGGTCCATCTTCCTTCTCAAAGACGTCATCAGATGCTGATGTTGTTCGTGTGTGCACTAGTTTATGAAAAGAAAGGAATGAAAAAAGTGTCACAATAAATGTGTGCTGTGTTGTGGATGACTTTGTGACGACCTCTGTTGCAAATGGGCAACGCAGGCAGAATAACGGCCTCCTCACAGACATGGAAATGGCTTAGCGCTATCGCCGTTTCCGTGGCAACCATCTGAGTCCCCATCTCGCGGAGAGAAATGAGTTATGAAAAGGCTAGAGTGAAGCAGGGATTAAAACATGATCCTGGGGACAGTATGTCAATCAAAAGCTAACTCAGGAATCTCGCTCTTTTTTCTGTAACAGACGTATATTCTTAAACGCAGCATATATTTGCTTTTATGAGTAGGTTACTGCTGACAAATTTGAACATGCTTCATAATGAATTCCTCCATAGGGCCAAATTATTACCTATATAAAGATCTGGAACTTATGAAATGGACAATATTTTACCTTAGTGCAGCGCTCACAGCAACGTTTTATGCTGCTAATTCAGCATATGCTTAAGACACAAAAAATTCTAATTAGGCCCATCTTCACGACGAATCACCAATCTTAGCGCCAACAATTCGCATATACGGCTGTTTAGCATTTTGAAAGCATGTTGACTGCAATTACGTTTTTACCTAAAAACAAAGTTGAGCGCGTTTACCAGTATCGTGGAGGTTGATGATGGCATACCATGCCCACAGTGGGTTGCTTTTACTCAAATGCACTGGGCCAATCAATCTGACATATAAAAAAACGGAAGGTGGATAGGCGCCTATAAAATAAAAAAAAACTTAGCAAAATTAGATTGACCCCGGCGCAATTTGATATTTGGCCCTTTGACACTCATTTAGAAGTGCGCGGCAATAAAGCAGAACACGGACAAGTCCGGCTTGAAACAGAAGCCTTACGCGCGCGGGGGGATCTCGAGAACTTGATAGCCGTAGACTTGCACTCTCCAAAGGCTTTCTTGACATTGTAGCCCGGCTCGGTCGTCCTCGGAGCGCCAGGACGTCGCCAGTCAGGGTGTAAACGTTAAATGTTAGCTATTTGTTCCAAAGATTGCGAAGAAATCAAGTCTCTCTTTTTCTCCTTTATGCTGTCTTTCAACCATCGGGATCCACAAAACAGCTATTCACTAAGAAGCTTAAAGACCCTTTTAATAATACTTTAATGGATTCCGGAATGAAAGAAATGGACTCTTTTGAGAAGGGTAGACTACACTGAAAGGAAATGAATTATAATTACGAAGAAAGTCCCGAAATAACCTACACACCGTGGTAGGGTCTGCTGCGGTCAGACATCACACTATAGGTAGCTTACATGATACCGTTATTTTAAAAATTACGACGAGGAACACCCCATGTGTTGTTTATATGATCAATTGGCAGGCGATCACTATCTTCTTTTCCTGGCCGGGAGTCCACTGCACGCTAGGTCGTGAATTCGCAAAGGTCGATCAGTGAGATCAGGTGATCAACTGCTAAACATTGCATTTACAGCCAAATGGCTTTTAATATATTACCTACTTAGTTATCAAATGTCGAGCGAATTATCGAGGAAAAGCGTTTCTATTCTCCTGAGAATATAAGGGCTGAGAATGTACCTACAGTACATCTCTGTTGTCTTCCATCTCATTATCGGGGCTAATCTTTATCTGTCTCTTCACCCATCTATCGCTTTCTCGTGCGTCTGTGAGGCTGTCAGATTTCGCGCACTTAACTCTAAACAACAAAAAAAAGAGGAGAGAGAAGAAACAAAATGGCAGAACTTTCATCTACACACTGTGAATTTTAAGCACTATTTTCCAACGCCAGGCTATCCAACAGGGCCAGCCTCGGTGCCATGCTGTTCCCGGTGGTGCTTTTGTTTTAAATGGCTGGGGTTTTGCATAGAAAACTGATAAAATCTGAGCCGCTTTGCCAGGACATTGGAAAATGACGGATCACAGGAGACATCCAAAGACCTGGGAAAAAAAGGAAAAGCGTAATGAGCATACAAATGAAAGATAGGGAGATGCTCATCAGCTAATTACAGCTGCAAATATAATGCAAATTTATCCTGGCGCAGTGAGTGAACTCAATTTAAAACATGCACGCCATCCAGAAACAAACGCGAGCTGGTTTCTGAAGCTTGGGCCACAGGAAAACGTTGCTTGGCAGATTCTATTTAATATTATGATCATGGCATTGCCACGGGGTCGATTTTTATCATCATCATCATCATCATCATCATTATTGTTATTATTATTATTATTATTATTATTGTTATTCCTTGTGCATCATGTAACGCAGTCAATTATGCAAGCACAACGATAATGCAGTGATGATGATGATGATGATGATAATAATAATAATAATAATAATAATAATAATAATAAAGTCATAGTATTACATTAACGTATAAGACTGCTTGCAAGCAAGTATCGCCCTCCCTAACAATTTGGCCCGTGAGTCCTAAAACACAAGGCTAATGGTCATACGCGCAAACCAAAATGTCCTATTTTCTAACTTCGTGATTAATGATATTTTGGCAAAGATTAATCGCACAAAATTAAAAATCTTGGAGGTTTCCAGCAGGGTGGGAGTGGAGGTGGGGGTGAAAACGAATTAGCTCCATAGAATCTTTTTAGATGCAAATATTTTGTTATCTCTGCTTTACTGCACCGTTTTCACTGTTTATGATTAATTATCTCTTCTTGGTGAAAAATAAATCATGCAAAATTAGGATCTCGCGGTTCCTACCACCATACGCAGCAATGGCAGGTCGATCTTGTTAATTTCAGGTTGAAATTGACACACTAATTATGGAACTGTGTGGTGGTGGAGCACTAGAAGGCAAGATTATACCTCGCGTTTTTTTTTTTTTTTTTTTATCAGATCCCCCATATATTTTACCAATTAAAAATCGTAAAGGCATTTCACTGCCCCGGGATATAAAAAAGCACCCTCTCTCACAACATTGGCCATCGCTTTCCACCATCAGATTCATTGTGATGTATTAGATGCAATAAATTATCCCATGTAACAAAACATCGTGAGCTGAAAGGCTGATAATCTGGTGCGGGGAGATAAGGATTCATTATTCCAAATCATTATGAATCCAACGCTGGCTGTGACTTCTTTCTTAATCAGGCTCTGTGATCCTGGGTATGTGAGCGGAGCAGATAAGCGCGGAGTCGTTTATAATTCTCCCCACCTCGGCCTAATATTCTAAAATAAAGTCGGTGGAAGAAAACGCCGTAAAAACACAGAGGTATAGCGCAAGCACACATCACCAGAATAATAAAACACATTAAAAAGCTGCCGGATCATTGCGGTCATGCAAGATTTGATTAACATTTTGTCGCTATAGGCTGGGCATTTTGCCGTATAACTACCCAACGCTGTGAAACAAGGGAAGTGTTTGGGAGGAAACAGCTAGGAGAAAGTATAGAACAGGGAGATATGTTTTTAAAATCAAATTTGTAAGACGACCCCAAGACCGTTGGGCATTCAATTATAACAAAATAGAAAATAGTTTAAACACAAGAATATAATACAATCGCGTTTAATCTTGCAATGAAGGGTCAATAATGGCGACAATAAAACAAACCAGTGAGTAATGCGGATAAGATCAATGCACGCGATTTAGCAGCGGGTACTAGATTGCTCAATCGCGATAAATTACGATGGCGAGGAACAAATTAAACCAAATTCCAAAGGTATCCTTGCAAACAATTGACTTCAACGTCGTATTCAACCATTTAAACAGGTTGAAATCTGTTATGAAAATGCCTAAATTAATCATATCAGGGAAAACATCCAAATGTAAGCAACAATCCCTCATTTCCCTGTTGTCATCGTTGCGGATAATTAATTAATTAAATAAATAAACAAATAAACGCAGTAGCCTAACGTTTTCACTTGGTGGTTGGAAGCTCATACCGACACTATTGGGAGTTCACATCAACTTTGACATAAATTCACGCAGTTCAAAGCCTTTACTAGCTCTTAAGTGTGGAGAAATGACGTTCTGTCCTTGAACTTGACGGTTCCTCTCCATTTTTTTAAACAAACTAATCTTCACATCATTTATAAAACGCAAATATGATGCCTGAGTGGGTTAGTTCCGCTGAAAAAAAAAATGAATATGAACAAGCAATTATTTGTCGCCAAGAATTCTCATCTTCTAAGGATGCCAGAAAATAGGCAACATTTGAAATGTTGCATTGAACTCGCCCCAAGAAGGACAAATGCCTTCAAATAGCTGCCGTATTCAATTTTGTTCTCTGAAATGGATTATACGAATTAATTTAGGGAAACTCACTTTTGTAGTCGTAATCTTTATTTAGGCCTACTGCACTTATGTTCTAATCATCTGTGGAATATACAGTTATTTGACCTTTGTGTTTCATTATATCGAACGCATCAAATATGCATATTGTCAATTGACGCATATTAGTCGCACTTGTGTATCAAAATGGTGAAGGCGTTTATTTTTAATAAGCACTTTATTTACGTCAAAGGCAGCTTATTAAATTATTATCATCTCGATGTGCTCTAGCTTAATTCTATTAAATATACTGAAATGGGCCACTAATTGAAAGCTCCGGTTGCCCTGGAAACATTGATGATTTTTTTTTTTTTTTTTTTTATACTGAAAATAAAATTTGGCTCATTGCTCCCATAAGTTTAAACATGTTTGCAGCTAATTATATTCTATTTATTAAATATGCTTAATTGAATTTTTGTCGGGATAGACATTGGTATGATCAGTTTACCCTGTGCAGGCCGAATCGACACGGCGCAATCAGAACGTTCAAACGTCAGCACGAGATTTTTTTACGCCCCAAAGAAGTTTAGAGCAGTTCCTTTTCTTGTTAATCTACAATAGTAAACATCCAACGGGCAGTCATTTGTTAAAAGATAAATAAATAGCTACAGAAAATCCGTGCATAGGCCAAACTCCTGTCGGATCACGGAAGGGTGGCGGATCATTTGAGTGAAGCTGGGCACTCAGCCTTGTTTTGTACTGTAAGCAATGTGTTTTGTTTTATTGGTCAATTTTCACTGAAAAGACATAAGATCGCAGCCTTCGCAGACGATGTGTTGCAGCTAGCCCTCCTATAGCAGCAGACTGAAAAGGTGAGATAAGCAGACAGATAAATACGTACATTTTCCCCCTCTTTTTATAAGACTGAATCGCCCTCAATATTCACTTATGGGACCTCAAAAATTTATTCAGATTATTCCGCACTTCCATTTAGTAGCCTATACAAAAGGAGGCATTTCTTCATTGAAAGGAACATTAAATCTGCAATATATTTTTGAAACAAGCCCACTATTTCATTTAAAAAAAATTATTATTATTATTATTATTATTATTATTATCAAAAAGGAGAAGAAGAAAAAGAAAAGTAAATTTTAAAACAGTATCTCATATCTAGTAGCCTGTGTCGCACCTTCTTATCCCACGAGTCCGAACATCTATACTGATAGGCCTATTTGCAGCGGCCTCTTTCAAAAGAGTGAATCGAGTGCACCGTTTTTCAAATTTTTCGAGAAGGGTATTAACATTAGAATTTTATTTTTATTTTTATACATTCGTACGACTACCGCGCTTTAAACAACGCGCAAATATCGAATCTGAGCGCGCGTGCGTGATGATTTCCTTATAACAAATCCACGTTTTTTTTTTTTTTTTTTTTAATAATCGTGCCAGCGAACAGAAAACAGCGAACAGAAAAGAATGAATGCGCATTATATTCGAATGCAGTTGAGCAGGCGTCCATAAACGCCATGCTGTATTTACAAGACCGCGGCTGGCTTACACGATCCAACAGAAAATTATAGAGGTAGGCAACCATTTCCATACCTCGGACTGCGTCTTGGACTTCGTTTGCGAAGCTGGTATTGTCTGGTCTGTTTTTTTGTTGTGGCTTTTGTAAAGTGTTTTTATTCCTCCACACCCTGGATCGACCCGGAAGAGCTATGATCTAATATACTGTAAGTGCGGCAAGTCAGCGCGTTGGTTGGTCTGCTTGTGTCTGTGGGCTGGGGAAAAGTGCAGCGCGCGCCCAGGTTTTTTCTCCAACTGCTCGCGCTCTAAATGCCACCAGCCCTTCCATCTGTGCGTCATTTCGCTTGCACATCTGCAGCAGATCAGAAATAACCTCACCAGCAAAGTCGGCTCTACAGGTCAGTAAATATTTATATGTTCCTTTCTGGGAGACGTCAATCCCTTTGATAAAGGGATATGAATGGTAATTCTGAAAGGTACTAGGTGCCGTTGTCTTCAAAACCTCTTCCTCCTCTCTCAGTATGGATTACCTCATATAATTAATTAATTGATTGGCAGCGTGTGTGACAGTCTGGTGGAGATAACGTTTCTGTTTTTATTTCACAAATTCACGAAGATGACGTCTGCCGCATTCAAGGGAGGAGGTCGGTTATAGATTCGCATGGATATTTTACACAATTCGTGTATATTAGACAATATGACTTATTTGAAAAGCGCAAATGTAAGGCGCCGTAGAATCGTGGATGCGTTATTGTACGAGAAACAAGTTGCAATCGTTTGTCTGCAATTGTATAAAATAAATGCTTAAAACAAGTGATTTCTTTCAGCTCATTTGCTTACACAATAGCGATAGCAGGTCAGCCAGATCGTACCGTAATTTCTTTTTAACGGTGGTAGTAATTGCATTGGGATTTACAGAGGCAGAAGCACTACGCTCTGGAATGATATAGCTTCCCTACTTTCGTGAAATACCTAAAATCAAGGGGTTTTTTAATGATCTATTACGACCTAGACCGATGGTAGGCTGAATCCTATAACCCGTGAAATTGATCTGATTAGCTAGCATTTTGGGTCTTAAAAGGACAGGGGTTGCTGAAGCTGCATTTCACGTTTTAAACGTTTATGTGGTCAATTTGACTTGATTTAGAGGAGATGCTACTCCAGGAGGAGGATACGAATTTAAGGACATCAGCCAGGAACTTTCAATGGAGGACAAATGTGCATTCGCATGCGGAGATCAGGACGGATGGATTCCATTGATTTATGCGTAATAATGAACTGCTGTGTTTCCAGATAGCGCCGCTTTGGTGCAAATCAGCGCTTAAAAATCACTGGATGCAAATGGTTTTAAATGATGAAGACGAAATCTACACACCGTTATTAAGTCAATGTTCAGGACACCCAACTTTCGGGGAAAGGGCATTCCGCCTTTTAATTTCGTGTTTAGCCATCGCATATTTGACCATAAAATTTTGCACTGAATTGTCTTTGTTAAACGTCACTATGTTTAGCAGTAGGCCCATGTTATTTTGTGAATATATAGCCTTCACAATAAACTCGGCAATTGCGAACAAATGTTGTCAGTTACTTTAATCTGACTTACAGTTCAGGAATTTCCTTAAAAATTCCAGCCTCAAATTACGTACTCAAACACTACATGGACCTGAATGATGCTGCCGAATTGACAGTGGAAAGACACTTTTGATGAGCATCAATCGGTGTGTGTCGCCGAGCAGCAAGGGAGCATGGGCCACGATTTTCTTGATTTTCTTTGGTTTAGATTATGTCTTGGTATCGTTAAAAAAGAGTCCTATGGTACGTCATGTTTGACTCTGGAAGCATTTATTCTACCTCAACATGGTTCTGGGTTTTAGCCTCAGTGGTTCACGATTCGCGGAGTTTACGGTACGACGATGGATAACAATAACTGCTCATACAACGGTTTGTGCACCCAGTGCTTTTTTTTTTTTTTTTTAATGATGTAAAAGTGGTTTCAAATAGAACAATCGATGAAGCTCAGTAACGTTATTTTTTTCAGATTAGTGTCGTTTCTTGTTATGATTCATTGATTTATATGACTCCTGTAATATGTTTTGTTTTTAAATAATAATAATAATAATAATAATGCAGTGTTATGATCAGTATTATTATTATTATTATTATTATTTCCTGGCCAAGGACAGGAAGCAACCAACCAATAAACCAAATATTTAGGTTTTTTCGACCATTCACTGCAAAGAAATTAAAAATACAAAATAATTATTTTTTATCATTCAGCCTCCTCGTTAAACGCAATGAACCTTTCAATCGGCTCATTTTTTTGTTTGTTTGTTTGTTTTTTAGAAACTTTGACCAAAATATTACAACAACCATTTTGTCAGCAATTTGTTGTTGGCAATTTCTTAAAATACGTTCATAATTGACATCTCTCCCTTTCTCTCTTTCAATCACATGCGCACGCACGCTCTCTCTCTCTCTCTCATACAAGCACGCACACACATACACGCACGCGCACAAACGCGCGCGCGCGCACACACACACACACACACACACACACACACACGCACACACACACACGCGCGCACGAAGAACTTTCAATCAAGATAATAGTAATGTATTCCAAATGATTGAAGTTCAGTTGCTTTAGCGCGCAAATTTTTAAGTGCCCTAGGCTGTGTCCCCTGTTTAACCCCGGGATACCCACCTCGGGGCTGTTTGTACAGCTTTACCTGAGACATTTGAACAAAACTGTAAAATCAAAACCCAACAAAATTCGTCTAACCCAGACGCCCGCGCTGTAATTAAAGGTTATTGAGAGGGTTAGTCCGCTTATTTTTTCCCGAACCAGCGCGCAAGGTTTTGGCAGGCGGTATATCTTTATTTCTTCTTTCTCTTCTTTTTTAAAATACCATCCGAGTAGCCTCTGACCTACATGCGCGTGGACAGAACCATCCAATAATTTACAAATAAGAAGCATTAGCCTATGTTCTCCACTTTTCAAACTCAGCGTTTCGCTTCCTGTGTAATTATATTGTGTAATCTTGTGACGCAATAATAATAGCCTAATAATAATAGGCCTAATAATAATAATAACAATAATGTCTTTGCAAATTTCACCAGAATAGGAAGTAATGATGTGGTATTGTGATAAGACGCGAAGACAAAAGGCCTAATATGTCATCCGAAGCACCACAACAATCACGGCTAAACTAAACCAGTCCCCGATTCGCAGTGGTAGTGCAATGCTTCCGGATTTTCATCAGGACTATATGACATGGCACCGTCATTCAAAGCGCATCTTCACTACCCGAATTCAGCTCCATTTTTAACCAACATTTTAAAACATACAGGCAAACGAAATCCCTTGTTTTGCGGTAAAATTTTACCGCCCAGTCTCAGGAATTTGAAATAAGTTTGACAACAACAACGTATAATTGTTGTTAGCCTTCATTGATTATTTTCGTGCGGGTTCAAGGGTGCATTTATTTTGGGAATAAATGAGAAATAATTCATAGAGGTTTCCGTGTATGTCCACGTGGCTACAGCATGAACTGCACGTTTACTGGATAATATTGTCAGTTGTTTTGAGAGCGGGGAGGATTATAAATGACCATTTTTAAAGGAGACCCGTTTCTGCAAAGAAGAATAAGATCACATTTCGCAATTTAGACTGCTATTGCGTCTTGTAAATATGAACTTGGGACGGGTTCTATGCTCTGTGTGAACTGAAAGACTCGAGTCAATAAATAAAATATATACATAATCAGGATTTTGCATTTACCGTACTGCGTCGTCTCGAGACACCTATAATGCCTGCTTCGCAGGCTGACAGCGCACAATACATTTCAAGGGGATAATTACACGAGTCCGCTGACAGCCTGACAATAACAGCACGATTGTTCGTAGCAAGCCAGAACAACAATTTCCATCCAAGTTCAGTCTCAGGTTCGCTTGAGTGAGAACTAGGTTGTGTATATAGCCTGGATGAAGAGCGGAACGTTATGCCAAATCAGCATATTTTCTTTTCTCACGCTGCAGCCAACACAGCCCCAGCGCACGAGAGTGGATAAGGTGAGGAGAGCCGCTCATGTCAGTGAAAGCGACTGAAGTTAAACAAAGCGATGTGAATAAATGTATATTTGGACCCGTGCGAGGTTCAATTATAGCTCATTCTGAAAATGTTGCTCAAATGTCAAACCGTCAATCATACTGTTGATAATTAACGGGGCCCATATTTGCGGTATAGTAATCGCCAGAAATGCTTAGGTTTTTACTGAGGCCTGCATTTACGACTGCCTTGATTTTCAGGCAATGATCTCTGCTTTCATACGAAGATACATAAAATTCGATTTTACATCTGTTACCGTTTAAGACATTTGTCCTCCATTTTCTGATGATGATTAAGCATTGTCACTGTCACCAGTAAAAATTAGTATCTTTGATTTTAGAAAGTTATATCAGGCGCGTTTTGTTTTTTCATTGGGTACCCTTTCACTCCCATACACACATACACCCGCGCGCGCACGCTCGCACCCCCGAACAGAATTTCATTTCCTGGCTGTTTACTCTATTTGTGACGTCACGTCCAGTGGCGTCGGCAAGACTAGCCATTTCAGTGCATTGCCTAGCATCAAAAGAGCAGCCTCCTGTTCCCCAATTACATACTGTCAATCTGGGAGCATGGGGCAGCCAAACTGGGAATTAGACACTAAATACACCCCCACGGGGCAGGCCCCCTATTACTGAGCAATCAAGTGGAATAATACAAAACTACAAGGCAATATGCCTACCTGACATTGGCGTGCGAACAGATTTTCGAACCCAATGTCAGTATAAATAGGCCTACATTTTAATTAGTTATTACAGGTCACCATTATTATACAAATAAATGCAGTGGTTTGAGGGCGCCATGTTGAATTTAATTGTTCAATTAAGAATGACAACCGTTTGTCAATATTCCGCCCTTTTGGGAAAGACAATAGCCTCCATGTAAAGCGAAGACGATGGCGGATACCTTCAGATCCGTAAAGTCAGAGCGACACTAGAGTGTTCTCTGGTGTATGGTGTTTCCTTACGTTGACACACCGTCCAGGCTTTCTCGTCCGCCGTGAACTGCGCAGTAGGGGTAAATCAGTCGAGTCGAGAATTAGAATAATAAGAGTGTCACCGCGAGAGGACGCACTGTCACAATTTTAAGAAAACAGTCATGTTGCAACCTGCTATCGGTGACGAGGTTAAGCAACAAGCTTTGGCTTCCAATGTGGAGCTAAGATAACATACTACCAACTGTGCTCGCTTATGACAAAGCACGACTATTCGTCCGTCATCAAATTATCAATCATTAGAAATTGAATGATTTTTGCATATCTGTGAATATATCGCCAACTACTGGGCAACATTTAATGCTGAAAACGTCTCCTATCTTTTACCTCTTCGTCAGAGAGATGACAAGATGTGCAGTAACAATACCCATCATATTTAACAAAAATGTAGCCTGGCATTACTAAAATGTCCTGAGTTTCCATATAGTCACTTTGTACCATTTTCAGGCATATTTACGACTGTGCTGTAATTTCTGGCAAATGTGTAAATTGGAGAGTGCATTTGGATATATTGTAAGTTGTCTTTTCCCAAATTGTTAGCTTTGACTTGACATTATTTTGCTCTGAACGCCGCACTTTTTTTTAGTCTTTTTAAGTTTTTGAGATCAAAATAAGCCATATACCATATTTAGTTATTATTTATTGGTGATGAAATGTGCAAATATGGTATATAGACTGCGATTTTATACATTTCTGTCACTGAAATAGGCCTGAAATTAATACAATGGACGGTTTTTGAAGGAGATTAAAAAAAATTAGAAAAATCAACTGCAAGCTTTATATTCATCAGAACATTACCTATTAAAAGATTTGTAATATAGAACCCAGTTTTCTTTGAGGATAAACTTGTACCAGCCCTTGGTCATCACTGCCCTGGCCCACTTTATTCAATTAGGCCGAGTATGGCAGGCCCCTCCCCCAGTTGATGACACTGGCAGGCCCTCCTTAAGTTGCGTCGCGCCGCAGCTGTCTGCGAGCATTGAGCTGCCTGGCGCCATCCTGAAAGAATGCCTTCACTGTAAAAAAAAAACAGAGCGACAGAGTAGAGAGAGTTCACTGCAAGAGAGAGAAAGAGAGTGAGGTAGAGAGCGAGCACTGCTTCTGCGCGTTAAAAAAAAATTCGACCTGTGGGTTTTAACTTCGATCTTTAGACAGTATGCTGTAATTCACCCGAATACAAGCCGCATTGGTTCTAAACAGCGCGACAACTTGTTGCGCTTACTTTTTAATAGGCCGCTAAAACTCGGAGGAGAAAAGTTGAGGATTTCAAAGACGACCTGGATACGCCCGGACTTTTGAATGACAGTTTATGCGTGTAAAATCTAAATGTATGTTGCATTTTACTTTTTTTTTAAATCTTGTTATACAGCGTACTTGTTTGCAAGTAGGCTAGATTCATTTGAAACAATATACCAGGACGGACGAATTACAGAAGCATAAACCTTTCGATAACTGGACGTGTTGATGAGATAACATTTCTTCTTGTTTGCAGGTGACCAAAGGCAACAATTTAAAAAAAGAAACCTGTGGATTAAGCGTCGCTGGAGTTTGGACAGATACGTTTTCCTTTCTTGCGTGTGTTACAACGATTCTTCTTGTGTATATGAACATTTGCTGCCTGCAATGGAAGTAACTGCGGACCAGCCCCGGTGGATGGGACATCACCACCCGGCGGTACTAAACGGTCAGCATCCCGACACGCACCACCCGGGTCTCGGCCACTCGTACATGGACCCCTCTCAGTATCCCCTCGCCGACGATGTGGATGTACTGTTTAATATCGAAGGACAGGGAAACCATGTCTCGCCGTATTACGGAAACTCCGTCAGAGCCGTCCAGAGATACCCGCCTCCTCCACACAGTAAGTTTTGTTTCAGTGCTGAATTCAATTTATTACGGTCGAAATGTTCGTTTGGTCATTGACCATGTTTCCCGTGTAGTTATTGAGCAAATGCCTGCAAGGTTCTTTCGCGAGACTCTATCGAAAGTAGAAGTGGACGTGCACCAGTAATCGGAATCCGAATTGCAGCGCATTTCTCAGAGGTGTTACAAGTCTTGTTTCGAAGAGTGTTGGCATGATACGCTTGAAATTTTCCCTGGCGAAAAATGTTAAGCGTAAAATACCTCGTAAATGTTTTTATAAAATTGTATATGAAAAGTAACGTGCCATTTTACTGGCTGTATAGGAGGTGAAGTTAATTGCTTTTCCTCCGTTACCTTATGTCGAGTTTAAAGATGCCAGTTGAATGTGAAGGCGAAGAATAGACTTGATTGTTGGTAATAAATAATAACAAAAAAGAATATTTTTGACAACTGTATAAAGGTGTCACGAAAGGTATAAGCAAGCCGTTTAATATCAAAGCCAGTGTTCGACTCCATGATTTCAAACGAATTCTGATCCAATTTAGGGAGCCAATATACATGGCTTGTAAATCTGTAGGCCTGCATAAAATAATGCTGCAGAAACAGAATACGGAAGAACTGTTGTTAATATTTGTAAACAGTATGTGTTGGAATAGGTGACACATGATAGTTTCTTTTGATATCATTCCTGTTAAAACAATTCTTTCCGTACCGTGTGACCGTTATGGAGCACTGAATCTTGCAAAAGTAGGCTTTTGGTCAAGAGTTTCGATCAAAACAGAAAACTTACTCTTGAGATAATACGCCGATTGGTCGACAATACTATTCAGGAGCCGTATTTTAATAACTTTTAGCAATTGAGTAAAACTGGACGTCCCATCTTGGTTCTGCTGCTAAACTTTGATTTTATAAGTGGAAGTCTATGCAAGCCTCTGTGAAAGTTTATGAGATCTTGCAGACCTCTGCAATGGGGAAATGAAACGTTGCTGCCACTTTGTTATACAGATAGCCTATGCTGTACATTATTAATTGTGTGTTGGAAAAATATTTGTTGAAGTGTATATGCTGCAACCGAAAGGCTGAATAATAATAACAATAATAATAATAATAATCATCGTTCTTTGACTAATGACTTTAACTCCTGTCAGTAAGATTGTTTTTTATTATCAGCGTAATTGCATCAAAATGTTTGCACATTTCACCAATGTATTCTTCAAATTTTGTGCTTGCAGGTAGTCAGGTGTGTCGTCCACCCCTGTTACACGGCTCTCTGTCTTGGCTAGACGGCAGCAAAGCACTCGGCTCGCACCACAGCACGTCCCCGTGGAACTTGAGTCCCTTCCCCAAGAGCTCGCTCCACCACGGCTCACCCGGGGCCCTTTCTGTCTATCCGCCGACGTCGTCCTCCTCACTGTCGGCTGGCCACTCCAGTCCACACCTCTTCACCTTTCCCCCGACTCCTCCGAAAGATGTCTCACCAGATCCGGGTATCTCTACCCCGGGCTCAAGCGGCTCTGGCCGCCAGGAGGAAAAAGAGTGCATTAAGTACCAAGTGTCCCTGGCCGAAAGCATGAAACTGGAGTCGGCCCACAGCCGGAGCATGGCATCAATTGGTGCGGGAGCATCATCCGCTCACCACCCCATCGCCACATACCCATCTTATGTCTCAGACTACGGCCCCGGCCTCTTCCCACCAAGTAGCCTGATAGGTGGGTCATCTTCTAGTTATGGTTCCAAAACAAGACCAAAAACAAGGTCCTGTTCAGGTAGGCGTGCGCTTTATTTTTCTTTAATTTCCTTATCACTCAATTAAAATTAATTTGTGTCCAAAAATGAGCATTTTTAAACACTTGAATTATGTGGTTTGTTTTTTTTTTTAATATCATTTAATTGAGAAAACTAAAAACCGGTTAAATCTTTGTATTTGTGCGACGCGTGGCCGTCCGTCTTTTCTGAAGGCGTTACACTTACAGGCCTAGACGAACTATATCAGTTATTTCAACCTCTGGCGTATGCAGGACATATATCTTAATGGACGAATTTCCAGATGATCCATCATAAGGTGGAATGCATATTTGAAAGGCAGGTATTTTAGTTACGATAAAAAAATAATGGATCTATTTGCTTGTGATACTTCAGCATTACCCGTAATCATTAGTATGTCGTCGGCCTGTAGTAAAACCGATTAAACTTATGCATCAAGAGCTCGCATATTCTGCTGGCCAATGTACATTATCTCCAACATTTTAATTTCTGCAAAATGAATAACATGGGCTAAGTATTTACATCCTTAAGTTTACCTTTCAGACACTACCATGAAGCATGCTGTTACTGAAACATGTCGCTGTGCTAACCGATCTATTCATTACCACAGGCTCAGCAGCCTTTAATGCGCGCAGACTAAGGCAGGAATATTCAAAGCATGCGATTTTGCACGCTGCGTGTTCGAAGTAAAAAAAATGCATATCGTTTCGCAAAGATCTATAGGGATCCCGAGCGTTTTAAGCTCTCAGGAAACGAGATGCGTTTCCAGTTTTCCCAGAGTGACATTTCATTGTGGCTCGCCGTTCACCACTGTCTCTCTTTCGTTTATATGCTTAAGATAATCCAATTATTTTCAGACTGTTGCACGCGACAGTTGCATTGTTTATCCAGCGCCAGAAACTTTGATAGAGTCCGGATGCAGTTGCTTTGAATTACGAATGACCTCTGGTCAAGGCACGGGCATGACAGCCGAAGAAAAAATGTTACGCAAACGGCTTGTATAATTATATTATAAAATTATGCCTCATTATCTTAAAAAGTCAAACTTTTTAAAATTGAATATTAGGTGGATATCTTTTGCTGACGGACTTAAGTGAGTGGGCTAATTAATGCTTGAATGAATTAATAAATACATAAATAATCAAATGAATGAATAAATAAATAAATAAATACATTGAACTGGAACTCTCTTGTCTCGCAATACGTGGGCCGCTATTTGTTTATTACAACCGATATTTTGGTTCTAATTCAGTACTTTGTCAGACAATGGAACGTAATATGTGGAGTTCTTGCGCTAAATCCCGCTTACAAAGTGGCAAACACATATCGCCTTCTGCCATCAAACTTCTTCACTGAACATTGAATTGCATATTTCAGTCGATTCGAGAAGCTTTGTTTAGACTAATACCACGGATAACTGTGTCTAGGCTATTTGACTTCTGAGAAAAAAAATATGCACGCACCAGATTTGTACAACACATGTTAGCATCTGTCAACAAAGAACAACGTAAGCAGCACGTCTCCAAAATAAATAAACATTTGAGAACTGCAGTCAATGGGCGGGACCTTCCATATCGTGAAGGCCTACGGACTACAAATAATTCAGTCGGTGCGAAAAGACGCTACTCGATCCCGCTCTTTCGGTTTCGCTGGTGAGGCTCACACTAACCTCGTGTCTCTCACCTGCCTGTGTTCAACGGCTGGCTAAACGTCATTTTAATTACGCATGCAGGGTGGGGGCTTTGAAAAACAAAATGAAACCAGCTATTACTGAGGCCTATAAGCAATATTGGAGTTAAATAATTTACACTGTGTGACTTTAGTCCTCATTTCATGGAACATTATCAACGAGTGCACGTGGCAGGAAAATGCTTGTATTATTATTATTATTATTATTATTATTATTATTATTCGTTGTAGAAGGCCTAGCATTGTTTTTGTTGCTGTTATTGTTGCTGTTTCTGCTTCTATTGTTGCTTAGGCTGTTGCTTTTGTTGTCATCGACTGCTCTCATTCTATTTTCAAGCATGATTTATTTTAGACTCTCCAGAATAAACGTGCTAACTAGCCTCTCGCCCCGCCCCCTTAATGAGGAAATAGATGCTTCCCAGTAATAATGCTGTATTTGACTGAGGGGCATGCACTGGCAGCGAAATGATATGAAGTGAAATGCTGTTGCTTTGTTTGCAGCGCCACGCGTTTTATGTGTACTCTCTCATGTCCCGTGTTTTAAGTGATATTCATATTAGTGGGCCGATACTATT
The DNA here is from genome assembly GCA_029692085.1 of Gymnothorax javanicus. Lineage (NCBI taxonomy): Eukaryota > Metazoa > Chordata > Actinopteri > Anguilliformes > Muraenidae > Gymnothorax > Gymnothorax javanicus. The sequence continues at coordinate 18,261,836 of CM056201.1, forward strand.
TGTTGAAGAATAATTTAATATGACGAACAGAGAAGTTATTGCTGACCATTGTATTTGTTCACGCTGTTTTACTATTATTATTATTATTATTATTATTATTGTGGTTTTTGTAACTGATGTTTTCGTATAAAGGTTTCACTTGTGAATACAATTAGCCAATATTTTCGTCATCTGACATTAATTGTTCCTGAAAATTTGCTACGGAGCGCTCCATTCATGTGCGTATGTTGTGTCTGATTTCAGAGGGTAGAGAATGCGTTAATTGCGGAGCCACTTCCACCCCCTTATGGAGGAGAGATGGCACTGGTCACTATTTGTGTAACGCCTGTGGACTCTATCATAAGATGAACGGACAGAACCGGCCACTTATCAAACCCAAGAGGCGACTGGTATGTCCCTGATGCTACTTTTGATCACTCTCTCTTTCTTTCTCCCAATTTTTTGCTACCTCTCTCTCTCTCTCTCTCTCTCTCTCTCTCTCTCTCTCTCTCTATCTATCTCTCTCTCTCCCTCGCTTTGTCACAACCTCTCACCCTACCCAGGAGGAAGTGTTAGCTGCAGGAAATTGGCTCGTCAAGTTCAGGTCTCATTTCAATCATTTCTATCACAATTTGTACGCTTTGAGACGATTTATTAATTTTATAGTCACTTCATATTATTATTTCGGAATGTTTTTTTACTAACCATATGAAATAAGTATAATTTTCCACGTTTGGTGGTCATGTTTTACGTTTTCATGAAATGTTTATGTAGCTAGTTCATAAATATTTTGATAGATTTGATAGCCATCTTTTATATAAATATTTTTCTTCCTTCAAAGAAAAGCAGCGCTCTCCGCAATTTATTTATGAAGAGCGTACCTATATTTAACGACAGAATGTAGCCTGTAAGACTAATACCTTGCATTTAAGAAGTGTATAATTATTTGAACGAATATTTGTTTTAGGACATTATCCATGAGATCCCTTAGCCTTTGATCGGCCTTAAAAACATGAAATAATGTTAAATAACATCTAAAATATTTTGTTGCATAAACTACAATAAGTACAGTGGCCCACGGCCTTGTGTATCTTTATATACAATAGTCAACTACAAAACTTCGCCCTTTTAAAATAATCAATGACTGAACCCTAATGGAATTCCTATTTCTCGCATAGCTTTGTTAAGGAGGCAAAACTGTCTAGGCAAAGAAGCACTCGCAAGACTGCTATTTTGGCAGCCAGCCTCTCTCTTTCTCACTAATGTGAAAACCTGACTTCCCAGGAAAAAGCTGCCGGATATCTGGCCAGCACTGATAAATCTTTTTTTAACAACATACCCCGTTTCCCCAGCCTAAACATTAAGGGGAGCAGGACTAAATCAGCGCGAGATGCAAAGAGGGCATACAAGAGTCACGACATGTGGTAGTTCCTCTGAAAGCTTCAGAACTGCGGGAATGCTGCGCGAGGCATTTGAGGGTTGTCTCTCTGTGGTTTGAAAGAGACTCATAATATAAGTGATTGACTATAGACCATTTGTGCCATTTATGCATACAAAATACCTCTAAAATGATAATTGTATCATAATGATGCACTTATTCTTATCGCGCGAAAAACGAAAATTCAACATTGTTGCTGTTAGATAGACTAGCCTACTAGACTGCGCAAATCACAACGCAGAACATTGTTGGCCTACTGGTGAAAAGTAGCCTAAATGAAAAGCAGCAATCAGGAGGTAACTCAGGTCTAAGGCGACAGTTTTCTAGTCGACTAGGGCGAAGAAAGACTATTTCCGTGGAAAACCTGGGCTATATTAGGCTTAATCTTTTCTTCATTGAGAGACACACAGGTAGGCTACACATACGTGCGCGCGCACACGAGATATAACGACAAAATTGTGGGCAAATGATAATTATAATTATAATGAATATCGATGTGTATGTTAAACTTCTTCAGTCCGCTTTTGCTTAATCGCATGGATTGAATTTAGGCCTTTATCAAAAATATTTGTAAAAAGTTTAGGGCAACTTCATTTTCTAAACAATGGGATAGGTTTGTATTCGTCTATATCCAGTAGAAACGTGTTAGGCCCCCACTTTAATGCTTATTTTATTAAACCTTAAAACCTTTTACTCTTATTAAAAATAAGAGTTAAATGGGAGCGGGTATAACTGATATTTTGATTCGGTTATATAAACATTTACTTCTAATCACAAGCGGGAGCGTGTTATATTTTCAGAACAAGATGCAGCAATGCTGGAATTTTCATTTGGTCCTGTTTGAAATGTTTCTTTACTCATCTCTCTATCTCTCTTCCCTATCTATCTCTCTTCCTTATCTATCTATCTATCTATCTATCTATCTATCTATCTATCTATCTATCTATCTCTTTTTCAGTCTGCAGCTAGGAGGGCTGGGACGTCGTGCGCAAACTGTCAAACGACGACGACGACTCTTTGGCGCAGAAATGCCAACGGCGACCCAGTGTGTAACGCGTGCGGGCTTTACTACAAACTGCACAATGTAAGCAATACAGCAGCATTTATCCCATTATCTAGTAAGACATTTACTAATTATTTAACAATGTGCTGTGCATACATATATATATATATATATATATATATATATATATATATATATATATATATATATAATGTGATGTGTAATTATTATGACATTATAATATTCTTTATATTTATTTTTTGCCTTACAATTAGGCCTATCTCACTCAATCGCATAGTGGCCGCGACCACGGCTTCATTTTCTGGATCAATTAATTTTTCTCGGAATTAGATTAAAATGAGATCATTATTTATCTCACATCCTGTTAGTCACCCCCAGGGTTTAGTGAAAAATAAAATTTTGCCCGCCGCTCTGCGCATGATTCGCCGGACGATTGCAGTGGTTTAACCTTTACCGCATTTTTTTTTTTTCGATTCCTTCTAGATAACACTCATGGGACTTCTTCCTATTCAGTTGAATGCTTTCGCGAAAACCCCTTTGACGAAGCAGAGAATAGGCCTATATGATGCATTTTCATCCACATACAATCATTTTGCGCCAATGATTTGCAGAGGCAATTGTAATTAAGGTCTTATTGTATTATTATCATCACATTTTTGTAGCAGGAGCAAATGCAATACCGCGTCTGAAGGGGGTTGGAATTTTTATTTAACTGGTGCTGATAAAAAAGTATTTTCTCTAGCTCTATTTACCATTGAAGAATACAATTAGCGAACTATTTTGGGAGCGCATAATTTCAGCAATTTTACTGATGCTAATTACGTCATTTTTGTTTTCATTTGACATGACAATTGCCTCGGACCATATTTTTCAGTATCCTTTGATGGGTAGCAAACTTTTTAATAAATTCCATTAAATGTCAAATTCAAATGAATCCTCCTTTCAGTTTATTATCAACAATGAAGGTGGATTATTTGGGCCAAATTCACGTGATTTGACTGGAGCTTATGTAAAAGATATGCAAATAAAATAATGTGAGCTTCAGCAGCTGATGGTCAACACATAAATAGACGAACATGCTTGAAATTAACCCAATTCATGGACATTTTATGTTTGTGCACGTATGCAATGAATTCCGAGTTAGTATTAAAAACTCATTACCTGCTTTGTTTTGATCTGTTTTCCCGACCTTGCTGGATTAAGTTTTATTCCGTCAGGTCGTGGAATCTCAAGTACGTGCTAAAGCAACGATAAAATTATTAATAAGGTAACCTTACAACCTGCAGCCGAATGTGACTGGTCAGTAAAATATCAGTGAATACATTGTGCACGACAGAGGCAGGTGATACCGTTCTTCTAGAGGCAATTTGTGTCTGAATTGAAGGAATCCTACTCTTGAAGACTGGCTCGGTCATCATTGTCCACAATTCATTCGGCTTGTACCTCCGAAAAAAAAAAAAAAAAAAAAAAAAACGGGACGCCAACAAAGGGATGCCCGGCTTCCCTGTCCATTTTCCTTTGGCCGCTTGGTGTGGCCTTATCTGCCCTTTGTGTTTTCCAACACGCAACCAGCGCATCATTAGCCTTTTAATCCCTTTCACATGGCCAAATCCGGAGCCGAGCCCCATGCAGCCAGATTGCGCTGAGACGTTCTAGTGGAGGTGTTGGTGGAGTCCGACTTGGCCGTAGCAATGGTTTCACTGTGCCGTTGAGCTTTGCCGCTTCACCGCTCAGGCTCTGTGGGATCCTGGGCTTTGGCCTCGGTGCGGGGGAATAGGCACCTAAATCCACGATACGTTGGCGCGAGACCACTCAACGCATTGAAACCATTGTCATTTAAAACTCATTATTTCAGTTGTTTGACAGCTGTTTAGAGTCCTTCAGCAGCTCCTGCCCAGGAGCTGGTTTTACATATTCTATTTCTGTGTGTTTTTGCCTTTTCTAAGGTAATGCAGTGACTGTGTGTACACAGTGTGAAATGTTTCCCTGGTATCGCAATTCAGAGTCACCTCATGTTGATCCCTAGCCAAAAGCTACATAGCGACGCTGAGGATTTAATCAACATTCACGGAATAGAGTTTGTGTGGAATATTTGTGATGCCTTTTTTTTTTTTTTTTTTTTTTCTTAAAATCTAATGTTTGATTTACTTGTTGTGTGAACTGGATCCAAAGAACTGTGTTAAGTTACTTAATCAAATATTTACACAGAAGTTAACACAACTGCATGGAACAGAACATTTTAAAGTGTTATTTAAATGAGATATTTGTGATATATTTCTTTAGAATGATTAATGTGGAACTGGAGTGCGTGTGCTATTGCCATTCATATTGAACAATATTTTACTGAGGAATGTTTAGACAAATGACTAGCAATAATTTGGTGTAGAAATTTGATATTTCTATATGAATATAAAATGCATCCTGGTACATGTCAGACATAATTAAAAAAAAAATAAATCTGTTTATGGTCCCTTAAGTCATCATTGACATGCAGCAGCAATGTATAAATTGGAGAGCCAAAAGTGCCAAAAGTGCTTACGTCATATTATCACACACCATGTGATATGGATGAGAAAATGTCTTTTACAGGTACCTTAGTCAATTCTCTCAGTTCTCGACGGTTCATGACTGTAGTACTTTTAGCGCTGGGTTCTTCAATTAGCAGATTGTATGGTTTTATTATACAGCATATTTAGACCCTTTTTTAGATGTTTTATGACTTGAGTAAATTTAAGCTCCTGGGTCTTCAGTTGGTTGGGACATTACTGGGCAAATTTAGATGAGGTCAGTACTTACAGACACACATTTTTTTTTCTCCTCCATGCAGATTAACAGACCATTGACCATGAAAAAGGAGGGCATACAGACCCGGAACCGCAAGATGTCCAGCAAGTCCAAGAAGAGCAAAAAGTCTCACGACAGCATGGACGAGTTCTCCAAGAGCCTCATGGACAAGAACAGCTCGTTCAGCCCCACAGCCCTGTCGCGACACATGAGCTCCTTTCCCCCCTTCTCCCACTCCGGCCACATGCTGACCACCCCCACACCGATGCACCCCTCGTCCAGCCTCCCCTTTGCCCCGCACCACCCGTCTAGCATGGTCACTGCCATGGGCTAAACTTCACCCCAGCTCTCGCTGATGGACAGTACCGCATCGGTTCCTCTCCCACCCCAGACACCACCGACCCCAGCACCCAGCCAGCTTTGACTGCTCACACCCTTTCCCCTAAATCCTGCTCCGAAATGAACAAGTGTACCTCTTAACCTGAGAGCCCAGAGGACTGAGAAACTGCCTCTCTAAAGAGCTCCAGGAGACTGGTTTCTTCGCACTGGGGAAACTGTCACCACTGCTCCTGGGGCCAGCTGAGTCCACGTGTCTGTGCCCGAATCCAACCACTGAGTATCCTGACTCCATTTTGTGTACAGAAGCTAATTCCCCCCCCCCCACAAATAAGGTAAAAACAGACTGCCTGTTCCCTCAACTCTACTGAAACCTCCTCGTCCACCCCCACGCCCCCTCCCCTCCTACCCCCCCGTTGACTGGTCACCCCTCCTCCTGCCCGCCCTATGAAACAGGGGCTTCCCTGTACTGTGAAAAAAAAAAGCGGAGAGGAGATGGACTTCGAACATATTTGTACAGATTGTATGAAATACAGTACATTTAATATAGACTTTTTAATGAGGAAAAAAAATGCCCACGGGCAGCTATGACGAGAAGGGTACGATTTTTTTTGCGGCGGCGGGAGAGACCGCGGAAGAAACGTGTTGCAGCTGGAAGGCCTGCGTGGGGCTCCTGGTTCGAGAGAGAGAAAGTTTGTCGATGCACATGGCCAGCCCTCATTATTGTCCTGGCAGGTGCTGTTTTATGCATTATGCATTGTGACGTTTGGACTGAACGAGCATCCTGAGTGCAGGAGTCCCTGTAGGATGTACTATAGGTCCTGGGCTATTTGTTTGTTAACATACGTACGCACGCTGGCACGCGAGCACACACACATGCACATTTGCACGCACATTTGTACAAGCACACACTCACACACACACACTCGCACTCATGCACATTGCGATGCAGCTCAACTATAAGACATTCTTCCGGCCCACAGATTATATGCATTGTGAACAAGTTCCTGTATTTGTTATTTGTATGTATAATTCAGAGTACCAAAAATATGAAAGAAACAAAGATGTAGAATTATTTCTTTATGTATTGCAGACTGAACGGTTGTATAAATTTAATAATTGCTAGTGTAAAAATATGACTGCTTTTTTTGTTTCGTAATTTTTTTTCTTTCCTTGGAAAAAAAAAATAATAAACTAGTTTAAACTCTGTTGACATCATTTCGGCCTCTGCTGGGTAAAAGCTTTATTTTTGTGTGTCTGTTGTTTGACATGACGTTACCCTACCTGCAGAATCAGCTTGTATTTACCCAACATGCACCATAACAGCTCTGTCTCAGTACAAACAGGAAGCACAGAAATAAACAGTGACTCTAGGAGGCTTCAAGCTGAAGCTTTCTCAGATATTGAGTTGATGACCAGCACAGGGCACTCCTCTTATAAAATACTTATTCAATAATGACAAGCCAACTGTATTATAAAATGCCTATTTGAAAATGACCAGCACAGAGCAGTGCTTTTAAAAAACATCCATTCGATATTGACTGTCACTGCGCACTCCCCTTATAAAATGCCCATTTGATCATAACCAGCTCAGTGCAGAACATTTATGAACTGCCCATTCGATAATGATTATCACTGTGAATGTCTTTTCTAAAATATCCATTCTATCATGACTACCACAGTGCACTCCTCTTATAAAATACTCATTTTATAATAACTGGCAGTGTACTTCTCTCAAGAAATATCACCTCTCCTATGGTTCTTGATGTTTTATTAGCTGAGTATTATAACACAGGCCCTAAGTGGTTCATTTAATGAATTTAAATCATTTTTAGAAACATTTTTTTTTTCAATGATTCTTCTATGTTGAAAACTTAGTGGTTGATTAATAAAAGCAAAGGGCAGTGAGGTGTTGGTCTACTCAGTCCATGGAGGACTGCATACGTTGGTCATAAACAGAATTACAACAGGAACAGTCATTATGTGAATCACTTTTGGCCTTTATGCTGCACTAAAGGAATTTAATTCATATTTTAACCATGGTGTATTGGTTATTAGTTATTTTCATCAAGGAAGCAGTTTGGTGGCCACAGCTTGAAATAAAATCTTACATTAGTGATAGAGAATTATTATTATTCGCAACTGTAGAGGTAGATTAGGAGCCTGGACAATAATGAATTGTAAAGTTGTAGACTTGTTTTTTTTTTTCCCATGAATAATTAAAAGAGAAACAAACATGCAAATCCTTGTTAGTAAAAACTGGAACTTTGCCGCAATGGTCTGTTAATAGGAAGTGTTTTGAATGCATGGTATGCGGACCTTGAATTATTATTGTTTGCCTTGGCTGCAACAGTCATTCAGCTAGTTGGTTTTTGTCTTTTATATCACACCAGTAGGCACGACAGCCGCCTTTATATGGCAACAATTTTGCATATACTAAAGTATTATTCTTCTTTACAGCATTGTTACCTTTTGCATTTCATGTATTGGCTATGAAAGTATGTTTACATTCAACAGAGGTGGAAAAGCTCAGGGAAACATGAAAGAGTTGATTTGGTCATGAAGGCTAGAAGCTGGTGCCAGCATCTATGGGTGTATACTCAGTGATGGACTATCAATGTTTTAATTTTTTTTTTACTTTGTCCATACACAGCAAAAAGTAAACGCATTCGGAATTATGGCTTTAGTATATTATAGATCTGGCAAAGTGCTTTTGTGTAGGACAGAGCACAAACAAAAGTTATGTTAAATTCAAGTCAAAGAACGTATTCACACATGAGATGTTCCTCTATTATTCCTGTGAGTCTGTGCAAGGGATCAAAAGAGGAACTTTGTTTTCACTTTTATCTCAAAACATGCTCTTTATTATATAGCTAATTTTGATCAGTAAAGGAATTGAGAAGTTCCGCTTTCTTTTCAAGGTTGAAACTCAACATGTATTTAAATGTTCATGTAGGTCTACGTATCATTGTCCCTAACTCTCTCACCCACTCCTCAGCAAATATGTATATATTCACATGGAATATAACAGGAGACATTATACTTCCAGTGTAATTTGTTTGTGGCATTATTTCAAACAAACTCATATGGTATATTTTAAGGACTCTGAAACCATATTGTATGATTTTATCGGGAGGAGTGCATTGTGTTCAATTTGGAAACATCTGTTTTGAGTTCGACTGTCTAAAGAAGGATAATATCCCTTTACAGCTGACTTCTCTCCATATTATATTCACTGCCCGCTAACGCATAACACACTTAGATCATTGCAGCAAAATGGTTGCAGTGCTAGCAGAATGTTATGTTTTAGCTTGGTCGGAGCAGAAATAAAACACCCTTTGTCTTTGTGTTGGATCTTAATTGAATTTCTTTTTTATTGACAGTCTGAGCAAACACACATTGCTGACTTTATGTGTTCCTTAATGAGCCCAAATAAAAGGGATTTTAATTATCCTTTGGCCTGATCTGTTTTAATTTGCAAACTATCTGATCGAAGGGTGAGAACACAAAAAGGTGAATGACACTTCCAGCTCACTGGATGAAGACATCCAACCCTTATCCGTTTAGTTGCTTTTAGTCATGGACTAAGGTAAAGAAACATGGTCTCAACAATAAAATGTGCTTTGTACTTGTTTCAGTTTTGCCATTAAAGTGCGTATAATGTGGATATGTAGTGCTTTTTTTGCTCAAATTCTGCACAAAAAAAATGTATTGTGATAAATAAATATAGTGTTTGGAAGTGTGAAGGGTTTGTGCGCCCATGGAAATTTCCCATGCATACTTCAGTAAAAGCAACCACATCATTGCACATTTTCTGCAGGATAATTAGCTATAGCAACATTTTTACACTTTCAGACAGAAATGTGAAAATATTCTGTGTGAAACTGAAATTTTAGTCAGAGAGGTATTCATTTATGAAGCCCATGATCAGACAGATGAATGTAAAACATTATCAATATTAATATAATTCTTTTTCTGCCTTAATTTCTAATTTGACCATAAAATATTTGCACTGCATCTCAAACACTTTTTTTTTGCAAAACATATAGCTGAGGGTATCTTATTCTTACACAGGACCAGGTATATAGTTTGATGTTAAAAAACCCCTTCTTGGTCAAGTATTAGTAAATAGTTAGAAGTTACAGAACCCCTTCTTGGTCAGGTGTTGGTAAATAGTTAGAAGTTACGAATCCCCTTCTTGGTCAAGTGTTGGTTTTGTAGACCCAGGGACGAGGAGTCTATCTTGTGATGTGTTCTTTGCTATGCTAACTGACTCTGATCAGTGGGGAAAGCTCATGCATGGAAGAGGACAGCACGTTTTTGCTCAAGCAATGAATTTAATCTGATATTTGTACTCTTGAACCAAGGCTGAGGTCCAGCTGATGACGATGGGCCGAGGCCCGCTTTTATGATGAATTCTTAAGCCACTTCAATACAACCTTTATCATGTGCCCCAGGTGTTTACTGTATTTAAAAAGAGTGTTTGTACTTGCATATATGTGCCCACATATATACATTTTTTTTCTCTCCTCCTCTGTCAACAGAAGTGTACTGTGGGAAATTTTCTTTACACCAAGCAGAGTTTCTGAGAAGGTGATGTATGTACTGGCTGTGGTACTGTGATTTAACTGGTAACTTGGTTTTCACATGGGGATATACTGGAACAAAATAGTATCCAGGTACTATCTGTTGTTCACTCCCACTGTGGGCATAGTGAGGAATAGAGAGGGATTCCCAGTTAACCCCTTACGCTCTCCCTTTTCACTTAAGGTTTCCCTTATGCTAGGTTCCCACTATCACGATTCGCGGCACGATTGAAATCGTGGTCTTAATCGTGGAGTAATCGTGGTGATCCCATCAGATCTTGTCAGATCTTGAGGTCAGTCGTGGCAATCGTGTTGATCGTAGAAAAGTTTTGGACGGTTCAAAAATTTCCTACGATCAACACGATTAATTGTCAGTCGTGGTCATCGCATTATCTCGTATCCAAACCTGAAATTTCAGAGGAGTTCCACGATCAGCTACGAATGGCCAATCGTGGCGTTCGTAACGGAGCATGCGACAGTGGGAACAAAGCATTATGGAGGTTCAATGTTTGAGGTAGCATTTTTTTCCTCATTTTAGGACAATGTCACATACATAGTCTGTATCTGCTGGTTGCAGAGCTTTATCGCACTATATGTAGAAAAATATTCAAACCCAGGATGCCATGTTTTTACGGCCACAGCATTACATCACATGGAAAATATCTAGATCTTATACATCATGGAATACACATTTCCCCGTAATTCAGCAGGTCATGTTTTGGATCACTGGAAATCTTGAGATCTCCATTAGAATTTAAAATAGGCCTTAAGTTCCACAGACCCATTTGATTGACCCGTAGGTCTTATGGGGTTAAGGAATTCAGAACTTCCCTGTTACTATTCCAGGCTCAAAGGTGTTAGGATCTTCAGTTTTGGATTTTGTGATGAACTGACATCTCTTGCCTCATCTTGGCTGTTTGCAGGCCAACCTTTCGCACTGCCAATAACAAATTACCCCCTCATTTATGACTTTTTGTGAAGCCAAAAATGACGCGAATCAATTATCAACCTGTTCAGCAAACTGCCCATCATGCAAAGTGTCTCAGTCTTATGACGCTTTAAGTGTCGCCACTTTCTCCACAAGTAAAAACACGCAAAATCGTAAATCTTGAGAAGAGTTGGAAGACCTCACCTAATGGCATATTTTTTGGTCTTCTTGGTCATATTTTTTGGTCTCACTCAAAAAAAAGTATTGGAAAGTAGATTTTAAGTTAAATATGAGAATTAAGTACTTCCTGAAGTTTTGCTTTTTTTTTTTTTTTTTTTTGCAATGTCTCGGCCGCAGGATTTGGACAGGAGTGAATATAATGGAGCTGATTCCTGCTCTCCACACTTTGATGCTCCCTTCAGTGGACAAAAATTCAGAATGAGGATCTGGCTATGTTATGCAGTAATACCCCCCACCTCCTAGAAAACACACAAACACACACACACATGCACATACACATGAGCAAAGAAAAACGCATATACACACACGCACACGCACACACACATGCACATACACACCGACACATACACACACACATATGCACTCACAGGCACATGGGCAGACAGACACACACATACATACTTAGACACACACACACTCACACAACTGTTAAAGCTGATAAATTTAAATAAATATAAATGTTCAGAGTGTCTATTCTGTGTTCAGAGAGCGAGAGAGAGAGAGAGAGAGAGAAAACAGTGTGTCATTGGCATTCTACATCCTCAGGATTAATGCCCATTTTAACCTTCTATTGCATTTTCCGTGGTTCAAATAATGTTTTCAATACATCAATTTTTATCTTTGGAGAACAGAAGAAATGCGATGCATGCCACTCTGCTCTCAAATTCAAGCACTATTATTGGCATGACAAATAGGCCATTTCGCTTCACCAAATAATCTCTGACATACAATATATGAGAAAATAAAGGCCAAAATTTTTACAGAAATGAAACAAAAGCATCACTACAGTTGTGCAGCTAAATGTGGGAGATATCAAACAGCTTAAGATATTAACAGACCATTTTCTTACAGTTATATATTTGATCTCAACTGTGCCATTCTCTTTGGCCATTTTCCCATCACTCTTTTTCACACGCTTTATAATTTTTTTCTTTTTTATGAAGGATTTCGTCATTACAATACAGCAAATAAAGGAAGATGGTGATTAATTATTCATTAAGTCAGTATTTTTGCAATCAAGCGAAAGCGGAAAAAAATGGCAAAATTGCCCCAGAACAGGACACACGATGAAAACAATAGAGGCCACGATACGTTGGACAAGAGAGATACTCTCCACATCTGCAAAGAGAAAACTGAGCGTCATTCAGCGGCAATGTCCGTTACGAAGTATGTTTTTCCTAGATGTTTGTTAGAATTCTGAAGGCTTAGTAATGACAGGTTTAAAATGGTGTTTATGCAAAGAAAAAGTGCACCACACATTGCGTAGATGAATTTTACGGGCCTGCATGTTAAAACGGTCTGGCAATAAGCTAAACAAACAAACAAACAAACAAACAAACAAACAAACAAATATTTTTATTTAAAAAACCATACATTGCAAAAAAAATTTACTTAAAACAAAAAGAAACGAACAACAACAAAAAACCATTTTCATTTCAGCGCGTTGAGAAAATTTTACTCCGAAGAACATCACGTTATAACGTGTTCCAGACAGCTTTTTAAGAGACAGCGCGTCGGTGTAAATGACGAGCGTGGCAATCGACAGAGAAAAAGGTCAGTTAATTTCAGATAGGTATTGTAAGTGAGAGGAAAATGCCGTAACCAATAACGAAGGAATTATCTTGCCGTCAGCTCCGAAACGACAAACTGAGTACGAAATATATGAATTAGCGGCCGTACACACTTAAAAGGTTGTGTGCTTTCCTTAATATATGCTGGTATTGGACTGTTTGAACGTAATAGATAGCTATGGTTCGTGCGCCACAGTTGCTCCAGAGACCGATAACATGCAAACTCAGCTGACATCATTTTTAGGGCGCGTAACGTGGAATCGCGGTTACTCCTTTTTGGTTTTGGCTTGCTGGTTGCTTTCACCAAACGCCATAGGAATTATAGGCTGCATTTACAACCCCAATTCCGAAATAGTTAGGACAAAGTGTAAATTGCGAATAAAATCAAAACGCAATGACTTTCAAATCACACCAGCCAGTATTTTATTCACGATAGAACAGAGATAACATAGCAAATGTTGAAACTGAGAAATTTTACAATTTTATCCACAAAATGAGCTTATTTCAAATTTGATGGCTGCTACAGGTCTCAAAAAAGTTGGGACAGGGGCCTGTTTACCATGGTGTAGCAGCCCCTCTTCTTTTTAACACAGTGGAGGCATCTGGGCATTGAGGAGACAAGTTTCTTGAGTTTAGCCATTGGAATTTGATCCCACTCTTGTTTAAAACAGGCTTCCAGCTACTGGAGAGTTTTGGGTCTCCTTTGACGGACTTTTCGTTTAATTATGCGCCACATGTTCTCAATCGGTGAAAGATCAGGACCGCAGGCAGGCCAGTTCAGCACATGGACTCTTCTACTATGAAGCCATGCTGTTGTAATAGCTGCAGTATGTGGTTTTGCATTGTCCTGCTGAAATACACAAGGCCTTCCCTGGAATAGATGTCATCTGGAGGGGAGCATATGTTGCTCTAAAACCTTTATATACCTTTCAGCATTCATGGTGCTTTTTAAAACATGCAAGTGTCCCACACCATATGCACTAATGCATCCCCATACCATCAGAGATGCTGGCTTTTGAACTGAATGGTGTTAACAGGAGGGGTGGTCTTTCTCCTCTTTAGCCCAGAGGACACGACGCCCATGATTTCCAACAAGAATGTCAAATTTGGACTCATCAGACCACAGGACACTTTGCCACTTTGCTACAGTGCATTTTACATGAGCCTTGGCTCGCAGAACATGGCGGCGCTTCTGGATCATGCTCAACAATGGCTTCCTTTTTGCACAATAGAGTTTTAGTTGGCATCTGTGGATGGCACGGTGGACTGTGTTTACAGACAGTGGTTTCTTGAAGTATTCCTGGGCCCATTTAGTAATGTAAATGACAGAATCATACCGGTGAGTGATGCAGTGGCGTCTGAGGGCCCGAAGATCACGGGCATCCAGTAAAGGTCTTCGGCCTTGTTCCTTACGCGCAGAGATTTTTCCAGTTTCTCTGAATCTTTTGGTGATGTTATGCACTGTCGATGATGAGACCTTCAAAGCCTTTGCAATTTGACGTTGAGGAACATTGTTTTTAAAGTATTCCACAATTTTTTTCTGCAAGCCTTCACAGGTTGGAGAGCCTCTGGCCATCTTTACTTCTGAGAGACTCAGCCTCTCTAAGACATCCCTTTTATAGCTAATCATGTTACACACTTGATGCCAGTTAACTTAATTACTTGCTAAATGTTCTTTCAGCTGATTCTCTTATATATTAATGACTTTTTCAGCCTTTTTTTGCCTGTGTCCCAACTTTTTTGAGACGTTTTGCAGCCAGAAAATTTGAAATGAGCTCATTTTGTGGATAAGAATGTAAAATGTCTCAATTACAACATTTGAAATGTTATCTATGTTCTATTGTAAATAACATATTGGCTCATGTGATCTGAAAGTCGTCGCATTTTGATTTTATTCACAATTCACACTTCGTCCCAACTATTTCGGAATTGGGGTTGTATTTCTTTACTTCCAAACCAAGAGGCAACAAGAGAAAAAATACAAAAAAAATAGCCAAACATTATGGACTCTCAATGTGAAATTGTGTAGCCCGACAGAACACAGTCAAATCCAGCCTCTACAGTTGCCGCTGTTCGTGTGATGTCTTAGTGCAAAGCTGCTGATGGAGTAAGGAGTTGTGCCAGGACGCTCCTGACAAGACGGAATGACTGTAATTATCCCGTCTGCTACCTGCGGTAGGAACAAGAAAGCCCTGATTCTGTCTTCGCTGCCGGGTAATCTTTTGCCCTCAATGATGAGAACCCTACTATTTTTATGCGTTCCTGCTCGAAGCAAAACGGGCGCGTTGACTGAGCTTTGGGAAAATCGACACTGCCTCAAAAGCTATGAAACCTGGGTCAACTTTCTAAGTTGGTTAATGGTTGATGTGCCATTCCTCGATTAGGTTCTGGGGTACAACGTAGCTGTGAACCCCTGCACCTGCGTTTTTAGTTAGTCTCACGTCACCTCTGAAATCCTCAGGCTAATTTGGGTAACTATCTGTGCAAGGCCCAATTCTGTGCTGCAACATGTGCTAACACATTGATATACGCATTCAGTCACACGCAACTGTGGGTGTGTGCTTACTTTGCAGCATACCTGTGCTAACGGAGCCGGGGAAACTGTAACATTTTTGCATTTTATGTTTCCTGTTTTCAGTTTCATAAAACATTAATTTAGTAAATTCCAAGCCACATGTTAATTTCTTACCTTGAAATTCTCCTCTTTTAGGTAAATTATACTTTCTAAATTTTGAATTCCAAGTTTTTTTTTTCAGACTGGGTTTAAATCATCTAAGTTGGAACCAGATCAACCACTACATCAATCTGTCGCTGCTAGGAATTGAAGCAAATGAAATTAAATCAGTCAGCACTTGTTGAGAGTGTCTGGACTCTGTACCACAATACTGTCTCAGAAGCCATGTAAGACCTTAAAATAATGCATAATTTTTAACTCTATTATACTTGAACCAAAAAGTAGTTCATTCTTATTGATCATAAAGGTGAAAAGGTCAGCATTCACTCTGAGAACAAGGTAATGCGCTGCATTGTCTGCATAATGGCAAATCCAAAGCCTCATGCTCAAACATGACCGTAAAAGAAAATAATGGGCATCTATTTAGTGCAATGTTTTAGTGCAATGGCATGAAATTTGTGTCTGCTCTCTGTAGCTTGTGTTACATAGTGGAAATAAGCTCTTTTCAGAGGGGGGAAAAACCAGCTGGGAGGGGCGAATCGCTCCGTTAATTGACAGGTAATGCTTGGCGTGGAGCGAAGTCAGAGCAGCGGTTTGCTCCGAAATGCTCGGAGCGGTGAAAAAAAAAAAAAGAGTTTGTGAGCTCACGCGGAGCAGAGGGAAGCAGAATTCGAGGGTCGCTGATAGTTAAGATAGCCAACAACAGTTGGCGATTTTGTTTTGTGAGAGTGTGTGTGTGTGTGTGTGAGAGAGACAAGGGACAGAGAGTGAGAGAGAGAAAGAGAGAAAAAGAGAGCCACAGAGAGAGAGAGAACTATGCAGACAGGTGAGGTGAGTTGGAGTGGTGTCTATAGTGAGCAACACTTCCCTGAGGGGATTACGTGAGTGGGAGGCTTCTTCTGGGGGGGGGTGGGCGCATACCCTCCGTTCTGCATTTCTTTCAGCCTTTCAGCTGGCAGGGAACTGAAGGGGAACACCCCCCCCCTCCAAGCCTTAATGAGGGAACCTGAAACTCATTGTTCCTGTCAAAGACTACAACGTTTAAAACCGTACCATAGTCCTCTCCTCCAAAGCTTATCTTTGTTGTTTTTAATGTTTCTTCATCCCTTTTCTGTTCACTGTTTCTGCAAATTTTATTTCCTGAAACGACTGCGCGTAATTTTTACTGCTGCAAGTGTGATTTGTCAATTGGCTTTACATTTTAGCGCTACCTTCTGCTTCCAAGGCTTCAAAAGGAAACTGAGGCCTTTGTCAAAGCTGGACTGGACACTGCAATGTACCGTTAAACTGAAATGAAATCTACAAAACCGAACAGAATTTATAGCTAGTTAACCAGTCTGAGGAGAATCGGAATTGAGGAAATCTGAAGGGAATTTGACACAATGAGGTACAAGTGTTGGTGGTAATATCGTACGAACAGCGTTCATGAAACCAGCCCTTTTCACAGAAAGACTTTACATTTGGCGGTCAGACGAAGAATAAGTGATGGGTTATTCGCAGTGTAACATTCAAGGTTCCTCAGCTGACTTGCGGTCCATCCTGGTCCAGTTCAGCTCAGGTGAGGCAGTCCCAGCAGCTGATGGATGTTTCGACTGAAAATCGAATCTGAAAATTAATCTGGATGATTATTTTAGCATGCAAGGATATCTTGTCCTTGGTTGTTCTTACAAATTGCCCCTCATTGTTGCTATTTGGGTAATACTTTTATATGAAGTGACTTACAATAAATTCAACCGAGCAGCGGCCAATGCCCTTGGAGCAGGGCTGCCCAACCCTGTTCCTGGGAATCTACCATCCTGAAGGTTATCATTCCAACCAAAGCAAACCACACCTGCTTTCCCAGTTACAGATCTTGACGAGCTGCTAATGAGCTGAATCAGGTGTGTTGAATTAGAGTTGGAGCAGAAACCTACAGGATGGTAGCTCTCCAGGAACAGGGTTGGGCAGCCCTGCCTTGGAGCAACATGGAGTTGAGGTTGCATTGATCTTATTCTGGCTGCACAGGAGTTCAAACCACCAACCATTGGATTCCTAGTAAAACACCCTAACCACAAGGAAATATGCTGCCTGAAAGCCACCTGACAGATTTGTACAAACAAAAGTGAAGGGGTGGTTGTTACTGGATACAATTCTTTGGAGGCCTTTTTGCTGTGCACCTGTTAATATTTCTCCCTCAAGTGACACTGTTCATTTGCCTTTGTTGGACCAAGATTTTTTTTTTTTTTTTTTTTATTTTGGATGAAGTTGTTAAGATGGCATGGTCTGGGTGTGATGCTGGCCTGACCATGCCTTATGCGGACGTGTGGTACAGTTTTAACTGCCCGCTGCCTTTGACCTGAATGGGTGAGAGGAAGGCGCTAGTCGTTCGATCATTCATCTAACCTAAACTTGTGGGAATTTTGATGGGCTTTGAATTTTAATTAGGGCGAGAGCAATTATGGCCCTGGTATGTTCCTGGTTTCAACTCACTCAGTTTAGCATTACAGGTGTTAATGGTGCTAATTAGGAGGTTTGCTTTTCTTCTATTGATATTTCACCTGTCGCCTAGTTAGCTATGACACAGGGATTTACTATAAGCTTTCGGGAATAACTTGTATTCACCCGCATATCAGATGTTTATAAATGGACGGAGTCAGTCACACGCCATGTTCTATGTATTGGGTCACTATTTGTGGAAGGAGGAAGTTGCATTTTGTTCCTGTTATAGACCGGTGTTAAAATAAGGGTGAACTATGTTAACTATACGCAAAATTCCTGAGACTGCTCAGACTTTTTGATGCTCAACTTCTAGCATTAACCACTGATGCAGTGTAACTACAACTGAGCTGCCTAGCTCTGAATAAGGCCATATATAAAAAAAATGAGTTGGTTAGCATCCTTCACATTTCAATTTTCAGGGACGGGTTGGAAGGTTTTTTAAAATTTTATTTTAATAAGAGTTTGAGATCCAAATTGACCCTAGAGCAATAAATCCAAATCACACGCAAATATTTTAACATAAGGAATCAAATCTGCCAAACCCTAAAGTGGTGCAGTGATTGAAAGCCGAACAGATCGTCATCTGCATGGACAGAGATTCGAAGCATTTTTCTCACGTTCTTTTTTGTTTTTTTTTTTAATAAAAAAATAGTGGTGGAAAGGTTTTTCTAGGGTGGATGGGATGATAACCAACTATTTATTTATTTATTTTATACATCATAAACACTGCAAAGACCTTTCTGGTAATGGTATTTCTGTAGATTTGGTTTTCTGCTTGGGAAAGAGACTTTTTTCGGCTTAGATTTGAGACATGAATACGAGCATATTTTACCCTGGATTAAATACTTATCTAATCTGCGGTCATGAGTGAGAATAGTAGGCTTAGATTTTTTGTGCTATTTATTTATTACTTTTTATGTGTTGCACTTCAGGATGCAGATGTTGTTCCCCTCTTATTTCTTCGCTTTTTTTGGTAGCTTAATGTGTGTGATAGGGGCATGAAGACTGCATACGGTGAAGACCTGGATCACATCGTAAAATGAGCAGTCAGCCAGTTGGAATTGAGCGTTTCATCTTGTAATTTGAGCTCAGTCTTAAGGTGATGATACTTTGGGCAATTCGTTGCACAATGTTGCCGGGCTATGTTGCCAGCAATGGGCAACCGTCTAAGACACAGGGCAACTGATCTGACAATTAGGTCATATAAAATAAAAAAGTTGGTGATCATCCTTTTGGACATAAAAAAGTGAGGAGTGGGGGAGGTTTTAAGACTGAAACTGGTGGAAAAGCGTTTTAACTGAAGACCGTTTAGATATTTGCGCATGCGTGGCGTGGTTCAACTAACACTCACTACAGGGCCGGTCAGTCATCCCAGTTGAATCAAAATACCGCAAAGTTTGAATCACTGACAAACCGTTTTTTCACGTTTTTATGCAATTCTAGACATTTTTTCAATGAAAAAAAACAATTTTTTTGAAAGTAAAAATTAAAAAAAAAAATTGGGTCAGCACTGTTTTTGCCAGCCGGGAGGGGATGATCACCAATAATTTTTTTTTTTTTTTTTTATATGGCCTTATGTGGGATTGCTTAGGCCAAGTTTGGTTAATAGAACTCGGGGTCACAAATGGAAGTTGGCCAAGAGTACATTTAGCACTGATATTAGGAAATACTTTTTCACGCAGAGAGTAATCTCAGTGTGGAATAGCTTGCCTGACCATATTGTTAAGACAAAAACCTTGGGAATTTTCAAGAGCAGGCTTGATTTAGCGCTAGACACCATTTAGTCATCGAGTATCTGAAATGTTAGATCCATTTTAGTATTAGGAAAATGGTGAGCCGAGGTGGGCTGAACGGCCTGTTCTTGCCATTCATGTTGTGTTGTGTTGTGTTTTGTTCTGGGCAACACACTGTAGGCAACTGACAAAAATAGAAGTTTGGGTATAATTGAAACAGAATTCTGGGACAGTAGCTGGAACTCCCCGTCAACCACTTAAAGCACATCCATAACCTGCAATCACTCAGTTGTAGTTAACATTAGCCAATGCTAGCTCACGCTAAGATTACCAATCATAGACTGTATAAAAAGATGGACACAGCACCCTGGTCTGAAAAATGAAGCCCATGCGGAAGTACCGGAAAATGGCATTCTATTCAATGGCCAGCAGATGGCGACGTGGGTGGTTGCAGAAAGAAGTTCATTGCTATAGAAGTCTATGAGAAAATGACCCTACTTTCCCACCTGATTTTTCATTTAAATAATGATTTTTCACATTATTTTATGGTAGCTGTAGCAAGTTTCAAGTCTCCTTCGATATATCATGGTGTTCATTTTTGTAAATTATGGTCTCATATACACTAGAATAAAGGATAAAGCCAGAATATGCTTTAGGGGCGTGGCTATCCTCTGGTCCTCGTCCGATACAGTCGGATCCAGAGCCACGGTCCTCCCCGGATCTTCAATACACGCTCTCGTCCAATAGAAATCACATCCGGTTTCAAAATGACAACATGGCGCAATTGAAATTGCCAAAATCGAGGTTTCCTTTATGGTATGCTGAAACCAATGGGTGACGTCACGGTAGCTTCATCCATCTTTTTATACAGTCTATGTTACCAATACATCACCCAATTTTAATGAAAGGGAGCCTGAGCAACATAGCTCGACAACATCGCCCGACTACATTTCCCAAAAAGTTGCCCTGTGTATCACCACTTTTAGACAAGTCTTTCGGTGAAACTACAGATTATCAGAGCCAATTATGCGATAAAAACTGCGAGGACAGTATATGCTGTTCTTGCACTGCTTAATGTTCTCCTTAACACTGCCTTGGCGTGAAGGGTTCAGATTGTATGTGTGCGTATGTGTGCGCGCACATGTGTTCATGGGTGTTTCTGTGTGTGTGTATGTGAATATTGGTTGGCGTTGTGCTCGGTGCCTTTGTTAACAGGAGGGGAAACTCAGGAGTTGACTGTGGGTTGCTTGTAGGCGGGGAGTTGCGGCTCGCGCACGTGTAGGATTGAGCTCTCTCTAACTGAAACCTGCCTCCGTCAGCACCTTAGGCTAAACTGATCCCCACCTGTATGTGCCCCTCATTTGCATTGGATTTGGGTTTCCCCCCCCCCTCCTCTGTTAACTGCCGCTTAGTTTTACAACTTGAACCACACACCCTTTCCTTCCCCTAGCCAGACTTCAGTGGAGCTGCGTGCCTGTATTAACAAACTGTGCGCCGTAATCCTAAAGCAGAAAGGAAGACAAACAAGAACGGATTTTAGGAGCTCAGTATTTGGCAGTGGTACGATGGGACCCACATTAAGTCATACCTCAGTAGGACAGAAACTTGGCAGAGGCTTCCTGTCTGCACTGATGTTTGTGAGAAGTGGAGTTTGGTCAAGGCAAAATGACTGCCTCTTTTCTCAAGGGTACCTGCACAAAACGGGTTACATCTACTGCTGAAAATGATTGACAGGGGGCGAGGAGGTCTCTTGCACTTAAAGTCCTTAGTGTCAGATTTGACTAATCTGTTATATAAACACGAACACCCTTTGATTGTTGGGTTTGTACTGAATAGTAGTTTTAATGCAGAAAAGTTTTGTCCCTCCATGTGTGCACAGACTCAGTCGAGTGAATACAATTGCAAGTGTTATACTGTTTAATTTAGTGCATGGTTTCAGGCAAGTGCAGTGTTTATTTTTTTTAAACTGTCTAAACAATTTGAACCCTCATTTTATGATACTGATACTGGGTATTTGAAGAATCTCTAACTCTTTACTATGGTCCTTCTGAAGGTTCCTGAATACTTATCAAATTAAGCACCGTTTTCACAATGATACTTTGGAGGATGAGATCATTGGACCTCCCTTGATGATCATTTATTTTCATCTTTGTACTACACTAGTCCACACCCAGAACTGCGCGTGCCACAATGGCGTGCAGAGGACTGGGGATATGCGCGCCACAGATTAGCAGAAAATGCTTGCTAACACGTTAAATTTGCCTGTAAACAGCTTAAATTTGGAAAAATCAGCTTCAGTAGACTCTGGCCATGCTGAAGCTCAATGCTCATGTGCAGTTACAGATTGATTGGCCAACCGACTGAAGACAGAAATGGATTCAGATAGAAGGTCGAACTGAGTTTTCTACATTTTATAGTAGAATAGTGGTAGGCTCATGGGGGACACTCCGAATAGCATAACTGATTAAAAAAATATACAAAGTTCCTCACTGTAAACCCTGATAAGTGTGGTGAACTCAAATATTTTGCGGAAAACGATTACCTTCAAAAATTGTGTTAACTTAATGATCTTAATGATCTTGTGTTCACAGCACGTAAAAACATGTGAAAATCACCTTATTTTCTTTAAGTTCCTTCCACACAATGCAATTAAGTTGGCCTTCACAATTTTTTGAGGTAATCGGTTTCCACAAAACATTTGAGTTCACCACACTATCAGGGTTTACAGTGTTGGTCTGAAGAAGTCTGCACACTTTAAAGGACCTAGGTTGAGTGCCTTTTGAGACAAAACTGCCCTCCATTTTAACATGAGATCTCCACAGCATGCCTCAACTGTCTGGACAGTGACAAATTCACAAAAGATTATAGGTGAATTAATGGGCTGGTAGAGCCATTATTCTCTCCTGTGTTGATCTTGTGTTTTCTTAAGCTTTCATATTGTTTGTACATTGACTGGGCAAACAAATACTGATCTCTAGTCCATTAGGTATCCATCAAAGATGAATAGGAATGAATTATTTTTAGAGTGAAAAATCTCTGCTGTGTTGATAGTGGTCATGGATTGATACTGTTACTGCAACTGTGAATTGAAACTCTGCTGACTTGTAAATATGGAATGCATGTGCTCTGACTGCATTGCGAATACAAGCTCTGTGAAATATTTCTTTGGAGCTTGTGGTTTGTAACTTCTGCCTTATTTCTGAGTATTCTGAATACAGCGTTTGTACACTTTTCTTCCCCTCCTCTGGGCTTTGATGTCACAGGCATTCATTGTTCTCTAGCCAATCGGACAGGGCTATGTCAGGTGACTAATTGTTGGCTCATAAAGGAAACTGGAATGTTGAGTTTCATAGTGATGTCAAGAGAAATGAGCAGGAAGTTGGGCAGATGTGTCCCACCTCTCATGACATACACAGAGCAAACGGATTTGTATAAAAATAGGTGGCTAGCTTCCTCTTCTGAGCATGCCTGTTACAGTGACATGGATGGGTCTGGAGGAGTGTGATGTTTGATGCATTCTGATGGACCCGAGCAGTCTGGATGCCGTGAGAGGGTGGTGCACTGGGCCAACGTCAGGCAGGAAATGGAGGCCACTGTGCTGACTCTCAGAGCCCTCAGTCAAAGCTTCCTGGGCAAACTTCCCTGTGTCCCACTCTGCTCCCACCCAGAGATTAGTCAGTGTTTTTACTGGAGGGAGGGGGCAGCGCCCATGTTTTCATAAACAGAGATTTTCCTGTGGTAGATATAGCTGGTCTGACCAGCTGTGTTTCAGAGTTTCTGCGGAGCACCTTGGGTCATTCTGTGATAAACCATCTTACGGAAGCCGGTGAAAAGTGTTATTTTCTTAATGAAAAAGTTGATTTGTCTTTAAAAAAAAACAAAAAAAAACATTTGTACTGTCAGTACGTGGAGAAGTACTTTCGTATGTTTGGTTGACGGACCATACTAAGCAGATGCATGCTCATTGTAGTACTTGTCACAAGATGGTGGACGTTGGTTTTTCATTCTGTGCACATGTTGGCCCAAAGCACAACATGTGATTGTGTTCTAATGTTGGGCGATAGCTCTTGCGAGTGAGAGTCGAAATTTGATACTAGACTATGGGACTAGTCAGCACGCTGGAACTGTACGTTCACAATTTCAATAGCAAAAAATAACGTGCTGTCGCGAGCGGGATCCGTCAGCCTCGCGCTTGCCCTGCCGTGGCGGCCATATTGATTATCGCAGCGGGACAGAAATCGATAGGGAGCTTCCTCTAACCACCCCCAACATACCATCAGAAAATGAGAGCATTTGGCCAAGGCGTTTTTCAGCTATCGTCCAGAAACGAGGAGTTGACGGACGGACGGACGGACGGGACGGACGTCGCTCGCCACGAAAATACCCCTCTACAACTTTCGTCGGCTGAGGGGTAAAAATGTTTGTCCTGAGCCCATTTGGCTCACCAGGCTGGTGCTTAACTCCGATTTCTGTGGCATGAAGTGACTAGGAGTATTGCTACTCCCCGTGGATGGGATGCTAGTCCATCGCAGGTTACCCCCCAGCTCTTAGTCGATAGCAAATGGGCTGTTGCATTTCTGATCTGAGGTTCACTTGAATTGGGTAAGCACAGGCCTGGAGTTTCTTGCTATTGGTCAGGTACCCATTCGCTTCTAAGTCCTCTCTGAGGGACAGATCAATGCTTGGTACATCAAACCAAATATTTCCCCTCAGTTATATATTTACAAACAAGCTTGGGTTTCCTCGTTGATGGGTTCATTAATGCTCATTTGCCTGAGATCACCCTTACAGTGGCAGGGATCAGCCCATGCCAAGTGAGAGATCATATTGTTCTGGCTACCATGTCATAGACCTGAGCCTGATTAGGCCCAAGCTTATAGCTCTGACCATTCAGCTTGGCTGCCAGATAGATCTCTAGAGCATGATGGCCAGCCAAATTTTTTCAGACTGTGCGTTTGGGCGGATCGGGCTTATATTTCCTCCGATTTACTAGTGTCCTTCTTTGCAACTTAAAGTTGAGTTGTTTGGACTTTCGTGAGTGTGAGCAAAGATTATAGATTAAACATCAATATACTAATATTTCGGCAGCATATGTACAAACAAAGAATATCAGCTTGAACTAGTTGTAGGCAAATTATTCTTTGTAGTGCTGTTTTGTTTGGAAAATACCAGTTTATGCCATTTTGATAGGAATTTGGCTTTTGGTGCGAGGCAAATTTGTGAGAAATTTATAAAAGTAATTCAATCTACCACTCAAGGGAAAACTTGATATTGTATACCGTAGATCATGATTGACAATTCCACAAAGAAAATACTAGATGGAAAGTTTTGAGTGCTGTCTTAGGCCCTGTTGTGCAGTATGCTTTCCCATGGTGGTAATACAACTCCACTTTACATGAACATGAACTTGAGCAATTTAACCTGAGGCACTTATCATTGGCATCTGCCTTGTGAAGATGCGAAAGTCCATGTGACGCGAGGCGCTTGACTGTGACGCCGCCCTGACCGTCTGACTGTCCTCTCGTTGCACTGAACTGGAGCCGTTCTTGTTTATTGTCTTTTTTCATGCCTCATTACTGAGTTATTTTTAGCCTCTTTCAAGACTGGGAAGATTCTGAATTTTGTTCGAAGGTCTAGTTATTTAAGCTGGTTGCCTGGTGAGCAGTGGGAATTAATTGGTGGTGTCCCTGGTAAACTGTTGGGATTGGTGCCGGCTGTTTTAAATTGGGATTGTTGAGTGTGGAGAGTACATTTTAACTGGGACTGTATGGCTGGTGGTTTGGCACGAGGCCGACTTTTGAGGCGTGTCTTCTAGATCTGGGTGGACCTCATTAGTGAAGGCTTCATGACTTTATCTTTGATTGGCTGACAAGACATAGCCTTGGGCTAAGCTTCTACATTCTGATCAAAAACATAATTGCCTTGTGGTGAACTTTAGGACTTTTGTATCAGGGTTATAGGGACAGAAGCCAAACTGTCAAGTCCTAGCAGCTGTTTCTAAGATGGTCGGTTATCTAGTAGTTCTCTGCACAGGTATACCGGCTGTGACTGTCAAACTAACAGCAATGAAAGCTAAAATTGGTTGCGCAATCCTGGAAAAACATGTTTCTAAATCACAATTGCAACAGCAGCAGTGTTTACTCTTTGCATATTATGGCAGAAATCAGGAAATAGTGATAATTTCAGGAATAGGGGGTTTCTTGTGTAACCGGGACATAAATTGAAAAGGGCAGCAGTATCGGCACGTTTTGAGAAATTCCCCCTCCCTACATTCTGCGCTTTGACTCCAGTTCTTGCTCAACACCTTCTGACAGATTTTTTTAGCATTAAGATTAGCTTGGTCCAGGATTTGCTGTTACTGCGATTTAAGATCATTGATATCATGAAGATGTCATTTCGGTTTGCCTCTATCTGTCTGTCTGTCTGTCTTTTGAAGAGATGATTTCATTACTGAATGTGAACCACGAGAAGCCAGATGCAGCTAATGCCTCTGAAGTATCCTTCCGAACTGCGTGTCCAAGTTTACACACAATTCCTTACACTCATTTGATGTTTTCACTCTCGTTCCTTAAATTCTCCATCTGTCGCTTGACCTCTTATTTTAAGGATTTATCAAATAAGCACCCCTGCTCCACATTGAAACCCTGCCCCATGCTGGAAACTGACAGTGATTAGCCATCATTCTGTGGTTGGGCTTGATTGGTTTGACATCAGTGCAGTGAGCGATTTGTACTTGCACCAGGCATTCTAAAAATGTTCTTCGTTCCATACCCGTGTTTTTTTTTTTTTTTTTTTTTACAGTCTCTTTCCTGGGTGCAGCCGCCATTTGAGCCATTCCAACTGAGGGGGACTTCCCGGACTTTTGGTCGACTCTGTTGATTTGTGTGTTTACTTTCATAAAAATTTCAAATGCTTAGTAACGCACAAAGACGGCATTCATTCTGTGGTGCTGTCGGTATCCTACTGGCCGAGATTCGCGCGGAGACTCCCTGGTGCCTCAGTCGTGTAAGAAGAGATGAGACTCGGGGACGAGCCCCTGTCAACAGCTGTGCTAATCGAGTCACGTTTGTTTATATAACGACTCCAAATAGGAATCTTTGAACCAGGAAGTGGCAGGTGCTTCGCTCTGCCGACGGTATTGTTCATACTGGATAAACAGGTTGATAGGGGGAGGGGGATGTTTTCCCCAAAACAATTTCCTCTCTGAATAATTTGTTTTAAAATTTGAAACTACACTTTTTGTCCCTGCATTTGGATTTTGTGGTATAGAATGGGAGTTGGGAGTGAGTCGCGGAACATGGGATGTGTAGTTCTCACCATTAGCCAAGTGTTACAGAACGTGCATTGCTGGGCACTGTTATAAACTGACCGAATTTAACAGTTAAATTAACGCATTGTCTCCTTGTTATTTTACCTGTAAGTAGAGTCCTGCGCGCATATAACTGTGGTTTACAGTTAAAATACACGGAGCCTCTGTTATAAACTGATTGTGAAATTACAGATAAAATAACTGGCATAAAATGTGCCAGTTAAAATGATTGGCGAAAAAGGTGCCAGTTTATAATAGGGTGCTACAGTTAGTATGTCCCTGTTTCTCATCACGGTGAAATGCCTCCAGTTTTGCTGTAGATGCACCAAACAGAACCTCCAATTTCCAAAATTACTATTGTTGGTTTTATTGTTTCTTGCCTTGAAAATCCCCTGCCTCCAATTTTTCTGAAATAAAGAATTAACACTCTTCCTGCCAGTGTATTTTTTTTGTCAGCCACTGCCAGCATTTTCATTATATTCTCAGATCTTTTGACTCCTCCAGAATATGCAGGTTTATGAATATATAAGCAGGGAATATATAGCAAAAGAAATAACAGCTTATAGTTTAGTTTTAGATGCAAAAAATATTGTATTTTTTCACACACATTTATTATAGTTTAAATGATTTTTTTTTTTTACAAACGCTTGACTGTTGGTCATTTTCATCGAAAAATCAGCAGTTCCGTCACTGAGCTGAGAAAAGTATATGGATCAGTTTTTCATTGACCTGAAGCATTGTTTTCAGGTTGTCCAGGTGTATCAGCTTGTAAGCTCTGGTGTCATGGAACCTGCCCACAAAGAAGAGGATATTTCTGTGTTTAAATGTCATGCACCTGAACACATTATTTTCTTATTCGTTTGATCTATTTTTGTCGGACGATCCATGACAGTGCCCCTACTAAATAACAGTGGAAACGTTGATTGTTGGAATTTCTTGTCAATGGCACGGAAGTGTTCCTTCATAATCGAAGGAAAATCTTTTCAATGGCAGGGAACGTGTTATGTTGGTCAAATAATTTTACATGACAATGGAGTTTGACTTTACATTTATCTGCAGTTAAAGAGAGATACGTGTTTTGGGATTTAATACTTCATGATTGATCATTTCAGGGTGAAACGTGCATTCTGGGCATCGTAGTTTAATTGGAGTACTATACTGGGTATCTGTTTTACCCTGATATTGTCTATGGTGTCCCACAGATCCCAGTGTGCACATAGTAGGCATTAAAGGCCATTCTTAAGAGAACACAGGAGTTGTAAAAAACGCACGCTGTGATGCAAACGTTGGGTGATATTTACCAAGAATTTTTTTGAATATCCATCTATTAGGCAGATGTTGTCAATTTACGATTGTATCTGCTGGATATGTTTAGGATTAAACGTGAACTGGTGGATTGTTGAATCTCATACGGCTAACATTTGGAGAGAAATTAATGATATTTCAGTCCTTTCTTGCGTGTATGCTCAATGTCTAATTGCATGCGCATGATTTACTATGTGTCCATACTTTCGGAGTCGTGGGCGGCCTCTAAATCTCTCCCTCTTGCAGACGGGGAGCCAGCTGGGTATTCTGCTCTCGGCTGTACAGGGCTGGAGGGGGAGCGACAGGTGGCCATCTTTACCTGGGCCTGACTCGGGCGGGCCAGCCCAGGCCTGTGTGGATTCAGCTGAGATGCTCTGAGGGGAGGGGCCAGGGTGACGGGGGAGTGGAACTGTGTCAGCAGACCAACCAACATCCCAAACACCCCCCCTTCCCCTCTCCGTCTCTCTCTCTCTCCTTCTGTCCTTGTATCTCTCTTTGTCACCCCCTCTCTCTCTTATTCTCTCCTTCCCTTCTTCCCACTCTCCTCTCCCTCCCTCTTTCTCTCCCTGTCCCTCCCCCCTCTCTCTCTCATTTTCTCTTCCTCTCTCAGTTTCACCCCCCTCTCCCTTTCTCTCCCACTCTGCCCTCTCTCTTTCTCTCAGTCTTTTTCTGTCCATTTCCCCTTCTCCTTCACTTGAGTCATTTTTAAAAATTCCATACTGGTGAAATGGCTCCTGTAATTGTTGGCTCGAGGAAGAAAAAACAAGAGCCCCCCCACATACCAGAAATTCTGGACGAACATAGTTAGACAGCTCAGACATTTTGACGGTTTGGCCTTTTCAGTTGCATGTCAGTCTGTTAAGGTGGACTGTTTATTATTGCTAGTACTTCAGACATGTTGTTATCAATCTCGAATGAAAGCGAGTCCGTTCAATCTGTTTACCCTTTCACTCTGTGTATGTTCTGTATTTGTGGTCCCATCTTGAACGTAAGAACGTCTAGGATCCTGTCTGTGTAACACATCCTAGGAACATTTCAGGAATTAAACTTCAAAAGTGCTTGGCAAAATTGAATGCAACAAGGATGATATTGGCTCAGTGTAGAAATGCCTCATTAGTGATGAACGAATCTCTGAGAATTACACATTCTGATGAATGACAGACAGTGCTGTGGCCGTTATAAAGCTTGCAATGAGTCATTAACCAATATCACCTAATGATATGTTCTGATGTCAGATTTAAAAATAAAAATTCCCTCTTACTCAGAGGAAAATAACTAAAAATAACTGGAAACTTACACATTTCAAGCTTTCAAGTTGATTTTATGTTTACGTAGGCTTCTCCATAGGGACATTTTCTGGATGTGCAGTGTGCTCACCAAACGGTCTATCTTTGTTTAAGTTGAACTCTAAATTTGGATTGTTTTCCTTCAAATTGCCAGACCTTTAACCAATACAATGACCACAAACCTAAAATATGATGCAGTGTGGATTGCACAGTTTCTCTTGAGTAAGCATCTGAATGTTGAAACGGCATTTTTAGTGACTGAAAATATTCTGAATTATTTGGTGTGGTCCAGTTGTGACATGCTAGCGACAAGCATTAGCGCAATCACACAAATGACTCTATGGGTGATGTATGCCCAAATTAAACAAGTTCACTGTGCAGACAGCCCTGGAAACACAATACTGAGCATTTCTGAACTCTCGCTCACCTGAACCAGTACGCCTTCCGGCTGTGTTTCAGCAGGAGTGAGTGAATTATTAGTTTCTCCTGCAGACTTTCAAATGTTGTTCAGGCAGAATGCAAGATGCCTCTCTTTCTCTCTCTCTCTCTCTCACTCTCCCTCTCTCACTCTCACTCTCCCTCTCTCTCTCTCACTCTCTCTCTCTCCCTCAAATTTTCTCTGTTCAAGATGACAATGAGCCAATCTTTCACTCCTTTCCATGAGATTAAGATGGATGTCTGTCAGTATTGCTGTAATGGCAGATAAGACCCATTAATCTGAAGGGAAGCGTGGTCAATGGAAGGTCCAAAGCACTTTCCCGTGCCTCTTATGTGCTTCTCTTGCATAATTTTAATGTACAGCAGGGCTTAATTGCTGATCCTATGTTGCCTAGCAGAAGCTGGTTTAGCTATGGTTCAGTGGACATTCATTATTTTGGACTGTTTCAAGCCTCAAAAGAACGATTCAAATTATATGCATAAAATTACTCAAAGAATATTGGCTTCAGCGGTTCATTTTTTCATTGTGAATGAAGTTGGGCTTGGTTGGGTTATGAACTAATCTGCTTATATAGTGGAAGATCTCACATTTTCTCTGCTACAGTGGCAGGTGTCTTCATCACATTGAGAAGCATATGTTTCTCAGCGAACGTCTCTAGCTGGTGGCATTGGATAAACCTGGAAATACGCGATCTCCTCGTAATCTGCTGCTTTTTGGAGCTGGGAGAAGGGATGAGTGTCTTTCCGGGGCGAGCTGAGTGTTCAAGTCGTTTCCACTTGCAGAAGGAGCGTTATTTTCTTGTGGTTTTGCTCCTGATAAGTGGTTGTGTGTCAGTGGAAAGTGTGAAGGGTTATCTTGTACCATCATTAAACTTCTTTCTTGAGGCCCTCCTTAATCATAACTCTCAGGCAGTGTTACTCAACTCAACACCCAAAGTATGCAACTTGGTGTAAAAAAAAAAAAAAAAAAATCTTTTTTCACCATCTGACTCAATGGTGTAAAAAGTTAGTTTTTTGCCTTCTAATTCAGCCCGTTTCTTGATTATTTTGAATGCGACTGTGGTCGGTAATGGAAGGGCTCCCGGTCAGCAACATGTAGGATGCTTGTAAGGCATAGGTTCCGTGTACAAGAGCGTATTTTAATACGTCTCTGTCAGAGGAATTGAGCGAAGTTTGCATCAGAGAGCTGGTCTTGAGTCCTGCCATTTCCCACAAGGCTATGCTGCTCACAGCCCTGCAGTAATGTGTGCAGCTGCGACAGCTCTGGAGCCTTTCATGGGTGGTGAATTGATTGAATGGAGAATAGAGTGTCCCCTTGGGTGTTTTTGAAGAGCTTGTTGTTTCTGTCAGTTGTTCCACAATGAGCTTGTGTTTGAGGTGGGGGAAGTGGATTGGTCGTTGCGGATGATTTGAATCACTGGCCTGGGACACTTGGTCATGGACAAATAATGAATGTGGGGGTTTATTGATTCTACGGTAAAAGAAAAATTTAATTGAAAATAAAATGCCTACCACCATTAATGCCCTTAAGTGGCCAAATCTGTTTAAGGAAGTTTATTATCATGGACTCACTTGTGTTAATACTGGTCCATTGGAAATCCATGTCACCCCACACTTCTTTTGGCGCCTGGTGACCCACTGCAGGTGGGCTGGGCTCTCCTCTTCTTCTCTGCTTTATTGGGCTGGTGACAATGGCCCATAAGTGCACAGGAGAACACGGAGAGTCTCCTTAGCTGAAAGGTGGGATTGATGTGGGCTGGGCAGCAGGTTATCCTTCCCCACACACACACACACACACACACACACACACCCTGAGCACCTGGCCACCTGGACACCATGGTACCTGTGACTGGAGAGGCATAATGGAGTCCCTGTTGGACACTCCTGGGAACATGAGTGATTGTGTCCTGGAGAATGGTCACCATTAAAGGACACCCCCCCCCATCTATTCACGGGGGGTTGGGTTGAGTCCCAGGAGCCATCGACTCTGTAGGGTTTGTGGAGTCACTGGCCAATGGCTGGCAGCGTGCTCTTTGCCCCCTCCGAAAGATGACCACGGGGAACACCCACCCAGAATGGGCCTTGACCTAGCCTGCACCATCGGGGGTTACAGGTGTGGGGTGAAAAGGCCGCATAGAACGCCTGGTCACCTGGGGATGACCACACAGAGGGGCGCTTGTTCATATTTAGCAAACCAAACCAAACACGATTAAATCTCTGGTTGCTGCTGAATGAGAATCTGTGCATCACAAAATGGCCCGAGTGAGAGGAAAGGAAAGAAACCAGAATGGATGGAGAAGGCAGTCTCGCCCCTCTGTGGCTTTTCTCCATTAACGCTGACTCGAGGCGTTCACACGGCTGCTCAGGTTTGTGCGGCTGCGCACTGTGTATCAGAGGAGTGTGGCTAAAACTGCACAAAGGAACTTGAATAAGGGGAAGCAGACTACCTGCCTAATATAGACTGCCATTTTGGGTTTTTCTTTCAGTTGTTTAAACTGATCTGAAGTTGGATGGAAATTCACTTAAGATCAACACCAACACGAACATGATACATGCTACTTTGTGTTTTAGTGTTCACTTTTTGAGTGAAGGCAGTCGTGCGTTGTCCTGAGTGTTGCTAGAGCTACTTGGTGGTGATACTGTTGCCCTCATCCGTTCTTCCGCTGCTACTCTCAAACTAGTACCAGACCCCTGAAATCGTCTGTCTGGCATAGTCTTGAAAGCATCTGTTCCTCGGTACTGTTCTCAATTTTTATGTAGTTTGTCCGCAACTTTGCTTGGCAGTGTAGTAAAATTCATATTCATTTGAAAGATTAACCCCTTGAGATCACATTTTTGAAGGGGTCCTGGTCGCAAAATACTCACAATATATTGTTAAAGAACACAACATGCAAATGACAAGAAAAAAGAAGAGTAAGATTTCGCACTCTTACATGCAGGCAAAGGCTCTCCCATACCTAATTATCCCATCCACTTGAGAAGAAGAACAGATATTTTGTGAATACATACATTTCTAAAACATTCATGAATAGTTGGAAACTTTGAATGCAAATCTGTCTAAAACAAGGTCTTTTGGTGCTTAGGTTTTTATTGTTTAAAGTACAGATCTGACTCTCTGCTATGTTTTTTTTTTTTTTTTTCGAGAGGAGAACTTCCACTCAGTAGAACTCTTACCAGTCATTTGAATAGAGTAAC
Source organism: Gymnothorax javanicus (assembly GCA_029692085.1). Taxonomy (NCBI): domain Eukaryota; kingdom Metazoa; phylum Chordata; class Actinopteri; order Anguilliformes; family Muraenidae; genus Gymnothorax; species Gymnothorax javanicus. The sequence continues at coordinate 18,295,140 of CM056201.1, forward strand.
CACTGTCTGAAAAGGTGGCCAGAGCATAGCTGACGGAAATAGAGATGGTTAATCATCTGTTAGAAAGGACAAGAGGAGCTCACAGTGTGCTACAGGTACTCATTTGTCAGACCAGAGAGCGTAAACTTTGGCGAACCATTCCTATTCTTGTCTGATCTGTTTCAATTTGGGTTAGTTACGCTCATTCTTTACGGAAAGGTACATGCCAGCCTTTGGGTTGTAGCTGAGATCCAAGTCAGATGGCTCACTCCTCTGAAGAAAAGGAAGTCTGTGTATGTGTGTTTCTGTGTAACAAATCTGTATTGAGTACCTGATGGTGAATTACCTTACTCTGGCCCGAGCAATGGTACATAATTCTGGTGGTTGACATCGTCCCATATTTACCTCCCCCAAGGAGGTTATGTTTTTGCTTCCGTTTGTTTATTTATTTATTTGTTTGTCTGTTTGTTAGCAGGATATCTCAAAAATGGTTGCATAGATTTTAACCAAACTTTGCAGGATGTTAAAGTAGCACAAGAGGAACAAGTAAATTTTGGCATATCTAGGCCAAAGTACAGCAGAGATATAGGCCAAAGCTCAAAGCCAGCTATGCTGGCGGAGGTATGGGCTCTCGTGAGTCCAACTCTAGTCATGTATTGCGATAGATGTTGGATATGACATTTTTGGCTGGTGTTGAATTATGCTGATTAGTATTTTCCTATCATTCAAGAAACTGGGACTGTTTTGACATTAGTATCTGCAATGCATTCCATTCATTTTGCAATTAAAAGGGATATAGAGGGAGAACTATACACAGAAGTTATTTTAATCCGACTGCCTGCCATCTGAGATCCCCAATAATTAACCTTTGTACATGAGTGCACTGATTTGTGGTGGAGTTTTGAGGAATCCCGTGAAAAATAACAGTTTAAAAATTTCCCCCTGTATTAACCTCAAGGAGTGAACTTAACTGATCCTGGTGCAGCACTGTAATGGTGATATTTAATTTGTGGCTTGTGTGTAATTGTTTGTATACCACAAATATGTGTTTATCTCAATGTTTTGATTGTATTACTTTCCCTAATGAAGAGTGGCTGCCTGGCAGATGTGCAATCACTCTTTCATCGCATATGTTCATATGTGCACATAACACACATGCACCGTAATTAGTGACAGCATTTGAGAAGATAGTGAAACCAAGTGGTAGATAAGTGCTGAATCCTAGTCGCTGCTGCAGAATTGCTCTTTCCTGGCAATGTTTTTTTTTAAATTAACTGAAAAAAAAGAAACAGGAACATGTAGGCTTGTAACATTTACCTCCAGGCACTACTATACTCAATCTTCTCGTTCCCCTTAGCAGGTGTTACCTGAATCAAAAACAAATCCATGTATATGCACCTGGTGAATGCAATATGAGCCATGATTAGAAAACATTAACGCTTCATGATAACAGGGACCCTAGGCTAATATTGTTTAAAAAATAATATAAAAATCACTTTTCAGTCTGAATTTCAGAGAGATGATCAACTTGAAACGAGTAAACGCCATCTTTCAGGAACTCTGCCAAATGAATTCCGTGTACTTGTGGTTGCACTTGGCAGTTACTGAGTAATAATTTGGGGGAGGATCTGCTTCTCCGTCAAGTTAAAACATTGAACTAGAACAAATACAGCCTTTCTGTGGAATATTATCCTCTGCTACAGCACACTGTGGAGCCAGGGATATTGCAGTGGACGTTGTCTGTCTGTCCGTCTGTCCGTTGGGATAAGTTGGAATAAGTTTCCTCAGAGGCTACTTCACTTACGTGAAAGACATTTTGCGTGTGTATGTTACTAGTCACTTTGTTCGAAAACGCGATCTCATGGTGGCAGGGGATATTGATGACCATGTCGTCTTTTCTTAAAATAGCTTTTAAAGTTACATTCAGCGTAATATATGAAATGAGAATGTCACAGGGAAAGTATCTTCTTACAGGGTTAACACACTAGGGTTATCACAAACTGTCGTGGTGCCATCTTTCACTTTTGCTCGATGAAAGACGACACCGTCTTGCAAATGTAACACCATTACGGCTTAGAATATGAATCCTTCATAATGTTACTATCGGCTAATTTCTTCCCTGTTTGTTTGAAGCGGACTGTGAGGTATAATTAATGACTGTACATGAGAGAGCATGTTGAAACGGAGCTGGTGAAATTTCAGGATTTTGTTTCAGTTTTAAATATGTGTCTACCTTAGTATATATTTTTAATGAAAAGCAGAAGTTGTTACCTTGGAGCCATCTCGTCACTCACAGTTTGTTGGACACCCATTGAGCCACTAATGCCATTTTTAAGCCGGTGATGCCTCTGCTCTGTACTTTCCTGTCATTAGCTGACCTTTGCTGGGCCAGGTGACAGTATCTTTACAAGGATCTTATCTCTGCTGTAGTAATGTGTCATAAACTCTAATGCAGCGGACGCGCGCTCATCCTTTATGAACGTTGGGCTGTGTGCCCCTCGTGTGACGTGTCTGTTTCCCGGAGGAGGGGGGGTGCTTCTGAAGGTCAAGTTCTGTTTTTGATGTGTGCAGCAGATATTTCCTCTCAAAATGACACTGATTTAAGCATGCGTCATCTCAGTAGAGTACCCAAGTTCACACCTCTGCCGAATGTCCAATTGCAGCCATTTCAGGGGGCTGCACTTCAGCACACTACTGTACTCTGTCTCCTCCCCCTTCACATCTGTCCATAACCTGTTATTCAGAAGATGTTGGTGAACTTGAACGATGTAGGCTGCATTGGTGTTTGGTCCCTCCTTTATTCATCAACCAGCATTAAAACCGTACTCCAACATCACCTTTCACACCTGTGCAGCGCCCATAACTGCATTATCTGCATCATAGGGAGATAGCTACTACTTTTTTTGATGCTGTGTTATATTTTATTAATTTTTTTTCTTCAGTATTTAATCGTATTTACATCCTGAAATAAAACTGTATGTATCCTCTGTCTGGAGTCTTTTTCTGTTTTGGGAAAATCTGCATTGTTTGACTTAATATTAGGCAGTTTTTTTCCTGTTGACCAAACAGAGACTGAGAAATACGATCTTTCTACCTTGACCATAAGCATGTGTTCGGTACTGATGATGTACAGTATATATTGTTTATTTTTGTCTATGGGCCTTTGTTTCGTGTTATATTTGCATGTGTGAGTGTGTGTGAGTGAGTGTGTGTGTAAGTACGCAGGAGAGAGTGGGGATTATTGGAATGTGCCTCTACATGTATCAACAGGTTACCCATCACGCCGGGACACCCGATGACGGGGGCAGGTGGAGCACCTCAACAAAGGGGAAATTTGTCTTTTTTTATGGTGCCATTTTGAGGCTGTCTGTGCTGCATTCAGTGCCGGGTTGTCATGTCATCACAGCGGTGGGATAGGGTGTCCCGGCTGCTGTAAAGAGCTGTTGTTCCCGGGCCTGTATTGTTTTACGGGATCGCCCATTGTGAAGTCAGACAGACTGGAGGGTGGCGCTGGGCCAAGCCGGGCCGCCAGTCTCTCCTGCGCTGACATGAGGAAATGAGGAGTCTGCTTCCAGGTTTGGGCCGAACTGAGGCAGCTCTGTAGCAGCGTCAGAGTTCTGTGCCCAAAGGGGAAGGAGACGGAACAATATCTAGTATTGGCCCCCTCCTCTGAGTAATTACTCTATCAAGACATTGTGCAGGTGACTTACCTTTTAATAACAAGGTGATATTTTGTGCAATGAAACATGAATGCTGGCAAATTCCTTTGGCGCACGTGGCGCAAACTACATCAGAGCGGCTAGCCTGTTTTAGCATTTTGAATGCATTTTGCTGCCTTCTGAGTTAATATATATGCTGTGTTATATTTAACCCTTTCCCTCTGACGACCCACCGAGTGGGTCCAAAAAATAAAACTGTTTTTTTGATTGACAGAACATTGTGTACCTCGGTTACGTGAAGGTTGGGCTAGTGACCCATATCTTGAAAGCTTTACTATCCAGAATCTCAAATATTCATTCTTTTGATGACTTTAAATTTAACACAGAAGTGCTGTGCTCACTTGTTTGCAACTTGGAACATTTTTGATTAATATTCTCAGGAAAACTGGAGGCAAACCAGTCAAAAGGGAAACCAGAGGGAAAGAGTTAAGAGAGAAACCTTGTACGTATTTTCCTTCTACTCTAAAGTAAACTGAGTTTATGGGCTCGGTGATACAAAACTACTTAATCAGTTTAGAGTATCCGATCTTTCCGTTCAGCGCTGTGCAGTTGGTGTAAGGCTGCCAGGAATAATGGGTTGGGAAATTTGTTTGGAAGTTAGTGGTTGTAGGTTTGACTCCCTGGTAAGAAGCTGCCCTTGTCCCCTTGAGGAACTTATGATGTAATGTTCTTCAGTGTATTTTTTTTTTTTTTTTTTTTGAATGTTGGGAAGTCATTCAATGAAAACAGGATGTGTTTGTCCTTTCGTCTTGTCTGTAGTATTTGTTTTGCTCCCGCATAGTACCGACATTGTATTCAGATGTAATGGTTTTATGCTGTAACTCCTAATCTAATGGCTTGCTGCCTAAAACCCAGATAGATTTTTAGATATGATAGATTTATAGTTGGCAGCTGTAGAAGTTCTGTATTTGGCAGAATATTCTTGTCAGGCAACTCTATTACTCTCCCTTCTGTACAAACTTGAGGCATGCATATCAATATTTTTTACAACGTAATTAAGAACATGAATAAGCGTGTTATCACATTGTTCCAAGGAAATTTTGTTTGAACAAATTCTGTTGCACGTGTTGGTATTAATTGTTAGTAGTAGCTTTTGGATTCCTGTCTCTGAAGGTTCATGGGCCATTCTTTGAGAAGTGAACCAAAATATCACACACATGACCAGATGTCATCAAATAAAGAAATACTTTGAAAATTAATGAAAGGTATCAAATTTATTCCTTGCTATTCTCCATACCCCAAAACTATGAAAATTCTAGATTTTTTTTTTTTTTTTAGTTTTTGAAGTCAAATAGAGTTATGAAAAACCTGTTTCCGTGTGAAGTCACACACGTGACCAGTCGTATTTGACCTCTGACCTTAAGTAGTTAAAGTTAATGTAACAAATAACATTTTTACTTGATAGACTTGGATAAGTAGTACTCTTATACAAGGTCCACAATCATGAACCTCCAATGCTTTTGTAATTGGAGGAGATTTTTTCTACTATTTGTTACATTTTTGGTCACACACGTGACTGAGAATGGCCCTCATGCTTTGCGATAGAGCATTGCAGTCATAAATTGCATTGCAATACAATCTTTTGCAGCTTACAGAAACATCCGTTTTAAGTCCAGCAACACAACATTGAATGAAAACAACCCTCTTGCTTCTGTAAATGCCCACTACCTTTCACTCCTGTTGTCAGATAATGTAAATAGTACTTAGTGCATTGGATCTCTTAATATTATTGAGACAGTTTGGAAATTTGATGAAGTTTTGTGAGCGCTAAGAGAGCGTTATGAATTGTTGGCACAGAGGACCTCTCTAACACACTGTTTGGCCTGAGGAAATGAAATATGAACCCTTTATGTAGTGAGTTCAAATAAACCTTTCGAAGACCAAAAAATGGCTCTGATCAAGGTGTTATCATGCTGTTTTTCTCCTACTAACACCCTGGTATAGCTGGGAAGGGAAAAGTTTGTGGGCGTCTTTTAGTGATAAGGCAAATTTAAATGCCAATTCTTAATGAGGTGTTTGCCAATGATGCCATTTCTGGTGATCTTCACCATTGCCACTGTTTCATCATGGTATCCGCCCACTGCTAATGATGTCATCTTCCCGCTTCCTGAAAAGCGTTCGGTGAGTCACTCTGTCCTTTTTCCCTGCTCGCTTTTTCCGCCGAATTAAAACGGCGAGCGAAGCACCCGCCTCGCGGCGTGTCTGAAACATCTTTGAGGGGATCGTCACGGGGCGACGTGGCGAAGTGCGTCCGATCGCTGAAATGAAGGCCGAGTCAGCTGCGCATTTGACAGCCGGGGTCTTGAGATGCGAGGCGTCGGCGGCGGGAGGGTCGGGCAGAATAGATCTTGCTGAGTGCCACGCTCGGCATTGTGCTCCGTCGATTTGCAGAGTAAAGGAGGGGAGGCTGAAGAAAGTGCCTGTGACACAAAACTCATCCCCATTTTTCGCTGACTTCTCCTTCCTCCCTTTTTTTTTGTCCGGTGCGACCGACCCGCTCTCCGAAACTCACTCTAATCTCAGGCCACGAGCTCCATCCTGCTCAATGACTCCCTCACCTCCTCCCCGTTTAATGAGAAGAAAAAATACCCCCTTGTTTCGGCTGGGGAACTGGAGAAAAAAAGCGATGTAAATTACAGGTGTAATTGCTTAAGTGATTGGTGTGCACAGGAGATCAGTGTTACGGGAGCCTCTCTCCTGTGTTCTTCCCTAATCCTAGGGCTTTGCTTCACCAAGAGCCCCTCTTAAGGAGGCACATTCCTGGGGTGCCACACATACAAGTGACCGGCCCTCATCATCTGTCACTCAAGTCGGTTGCCCCACCCTTTTGACATGTCTTTCAGGAAACAAGACAAGAACCCCACTTGGAAAGCTTGAGACATAATTATCAAAGTGGTTCCAACCGTTTTAGTGGTTCCAATTGTCCTCTGCAGCATGGATCTCTGAATTTGAAGTGTGTATCCAGGTAACACCAAAGTAATGGTCATCTGTGGAGACAAGGCAGAATATTTTGGCGTTTGAAAAAGCTAGGTTTCATCTAACTGGCTTCCATAGAGATTTGTGGGAGTGTATTTTTTGTCAGCGTTTCAGCACGTAACTTCCCTTTTCCTTTAACACCTGTGGAGAGCAGGCTTTTTTTCTTCAAAATTCTGTACCACTCTCACAGAGCACCACTGTTTTCAGTTGACGAGGGATTGTTGCATCAGTGTTTGAAATGTTCAGTTGGGAATCGCATTTCTATAATCTGGCATCTGTAAGGATTAAGTGTCATTCACACACAGGCAGAAGAAATGGTAATGCACTTGGCAATTCTCACTTATGTGTCACCTTAGACCGCAATCAACGGGCGAAATAACGCAAGAGATATTCTTTCCACAATGACTGGATGTCATTCCAAAGTCACTTCCGTGAATATCGTATAATCTTTCTCAACTTTTTTTTTTTTTTTTTTTAAAAGTAGAGTAATTGTCTTTGCTGGACTGTCAAATGAAGTGCTCCCCGCGCTGCCATCGCTACGACAAAAGTGATCCGAGTATAGCTACTGCATTATTTATGCTTTGCGGATGGCGATGGAAAGTGTCGAAGAATGGACACCTATCAGATGTTGTGCTGTTATTGTTAGGAATCTTGGTTGCGAGTTTACCTTTGTGAGTGGCCTTTTGTTTGCTTCTATAACTGTACTTGATGTAAATGCGTAGGACCAAGCAAGAACTGAGGGTGGTGGTGGTGGAGGTTGGGGGATAGAGCTTGGTTTTGTAGCTATCAGAGCAAACCATCTTTTAATCCAAAGGACAGACTCCAGCATCTCTTTTCCATCAAAGCAAAGGCCTAGTTTACCTTGATTTAATCGGCACAGGATCAGTCCCTTTGGTATTGTAGGCTTAAGGGCCTTTTAGAAAAAGAAGCCCCAACATCGTGGAGCGGTAGCATACCTGTCTCGTAAAGTAAACACTGCCATGGCTGCCATCAGGAGGTAAACATTTGAGAAGCTTAAGACGGGGAGGCATTGTCCCTGCTGTTCAGACCCCATTGGCTCTTTGATTGGCTCGAGTGCAAGAAAAATTAAATGAACTGCCACTAGCCTTCATCTAGTATGAACTCTTGAAGGAAGTGCAAACACAACCAGATTTTTGCTTGTTGTTTTACCTCCATATTATAGTGTGCAAATCTACTTAGTCTTTGTGTGTGTGCATGTGTGTTTGTGTTTGTGTGTGTGTGTGTGTGAGAGAGAGAGAGTATGAGTGCATAGGTCTGCACCTCTGGAATATACGCAGGAGCGGGGACACTGTAGAAAATATTTTGCCTTTGTCACCTTGTTTTTGTCAAAATGGTTGGCGGCGCAATTTAAATTTTAAATTGAATTTCAATTGGAGAGATGCTCCCTCCTGTGTGACTGACTGACTGTTCGCTTCACATCACCAGTTCACTGTTGGCTAATTTGCATGGAAAGGTAATTACAGTGCAGGGCTCAATCCTTATGTGGGGGGAAAAAACTGGAAGGGTGTGGATTCTGTGGAACTACACCTGCTCATTTCCAACCTTTCGTCACACAGCCTGCTGCCAAGATACATATATCACTTTATATTAAATTCTTCAAACTCACATGACACGCGGTTGTAAATTATCTCTGAGAGGTTTGCTAATTGGATGTGTGTGTGCGTGCATGCACTCATATGTATGGGTGTGCGTCTCTCTGCTTGTCTGTATCTCTCTATTAGATTTCACCTTCCCTCCTGGTTCAAGCTGCTTGATCCACTCAAATTTTTGAATGTGTTTTATTCCATGCCTACTGTCATTACAAGGACTTTTGTTTGAATGCTTCTCTGCGGACGTAGATGACTATTCGTTAAAATGTGACAACAGTTTGTTTAAACCCAGTGGTCAATTTGTTATGATCCAGGAATGGAACCAAATGCAGAATCATGGTACAATCCACAGGGGAGTGTTTATTAACTGGAATATGGCAATAGTAACGGCAAAGGCCATAGCCCAGAACTATCAAAGGGCAGTTCAGCGTAGTTGGTAATAATTGGAGAGGGTAGGGGCGTCTCTGCACCCAGGCCAGTGCCTGTCCCTGGGCAGAAGCCAGTTGGGGAATCCCCTTTGTAGAGACAGGACAGCTTGACAGTACAACCGAAAGTCTTAACAGAAACGCTATCCCAATCCTGGAGATGAGTGAAGGCTTGGGAGGTGTTCCTAATAAACTGACAAAGAGGAAAAGGCAGGAATAATGGATTAACAAGAAAGCGGTCCCAATTCTGGAGACCGATGTAAAGGCTTGGGAGCTTGTTCTTATTATTAAGACTAGAAAGAGTATTTACAAATTCCTTTCAATTCAATTTACCAGAAACTCAGGAAGAAGAGCTTCGCTCAATAATAGAAGGCACAAACTGATTGGCGGGCTTTATAGGGTATAAAGCATGACAATACAACAACCATACTGACTTCACAATGGTCTTATATAGACAGGACATTCACAAATGGGGCGAGGCATGCATATGATAACACCTGGCAGCAAGGGAGGGAAACGTGACAATAAATCAGTTCAAGGAGACAAAACCACAGGAACACTTACAGACTGCTGGAACAAGGGAGGAACCAGTCAAGGATTTGGGAGGGTTGTGACATGATTTGTTCAGGTGGTGTTATGGCGTTTAGGTTTTTTTTTTTTTTTTGGTCTTTGTGGTATATGCCCTGGTAAAAAAAAAAAAAATTAAATACGGATCAATACAAAGTACTGACATTGGAGTAGGTTAAATGTAATGAAAGTGGTTAAATAACTTACATGGGTTGTAAAAAAGTTAACAAAAACTGGTGTGTATGTTTTTGTTTTAAGTGCAAACTGGATTAAAAAAATACCATGCCTTTTAATAAAAGTATAGTCCAATTTTACAAGAACTAACCCAAATTAGGACATAAGTGGGATTTGTCTTCATGTTCAAGACCTAAAAAGGCTTTTTGTGACAAATTGAAGTATTTTGAAACCAGTTTGAATCACTCACCATCTATGGTCGGGTCAGTCAATTATCACTTTGTCAGTGAAAGGACCAGTTCAAGAAACTGCCCAAAATGGCGGCCCAGCTATCACCTGGCTGAGACGGTCGGGGGTATGTTATGGCGGTGATGCCTTTTGGCTGGGATGAGGAGGGGCACGTGCACTCTTAGGTGAAGTTAACACCACTCCTTTTCTGACTGCCAACGGAAAAATGTACACACAAGGATCCACAGAGGTGGGGGTGGGCGGGTTTGGTGGTTAGTAAAGAGGGGAGGGGAGGGGTAGAGGGCATTTGATATTCATGAGGCCTGCTCATGGGCTCGCTTGTGTAAACTGCGTTATCATTTTCAAATCAATTAGCTCCCTTTCTCTGTGGGGCCTAGTCAGTACGCAGCCGCTGGCAGCTTCCTTTGTGGTCTGGGGTGGGGCGCTTTTCGCTAATTAAGAGGAGACAGGCTGGATCAGTGTGCTTTAAGCACTGAGAACGGCGGACTAGACGGGCTGGATTGGCCCTGAGTGCTGGACTGTGGGCTAATTGGAAATTACTCTCTTTGTCCCTCATGCTTTCACAGAACATATCTGACAAGTCAAAAACCAGCAAACTCTGGATTTTTACTATAATTATTATAGCGCTATTAAAATATGAATCATAGCAATATCTAAAAAAAGGATGAGCATTGGGGAGGGTGTGTGTGTGTGTGTGTGTGTGTGTGCGTGTGTGTGTGCGTGTGTGTGTGTGTGTGTGTTTATAGAGAGATTTACTTCAACGGTCAGATTGCTACATTTTATAATTTTGCGTTCTTTTTAAGGTTTGTGTTCGCTGACTCAGGAGTGACAGGTCCTGCCCTTGATCTTACCGAGTTTGTCAGATCTGTGGAGTAGTTTGCCCCCAAAGCCAGGTGTGTTTCTAAGATTCGACCGTAACCACCGACACAACAGCACGCTGCACGTAACAATCTTATTGATTTGGAGCCGGATGCATATTACAAGCTAATTTGAACTCCTAAAGACCCTGTTCCTTAATTGATTAAAAACAAAGACATCCAGAAAAGAGGCAATGCATTTGGGCTGTGTGGCTATATGTGGTCATGTGAACTGTGCTTTGGCAGCAATTTTCCCCACATTAGCACTTGTCGCATTTGTTTGCAAGATGTTGAGGCGCTCTTTTTGTCATTCATTTTAAAGAATATTTGTTTCTCTCCTAACATACATGCTTGTCACATTCTTTTGATGGGCAATGGGTTTGGATTTATCTGTCCTGCTAAAACACACCCCATTTTGGATTTTCCATTTGAGTCATTACCTTATTTGTTTGAATCATATCCTGTCTACTTAGGTGCTTCATTTATAACCTCCTCTGGTTACATGGTGGGCAGTGATGTGTGGTGGTTTTGTGATTACCAGATCCCGTTAAACTATGTTGGGTTTTGTACAAGGTGCATTGTTTGCCCGAGGTGTAATCTACAATTACTGAAAGCGTCCATTTTTCATTATTAGCCCTCTAATCGACAGTAATAAACCGTTTTGTTCCCACGCCCCTCCTTTTCACTCTCTCACCCCCCTCCAGCCCAAAAACATGCGTATATCAAACACGGGAAGCCGCATTATACCATAATATGTCGCTTATTGACTTCTTATCTTCCGGTTTACAGGTCTCTTTCTTTAATTAGACTGGCGCACAAAGGAGGGTTCCACCTTATCTGAGTCATCTCCACAGCATCTCTATTATGTTCTTTCCATCATCAACCTCCCTCCATCCTCCTTTCCTCTCCCAGCCACTTTTCTCCCAGAGAACCTGTCCTTGTCCCTCGCTCCCAGCGCTCCGGTCTCTCTGGAGAGCAATTGGGAACCGGCGATAGGATCGTTAGAGCGCGTCAGTGTTCCGTCAGGGGCGTCAGTTAATCAGGGCCAAGCGGAGGGAGGGAGGAGAGGAGGGACGGGCTTCATTGTGCCCCCTGCCAAAGGTTAGCGTTTTTTTTTTTGTATCCGCAAAGCCGTCCTGGGGGAATCTGCTTGAAGGGATCCTCTGGGATATGCTAGTGTAACTCGGACGTAAAACCGTAATGGTGAAAGGGTTCATTAGGCAGGAGAGCATCATCTGATTGAAAGAGAAGCTGGAAGATTTAACCACGAGGGACTGGTTGGTCAAGGGGGCAAAAAATTGTCAACAAGTGTGTGTGAGTGTGTGTGTGTGTGTGTGTGTGTGTGTCTGCATGCATGACGATGCCTTACTCCAGGCTAGATCTCGGCAGCAGCAGCAGTTCACCCTTATGAAAAATTACTATAGTTCCAAGCTATAGTTATCCTATAGCAAATAGATGGTATTTTCACCACCATAGTGTAGTTTTACTATACTGATACTATAGTTACGGTATTCAAACTACAGCAATGCAGTTGTGTGGACTATAGTAATATCATGGTACTGTTGACTGCGGTAATACTACAGTTATAATGTGATGGCTATAGTACTACTCTAGTTATACTATGCTAGCTATAGTAATACTATAGTTATGCTACAAATACTGCAGTATTACTAAAAAATAGCTATAGGATATTTTTATAAGGGCAGGTCAGTGATTAAAAGAATTTTTCTCGTAACCTCAGGTTTTAATTTTACCAGTGGTTCCAGGTGTTTATATTGGCCAAGGTACTGTCCCTACATTGCTTGATCTAATAGATACTACTGTCCCGTTGATGGTAAATGGAAAACAGTTGTCTGCGTGCCAATTATACAATGGCACAACAAAAAGGCCGAGGCCATGTTCCGTGTCGTTAATTTCTGTCGACAAATTCCCACACCTGAATCTGTTGTCAGGTTTCAAACCAGTGCGTAATTAGGGCGCTGTGCATGTATTCCAAAAGCACAAAAAAGAACACCAGCTGATTCACACGTGCATCGATGTTAATGCCCAGAGACGTGTGCGACACTAACAGTTAATGCACAACGCAACCATGAGGAAGCATGTACACTCAGTTGCACAAACATAGCGCACGCATACACACATACACACACACGCTCACTCACACACACACAAACAAGCTCACACACACCCATACACACAATCATGCTCACACGCTAGTGCACACACACACGCTCACTCACACACACACACACACAAACAAGCTCACACACACCCATACACACAATCATGCTCACACACTAGTGCACACACATACACACACACAAGCACACAAATATGCTCACGCGCATGCACAAACGCACATAGACACTAACATGCTCACACACACACACACACACACACTCAGACACCAGACATATACACGCATACACACACTTACATGCTCACACACACCCATACACACAATCATGCTCACAGGCTAGCGCCCACACACACACACACACACACACACACAAGCACACAAATATGCTCACGTGCATGCACAAACACACAAGCGCACACACACATATGCACTAACATTCTCTCTCACACACACACACACACACTCAGACACCAGACATATACACACAAACACACAAACATGCTCACACACACCCATACACGCAATCATGCTCACAGGCTAGTGCACACACACACACACACACACACACACACAGCACACAAATATGCTCACGCGCATGCACAAACACACATGCAAGGACACAGATAGACACTAACATTCTCACACACACACACACACACACACACACACACACAGATGCATCTCTCAGCGTTCCTCTCCTTGCCAGTCCTGCCCTCTGTGGGCCTGAGAGAGATTCTCCTCCATCTGTTCCTCTCTTTCTCCTCTCAGGCTGTCTAATGAAGGGACGACCCTGCCACCCCCCCCCCCCCCCCCCACACTCCCTATCACCGACACATCTGCTCCACGGCCATCTTCCCAAAAAACACCAGCTCTCCTCCTCTCCGCTCTCTTACAAAACCCATCTCTGACACATGGGAAACGCCGACTCCATTTTACGGCCCTCTGTCTGTCTACTGTAATCTGTTTGGAGTGCTTTCTACTCCTGCCCTCCCTCCTCTTGTGTTCAGCCTTTTCACTCGTCTATCTGGACCGTTCAGGCCAACGTCGTGTCAAAAGGCTCCTTGTTGCGCCTGTGTTTGTTTAAAACCCATCTGAATAGAGGTCTTTGCGTTGACCCACCCTGGCTATTTAGAGATGTGGAAGGGAAATTAATGCTGAACTGTGTCCCTGCTGCCCGAGCTGTACCTCGTCGCAAACTCCCATAATATCGCTCGATGCCATTTACTCTTTACTCCCCTGGGTTATCTCTGCCTGTTTTAGAACATTCTGGAAGCAAACAGAGTTACGTTTTTGTATTCTCAGTTAATCAGGTTTAATTGACAGATGCAATTTTTTTTTGTTTGTTTCATTTTGAAATGGCTGATTGACCACGCTGTTCCACGGGTGCACAATCAATGAGGGTTCTTCCATTGGTGGAGTTGATGTAAAATGTAAATATCGTCAGCATAGAAATAAGGGCAAAGTAGTCGCATTTAACCCAGGTCTGTCTTGTCTAATGTGTGTTGAGCGCACAATGAAGTGGAGCTCATCATTAATTGAATATAATAAATGAATCAGTCAGGCAGGTCTTTTCCTCATATTTACGGGTATCTCTTGATCTCAGATATGAGGAAGAAGACAGGTCTTCACCTTAAGCATTTTTGAGGCAGATATTTGCTGATATTAGCTGATTACGGAGATGATGTACCTCCCATAATTTAGAATCATGCTCATCTGATGTGGAACAGATATCATTAAACTTTACACAAGAGCACTGTAAAAGATGATTTGTTCTCCCAACTTGATGAGGTCAAGTCATCTTGTCGTTTTGATTGAGTTAAGTTCAGTGAATTTAAAAGCTAGTGATAACCTTGACTCTTTACATTCACAAAACTTTTGCTGGTCATACATTGCTCTGGATATGAGTGTCTGCTAAAAACTTGCAACATAATGTCATATAATAATGTAGTACATTGACTTGTGTAAGTCGGGGGCTGGTCTTGTGCTGACTTGGACAATGACTCGGATGGAATGTGTTGACTACACCTGCGAGTTGGACAGGTATGCGCCCATCTTCTCGGTGGGCTGGACAGGAACAGCTCTAAACCCTGTTCTGCAAGAGGGGACAGTGTACCAGTCGTCACCGGAGGAGAAGAACAGAAGGTGTGCCCCACCTGAAGGACTCACCTGAGGTGCTGGGGCCATTAGGGGGGTGTCAACTCTCCGCAGGACTAAACAAACAGCCTCTCATCACCCGCAATGCAAATGAACCTAAATACCTCAAAACGTGTGGTGAGCCCTACCTCTGCTAAGCCTGCCCCGGGGGCGAGGGTGGGGCGGGGGGGGGCATGCCTCTTTAATGACCCTCCTCAAGGTGTTTCTCCTAACAACTTTGAAAGAATAAACCCTCTGTCCACAAATGTTTAAATGTTTGATACACATTATGTGGGCATTAGCTACCCCCCCCCAATATATATTGCATCAAAGGAATTTTTTTCCGCGGCATTAGTGCTCATAAGGAGGAAAAAAAGGCAAAATTTTAACTGTAGAACGTGAACCATTAATTTCAGTCTCAAATCGCTGAAATTTAGCTGCAATTATTAACTGTCATTTTGAAATTAAACTTGAAAGAATAAACCCTTTGCCCGCAAATGTTTAAATATTTGATACACATTATGTGGGCATTAGCTCTCTTTCTCTCTCTCTCTCTCTCTCTCTGTCAATATATATTGCATCAAATGAAATTTTTCACCATGGCATTAACGTTCATGTGAAAAAAGGGGGTAAAATTTTATCCGTACAATGACAACCGTTAATTCCAGTCTCAAATCGCTGAAATTCAGCTGCTATTATTAACAGTCATTTTCAATTAAAGAGCCATCCCATTTAAGTTTAAAAGAAAGAGCCAAGATGGGGCAAGCCATTTCAGATTACGATACACCCAACTGTGTAAAAAAAATCCTTAAAAGGTAGTTTCATCTAGTGGACCAAAAAAAGGCAACGTCACGTACTCGCAGTGGGGTCTCTAAAACTGATAATTCGTGGGGCCCGGGCCATGCCTTTACGTCAATGATTATTCTTGGCTTGTACTCAGTTATTTTTCGTTATTAACATGTTTTCCAATAATGACAATAATCCTCTGGCAATTGAAGTTGCGGTTTCTCTCTCCATGCGATCTATTGATGACTAAATAAGGGGCTAAATTCAGATCAGAAAAATAATTTAGGCTACTCAAAAATAGGCCAATGCTTTATGAAAGACAAACTGCTTTGAAATGCGCTACCTTTTCCACACATCAAGTGATTTAACTTGCGCTTCATGATCATTTTGTTTAAATAAAATAAAAGACCATTTGAAACGTCTGTGTGCAATTCTGAATAACGCTGATTTAAATGCACGAAATTACGCGTCCAGATTAATGATTGTCGCCGTACCGAAATATACCGCACCGTACCAGTGTGTTCTCGGACTGAATCTATTGGTCAGTCCCTGAAGGAAGTTGCATGTAGCGATTGCAACTATTTGACGCAAATTCAACCAATCCACGCAAATTTTTTGCGGACAAAAAAATAAATCGCCAAGACATCACAACTTTCATTGTCACTTTTTGAAAAAGCTACCGCAAAATCGGGCAAAAAATCTAGAAAACAATAAAAAAGCCGGGAAAATCCTGGAAGGATTGTCAATTATGAGAATGATTGAGTGCAAGTCAGGGGTAATAATTGTTTTAAAGGGCAGCTCTGGGCCCCACCAATCTTCAGTCCTAGAGACGCCCCTGTGTACTCGCACAGGCAGTGGATGTGTCCGTGTAAAGCACGACGCACAGCAATGATGGTGACTTCAGCGTTTTCAGGTAGGACGTTTCTCAATCTGTAACAAACTATTTAGCAGCAGCGAGGCCACTGATGGTTTAAAGGTAACCAATTTGTTCCTGATCCTCAACTTTTTTTTTTGCATAATTTGCCAGGCTGTTCCAATGAAAAGATATGTGTGTAAGTTTTCATGTCGTCCTCGACCCCTAACAAGTATAAATTCCGAAGGAAAGCAATCACTCGACCGTTACGATCAGCCATTGTGGCTGCTGGACCGCGGCCATTTCGACGTGCCTACTATTTAATATGCATGAGCGATTTGCATGAAAAGTCACGTCAGATCAGTCATCAGATTTGACTGCTTGTAAATAAATTACGTTCATGCATTAGAAATTCATTACTATAAAAATGTCTAGTTACAAATATGGGACAATTTCAAGTACATTAACAATCTGAAAGTGCTGGGAAACAGGGAAATCGGGCATTTTGCACCAGGCGTCAAGTTTACTTACGTATCCATCAAAAGTTTGGCCACATCTTCATCGAAAATATCTCCAAACCTGGCTTTAAAAGTTTGCCAGCGATCACTCTGGCCTTTTATATTTATCCTGGCCTTCAATCGATCTTCTTCCTGGCCTTTTCTGGCACTTTTACGGGCCGAATCAGTCAGATATTTCTTTGGCCGTGGCATTTTGCAGTTGGCTAACTTCTCTTCATTTCTGCGTCCTCTGCGCACATCTGCTTTCGCCTGACATTATTTTGCATGCTCGTGAATACTAATGAGGTATTTCAAATGGCTTAGGGAGTTTTTGCGGGCTGAAAAAACTATTTTCACATTCAATATTGGGGGGATTGCAAGCGTTCTCGGAGAAATATTTATTTATTCCCGTTTGTTTTGGTCATATCTATTACATTATATCAAAAAAAGAACAGATTGGTTACCTTTAAGGTTAGCAATGGGAGGGCAGTTAACATGTTAATGATTTTTTCGTGTTTCGTTATGAAACGCTGCTTCCGGTGGAATGTGCTTGTTTTAAAGACCAGTGCTGTGAGGCGTCTCTGAGATGAGCAGGTATTTACTGTCCTTAGGGGGGAGAAGAGATGGAGAAAAGCAAGAGAGTGATGGAAAGAATGAAGAAAGTCCAGTATTTTCCTTGTGTGTTTTTGAGAGCGTGTTTGTGTGCGTGTTCACATGTGTACGTGCATACATGTGTTTTTGTATGCGTGTGTGTGTTCTTGTACTTGCTATGTAGTAACGACCAGAAAATGTTTTTTCCAACAGATTTGGGACATTTTTGGGACATGTAGACATTTTCTCCTGTCTTCACAACTACAAAGAATTTGTAACTTATTGGTTAAGGTTAAAGTTGAGGTTAGAATTAGGGATAAGGTCAGGGTAAAGGTTTCGGTTAGGTATGCACTGCTTGTTGTTAAGATTACAGAAAGGCTGTAGAGACACACAAAGAATGAATGGAAGTCAATGTAATGTCCTCATACGAACAGAGGTACAAGGAAGTATATGTTCTTATGTTTTGTGTGTGTGTGTGTGTGTGTGTAATTGTGTGTGTGTGTATACTGTCAGAATATTGTCTGACCCAGTGGAAAAATGGCTGATGTCATGTTACTGTGGGTACGTTGTACACAGGGACATATTACCTACTGAGGAACATGCAATAGTCTCCACTCTCGTTCCAATGACCAGTCTCGTTGGGGAACTAAGAGATTGACATCGATGGAATGTTTTGCAAAATGTCCAAAAAAGGGCGTAAAAAAGTGAAAGTCTTCCCGTGATTCTTCCACCTATAAAATGAGTCACATGGTTTCACTCTTAAGTTCAGCCAACCGATAGGAGAATTGCGCCACAATCGTCAAATCCAGGTGGTTTAGACGGAATACTGGTTCATGTAGACTGAAACAGGAAGTGTTTAGATTGAACACTGAGCATAGCAGTAGATTGAAACAGGAAGTTAACAATGGAAAGGCAAAAGTAGCCATTATTTGCTGGCAACCGACACTACAAAGGAACACTTAGGTGAAAAATGGCCTAGTGGTGGCCATGTCTGTCTGGGACTCGGATAGTTGGTGAGCCAAGCCCCAATATGGCCTAAATAAGATATTAACCCTTAGAGCGCTATAGGCAACTATAGTTGCCCATTAATGTAAGATATCAAAAATAGATGCTGTGGAAAACCTATCATATGGCAACTTGTTTAAAAGAGCTCCCGCGGGGCGCTCTTTTAAACAACGTGCAACACGATAGATCTTCAACAGCTCAGGATAATTACATTTTTAATTCCTCGAAAATGTATTCAGTGCTCTGTCGGTTAATCTCACACTGCTCTAGGGGGATTCACCCCTGTTTATTCGAAAGAACCGTACATTGCTTTGGACTGAAGTTCAGCCTAATAACTGTGATATGAAGAAAAATCTCCTGATATCAGGCTGTAGCAATGCTCAATACCATCACTCTATGCTTTGCCCTGATAGCCAGAAATAAGAGCAGCCTGGCTAACTGCAAAAAGACGTGTCCACTGTCCACAAAAACTTGAGTTTTTATATATATAGAGTTAAAGCGTCACACCTAATGGGCTTATCTCAGCATATCTTGCCTTAGCTGTAGTGAGCTAAGATAAACACGAACCCGTGCCAAAAATACTTTAGGTCAAGATATGCATGTCTTTCTACTTGTACCTGAGATCGAGATATAGATACCCTACTCACTCTTGAGGTCATAAAAATCTGTGTGAGTTTGCGTGTGCGCATGTGTGTGGGTGAGCAAAGTCACAAAAACTGGACTGTCAGTTTTTTTTTGGCAAAGTTGAGAGGGGATGTCCAGGCCTATGTTCAATTTCCCTGCCTGTGACACTGAACCTGTGCATGTACAAAAGCACGTTGCATTTGTCGCTGTGCTGCGCATCGCTCATCGCTGAGAAAAGCCATGGCATCTGAACTATGGTCGGCACGCACCGGCCCAAGTGCCATAGTGACGGCACCCTGACATGTTATGTAAAAGCTGCCACTCATGGAACACGTCGCCCACGTCATGTGACCTCAGCCTTCCAGCAAATTCCGCGCAGTGATGAGCATTTCAGAAACAATTCGACGATTCAGTTACATCATACGTGAGAAGCTGGAGTTTGAACTAGATGACAATGTCTCTGCAAGCACAGTAGGGAAAGTAATTTTTTAAACGCTTACTTTTTTTGTTTTATGTTGACCACAAAAAAAGATAAATAAATAAATATAAAAATCCGCAGAAAAGCTTGACTCATCATGGCAATGATAGTTACATGCCGCTGGGAATTCTGGAAAGGTCTATTAGAAAGAGAAATGATTATACATAAAGAATAATTCAGAAGAGAAGAACGAATATTTAAAGAGAACATATGGGTCACATTGCTTTATTTTCTGGGATTTTACAGCGTACTGCACAGCAGTCTTCTCAATTTAACATAATAAGTGCTTGACAGCTTACTAGGCTATAATTATAGTTTCCTTAAGCCCTATGTGTTGCTGCATTTAAGTCGTCTGGTTTTAATACTCAACTTTCGCCCTGGAGCAAATTCATCGTACACTGGGGAAAAAAAGTCACTTGCTTGCTGGCATGGTTTTGAAATCCTTCCTTGCACACACAAATTACCCGCGCGTAATTGATAAGCAGGTGTGATAGCTGTGTTAGAGATATGCGGTCACTGCAACATTGGCACCGTTCCTCATTCCTGCGGTCTCTGTGTTCTGTATGCACTTATCATCGCAACGCAGGTTATTATTTAGATGTGCTTTTTATCCCCTGCATATGCCAAAAAACTGGGCCCCAAAGAGGCTGTGGTTTACACTGATCTTAGGTCAGATTTGGGCTGCGAACAGAGGCCTGGCTAAACTATTTCTTTAGATCTCCAGCGCACCGGATGCCACTTAGTGCAGTTGTAGGCTATGTAGCTCAATTGCTTCAATGCAGCTTAATTATTGGTGTAATTGCATATTTATTGCCTCGCTCTTTTCTTTCGCTTAGCAAAGCAAACGCGCGGAGTTCATTTCACCCTGTACACATTAAGGCAAATTGCTGCCTTAGCATTTCTGATGGAGTGTTTTGCTGGAGGCTACGTCGCCTTAGCCACACCTGCTAGTTACACCAGCATGTCTGAAGCCACAAATAGCAGTCAGTGAGGCCCAGAGCTTGGTTCTGGACTTCATCTACACCATCTATCCACGCAGTAGAGAAGTATTTGTGGCTGACAATGCAGTTGAACGCTCTGTTCCTCCAACCCCTGTGTAACCCTTTGGAGTTCCAGTCTTGAAGGCTGGGACAGGGACCAAGTTGCTCAGCAACATAGGAAGGTCAGAGAAAACACTGTAAACTCCTGCAGCATCTTAGCTTGAGTGGAGCATTTATCCCAAGGAGAGTACATTGTGTCTGCTTTTGAGAGCCCGTGTACAGGATCGTAGCAGCACACTGGTATGCCTTTCAAGTTGAAAGCCAATTTCAGAGTCATGGGTGTGCTGCAAATTCCCACAAAATCCAGACAACAGCAGCGCCAATTAAATGCTTGGTAGCCACGGGCAACAAGTCTCTTGCTAATACGTGAACTCTTGTACTGTAACCCCTGGCCATTAAAGATTTCTCCAGAGTAGTTGGGCTGGCTTTGTGTTTGACCTCGGTTCAAATGCATTTGAAAACAATTGCGGAGATAACCGATCTGATGATTAGTGGGGTGTAAATGGTGTGATGGGGTCTCATCCAGGGAGCAATGATGGCTTTTGAGCTCCTGATAATCTCAAAAGTAAAATGTAAAATGGTAAAACTTATTCATTATAACCTTCAAGATATTATTTTTTTCTTAGACATTTCAAGTTATTAGATAAATATGACAGTACGGACAATTTTTGGTAGATGGTAAATTTGAAGAATGAATACTGCTAGGCAATAATTTTATTGTCTATTCAGAAAGATGATGCGATGCAGAAGGAAATTATTACAGGCTAATTGTGCATGTTTAGTATCTCTAATGCATTTTTGATGCTCTAGATTATGGGTCCAGAAGCGATATCCATCAGTTAAGCGACGGATTTATTTTCTTTCTGAGAATTGGGATATTTCCCGCTGTCATGTCCAGACTTTCAAACGATCGGCCTGATGGCTTCCGGCTTCCTTCCTTTTTTTTGCTGTAATTAGCATGATTATCAATCTAAACAATAGTTAGAATAATTGTCAGGCATAAATACAGTCATCACAAGAGTCCTTCCTGCCTGGGGTGGACTGTGTGGTGTGGCTTACTACTTCCTCATCCTGCCCTTGTTCGGTCTGGAGGCTTCTGTGACAGAAATGACTGAATGTGCTGTTAAAGCAACAAGAATGAACAAGCCTCAGTATCGGCATTGCTTAATGGTCTGTCCTTGTCATGAGAACAAGAAGTAGCTGTTTATGACGTTGTTGCTCCAAGTGCTGTGTAACGGTTGTTGCAGCCCCGCATTTTCCTTTGGATTACAACGGACGCTCTTCGAACTGTTTTCTCAGAAATTGGGTTTTTTTTTTAGTCCTGGTCAAAAATGAAGTTTCAATGCAAATTTCCATTCAAAACTCAATTTAGTCCACAGCCAGACTTAATCTCTATCAGTAAAACTGGCCCTTAGTGTAGTGGATATTACTGTATGCAAGGGGTGTACCTTCATAAACTGATTTGGTGGGTAGTGCTGTTGGTTCGAATCCTGCCTGGGCCCTTAATGTGTGGAGTTTGCATGTTCTCTATGTGGTCGTGTGGGTTTACTTTGGGTAGGGGAGACTGGGGTTCGATGAGCCATGGGGACCAATGAGCCATATCACTATTTTGAGATCAATCGATGACAGAGCTGATTAAAATAGGCAAAATATTTGACCATTGACTGATGAGTCATGGGGATAAATGAGCCATATCACTATTTTGCCTATTTTAAACACCTTTGGCATCGACTGATCGCAAAATAGTGATAGGGCTCATTGGTCCCCATGGCTCTTCGGACCCCAGTCTCCCCTATTCTGGTTTCCTCACACAGTCCAAATACATGAATGCCTGGCTAATTGGAGACACTAAATTACCCCTTGGTATGAATGAATGGTATGTGCTTCAATTCCTACACGTGCTTAGAAGAGAATGATTGGTGGCATGAGATTGCTGAAAAATTGCTGAAAGTGTCATGAAGCAAACGAAAGCATAAACTGATTTAGTGTTTTCCCCTCAGGAAAGCATTCCATGTTAATTGAACTAAGGTCATGAAGAGTTTTTTTTTTTTTTCCATTTCTGTGTCCACCTGCATGACATGGGGTACGTGAACAAGGAGCCGCATCAGCAACTGTCAGTTTCCTGGGAACCAAAAAAATAAATACATAAATAAATAAAAATCCTTCAGTGTCACTCAGACAGAAATTCTCACACACTTTAACCTTTATTTATCCTACTAACAGTGGAAGACTCCTTGGTTTTTATAGTGGCGAGACAGAGTGCTTTGTCAGCTGCAACTGAACGTTGGAATGGTGGCACTTCGGGGTTGGGATGGGGGGGGGCAGTCTGGATGGGGGGTGAATGGTGGGAACGAGCGAGATGCCACATCTCCACTTACTGGTCCTCCTCGTTTGTGCGAGTGTGGGCTCCGACGAGTGGAACGAGTTCTCCCAGAATGCTTGCAGTGTTCCTGAACCAAACCTAGCCGCTTCAGTTAGCTCATGTCATTTCATGAGCCGGCTGAGAAACACTAGAAAATGTTGCGGAACCTGATCAGAATTTCTGGATCCTTTTTGTCTGTACGAGGCAAGAATGCGGTGATCGGAACTCTGCTCGTTACGTGTTGGAAAGTTCTGGACTGAGAGTATGGAATGGCAAATACGCAACAGGAACATCAAAATGAAACACTATACGTGTACAATACAGCGCGGTATTTTCAGTGAAACATCATATTATTCTCGAGAGTAAAGTAAACCATGTATTGACAGAGGATAATCTGCAAATGGGTCTGTTTGGCATTTGCCTTTTTCATAGTGCAGAGAAATAAAGTTTTTAAAAGTGACTGAAGTTGTACAGAGGAAACAGGTGGCATTCAATGTGTGATGTGCTCTAAAGAGGGATCTCTGACCGGCGTTATTTTTACCTATGTGTAGCTGCACTGAAAGTGAGGAAGTTCTGAGATGCAGAACATTTTTATAGCTCCTCTGAATTGTTCTTCCACAGAAAAGGGATGGCCTGGGCTCACCTCTTCGAGTGATGGTAAACAAACCTGCTTCCAAGATCTGACCTGGACGTTTTCGTTTGTTGCTAATCATCAGTAGTCAGTTGTGCCAAATTAGTGTTTAATTGAAAACCTATGGGTTGGTAAATCTCCAGGAACGGAGTTGGTTACCACAGTCTTTGCGTAACAGCAATATTTTATGACTGAACTCAAAGGTTTCAAAAGTTTTTGCTATTGATTGACACTGAATGCAGGAAAAGTCACACCTGTCTAAAGGCTTGCTGACTAGCTTCTGCTGTGGTTTTTAACCCGAGGTCATTTTCACTCCCTGGTTGAAATGTATTGTTGTAATCAAATTAATCCATTGGAGAACATTCCCCATTATTCTCTTGATTGCCTTGTGGTGCTATGTCACATTACATTCCATAATCTACAGTTTGATTAAGCTGTGGCCAGTCCCTCCTGGAGCGTTGTGGGGTTATGGGCTTTGCTCGAGGGCTCAAAAGCTGCTCTCATTGTTACTATGGCTACACTGGGCCGTGACCCATTAACCTTTTTAGAACCAGTCTGACACTAGACAATAGGGTATTGGCCACTTATGCACAAAGCTATTACCTCACATTAAATTTGGGAATAAAACTTCTGAAGACATTGAAAACTATGTTAATACAATCACGGTGATCAGTCCAAGGCATATACATTTCTGTAAAGTATTAGTTGAATATATTTTTCAAATTAGAAATGATAATTGTTCTAAAAATTGTCTGGTTGGTTGTTTCTAGCATTTTGGAGGACTTGACACAGTTCTTCAGTTAACTAGTTGCTTCGCTTCTGTCTCTCCAGGTGATTTTAGACCGCCTTGATAATGCTCTGTGGAGACTATACCGTCTGTTTCTTGCTTTAACAAAATACTGCAATGTCCCTTAGTGTGACATCTGAATTTATGGAATTCAGTCATGGAAATTTTAAGTGCGTTCCATTCTACAGACATGCTAATGCAAAAACTGTATGAATAAATAAATAATAATGTTAAGGGACTTGAGTGCTGAAGACCTTTGTACACATAATTATAAAATTCATGGTCAATAGTTTCAAATTCATAGTCAACCTTATTAATGGCAGACGGATGTTCTCACATTTTGTATAAAAGAAAGACATTTTAGGTGTACTCATAGTAATGTACCTACCGATTTAATGATTTCTATTGTCATGACCCCTACTTCGACACATTACAGTTTCTATTGTCATGACTCCTCCTTCGGCACATTACAGACACGCTCTGTATAATGAATAATTTTGCACCTGTCTTAATTGGTTTGCGGGTGAAATGTTAGGAAATGGTGCTGGGGTCTACCCCACTCATATCACACTCTGTTTGGCAGGATGAAAGAAGGTGAGAAACTGTAACTTTATCATTACTATGAACTGGAACTAGTTTGATCTACACCTCTGCCTGTCAAACTTTTAGGAACTGAGGGTGTTTTCAAATGGTTATGAGCCATATATATTTTTGAATGGAGAAGTCTCTGCACATATTTAACTATGTCATGAATGTCTCTCTTAAGTTTTCAGTCCTAGGGGAGAGCAGTAGCTTTCCACTGAGTTTCAGCTTTTCTTAATTAAAAAAAAAAATAAAGCCTCCAATACTTTATTAGCTTCTTGATGGAATTCTCCTCAAATAGATGGAGCACACGTCTTTGCTTGAGAAAAAGCTGTGATACAATCAAAACCAACATCCCGTCTTGAAAAATTGCCAGAAGGTGAAGATTTAGGGATTCAGGGAATGGGGGTGTGCCAGATTGGATCACATTTAAAAATTATAAGAAACTAGGACTCCTACGGGCTTTAAGAGCATGATAATGAACAGTAGGGTGGAAGTAGAACTTAACCTCTCGTGGAAAGAAGTTTCTTGGTCGGAGCTGTAAACATGGCTACAGTGCAGCAAGGGAGGACTCGAGCACACGAAACAAAACAAAGATTCACACTAGAGTCTGGATTTTAAATATTTTAATTTGATATTTTTCTGGGCTTTACAGACGGTAAAAAAATTTGCCAGACCGCATGAAGTGCAAACATTTCAGTCCATATTGGACTTTCTTCAGTGGAGTGGAAATAGAAATATTTAAAATCCATACTCTATTCTGAAAAATGATTTGCTCACTCAACTTGACAAAGTCTGGCCATCTTGTTGCTTTGAATGAGTTAGGTTCTGAGAATGTAAAGACTCAAGTTAATAACTTCTAAACTTGTATTTTTCATTCGCAGAGCTTAGCTCAGTCAAAGCAACTAGATGACTTGACCAAGTCAAGTTGAGTGAACTAATCATTTTATACTGTGGACTTTAAAATGAGGAGATCAATGCCCAAACTGGATTTTTTGTGGGAATCAGGTGGAGAAAAGATAGTTTACCCCAATGGATGCCTGTTTGGAAAAGTATTGATCTCATGCAGATATGATGTTTGCCAGCAGCTGGACTGGCTGGTAGATTTGCTGGGCTCAATGGGAGCTGCTCTTGTTCAGCTTCAATATGAAAGAAAATCTAAACTTATATATACCTACAGTAGTGTGCAGTGATGATTATACGCTTAACAAAATGAAGATAAATCAGAAACAAAGTACTCAAGTATTTATTTCTTGTAATATTGGATCATATAGATGAAAATAAGGAAACAGATAACAATATACATTAAAAACAAAAATAATAGTGTCTTTTTGAGAGGAAAAGTTTATATCTAGTATGGCCGCCCTTTGCTTTGATTACAGCATTTAATCTTTCAGACATAGTTTTCACATATTTTTTTTATTTCCTCACTCGCTAAACCATTCCATATGGTTTGAAGTTCATTCGAAAAGAGATTCTTTCAATGTAACAACAGATTTGTTTTTCTTGGTATCAAGCAAATCCCAGATTTGCTCAATCAGATTAAGGTCTGGATTTGAGCAGGCCGAGTCATAACTTTATGTCACCAGATGATTCTTTTCTTCTGAGATAATTCTTGCACAACTTCGTAGTGGTCATTATATTGCTGAAAATAAAATCCCCGACCAATCAGTCTTTTTCTAGATGGCAATGTGTGCCTCACAAGGATGCTGTGATCCATGATTCTGTCGATTTTTATGAGAGCACTGGCTCCTTTCGAGCAGACTAGTCCCCAAACCATAATATAACCACCTACTTGTTTTTCTGAAGGGGTTAAACAGCCATTTTTGAAGTGTTCTTCAACTCTACGGCAGACATTAGTTCTGGATGATAAAATTTAGAGTTTTGATTGATCGGTCCAAATGACTTGTTCCCAGTCCATTGGTGTCCAATCCTTGAATTTCTTGGCAAACTCAAGTCTTTTTTTGATGTTACCAACTCTTGGCAGCAACATGACCAATCAGACCATTTTCACACAGGCGTCTGGAAATAGTAGATCTTTATACTATCATCTCTTTACTTCTGGCGCTATTAATATCAACCGCCAATTTTTTTTTTTATTAACTTGTCATGGACAGATAACAAACACCAGGGGCACTTAACTTCCGTTTTACACCTCTGTTGCCTCTAGTTCTCAGCGAACCAGTCTCTTTGAAAAGTTTGATGGTGTTTCTTACAGTGTCATGGCAGCATTTAACATCTGCAGAAATTTTTCTGTGAGACCAACCAGCATCATGTAAGGCAACAATGCAGCTATGAACAATCTCAGAGAGCTTCTTCCATCGTGCCGTTGTGTTTTTAACACTGTGACACTGCTCAAAGTTCATGTCACGTCATATACTGGATCGACTAACCATCAGAGGTAGGCGAGACTGGGGTCCGATGAGCTATGGAGACCAATGAGCCATATCACTATTTTGCGATCAATCGATGCCAAAGGTGTTTAAACTAGGCAAAATAGTAATATGGCTCATTTATCCCCATGACTCATCAGTCAATGGTCAAATATTTTGCCTATTTTAAGCAGCTCTGTCATCGATTGATCGCAAAATAGTGATATGGCTCATTGGTCCCCGTGGCTCATTGGACCCCAGTCCCCCCTAATTTTGCCGAATACTGCTGCCTGAAACCAGCTTAAACATATTTTTTTAGCATCAATAATCATGGAATGAGCCTTCAAACATGCATTCATGCTTTGCAAGAGTCAAAAAAATAATATTTGATAGCTCACTTGGTAAAGCATCGCATTGCGAAGCAGAAGTGACTATCACGGCGCGGGTTTGATCCCCGCCTCGTACCAGCCGGCAGTGGTCGGCAGCTCTTTACAGAGCAGCGCGCAATTGGCCAATGTGCTGCAGGGATGCAAATTGGGAAGGGTCTGCCGGGATAGGGTATTGTAAATAACAAGTTCTCAGGCGCCTCCTGTTGGCCAGACGGGCGCTTATTAGGAAGATTCTGAGCTCGTTCATGTTTGGGTATCCTCAGCCCTTGTTCTGAGCTTGGGAGGTTTCGACCAATGAGTGTATAAGAAGCGGTGGCGATGGGCGCGTGCTTTGGAGGAGAGCTGCGAGCTGTCTCACTCTCCTGAGTTGGCAATAGGGGGCCACATATGCGAAAAGCCTTGTACATAGTTCTCCAATTGGACATTCCAGATTCGGATGGGATTGGAGACGCCAAATTTATATTTGCAAAAAAAAAAAAAAAAATAAATAATATTTGCAACTCCTTTCTATCGCAATTAAAATGGATGTTTTCAGTGTTTTTGTTCATTACCAAGATTTTTACCTCAGTATATTTGTGGGAATGGTTTTCTTTGTTCTAATTGCCCACAGCAGTACTTTTTTAAAAAAATTTCACCAAAAAATTATTGAGACATAATATATTAGGACCCCTTTCAGATGAAAGTGGTGGTGTATAATCATCACTGCACACTACTGTATGCTAAAACAAGTGTTAGAAATGGCAATGCTAAGGAAATTTCCCTGTATTGCAGCCCCTTCAAAAAGGGATGCTAAGCAAGCAGACACACGCACCACTGTTTGGATGCATTTTTCCTGAGAATTATGTAACAGTCATCTCATGTCCTGGCAACTGCACACAAGAAACACAGTTCTGTTCTGTTGAGTACGGTTGGTTTTTTGGATACTGAATCCAAACTTGCAGGAAAACCTCAAGGGCCTTGTTTATAAATCCATCCTGAATTTCATCCTACAAACGTTTTTGCGGCCATGTGTGCCTATATGTGTGTGCGTGTGTGTATATGTATATGTGTGTACACACTATATATATACAGAATATATATATATATATATATATATATATATACACACACACACCAACTCTACTCACTGAACATAAGAGAAATCTGAGCATATAAATGTATAATAAATGAGGGCCTAACACTTATATTGATCATGTCGCCCTCTTGTGAATAGCATTTCTGCTTGCCTGAATACTGTGGCATCAGACAATGAATAAAACACGTCCGACATGCCCTGGACACCAAGCAGAACAAAGCTTTGGCATAGGTTCTGTAGGAAGTGCATTAGTGGAAAATAAGAACTGTCACAATGTTGGTTTCTTGACTTGCTTGCTTTAACTAGTCGAAATACAAAAAAGTTTCAAAGTTGTGCCTCCACAGAGCACTTTTGTCCTGGACATCATAAGTGGGTTTCTCAGGTTTTGAAAGTTTTATTTTTTTTTTTCTTTAAGCTATGCTTATTTGCTTTACTACAGAAAGACCAGGGATATGTTTCCCAAAAGCATATTTGCTAACTAAGTTAGCAACTTACATAGTTTGCCCATCATTCACAGTCAGTGGTTCCAACTTTGTAAGTTAGCATCTGTGCTTTCGGGAAACGCACCCCAGATCAGTCAGGTCTGCTGGCTGCTTTTTCAGCACTCACAAGCTGAAAAAAAAAAAAAACGGTTTAACACCTTTGAAGGGTCAGTTGATTGCCACTTCCTTTGGGCGTCTGAGCCAAAGTACGTGGTATTGAGAGTACATGGGTAAGGCCCAGATGGTGCATAGCTAATTAAAGTAATTGGTCATGACATTTTTGAGCTTCATCCTCACATTTAAACTAATCTTCTAGTACTAACAGCACCCTGAAAATAAGTCCAGCCATCCATAAGTATTCACTGTTGTTTTTTAGGCTTACCAATGGTTTACATCTCGTTATAAACCATCTGTATTTGTTCCAGTGTAGTTTTGTAATGATTAATGACATTTACACAGGTTCATCTACCTCCTGGAGAGTGTTCTTGATCTGGTCAACTGTTGTGAAGGGGTTATTCTTCACCAGAGGAAGAATTATTTTGTCGTCCATCCCAGCTGTAGTCTGTGGTCTTCTGGGCCTTTTGGTGTTCATGAGTTCACCGGTGTGCTCATTGTTTTTAAGAATGTACCAAGTAGTTGATATGGCCACGCCAAATGTTTTTGTCATTTCTCTCATGGGTTTGTTTTGATTTTTCAGCTTATTGATGGCTTGCTTCACTGCCGGTGACAGATCTTTGCACTTCAAGTTTAGAGTGAACCGCGATGGATTCCGTGCATTCCAAATGCTAATTTCACTCACAAAATAAACTCTAGGTCTTTTGTCTGCTTCTTTGTAAATGAAAACAATGAAAGAATAACACATACCCGCCCATGGAAAAGCTGTGGGGCCAATTGTTCAAATACAACGTACTTTTGGTCCCTTAAAAGGGGGGGGTGGAGGGGGGGGGGGGGGAGTACACATAAAAGGCACATATAGAAACCTTGAATCGAGGTGAGACGTCATAAGCATTTATGCCAATGGCACACAGATGGGGATTTGTGGGAAAGTGGGGGACGTCACAGCTTGTTTGATATCGTTTCTCACATAGAGCATTGTGACGGTCTTGGTTTTAAATGTTTGTTTTCATACCGGCCATGGCACAAAATCAAAGATCAGTTGCGTTGTGCCTACCTAGCGGGTACAGATATTACTCGCTTAACTTTCCCCACTAAAGAGGTGCCCTTTGTGTAGCATTTCCTGTCAGGTGGGTTGTTTAACCCACCACTTTGGTTTTCGCTGTCTGATAGATGTCACATGCGGGTAAAGGTTGGATAACTCCATGTTCAACCTTTCTTAGTAATTTGGGTTTTTAAATTGCTTTTATTGTGTTCCATTGCAAAACCAATGGCGTATTTTCCAAAGTTGCTGTTGAATAGCGCAGGTATAAGCGAACATGGCCCACATTCCGCTGCGCTGAAAGTGCAACATGTTGCTCTATTGTGATATTGTGGTTCAACTTTGTGGTAATTTTCAATATGGCAGCGTTGAGCAGTCTGCCGTGCTAAGGAAATGCACTATTGTGTTGCCATGTACCCTGGAGCCGTTCTCATTGCTCTATTATCAAGCAGCATTTAGTGTTCGTCCCTCTCTATCTGGAATTGCGAGCGCATTGCGGGCTAACTTTGTGTCATCGCCGGCGGAGTCATCCTACAAGGTTTTCAGCGAGTCGCCAAGCGAATTCAGAGCCCGCAGAGGTGCTAAATGTGAAATATGTGACTGTGGTTATGGGTTCAGTCAGACACTCGGAGGGCGTTACGTTTCATTAGCAGTCCGGAGAGACGAACAGGGAGTATGGGGAATGAGGAGACTGTGTGGCGAGTATCAGTCACAGACTGAATGTTAAAGAAGTAGTGCTTTTCCTTCTGGTCACTGTCTGAAAGAATCTGTATTTGCTCTAGGGGAATGCTCTATTGTGTAGATTCTCAAACTTTAAAAAAAAATCATTTTATAGAAGTCATTAATCATGTTAAAGGGGGATAAGGGGAATGATGGAGAGTGTGTAGTTTAGCAGAGGCAGGTAGTATGTATTGTATCCCTTACCGACGTAATGTCATATCAATAATTATGTACTTTTTACCCCCCAGCCGACGAAAGTCGTGGAAGGGTATTGTCGTGGCAAGCGGCGTCCGTCTGTCTGTCTGTCCGTTAACTTCTCGTTTCCAGATGATAGCTGAAAAACGCCTTGGCCAAATGCTCTCATTTTCTGGTGGTATGTTGGGGGTGGTTAGAGGAAGCCCCCTATCGATTTCTGTCCCGCTGCGATAATCAATATGGCCACCACGGCAGGGCAAGCGCAAGGGAGGACAGCGACAGCGCTTTTTTTTTATTAGCTACACCACTGCGAAGGCTAGCGTTAGTAAAAAAACAGGCACACAGGCCTTCTACCACATCCTGTCGTATTGTGGTTTTGTATTTTATATGATGCATCAAAGGGCAGCATGGCGGTGAAATGGGTTTGAATCCGGCCTGGGGCCTTTCTATCTGGAGTCTGCATTTCTTCCCATGTCTGTTTGCATTCACTCTGGGTACTCTGGTCTCCTTCCACAGTGCTAAAGTCATGAGTACCAGGCTAACTTGAGAATCTAAATTGTCCATGGGTGTGAGCACTGGGCACTGTTACGGCTGAGGATGCTCATCGGTTATCAGAGAGAGTTTATGCCTTGGAACACACACTGTTTTATTAATGTTTTGGCTCCCCTTCTGTTTATTTTCTAACATATCGCATGCAATCCAATATTTTGTACGATGAAGTTGGTAGAGATTCTACAAGGGTACATTTCCTTCCTGTATCCATGACCAGACATTGCAGCACACAAACAATCATCTCAAAATTTGCGCAAGCTAAATTGATTTTAATTTAAAAAGAAAGAAAGACTGAAATAAAGTATACTTAGTTCTGCTGTAAAGTAAATCATTTGTTTTTGGAAAGAAGAGCTATGATTAACAGCTATGATCAACCGAAATATAGCATGAAACTGGCAAATTCCACTGGGGACAAACTTGAAAAAATTGGCCAATTGTTTCGACTTCACTATGTGTTTTGCTCAGCCGTGACGGCGCCCCTTTAAAGTAGCATAGAATTTTTGGGGTAAATTCTGTGGATATGCCTAGCAACGAATGTTTCCATGAACGTTTGGTGTGTGGGTTGCCTCAGTTGTACGTGAGAATTGGGAGGTGCATAGTGAGAATATCAGGTTGTAGACCACATCTATTTATAGCACATTTGTGGTTCAAAAAAGAAAATAGCACTTCAAATGTTTACGGTTTCCAACAGAAATAATTGCAACGGATGGGCTCTTTTTTTTGTCATGAAATTTGACACTGGTTGATAAGCCAGGAAGAGGGCGAGGACACAGCCAAGTGTAAATATGTAAGTATTAGTAGAAGTACAAATATAAGTGTCTTCCTTTTTTTCTCGATAATTTTTGTTGTTAAGCTTGCAATGGAACTATAGGAGTTCTGAGATCACCTGTATCCCTTCCCCCCCGAATCAAATCGAGCTCTGTGCAAATGCTACGCGCAGAGGGGTCTCGTTTGTGAGACGCTACGGGCCCACGCGCATTGAGGTCGAGGTGAGGGGTGGCATTTTCGAGCATCAGCGTTCCTTGAAGACGTAAGTCATAGACTCTCTCATCTGAGATGACGCGTGTGTAAGACGGTAGCTGCGATGGTGTGCCACTTCAGAGAGTTGAAGCGCTGGTGTCGTAGTGCACGGCCCTTCTCATGTCACTCACAGGAAGTTGTGGAGGAGAGACGCTACTAACATCATCGTAGCTCTGCCCCTCCCCCTACTGCAAAACATCTCTCTCTTAACTACAGTTCTGTGCTTAGTATGTGCTGTGGAATCTTTTTTGTGCTCTCTGACTTAAAATGTTATCTTGATTCATGCTTCTGCACACTTAAGGAGCGAAATCTACTCACCCCGTCTGAGAATCCTAAAATGAGTCAGATGATCCCTTACCATTGACATGTTTTTTTTTGTCATATTGAGTAGTAAAGTGGACATAAGATTTTAAATTTAGATGTAAGACCAAAGTATTTAAGACTGAATTATTTTTTGGTTCTTGCGGTGGCCCCCTTTACTTTCTCCATCTGTATGTGCTTGCTGTCCTGGAGATCGAAGTCTCACAAGCCTTCATAATGGGAGATAAACAGATCAACAATAACTTTCTCAGCAACAGTTCCTGCTGTGCATAGACTGCATCTAAACTTTCCAGTCAGGACCTTGTTGAGCTGTATCCTGAGACACAGAGTGCACATTTATGCATGCATTTGAATATGCCCACACAGACACAGACACCCACACACACACACACACACACATGTGCAGATGAACACACACATTTGGAGCACTTGCCGGTAGTTTGCAGCTTTGGTGAAAAGTAGGCCAAGATGCAACTGTGGGAGGTGTCGTAAACGCATGTTTGGGTGAGATGTGGTGGTAGTGTTGCTTTAAGCTCTCCTTTTTAGTTTGCTTGTTTCAAATATGTTCATTCCTTTATGACAACCTTTTCTTAAGTACATCATACTTCTTCAGCTGGACATCATGGGAGTTTGCACCTATGAACCTGGGGACTCAAACCACTGCACCTCATGAACCTTATCCTTACCCCCCCCCCTTTATCTGGTGCACGAGATGAGCAAAGCACTGCAGTATCTGTGAGGCTTTCTGTTTCATTTGGAAGAGCCACTTCATGAGGTGGAAGTTTCCCCTAGCGGCTGATAGTCCATTTACAAAAAAATAAAATAAAATAAATTACATTAGCTCCTGATGGGCCAGAAGTTGGCAAAAGCACAATATCACACTGCAGTTCCAAAGGCCTTAAACACAACTCCATCTCTATCAAGTAAAAATTGACGTTTCGTGACACTTAGTCCTTTTTTGACTTTTTGCCATAGTGTGTTGTATGTACCTATAAAGTATTTGATGTAAAAAAAAAAAAAAAATGTTGAGTGATTCACCTATCAGATTCAATGGAATCATGTGAGAAGTAAACCGCTATCGCAGATCAAGTTAAAAGTGCCCAACTTTTACGGCCTTTATCTCAAAATCACAGTGTCATGAAATGTCAGTTTTTACTTGATGCGTTCACACATGTACGTTTTTAATGAATGACTGCTCGCCCCCTCTCCATGAACTCCATCAATGTCCCAATGTTGGTTAGACGTTAATCTACAAATAAGAGGGTCTGACCTGGGGTATTAGGGATCATTTGACTTGTAATGGCAGTTGTTTGCCTCATGCTGTTTAAGCCTGTCTTCTGGCAAACTGTCAGGACAGGTCTTGTTTTCTGGCGCCTTTGTGTGTATTATTGTGAATTTTGGAAATGATTTGTGTTTTTGTGTTTGAATGCAAACTTGCTTGTTTGCATCTCCGTGAGTTCAAGTTGTGTATTATTTTGTCTGCTCTTAATTTCATGCTTGTCAGACTGGGCGGCCGTGTCCAGCATGGGTGAAAACTGTTGTTTGTATCATGATGTTGATTTAGACAGATTGGCAACAGCTCAAACATGACCTTCTAAGCATTTTATCGCCTTTATCTCCTCTGACCACATTCTTGGGTGGGTCCTCTGACCGCAGATAAATGTTGTCTATCTTTCTCACTCCTGTCTTCCCCTCACCACACCTCTAAGCTCTGCAACAAGGTCTTCATCGTAAACCACATTACAGAATCACCTTTACTAAGGTGTCAGGGTGTCAGTCAAAGGACTTCAACGTTACTTCACATTTACTGCATATTGAAGGATTGATACCTCAAGTTTGCATTCAACTCATTTGATTTTTTAACCTTTCATGTTGTGTGATTGAAAAATGTGATTGTAGTGTTCTGCATTCTAATGCTGTTGTAACAATCCCTACTGGTATCTCAGTGCAGTCTATAGGAATACTAGCTTACAATTTTCTAAATACATTCCACAGAACTTATTGTTGGAAGTGCTAATATAATTATTGGCATTGATGAAAGATCATAGCGAGTGTGTTTTGCTGTAATTTTTATTGTTCTGCTGGGATGTATGGGGTCCATACTTCTTTTGTTAGATGGGTTGAAGCAATAGTTCTCATAGATACTTCATCAAGGAATGGCAAATGTTATGTTTTTGATTGAAAGTGGGTTCGATTTCATGTTTTTACTCAAGCAGTTCCCAATAGATAAACTGAACTGGTGTTGTAAGAGGTGTACTGATTAACAGGCTCCTGGACCAACAATTGAAGAGGAACTTATTTGGAGTCTTTAATCCTAAAAACTTTGCTAAAATTTTCACTAACAAAACCTCTGTTCAGCAACATTTCAGAAATATTGGGCTGATATCACTGATACAGATTAAGTCTAATCTTCAACTAAATTATTTTTGATTTGAAAATCTCCATACACATAACTAATTTTAGTACAGGATTTGGCCCGATTTTTGTCCGAGAAACCGGCTCGTCGAGTCGTTCAAAAGTCATTCAACGCCTTCCTTTTTAGTGGAAATGATTGTGCAATTGGAAACAGAGAATTTCACAGATGATGTGCCACTGTGCTATTCCTGAGCCACGCCTGAAAGTGTTCTGAAAGAAATTAAGCGTGCTTCCCTTAAGGCGTGAATGTCATACGCTAATACAATAGACTCGCACGGAGGGTTGCGTGTACTGACAGCTGTGCAAGCAAGACGGCCCAGTGGCCCAGTCTTGCACCAGAAAGGGCTTTTCCCATCGTTGTTTGTCATTGCTTGTGCACAAGTACTCAGTGGCTGAGAACCAGGGATGGGGAACCATTGGGGGTCACTGCTTCTGTCAGGTCTATGCTCTACATCTTCACTGGAATGTTTCAACAAAGATGCGGGGATTTTGGCTTAGTCTTAAAAGGCAAGAGTTTGCATAACTTTTCTGCGTTTGTACTACCTTACTGGCATTCAGTTCACCCTCTGATCCATAGTGATTTTAGCACTTTGCCACATACGTTTTCAAAGCAAGATAAGAATGCTAGCAGACTTACAAAGCTGCCAAGCAGTTGATTCTTAAATCATGCTTTGGTCACAAAACTATAAAATTACTCAAGATAGCATGAGAAACTGTCAAAAATTATGACAACATATGGTAAGTAGGCTACCAAAAAGCAGTAGTAACTGCAAAAATGGACTGTGGCTCCCAAGTCTAGTCTCCAACAGCAACAGATGGACACTTGGTTGGGCAGTTGCTAATGAACTCTGAATTACAGCTGTAAAAAAATCAGCAAAAAATTGTCGCAATCGAACCAGTCTCATCAAAAACAATATGCAGTTAGCTTCCCAAAGCTGGTGTCTATGGCACTGTGTCTGATGATTGGAGCGATCTGGGATGAGCCACTGGGATGAGTCATGGCAGTGTCTAACCAGCAAATATAGACTGTATAAAAAAGTGGACACAGCCACTATGATATCATGCATTGGTTTGTGGGTTACCGTTTGGAAGTGTTGTTCGGCATTTTCGCCATTATTGTCTTATTTTTTGCAACGAGAAACATGATGGCTAACAAGGGCAACCATGCTGCAATGGGCCAAAACAGTCAGAGAAGTCCAATGCAGTTTTTGAATTGCTGCAAATTCAACAACACATGCAAATATCGTTGCCACCTGTTCCGTATTTTACGGAATTGTTCCGTAATTGACAATGGTGTGTTGCGTTCCTCGACCAATCAATAAGGAACGCCATTTGTGCCGTATATTGTATGTGAGTAATGAAATTAATTGTAATACAATCAGCAAATGCTATTCAAACTGATTTCCTCTCTGTAAAACGTAATAAGAGTGGCGGTTAGTTAAACAAATTAAATTTCAGGCAAAATGGTCACTTTTCCATTCACTCTTCTTTGCGTCTGTTTGCGTGTCTAGAGGTGAATCTGAATGACAGGAAAATCAGGGACCTAAGATTTATGGAGGTCCCTTAAAGATAACCCATTAAGTCCATTGCAATGTCTAATCTCAAAATGCGGACATCCCTGAAACCTTCAATTGACAGAGAACAGCGACACGTTGGAGACCCCTCTATAGGGGCACCATCTCGTTTCCATTGTTCAATGAGCGCATGTAACCACCGTGTTTTACCAGAGCTATGAGCAAGTTTGTTGTAGTGGATTTTTGTGCATTATTCACAGTGCTGTGAAGAGGACATATCCATCTGAGTCTCAAAAGAGGTAGAAAAATAAAGAAGATAGGAAAAGAAAGCATAACAGTTGTGCAGATAACAACAAATTAATTAAGCATGATTACTGCTATGCAGCTCAGCGCAACATGAATAATTTAGCCTCTGACCTTCGCTATCTTTTCATAAAATGCTATTTTGCCAGCAGTTAGCCAAATTGCCTAAGCTTTTGGAGTATATGCACTCTGTAGTAGCTAAAAGCTAAAACTTTTGCAAATGCGTTTTCTTTACCCTATGCCACAAGATGTAATTATGGTAATCGGTTGCCCAGACATGTAATCTTCCCCATCAATAACAAAGTATCAATATATAGCTTGTTAGTTTATAGGCGAACACTATACAAGGTTATTGGCTGGTCGGCTGGTTGTCTTCACTCTTTATGATGAATATATTTTGTTGAAAGGACAGGACATTGGAGGCGCCTTGGTGGCACATCGGTCTAAATTCGCGCACCACAAAAGGTTGTGTCCTTCTCACGGCGGCCTGGGCTCAACTCCGGCTTGGGCCTGTTGGCCGCTTGTCATCCCCTTTCTTGTCCTGGCTTTCCTGTCTCTCTCCACTGAATTCTGTCTGAAAACCCCAAAAAATAAGTACAGTGAATTATTTTTTTCCACTATTGACCAGCAATGGATATTTCTATTTTTTTTCTTTTAGTGGAAATACATTTTTCCATTCCAGAAAATTCTTAGTGATTGATTTTTGACTATTTGCCATGAGGGAACCCAGGCCTTTTTTTTTTCTTAAGAAGTTTTCATATCAATACCTGAAGGCCTACTCCAAGTGATTTTTTTCAGGTTTAATGTAAGGGAAACACAAAAATATCAACAAAAAAGCCTCAGTCTAAGCCTTTTTTTGTTCATGCCATTATTTTGACTTTCAAAATTTATGTCCACAGGGGTCTTCTTTGACTGTGAGAAATGTGGAGTTTGATTCCATATACCAATCAGAAGATATTCATGCTGGAGTTCTGGGAATGGTGACTCACGAGGGGCAGGGGTGGTGGTGTGTGTGTGTGTGTGTGTGTGTGGGGGGGGGGGGGTAGGGGGGTTGGTGGTGGTGTGGGGGCCGGGGTTAGGTGGCCTCTTCAGTGTAAATGCACTATCCATCCTCTACAAATTTAAATGCAAATTGTACAACAAAAATTATTACAAGAATATTTTTATGCTGGTTGCCTGCATCATGTTGTGTTTCTTCCCTTGACACCTTTACTGTTAGATAGTAATATTGAGCACCTCTGGGTGAAAGGGGTAGGGGTAAGGGGGTGACAGAAGGGGCCCCCTGGGAACCCCACAGCCTGAAGAGCTGCCTGTTTGTGTTATTAAGTGTTTTGTGTTATTAAGTGCTTTAGACGCCCACTGGTCCTCATTTATCAAACTTGCGTAGGATCTGGTGTAGATTCTGGTGTAAATATCAGCGTTCGCCAGGTGTCACGTCCTGATTTACTATAAGTGTGTACGTCGCAGATTTCGGTGTAGAACTGGCGTGGCGTTGATAAATCTGGCGGCTGAAACCATCGTAATTTACATGACACGCCCCTATAAATTCATGCTCCGGGAGGCATAGTCCTGCCCACTTTACGACATGGACTCTCGAAAGACGGCAAAGAAGAAAGAACTTCACTGAGGAGGAAATATAAATTATCACGTCCGAGGTGGAGAGAAACAAAATAATTTTATTTGGAAGCTTTAAGAGTTGCATAAAGGAGGCTCAGAAGGCTGCAGTTTGGAAAACTATGCTGCTGCGGTAAACACTGTTGAGGTGGAAAAAAGGAGTGCAGCAGAAGTTTGATTTAATTCATTAATAAATCGAAGTGACTATTCGCACTTATTTAAATGCGTCCAAGCCCAAAAATTGATGGAAATTCGCGTTAGATGCACTTACAAGTGTGGCCAAGATGCACATTTCTCCATTGCCCACACTTATTTTAAGTGTATCCAAAGCTAATTTTTTTTTTCTTGGCCAAACTTGTTTTAAGCGGTACTTTCTATAAGTGGCACTGGAATGGTCATCAACTGGCGCACTTTTAAGTGTGGCCAAGAAAAAAATTCAGCATTGGCCACACGTATAAGTGAGAATAACATCGGCCTTAATAAATTTAATTTATAGATCCATGATATTTCATGTTATATAGCCTACATAATTGACAATCCAAATGCTTTACATGTAGGTTAAAAAAGTGGTCCGATTTTAAGATCGCCACCAAAAAACGGGTTGCGGCCACTGATCTATATAGAATTCTATATAGATCAGTGGTTGCGGCGCTCAGGCGCAGCAGTGCATGGACCGGTGGAGGCCAACCAGACTCGAACCTCCAGCTGTCACCGTTCGAGGAGCAGGGCTCCCCCTCCATCGTGGGAATATGAGGTGGTGGAGAGACGGATGAGTCCCCACCGCCTCGATCGGAGCTGCATGAGGGTAATTTGTTAAAATACAGTCTGCAGAGATCACTCTTCATTGTACTTTTATTAGTAGGCTATTACTCCATGACATTTGCCTGGGTGTAAGTGGCTATTCTCCCCGCAGCGAGGTGAATTGGGGGAAAGGGATCGGCTATCTGCCCCGCAACGGGGTCGACAAGACAAGCAGTTCTGCTATTCGCACCGCGGTGGAATGGATAAGGGAAGCACTTCTCTTATTGGCCCAACGTCGGGGCTAATAGCAGATTTCATTTTATCATCCGCCCTGCTCTCTGATCTTTCCCACTGAACCGCCACGGGGCGAATAGCCTCTGCCTTATTGGGTGCCACGCAAAGCGAGCAGCCACTCGTCACTTTCCAGGAGGAGATCTTCTCTGTGCCGAAAGTTCCTCTCACGTTGGACAGAAGCTTATTCCTCTAACAACAGCAGATCTGCCATTGTCAAAATGTTATCACGGTCAAAGTGTCCGTAGGCCTATATATACTGAGCAACAAAAGAAACGCAAGCAAGCTAGCTAGTTCATGTACTCTTATGGTTACTCAGTCAAAGTGACCGCAAAATAAAGAAAAGTTTGATGAAATGAGTGTAAATATGCACGACGCTAGTAATAAATTTGATTGTCTAAATTACGCGCAAACTTATTTTCCAGTCTGCCTTTAATTAATTTGCGTTTCTTTTGTTGTTCAGCATATATCTGACTGGACGAGCATCTGACATACCCCACTGCATATCTGCCAAGCCACACATTGCGCTTAATCAAATTGATTGTTATTGTCAGCCGTCTGGCCTGACAAGCAGGTTGTCTCAAAATATAAGTTTGATTAATTTCTCAACACAGGTGTCTTATTTATTTATTTATTTATTTATTTATTCATTCATTCATTTATTAATTTAGCCTATTTAGCTTATTGATTAATTTTACCAGTAAGAGCAACAACAGCATGACGTCCGCATTGCTGCATATGGTTTATTACTTATTTTGACAGCTGCACTCATTCCTCATGTTGTTTGCTGGTTTCAAATCTGCGTACACCTGGTCAGACCTGGCATGAGATTTTTGCGTGCCGTACGCTCACGTTCAGATTGATAAATGCCGATCCTTGAGGGAGATTTGACATACACCCATTTTTTTGGTGTACGCACGTTTGATAAATGAGGGCCGCTGTGTGTGAGCCAGGCTGTAGTGCAAGACAGAAATGGTTTCTTTGTCTACTTCACCTAAAAGGATCGCTTGAATAGGTGGTAAAATATTGGTGGTTGAAGTCCCGTATAGGAAACGCCTACTAGACATGCTGTAAAGTGTACTGTGGAGCATTTTCAATTTAGCATGGAGGTGTGCATGTGTGACATCAAGCAGCATGCTGTGGGAGAGAGGCATGCTGTTCATGTAAGAGGGACTGCAGTGACCTGGATTATTATTTTTTTTTTTTTACCTCTGAGAAAACTATTTTTTAATGTTGCCATTCCTTTTCACAGCACTTAATAAAAGTTTCTAGACTGAAGACTGAAGTGACTAAGTGTGCAACAATGTGGGGTCTTCATTGACACATTTTGTGTTTCAAAGTGAGCCGCACGTTCTCTATTGGGGGCAAGTGGGATTTCCAGGTAGGCCGGTCTAGCACCCTCTCCTTATGCAGCTATGCCCTTGATATGCTTGCAAAATGCGGTTTTGCAGCGTCATGTTGAAAACTGCATGGGCATTCCTGGAGAAGAATTTCTCATGTAGACTGCACATTTTGCTGTACTTTTCAGCATCAATGATGCCTTCACAGAAGCGAAAGTTACCTTTATTGAGGGCACTGATACAGCCTCATACCATGACAGAGCCTGGCTTTTGGACTTGTTGGTAAGTCTGGATAGTCCTTTTCTTCTTTGGACTGGAGCACATGACATCTGTTTCTTCCAAAAAAACACCTTAAAAAAATAACATGTATTGTGGTTTGACCACAATACATGTTTCCAGTGTGTGATGGTCCATTGCAGATGCCTTTGAGCCCACATAAGTCAATGGCACTTCTGGACACTGTTAACATGAAGCTTCCCTTTTGCACAGTAAAGTCTTAACTGGCATTTGTGGATGTAAGTGACGGGTGCAGTGTTGTCTGAGTGATCAGTGATCATCAGTCTTCAGATTAGGCTTGCGCCCTTGTCTTTTTTACACACTAAAGTCCTCCAGATTCCCTCAATCTTTCAATTATGTTATGCACCGTAGGGGAACAATATTCAAATCCCTCCATATCTTTCTTTGAGGAATATGGTTTTAGACCATTAAAAGATTTTTCTAGGTATTTTGGGCAAATTGGCAATCCATGGCCCATCTTTGCTCAAGAAGGGCCGGGCCTTCCCTAGATGCTGCAGATCATGTCAATTTGATGGCACACTGCTCGTATATAGGAGAAGTTTCAATTTCTCATATACCAGTAAAGCCTAATTCACTCCTGCAAGGAATGTTTCAAATGAACAACTCCAGCACACAAGAAATTCAAACTTTATATGAGAAATGTCAGTTCATTTCTTGTATACCGGAAAAGCCCCATTCTCGCCTATGAGAAATGTGTTGTATAACCCTAACCCTCACCCCGACCGTAACCCCGAGCAAGAACAAAAAGAACAGTGATCCTATGCCTTCAACGATTTTAGGGGAAAAAATTGCCAGTGTATTCTTCATGAGTATTACCAATTAATGCATAGCAGAATTATACAATACTATAGGATCACGAGTATTATTAGTTCATGCATATTGAATTATACAATTCTTGGAGTTTTATATTTCTACCTTCTGGTATACGAGAAACAGAAATTTCTCGTATACAGTATACGAGCCACGTGCCTTCAAATTGACTTGATCCTTTTTGGCCTCATCACTAGTACTAAATTGCCCCCTTTCCAACTGTATTTGGAATGAGTTACAGTGCTGAATGGCAGGAATGGATGAATATTTACCAACAAACTGAAGTTGTCCAGACAAAACATTAAATATCTTCTCTTCAAAATGTCTGCCATGAAAAATAAGTCAAAGTAAATTTTGAAATCACCTCACTATATTCTTCACAAAGTGTACATTCCTGTAGTTTCACTGTAAAATGTTCAGTATTAAATAAACTTTTTCAGGGTGCATATGAATCCATTCTAGAAAGGGTGGGCTCATGTGGACTCTGAAAGTGTTCATTTAATGCTGAAAATTTTACTGAGTAGGTTTGTTTACTCTGTCTGTGGCACACCTAAGATGTGTTCTATGAACAGAACATTTCTTTCTTTGATGATCAGGTATATGACAAATGCAGGGTTATTTTTTTTTTACCTCAGATTCACTTTGCTCAACATACCTCCACCCTGGGTTTTTTGGGTTGCCCAATATGAAGCATTTATGCTGATTTTAGAGATGATCTGCTTCCATATTCTCTTTTTCTTAGCCTCAAAATGGCCCACCTGCTAGGAAACAGGAATCCCAGAATCATGTGCTTTGAGCTGGAGGCAGAAGTGATTTATTCTGCGTTGCAGTTTTATGGTACAACCAGTTTGTCTTGGTAATGCAAAAGTGTTTTTTGTCTGGTTTCATTTTCTTGGAAAACTAGGAACAGACCTGGCAAACAGGGCAATCCCAAGAAGTTATCACTGAATCTGGAAATACATTTTTTTACTTGCTGAACTTTTAATGTGGGCTCACATACGACTTTTCCCTACGCATTTCCTGTGAAGGTGTAAATTACACAGTATGATCTGCCTTGTGCGTATGTGCTACCTAACAATAGTAATACATAATAAATATGCAAGGATCTGTGGGAGTGCGTTTTTCTGCTTGTTCTTCTGTCACCGCAGAATGGAGAAGCGAATTAGGGCAAAAAATATATAAATAAATTTCACGAGCAGGAATTAACACTGCTAATTCCAAACATTCCTGTTTTGTAATAGCTAAAAGAGTCTCTCGGGCATTCTCTCTCAAAGTTCAACCAAAGTTTGAAATCAGACAACTCTGGAATCCCCATTCTTAACATCTTAATATAAAAGTGCATAAAATGAGGAAGGTGGTGCTATCAGATTAGCGGGGTTTTAGCGATGCTAATGTCCCCTTCACTCGGCCCGCAGTCATTCAGTGCTGACATCCCATTTCAGCTGGACCTCTATCTGGATTTGCCCAAAGTTCCTGTCCTTATTACAGCACACGCTCAGTGAGATTCTGTTGAATATCTCCACCAAGCACATTGGAGTTATAAATATTTTGAATTGTGTGTATGATTTCTGAAAATGTCTGCTTTCCCACAGACAGGGGGACTGCAGATGGTAATAAATGGGATTAGCGGATTATTTAGTTTGGGCGGATTATTAGAGCAATCCTTCTGCAGAAGCTCCCTGATTTTTTTTTTTTTTTCCGTTTGCTATTTTAAAATTTTTATTTCTTTTTCTCTTTGGCTCAAAGGAGGCAGTGGAGCCGTGGACGCATCTTCTGAAATCAGGAAATCTTTGGGCTTTCAAATTTTCTTGTTTAGTTGCCAAAGGTTTGTTTGAGGTTTGCTACAAACTTTGAAGCCTTGCTGTCTCAGTCTCTGTGTCCGTTTGCCATCTGTCCGTCTGCTATTTTTATCTTCAGAATTCTCTTCCTCATTTGATACTTTATTATCTGGCTCCTCCTTTGGTTTTTCCACTCTCTGTGGCAGCTAGTTTTATTTTTACTCCGTAATGTTTAGACTGGTAATTACTCTTTGTGCATATTGTATCCCCTCTACTTCCTCTTCAACAACACAACCTGAGTTAAAATATGAAGGAAGTAAATTACAGATGGAGAAAAATGATGTGAGGTTCTGCAATAATGTAAAATATTGAAATGAAATCATCCTCTGAGCAGTTTGACTCATGCAATTTGGCTGCAGTCTTCCATTGAGGCAACCTGGGAACAAGAAAATGTGCATGAAGGTGACCAAAAGAAATCTATTTGCAATTTTACAAATATTATTATGTAAGAAACAGTATTAAAATG
Organism: Gymnothorax javanicus; assembly: GCA_029692085.1. Lineage (NCBI taxonomy): Eukaryota > Metazoa > Chordata > Actinopteri > Anguilliformes > Muraenidae > Gymnothorax > Gymnothorax javanicus. Next base: position 18,340,116 of record CM056201.1, read on the forward strand.
TATTGACACTAAAACTTCTGATTGCACGTCGTTATGCATTTCAGAGGAGGAACCAGTCACACATCCGGAAAAACGTCACTTGGCACCTGAATAGGGGAGACTGGGGTCCGATGAGCCATGGGGACCAATGAGCCATATCACTATTTTGCAATCAATCGATGACAGTGCTGCTTAAAATAGTGAAACTATTTGACCATTGACTGATGGGTCATGGGGATAAATGAGCCATATCACTATTTTGCCTATTTTAAACACCTTTGGCATCGATTGATTGCAAAATAGAGATATGGCTCATTGGTCCCCATGGCTCATCGGACCCCAGTCTCCCCTACCGAAGATCAAACTGCAGTTAGCATAAATAAAAATGAGGGGTGAATTGGCTCACAGGAACAAGGTGGTTCGGCAAGCTGTAGGTGGTAATGGATTGGGGTGGATATCGGGCAGGCAGTCTTTGGGTAACAGGGTTCGCAGGATTGAACACACTCTCGAACACCGCAGCTTTTGGAGCTGGAGAATTTTCCACTCTGTGAACTAAAGGCAGAGAGAGGGGTCTCTAAGAAATAGTTGATTGTTTCTTGGTTTAATTATTACCAAAGATGGGAGGTACTGTGTCTGAGTTCTTAGACTGAAACCAGCTAAAGGCTCAGTGAAGAGAAGGAGACAATCCACCACCAGGGAAACGAAACACAGTAACTAATATACACACCGCAGCAATTAACAATGATAGGTCAGGGAGCGTGCGAGCATGGAGGGAGGGCGGAGAAAGGAGACTATAATTACTCGATTAAGGAAAACAGCACTGGATACCGACACAGCTGGACTGTGCAGAAAACTATTACGGAAACATTCAGGACGTGAACGTACGCATTTTGAGACAAAATTGATCCTGTTGCATTCTCTTCAGGCCCAACAGCCCTAGTGGTGACGTGGGCATAACAGGATTTACACAAATTCACCTGAAAAGAAGAATACATAATCTCGTACATTAGATATGTTGATAGTTTTAAATTTTCTTAATTTATTTTTTACACAGGTAGTCAGCATATACAGGAACCCCAAAGAAGGGTCATTTTATCCATAATTGCTGTACCACATCAGGGAAAAATTCTTGATCGCAAGTAGCTGTTTTTACTTTTTTTTTTTTTTTTTTACATTTTATGACCTGCATTGTTGAAACAAAATATCAGATTCTGAACATTAATTACTAAGTGCTTTGTGCTATAGGTTCAATTCTCTACTCTAAAAAAAAAAAGCATTGAACCATATTTCTGGCCTTTATAGTGTTTGAGATACTGGGCTTTCTATGATACTAAAAAACAGGTGTAACTGGGCACTTTTCCGTGTTTTTAATAAACCGCTCTAAAACTTGACTGGTTAAAGATTTTAATATATATTTTTTATTAAATATTTTGAGGACATTCTTGCACATACTCCAGATTGGTGTAACTTCCCTCATACCTGCTCTTGCTAATCAACAACAAAATCTCCGAATTTGAATTTGATTTTTTGACATTCTCCATACATATCTGGATTAAAATAAGTATTAGAAACCGGAACGACAGTTTCGTCGTGCAGTTCTCCGGTTTAAAAAAAGTTTTGAACCGTATATCTGGCGTTTATAGTTCTGAAGACACAGACCTTTTTGTAACAGTAGTCAAAACAAGTGGAGTTTCACCCATTTTTTCCTCTGGGTGCCAAAGATGATCAGAATACCACCTTTAGAGGGATTCTAGAACAAAATTTATAATTCTGCTCTAGCTCCCCTCTAGAATAAGAGTGGAATGAGATTTACAATTCCACCCAAGAACTAACTTTCTAATTCTGCTGTAGTGCAAGACTTTAAATGCCGCTCAAGAACACGCCTCTGCTGTTTTGCTTTTCAGGAAGATTATTGAATAGTGTCTTTGGGTTTATGAAGTTGTGAGTCTAGTCTACCAGTGCTTACCGACAGGAGTGTTTTAATTTATTTCAAAACAGGCAAAGTACTCATAATCCTCATGTACAGCATTGAAGTTTTATGTTTGTATTTCATTTGACACTGATAAAGAACATTATGAAGTTAGGCGAGGAATCTGGTGACAGTTTTTACTCCCATTGTTTTTTTTTGGGCAATTTGCATGTGAGTGACTGGCACTATTTATTTCCTTGTTTCACGTCGTTGAAATTTGGTGGTGCAAACTCTTTTTCAGAAGTCCATCGTGATGTCTTTTTTCTACGCCACCCTTCACATGTGAAGCAGATGGCTGCATATGAACCAGAAAGTTTCATTAATTGTAATAATTTATTTCAAGAAGATGATAATCTGATAATCTGCATACCAATAAAGAGCCCAGTCAGAGAAATAGTCATCTCGTACAGTCACAGTGTGACGTAGTGAGAGTGTACAAAATAATTGAGTTTGGGTAATGATTAATAGCTTATTGGAGCTTAAGTTAATTCCTTTGACTTCAGCTCTGGGAAAAATGCAGTCATCTGGTTAGCTGCAGTAGTTTCACTCTGAACCACCAGCTGCCTTTGGCTACCTCTAGCCTCACTGTGGTCGTCTGCACTTGCAGCATTACTGTATTCATCGTGGAGGGAAAGAATAGTGCATCAACTTGGTACAAAAGTGGCCTCTTTGTCTTTTAGAAAACCAGTACAACGAAATAATGTTCATGAAAATGGTGGTGTAACCCTGACACCACACTCGTGTACAGTGCACATGGTTCACATTCTGTTCATTCAAACACACACGCTGCACATATGCACGTGCATACAGACACACACACACACACACACACACACTCACTCGCACACAAGCACATGTGATGATGCATTCACGAGACTCTTGGAGTGAAGTCAGCGGTCTATAGCATTGTCTCACCTTTCACCAGCAGCTTATATTGTTTTAGGAGAGCATTACTCACTTTGCATACTAGACAGAATGATGCTTGCTTTAAGTATTCCGGTCAGAGAAAAGGTTGTTTATGAAAACACCATAGCAGTGTTCAAAAACGGAAATTGAGAGCACCAGTGTAATAAACTTTCACAGGGGAGAGATAGGAGAAGTAGGTGGAGGGAGAGGTAGAGAAAGATTGGGAAAAGAGAGGAGGAGAGGGTGGGAGAGAGACAGAGAGAGATATTCTGTGATTGTGATTATGCTTTGGCAATATGTATTTGAAGATGCCATTGAAGTGTTTTGAGTTTGAATGTGAAAATTGAGAGAGACGGTGAATATTACTGCATCATGAGCATCGTAAGTAATATAACGGGAACATTAGCCGTGTGTTATCACAGGGGTAGAGACCGAGCAGCGGTCTTCTCTAATGCGTATGGGAAATCAGAATTTCAGTTAGCGGTGTTTCCTGCCTCTGTGCTGCACAGGTGTACTGGAGAGGCAGGCTGACTCCTGCTGCGGCCCAGCTCACAGGGCTCAGCGGTGGAGCTGTATTAGACCACAAACTGACATGGGCGCTCTAAGAATGGGAGTGTGTGCGTGCCTGGGTATGAATGTGCGCACGTGTGCGCTTGTGCGTGCTGTTCTCATGTGTGGATAATTCCTGTTTTTTTTTTTTTTTTTTCGTGGCCGGCTGTGCTTATTTGCTTGTGTCGTGCAAGTGCTTTGTGCGATTGTGTCCGCGCACATGCGCGTGTGTGTGTGTTTTTGTGTGTGTTTTGTGTGTGCGTGCGTGGGTGTGTGTGCGCTCACCCTCTGTTTTGAGACGCTGGCTGTAGCTCTTTAATATTGTTTCTTTACAAACTGCACATTCCCCAGAGTAAGAGGCGGTGAGAGTTGATCTATTCCTTTGGGTTCTGGAAATTCACTTTGCTTTTACTCCTCTGAAAGATAGTGCTGACAGCGCCATCACTCTCTGGGCCGTGCGGAGAGAATTAGTAAGTTCTTTGTGTATCTTGTGTTCACTTTAAAGAGAAAGGAGACAACCAAGCCGCGGCTGTTTATCGGTCGGGCAACAAAGCCCGGATTATCGGACTCTCTTTAATGCCTGTTCTTTAATCCTGTTATGGATGTCACCTGTCGTGTCTTTGTAATCACTCCTCGCTCTAAAACCATCTCTACAAATGGCGCCGTTATTGTATCTGTTTATCACAAATGTGCAAGAGGGAGAAGGAGAGGGAAAATGGAAGAAGTGTGAGATTCGGAGAGGCTGAGTTCTCGGGCTTCAGACTGAATAGTGCACAAGTTCTCCTGCTGGACTGTCTCCTGATTGGTGGACGCCCTGGAAGCCAATGGCCATCTGAAACACTCAGACACGCGCACGCCCTGCTTGTATACTGAGCAAAACTAATGCTGCCCATCCGAAAATCAAAAGGGTGCAACTATCTGTCACTAGAAAGCAAATTCAACAATAACAGAAATGAAACTGCACCGCGAGAATGCAGTTCCTTTTTATGTGTATTAAGGACAATATCTTTTTGGCCACAAATGGTCTTCTCCATTTTAAATGCTTTCTCAAACAATCTTTCAGGCCAATCGGCAACATGACCGTGTGACGCTGTTCTAATGTTCTCAGCAAAAATGTGAATTAAGCTCCTTAAAAAAACCCTTCATTAGATGTGAAGCTACCATTTTGTAACTTAGGCCCACTTCACATTAAATAGCCCCACTCCTGGGACTCTCTGTGAAGCGGGGGCTAAAACGCTGGAATCTGATACGCATAAACCAATTTACTGTCCATATAAACATTTCTGCTGGATTATACCAGATTCCATATCCCAGAAGTCATTTAAATCTTGGTCGGAGAGGCCAGCAATTAAGTTTTAATTAGTGGTGTAATTACGAAGGCAGGAAGTATCAAGCTCTCTCGTGATTGTATTTGCTCCTCTGAAGGGACAATGTAATGGTTCGCCTTCGCAGACCAGAATTTTTGTCGCCATTCTCACATCCTGTAGTGCCACATGGACTATTTTGCTTACTTGTTTATTTAGGAAGGGTGGTCTGAGTTTGGACTGTATTTTGTCTGCACATTTGCGGACATGCAGATTGGTTCCCAGTACATTTCCGCTCGCTGTTTTCGCTGTGAGGTCAGTTTGATTTTCTCTCCAGCACTGTGAAACAGGACTTAGTAAATTGGTCTTGACCTCAGGGAATGATAGTGGGCAGCTCCTGTGCTATGGTGAACCTTGCCGAGCTATGTAGTGTTATTCTGAAAAAAAGTCTTGCCCAAAAATTCTTCTCAAACATATTTCCTCCTTGTAGGAATTAGCTGATGTTTGTGAGGATAGGCTTGGACATGATGAGGCCCAAGTGTAGCCTATGATTATTTGCAGCAGCAGTGTTTCGGTCAGATTTTGCTTGGGTCGTCATCAGCACAACTCAATGGTGCACATATGAACAAACAATATTGCCCTGATGATGAAACTGCAAAACAATGCAGGTTGTGGTCACTGTTTTAGTCTGCTAGATTGTTTCGCTGACTAAAAAACTGTTTAAAATTTTAATTTGTTGTAGTTTGGTATGTTAATGTTCTACCAGTGGTGCTGCTCTGCAGCTGTCTCTTGAGTAAACAGTGGTACTTTTTTGGGGGGCTGATGGCAAGCAGATAGTAGGGCTGCATCCAAACTCTCTGAAGAGCAAGGAACCTTCCTAGCAAATGGACATGAACGGGAAATAGTTTAGCTGTTAGCCATGACACAGAGCGTTTAAATTGTCTATTACATGAAGGAAAGGAGGTAATTAGCTCCCAACCTGGCTCTTTTCAGCAAGGAAACTCAGGAGCAAACTTGGAAGAAAGGACAAATCGAATACAGACCACAATCCTTTGCAGATGTAGCGACTGGGAATGTCATTCGGTACCAAAGTTTTCTGATTAATTGTGAAGGCTATCTCAGTTGTCGTGTGCATGACGTATTGAAGGAGAGGAAATCCAATTTTTCTCAAACACGCACAAGGTACCTTTAAAATCTCCCTGCAACTTTCCCCTCACCTATGAGACGTTTTCTTGTGAGGGCAAGCAAAAGTGGAGAGGAAAGGAAAAAATCTGCCTTTTTGAGAGAATTGTGATGCTGCCTGGGGTTCATGAAGTTACACAAGAGTCACACTCTGTATAAGCATGTTTCTGCTCCAGAGGTCACTGACCAGACATGCAAGCAGCTCCTTCAGTAGCCTCTCTCTGATGCTAAGATTGGACACTTGGTGGCACCGTGCCTCAACTCGCCCTGGACATTAAACAGGCTGGAAGCCCATGAGAATAAAGAGTTTCCCGTCTTATCTGATAAGGCTTGCTGTGAGTACAGGCTCTTGTTTTAGCTTGGTCATCAGACAAAATTTTAGCTTATAGATCGGATCTACTTATCAGGATCTTGATTGAAGAATGCAACTAGTTTAATGAATTAGGCCTGGTAGTGCTGGCAAAAACAGACTCCTGATCTCACATCGGGCCCTCATGGATAAGACTGCATACCCCAGCCCTAAATGCACTGAAGTGCTGTCCTCTCATTGCTTGTTAGGACTTGAAGACCAATCAAAAGCCAGCTTTTATCAGCGACAGGCATACTGATACAGTCTGCAAAAGCTTAGTCATTTAACTTGCTTCCTTTGGTCCACTATGGGGTGTCCTTGCAATGTATTATCGCTATTACTTATTGATTACCACTGCTGTGTCAATTTCTAGGGATAACTTCGCTCATTTAGCTTTATTTTTCCTTGTCTTCAGTCCACTCTTGGGGTACCCAAAGTATGGAGTGAATAATAAGGGGCAAATGATGATTTAAAAAGCAAAAATGATGAGGTAGCGGATAGGATTTCCACGCTTGTACATGTGACCAAGCTGCATTAGCTGAATTCTGGAAATCCTTTCAAGAGAGGAACTGTCCTGCGGAGGTGGGGAAGGGTGGGGTCAGATGGGATGCGGTGGGGTGGTCGTGGTGGCGGGGGTTTGGCCCCAAGGTGGGCAGTGTCGTGACCTGGTCAGGAATGCAATCACCCCTTACCAAAGCGCCACAGGGATTTCTTATGTGGGAGAAATCTGAGCCCTTAAAAACCTGCACGTCAGTCAGTCAGTGAAGTCGGCTCGGCCTCTCCTGTCAGGGAGAATGCCTGCCTGTCTCCCGGCCTCAAATTTCCTCCCGGTTTTCCCACCTTGGGGAATAAAACCGAGGTGGAATTGGCGGAGATTTTCTTTCCATCCCTGCGTCAGACGTCGCCGACCGCCTGGTACCCCCCAATCCACCCAGCACACCCCCCCAGACCTAGTTAATCCGACGACGGACCCCCCTGCTCGCCCCCTGTGTGACTCAGCGCTTCTGTCAGCAAGCCCAGAATTCATCAGAACCGGTGTCGTTAGTCCCCCCATGAGCAAACAGACCTGGCGGCTTCCTTCCTCGCGGTAAACAGCATGCGGCCACTTAGACACAGTTCAGAGACTTTGACTCTCCCGATCTGCTATTACCTCGCTGCAAGTCCTGCTTTCATCTCCCTCCAAACTTTGGTCCCTTTTAAAAAAAAAAAACTTCCACTAGTTCTTCTCCCAGAATGGAGTATCCCGGACAATAAAAGTCTGCTTCCTGACTTCAGCAGTTGATGTCCTCTCTATGGGCTTTGACGATTCGATGTATTTTTCGTTAGATGGACCTATAGGGAGGTCTTGTGTGTTTGGATGCTTCTTTAGCCTTGAGAGAATGTTAAAAATTGTGAGGTTACATCTGACAAATGTATTAAGATTTTTTTTTTTACTTGTTAAACTAAGCTAATGCAATGGGCACCTTCTATATTTTAATGAAAGAATATTTTAATAGATGAAGGAGTCTGAATGAAGGAACATGTATGTAAAATCCGAAAGGCACAGATACGATGCACTGGCACATTAATATTAATAACTTTATGCGAAACACTAACCATTAAAAGCCTCTTTATTTATTTTTCTTTTTTTCTCTTCTTCTGTCCCTTGTGCCCTCCATTGCGGTTGATAAAGAACTTTGAGTTTCTCCTGATGTTGGAACAGGAAGGTGTGTTACTCTCACTGCATGGCAATTCATACCTTTAGATGGTTGATAGCCGGGTAGTTATGATCACCTGCATTAAAAAGGGCTTTATTTTCAGATTTTTTTTATTCCTACTTCTCCCCATTTTTTCCTGCGGTATATTCCCCTCCTCTTTGACAATCGCCCTTTTTATTAATAGAAGTGAGGGAAAAAAAAAACACAAACAACAATAACAACAAAAAAAGCCTCTTTGTTTCTGATTTGCTCGTTGTAAGTAACTGTCTGGAAATCGAGAACTTCTCATTGTTGATTATGGACTAGTTTTCATTACTAATCCTTTTTATTCCATGTAAAAAATCCACAAACTTCCTACTAGCAGATGCAGTCAAGATACTCGATCAGTAGAAACTTCACAGCTGCCTCTGACTGTTTGTTTATTTATTTTTTTAACCACAGATTGCTGTTGCCAAATAACAGGTAAGTATGACCTGGCATTGAACTGTTGTGGTTCACATATAAAATGCCGCTCAGGCCCACAGACACATAAACTAGGGCAGCCATTTTCTAACTTGAGGCCCAGTACATGCAAGCATCATCTTTTAATGTGTAACCCAGATCCAAACAGAAGTACGATTTACTGTTTCGAGTGTTTTGTCATTTGATTGGTCCAAAGGGAACATTGAGAGTTGGCTAGTTCCTCATTGGGTTTGACCTGTATTCTGATCTCACTGTGTGTTCACCACATTTGAATAATGTTAGCTTGCAGCAAATTAGTTCATCAGATTTTTTTTAACCTATTGAATCTTTATTCTTCCATTTAGAATTCCCTGTCAAGACTGAAACTTTGTCCCATCATTGCACTTTAGTGAGCATTCTGATTTGCATTTCGAACTGCCCTGTCCATGTGGATGAAGACCGCACCAACAGATCATGCTGAAAATTCCCGCCTTAACCAGCCTAAGCTGGTCAGGCTGCTTTAAAACCTCTGTTTTTGACAGTTTTAGCCGGTCAGCCAGCCCCACATCAGCTGACTCCAGCTTACTGTACCCGCTCAACTAGCTTTTAACATCTTCATCCTTCTATACAGACCAGTTTTAACCCTTTGATGCATAGAGTACATACAAATGCCTTTGACCATTTGTTGGGATTTGGTCCAACATTTTTGTGTGTGTGTGTGTGTGTGTGTGGGGGTGCAAGTGGGTGGTCTGTCTGTCCATTATTTTGGACATGGGATGCACATGCCATCCAGTATTTTGGACATTATGCATGCGGAGTGACAGAAATAATGTGAAGTTGAAGAAACCTGGTCATTGATATGCATGATGATCTATCTGTATTCTGGACATTGCTTATTTGAGCTATTTACTCGCCATGCATCATGTCCAATATTTTTGATAGAGCATAGACTCAGATGTATTCCAACCAATAGACATGCATTACATAGGTTATGTGTTTTCAGTTTGTGCTATATAATGTATTTCCATCCCCCAATAGAAAAAAGTCTAATCAAAACTTGAACAATATAAGACTATTTCTGACTTTCGTCAACTTACCTCTTACATGTGGATGCAGCCATTGTGATCGTTTGTGGTAAATCATGTGACTAATCAGAGAGGCATCTATTGAGGAAATTATTATCTGGAAATGTCTAGTAAAATGTACATTTTGTGTTTTTCAGGGTATCTATGAGCCTAGAGAAAATAAACCCCACATAACTTATGCTCAAAATATTGGACAACATGCAACAAAGGGTTAACGTGCTGCAGATCAGTTACGACCAACTCGAGGAGTCGAAAACATAGCGTAGACTATCTTAAACCAGCTTAGAATTCAAGCTGGTCTTGGCTGAAATTTTCTGCAGGAGAATGAATGAGCATTGCATTTATATTGCACTTTCTTGGTTACTCAAAGCACTTTACAGTGATGTGGGGAAATCTTACCTCAACACCACCAATGGTGAGTGTCTAAGTGGGTGCAGGAGTCATCCTTGTGTGGAGCAATAGGTACAGTTCTGGTGGCCAAACCCTTCCGTCCTTGGCACTAGGTTCACGTAGTAAGTATGTTTCTCTGATACTCCCTTGGACAGACTGACCTTAGTCATATATCAGTGTTGTCAAGACCCTGAAGCATACTCGCTGAAATAGTAAAGCTGGATATGCAATCTGCAGCTTTAAGGCATTGAATCAAAACTTTTTATCACCCCGACAAATAATGCAGGGGGATATAGTTGTGAGTGCGGTTGGTCGTCTGCCCAGAGCAGAACTCAAATACCATTCAATACTTTTTGACGAAACTCACTGTACATATTAATCAGATCCTAGACTGGTGCCTTTTAATGTTTTGGGATTTCCAAGATTAGATTGCAGGGGCTGGTGGGGGTAGGGATATGTCATCTTCTGGTGACTCTTGTTTTCTATTTGAAAAACAAAACCTGAACTAAGATCAGTAGTTTTATTGAAACCTTTCTCAAATTACTGGAGATGTGTGGGTATTCCTCCCTCAGCTTCACCTCAGGGTTGCCTAGCAGCCATGAACCTGGGGTAATGGCGTACCGTAAGGGGAAGCCTTGTTATTCTGCTTCCAGTGTCATGGTCTGGCGAGGTCTTCAGTTCAGAGCCTGACAAGCGAATGGCACGTTGCTGTATAAATCTGCTCAGGAACCTTTTTGATGTTGTCTCAATGTTTTCATCTCAAACACGTCTGTGGGTGTGACTTTGTTTTGACACAAAGAGTTATATTAATCCAAATGTGATAACAGCTTTATTGATTCAGTGTTTCCACTAAATCATATTTGCTGAAGTGTGCATTTTTTTGATTTTTCGGACACTTGAGTCTTATGATGAGAGCGGACTTCTCAATATCTGGCACAAATAAGCAAGTAATTGAAACCTTATTTTATTAAAGTCAGGAAATTATTTCGTAAATGAAGATGGGCGGCGTATTGTAACATTCGTGCCAGTGAAAGGAGGTAAATGCTAACAGACCATACGAAATCTGGATGAGACTTCAGAGAAGCCAGTTCTCAACCCATAGAAGATTCTCTGGCCTGTCAATTCATTTCCCTGCCAAGGAACTTTCTTCAGTGCTTTTGTGTGTTTTATTCGTAGTGTTGCATTACAATTACACAGTCGGTTGCCCGATGGTCGATGTGTATACCTGGACCCCCTAAAGCAATCGCTCCCAAAATCACTAGGTTTTGTCACCTTACCCCACACAAGGCCCACGGCAAATATTAGATAAATCAGTTTAAATTGTTGGCGTGTTATGCGCTCACAGGCAAATCTCTATGGACGCGGTACGATGACCGCTGATCCATAGTATCCCCGACTCGTCGTCTGGGGATACAATTAACTGTCCAGCAGGGGATGGGCTCCCCAACTCTAGCTGGGTATCTCCTGAGATTTTTTTCTCACTGGGCAGTTCTTTCTCCCCACTGTTTAAGGGCATTTCCCCAAAGTAAGAGGTTTTTTAATCATCATTGGCTATTTTGGAGATTTAGGCTGGACACTGCCCCCTTTTTACCCTTTTTTTTTCATTTACACGTCCTGCAGTTTAAAACAATATTTCAAAAGGGTGTGATGCATTTTTTTTGAGACGTGTAACGCTCAGTTGCTTGCGCGCTGTTCTATTGTTTATACCTGAAATAGGTAAGGGAAGGCAGTGCACAGGTGCTGTCAAAAAAGCGGATTAAGTTCTATACAATGAATGGGCACAACTCATGCTCATATTTGAGATGTTTTGATTTTATTTTTTCCTTTATAACATGGCTCTCGAACTCAAATCCTGCAGAGCTGCTGTGTCTGCTTGTTTTTGGTTTCTTCCTGTTCTTAACGTGCTTAATTTAAGTCAACGAGAGGCTAAAGAGTCCACACATTTTCCTTATGAGGCTGGACTTAGCAGCTGATAGAGTGGAAATCCCAAAAATCTGTAGACACTGCAGCCTTCAAGGATTGGAGATTGAGGCCTCTGCTTTCTAGATTATATTGGTATTTTGGTCCTGTGGTAAGGCCTACGTCAGAAACAAGGAACTAAAACGCTAATGGCTGTAATGAAGATTGACTAAATAAAATCATACGTTTTTTTTTTTTTTTTTTCTGAGGGCTAGAGCTTTGACTGATAGTTTACACCTGATAAGACTGGAAATGTAGCCTGCAGTAAGGTGATCTCACGCAACATGACCGCATTACTAAATGGGATTTATTTTTTTTTTAATTAGCAGGAAAAGGCACACAAGTCTAATATCACTATGGAGAAAATAAGAGCAAATAATAATTAGCTCAATATTGATTTAATTTGATTAAGTGTTCTAATTTTGTCGAAGTAAATTATTTGCCGAAATTGTTTTGTGGAATCTTAATAAAGCTTATAAGAATAGCGGGATGGATGGTCACTCCACTGGGGCTAAAAGGAAGCGGCTTGTTTCAGCATTCTAATTGAAGTTTGTCTTTTGAGCTAATTAAGATAAGACTGTTGAGCCAAAATAATTGGCATTACGTTGTAATTATTTTATGTTTTTATTATTTCGCACTGGCTTTTTTTAATAAACAGTTCACCAGTTTGAGATTCTGTGTACTCCAGCGCGCTTCTAGGTGGCTTATTCGAGTTTTTAAGTGCAACCCCGATATCACATCGGAGATCACAGTGGTGAACTGAAAAAGTCATATTTCAGCTGTCGAAGACGAAAGCTGTTTTCTTTGAGCAACATGTTATGAAACACTTGAGGTGAAGTCGCGAAGAACCACTTGTTTTATGCCTTTTTTTTTCTTCTTTTGCTGATGGTAGAGATTTTTCTGTTCTGCAACTGTTTACACGAGCTGTTTGTACGAAACATTCCTCTCTTGACTCTCCGGTTCTCTCTCACTGACACACACACACACACGCACACGCACACACACACACACACACACACACACACTCGGTCACAATTGTGGGGTTTAGGGGGGGCAGACAAAGTTCCCGAGCGGAGAAAGCCCTCCAGCCTCACATGACCAGGTTAGCAAAGCCAGCTCTGTCGCCAGTCGTTCCCAGAGGAATTACTTTAATTGTATTTAATAAAAACAAATTACGGCTGCCGTCGGAGCATTTGCACTACAGTACATTTCTGCTGAACTTTGTGCGATGTTTGCCCTCTCTCACTTTTCCTCTAGGCCTATGTCCATTACACACACAGGATTTAGATGAAATAGATTGTATGCGCTCCCATTGCTTCTGTTCTGGCACAGTCAACCGCTTTCTTTAAAGTCATATAATGGCTTGCAAACATTCAAATTTTGAAATAGCCGTTTTTAGGTTTTTTCCAGTATAGCAAAAGAAACCCCTCTATTGTTGAAATCTTAGCTTGGATGTCGGCATTTGCCTTTTGGAGCTGAAGAATGTGTACGGCCCCTACAGTGTGTGTACTACACGGCAGTATTTGTTCTGTGGCTGTAGAAATTCGCAAGTGTTCATTTCGCTTCGTTGCCAAACGCTGAGCGTTTGGATTGCGCGGTATCATGATTTGGGGTATTTTTGTTAATGTGGTTTTTAATCTCAATATGTGCATGTGTGGAGAGAGGGAGAGAGAGAGCCGGATTACCAGCAATTCAGCAACGAAACGACATTAAGAAGATGTGATGTAAAAAAAAAATTTAGCAACGGAGAAGGGTTTGTCTCAGACGTGTCTTTGTGTTGGCACAACGTTGCCGTGCCAACCTAATCCTCCCCCCAGTGTCGACATCATCGACTGTTAGAAACGGGGCTCTGAGAGCGACAGGCTCGCGCGGTTCTCACTCCTCGAGCCGGGGGGCTGCGCATCATTCTCAAAGAAACTCGAGTGCCAATCCCCCGCTTAGAACTGAGCCAGTCGCCGATGTTTACGTCTGCTCTTGCTGCACGGAAATGAAATCAGCAGCTGCCACACGCGCGTACACACAGAGGGCTCAGGGCCCACTGACGTAAATTTTCCTCGCCGTATTCCCCCCCTCCCGACTGCATGCGTGCTTAATAACATAACGCAAGAACCCGCACCCGTACCATTTATTCAGGCCCATGAAGGTTCCTGGCAATTGTTTTAGGTCAACAAAGCAAGACAGTCGGCAAGCGCAAACTACGCCTCACTTCCCCTTTCTGGCAGACAGAGCTGTACTCGATGGTGCCTGTTGGAAGGGTTAAATGCTAAGAGGAGGGAAACGTTTCGGTGCGACGCAGGTGTGCTGCTAACAGTCTGCGGTGGCTGCCGAGGGTGGGGTGGGGGTGGGGCTGGAGGGGATTGCGGTGAAATGTGCGAGTTGTCAGCGGAGTTAATAAAGGCTGCTGAAGCAGATCCTCCCCAGCGGTGGTTAACCGTGCATCTGTGCTGCGCGTCCGTGTGTGTGTGTGTGTGTGTGCGTGCGTGCGTGTGTGTGTCGATGTACGAGTGCGGGAGTGAGTGTGAGTGCTAGTATGAGTTTGTTGGTGCGCATGTGAGAGTGCAGAGCATGTGTGTGAGTGCTTGTGTATTTGTAGGTGTGAGAGTGTGAGTCAGTCTGTGTCAATGTGTGCTTTGTACTGTATGTGTATTTGAGTGCGCGTGTGTTGCGCAAGTGGATGAGAGTATGTTTTTTGGTGTGTGTATGCCTTTGTGTATGTCTTATATGTACGTGCTTGTACTTCTATGCTTGTGAGAACCAAAAGACCACACAAATAGTACCCTCTAAGGAAAAACTAACTTAAAGGACATTTTTCTGGTCCTCATTGCATTATGGTTAATTCTGGGCCTGGGGTTTGGGTTTAGATCTAGGGTTACTATTGGGCTAATGTTTAGGAATAAATTTAGTTTTAAGGTTATACCCCCATTCCACACAACCGTTCTAGCTACCATTGGCTGCCTCTACCGATCAGACGCTAGGAGAACGGCCGTTTTTGGCATTCTTAGATTCCAGTAGCGATCTGTTAACGACCGTAACGATGCTGTAGGGTTCTAATACAGTTCATGTACCGACTATGAAAGGTCCGTACAGCGTGTCCATAACGACCTTTACCGTTTTAGTACCGATCACTAGCGTTCCAGCAACGTTCCTTTCAGATCTCACACCGTTGCTGTACCGAGTGCACTGTCCTCTACCGTTCATTACTGATTTCACAGCGACCGTAACGTGCTGTTAGCAATCCATTAACGATCTAGTAGCATTATGTTACCGTTGCCATAACGATCTACAGAGGTTATAAAAGTGAGACACATATCAAACATTCAGTATTCAGTTGCCGTCCCAACCATTCCTACCTTTCGAAGGAGTTCCGTAAACATCCAGTGCCGTTCCGATAAGGCTCCATTAAGGTTCCCTCCCGACCTCTCCCGTTCCGGTACCATTCCTTGATCGGTATGGGACGGTAGCTAGAACGGTTGTGTGGAATGGGGGTATAAGGTATCAAAATTAGACTGTAGTTTCAGGTCATGTGTTAAATTAAGTTTAAAATTCGGGTCACTTTTGGGGATTTGTCGGTTATGTAGGGTTAAGGTTGGGGTTAAGGTTTGGGAAGGGGTTAAGATTACTGTTGGACCATTGGGTGTGGGCGCTGGTGAGTAGTATACGGAGAGGCATTAAAAAACCATACTAAAATATACTCTTTTGCAGTATTGTTAAATTGTTTCTTTCGTAGGTGCAAAACGCGGTCTGGGGAACCTGTGCTTTTGGTAGTGAGACTTGCGCTCACTGTTATCGTTACACTGGCAGTCAATTCAGCAGTTCTTATGCATTATCTGACATGGCAGAAGACGTTTTATGGAATGTGTTTTTGTGGCGTCACAGATGACGCACTCTGTCGGGGACGACAGCTGACGCATCTGGTTATTCTGTGTCATCCCTGCAGACTGGATACAGTCATTTAATGGACATTAATGCGTCCAGAATCTTTTTTTTTGAGACTGGCCATCATTCAACATCGAATAATGTTTGATTCTTATGAGATTTGTTCGTTTGTGGCATTTAAAATGCAAATTATTTGACTTTCTTAATATGTGTTCTTTATTAGCCCCAACCTTGAATTTTCATGTGCAGAATGATGTCTTGCAATATTTGATTCACTACCATAATCCAGGGAATTTAGTTGCATTTGGGTAATCAGGTGTTAAACCAAGAAGGGATTCGAACCTAGACACCTGACATTTTGCAATGTTTACCATACCTGATGGTCATCGTATGAATCAGCTAAAGGAAGAACTATCACTTGTCAACTTAGACCATAATAACTACTATGTGTTT
This sequence comes from Gymnothorax javanicus, assembly GCA_029692085.1. Classification (NCBI taxonomy): domain Eukaryota; kingdom Metazoa; phylum Chordata; class Actinopteri; order Anguilliformes; family Muraenidae; genus Gymnothorax; species Gymnothorax javanicus. The sequence continues at coordinate 18,356,255 of CM056201.1, forward strand.
TTAATGCTTCTCAGGATATTTTGATAATTAAATACTTTTTTGGTCCTCACAAGTATAGAAATACTAAACGTGTGCGTATGTGTGGGTGCTTGTAGGATTATGTCTAAGTGAATGTTTGTAAAGGCATTCATTTTAACAGGTGTGGGATTTCTGAGTGCTCAATATGCTATTCATATTTTGCTTGGCAGCAAAGAGCATGCATTTGGCAGGTAAGTAAATAGAGATTCGGGTGCAATGAGTTTGTACCATGTTCCATGTAGCCCGTCATAAAATATGCCCAATACAGGTTTGATGAGGCCAAGTCTTTGTCATTGTCTTGGTTGATTGACATAAAATAACAGATGGAAACCCCAAAGTGCTTGAACAGCCTACCTGCTGTCTTGTATGTTTGTTACAGCCCAAAGCTTCGTTTACTGATACATGTTGTGCAGGTGTTATCAAGTCCTACTGCATGCATCGATTTACACATTGTGTTTGGCAACACGGACTGTCAAATAAGTGAGATGTGTAAATATCAAGCATGATTGCAGAGTTGTCACTCGGTGACATGACGGGTATGACATGGGGAATGTGTTCGGAAAACGCAGAGTTAGCGTTAGAACTTACACAAGTTAAAATGAATTTAGTGTGACTGTAGACTAAATATGCCCTGCTGAAGGACATTTACCATTGATAAAGAGAATGACTGCCTCTTCAGTGCCTTGTCGGTACTACTTAAGCAAATAGTACCCTGGGAATCTATGACCGCAGACTTTGACCAATTTGAAAAGCACCTTTTTTGAAGGCCATTAGTAGAGTATAACAAGGGAAGCATGTTGTCATCTTTTCAGTCTGATGGTTATCGACCGGAATGCAAATATTAACTAATATTTGCTAATAACTAATACTAATATCTTTCCATCTAATGTGCTTTTTAAATCACTCACATAAGCAACCGTGCCTGCTCTAATGTTGTTGCAGCTTGAGAATAATGTTTATGGATGCCTGTGGTAACCCTAACAGAATATAATGAACATCATGACTTTGATTGACAGGTCTTAAAGCACTAAAAGATAATTGGCATTCTTACCAAATGAGCTTCAACATTTTTCTTTTTCTGAAGGAGCACATGAATGACGTCTCTTCATTATACACACGGGCACATTTCTGCTTGCATAATTCGTTTAATGAATGTTTTATACAGCAGAGTCAGCAATGAATGGGCATTACAAATTGTAACGCCTCTAATTCTTGCCCTGGTCAGTCCACATATTAGATGTATATACAAGAATAAACTGCCAGTTGTGATGTCGATGTGCTTTCATTTATGTGGAATTAAAAGTATAAGAATTTCAATCTTTTGAAATTGTATTGCTTCTTGGTCCTTGCTATTGATGTCAGCCTGTTTGTTTTTCAATCAGCTGTCCCTTTTCCTTTGTGTGCTGTATTTTTGGGGAATTGTACCACTGTATCTGATGTATTTAAATGGTTTATAGCATCGTGTCTTTTTGAAAAAGCTTCCTGAGGAAATTTGTTTCTATTTGGCATTTTACGACAAACACTTAATACAACTCATCTGTTGCTTGTGCCTAAACATTTGTTGCAATCCCAATGTCATTATATTGTTCCTTCAAAGTGAGCAACTACTGTAATTGTGATAGTAAAAAAATAAATAAATAAAAAAAAGCGCACAGAATTCGCTGTAGATGTGTCATTGGTAAATGCCTTGTGTTTTGGCGTCCGGAAGAACACAGTCACTAACAAGTCATTGCTGTACTCAACCCACCACCCTCCCCTGCTTTGTGGTAAAAACTTTGAATCTGCAAATGGCTGCCACCCTGCTCCTATCTCTGCCATCTTACAGCTTTTGGCGCTAACCTGAGCTATCTGTGCTCCATCTTGACATGCCCATTATTAGCCCCTGGCACTAATGTACTGCCAATTATCAACACAGACATGGCTGCAGGCTACGCTAATGACCTCCTGATTGGCCTTCCCAGTGATCTGATTGGCTGCAGTCAACCAAGGGTTTCCAGCAGATTACCCCTCCAGCACTTATGAACACAAGCGGTTCATATAGGTGAATTATGATGCAGTTGTGGTATTCTGCTTGAGTGACAGTGTTTTTTTTTATTATCTCAGCCTCCTAAAGACCAAACAAAAACAGTTTTCATTGCTTGGCCCTCAATTAGTCAGCGTGGTTATGGTGGTTGTGGTTGCCTGCGCCTTGTATGGTTGTTTTATTTTCCTGAAATCAACAGTTTAGGCTTGAATATGCATACGAGGCAATGTGTTTTCATTCACAGGGGGCTGTCCGATTCTGTAAATTAGCGTTTGTGTGTTTGTATGTATGTGTGTGCCTATGTGTGGGCGCGTCTATATATGTGTCTTTTTGCTTGAGCACGCACGAGGTAGCCTTGTGTCAACTGTCGCTGATGGCTATGGTGAGATCACTCAGTAAGGATTACACGGTTATGCGACTGTGTTTTCGGGGAAAAGTTAACAATGTTTCACAGATTGAAGTCACCGAGTTCTAATGTTCAACTCTTTGAGTACTCTTCGTCTATTTCAGTTGATTACGTACGCAATAATAGCACTGCATACTATTGCTCCAAGACAAGCAAGGGTAGAAAATCCCTGAAACCCTTTTTAGGTCACAGTCTGGCGGCATTACGGAAATGACAAAACCAAAGCTAGTTTTAGTTTTAGATGGCAGCCGCTGTCTCATTGAATCGATGAATACTGAAAGTGGTTGTAGTTCCTGTCTCCATAATATAATAAGAGAAGCCATTCACCCACTGTTCACTATTGGATTCTCTGTGAGGGTTAGCGAAATGGTGCATTTCATTGAAAAAATGCACTTTGCTAGTTTGTTCTTGTTCCAAGTTTGTGATCAATGGTTGGGGAATTCTCTGTTGACATTTGAAAATGACTCCAAATTCCTTTCCTGTATAAAAATCCCTCAGGCCTGAGTGCTTGTATTAAAGTTCTCTGACTTTGGCCATTTCGTTTAAGGCCAGTATCAATTACAGATCGTGTCTTTCTGGTTACTGTTGTGCCGCCCATGTTAGAAAAGGTGTACGTGGATTAATTGGGGAGATAAAGTTCATTAATGACAACTATGGGCTCCTGGCCCACTGCAGTACAGCCATAACCCAAAGAAACATCACAAATTACATGGGACCTAGACTGGCAATGTCTCAACTGTATTGGCAATGTGTATGGTGTGATAATCAGGGTGAAATTTTGATTTGACCAGGAACAGCTTGTGGCCTAGAGGTTAAAGTGATTGACTGAAACACTGAAAGTTAGCTGCTCCAGCCCACAGCAGTCGCTATAAGACCAAGATCAGCGCAGCTGTTGGGCGCTGGAACAATGTCCTAAACCCATATTGCCATGGAGGCCAGTGGCTCCTGCTTAGTCAGCTGTTTACAAGTCTCTTTAGAAAATAATATGTATAATAGTAAATTATATTACAATACTATAATAATAAAGTCGGCCTTAGTTGTCACACTAAATGTCCGACTGTATAAATGGGTTCTAAATATGAACGCATCAAGTAAAAATTGACATTTTATGACACTTTGTGATTTTGAAATAAAGGCTGCTAAAGCTGGGCACTGTTTACTTGACCTGCAATAGAGGTTTACTACTTACATGACTCCATTGACACTAATACATGAATCACTCTATTTTTTTTTTTACATTAAATACTTTATCGGTATCCACAACCAATTATGGAAAGAAGTCAAAAAAAGTCCAAGTGTCATGAAATGTCAATTTTTAGTTGTTGTGTTCGCTAGTGCGAAAGTCCGTACAAGTTAGCGTCGTGGAAACTGTCAGCTAAATGTGTGTGGCAACCTGTGGAACATTGGGTGCATTAGCTGCTGGCACCTTTAATGTATAAACCCATTTTTCTGATTAAAAAAAAGCTGGTCAATCAATATTTTGGCTCCAGTGTTTTGGGGTTGGACAGGTGAGGTGAATCATTTGGCTCCTGGTCCTTAATATCCGTCCATCCCCGAGGAACGACCACAGACCACAGGCCAAGAGCAATTCCTCGAATTTTGTATTCCCCAGAGTTCATTTTTAAAAAAAAAAAAAAACGCCTCAGGATAAACCAAGCTTTAGCCTTTCCAAGTCGGTTGTTTTTTTTTTTTTGTATTAAACCGCATGCTTTGGAGAGGCTGCGTTCCATCAAGAGATCTATTATCCTGTCAGTGCTGTGTCAACAGAAATGGCGGGCAGACACCTACACTGTAGCAACAAATCCAACAAAACAAATACAAAAAACTGGTTTGTTTCAGGTCAGTTTAAAATTTCACACCTTTGAGAGAGCTGAGGTATATTTCTTGGCTGCCAAGATAAGCCCTAAATGTGTTTTCTTTTTCTTGGTAAGAATGTACTGTGTAAGCATACAGGTGATGCAGAAATGTTCAGCACGCACATTGCCAGTAATTGTCTCTCAATATTCATACGTGCGGTGATTGGCCTGGAGGAAAAAAAATGCATTTTGAAAATAAGAATGAGATGACTGATGACAGTCCAGCTACCTTGTATGACTTTTTCACTTTATGCAGATAGAGCTAAAGAGAGGTTCACCAATACCAACATGTAGGCTTACCGTACGACTGAAGCGGCTTGGCATGAAATCAAACCCCCTGGCCGCATGAAACAGATTGATTGAAGGGTCGAGATTGGGCCGCCCTTTGGAGTCAACCACATACAAACTTTCCATCTTGTGTTTAAACACAAAGGTGTAACTTAATGTATTAACGTGATTAAGGGTGGAAAGGGCAATAAATGTAAAATACCTGATTTGAATTCTCACAACTTTTTCTCTCTAATTTTTTCATTTCCAGTATTGATAATTTCAAACCCAAGCTACACATTTTGACTTTAAAATGCCTAGTTTGGATATTCACAAATTCTTAGAGAAACATTGATTTGGCCACATTTGTTCACACATTGTAGTTCTAAAAGTCCTCAGGTGAAAGATTGTATGGGCATATTCTTGCCTTCATTTACAATGGTTGAAGTTGTGTGTCATGTTTTTTCATTTTTAACATGTATCTATCCATCTTGGTGGAGATCACTGATGATCACTTAGATCTCACCTAATGCCACAGGCCTCACCAAATATCAATATCCGGCATGTTTGTGCCACCTCAGACTGTAAAATTTATAAAAATAGTAGGTCGTTTCTATAGCCTAGTAATTTTCTCTGCTCTGTTCTGTGAATTTAAGATGAATTTATGCTCAGAAAAGGACAAAGCTGGAGAGACTCAGAAGAAACAATCCTGTGCTTTAACTCTGTCAGTACCAATGGAACACATATGTCCTACAGTATTTCCACATATCCTGTGGGGACATATGAGTTACAGAAACCCATGAATTTGGACCAATTCCATATTATAAGAAGACCTCTTTTATGCTGGGTAGAAAATATGGATAGCTGGGCATCATAGGTAATTGTAAATGGCTGCCGAATGTTGACAGCTCTCTCTGATTGTGGATAAATCCTTGCAATCCTTGGTAAGTTGGCATCAGTTCTGTAATTGTTAGATTGAATTTGTGACATTAGGAAACATAGATTGTTTTACAACTGTTTAGATGTTAATTTGAACTTTTATACTCTTATCTTGCCCAGTAACAAAGGACTGGGTCACATTTGTCCCACCAGTTTTTGTCTGAGATCTATTTGGCCAACCAATATTGTATCGATTCCTGACAAGTTTAGTATGACAAGTGCATGCAATTGTGTGCAAATGACAATTGTTTGATGGCAATAGAATGGTCCAGTTTGGGTCGCAACTTGAATAATAAGTTAGCTTTTAGACAAATGATCTGTTTATGAACTACAAAGTTTGCATCTGTAATGCTGCAACCAACTGGTTGCAACTGGCTTCAGTGCCTGGAGATATAATTTCAGGGATAATTCAAAATGACCTCATATTCAATATTGTGCTTATCCCAGATTGCTGCGGGCTTTCCCGTAAGGACTTGACAACCGCTCACTTTCTAGAGAGTTAGAATTTGCCCTGTCTCAACATTGCCATGACTCATGGCTGAAATCCATCGATTCCTTCTCTCCCTGGTTAATTCTTCCCACTGCCCTCCTTGATTGGTAATAATCTTATAGAACTAAAGCTTACTTTGTGCTAACTGCTTTAGAATTAACCGCAAAACTTGAGCGCTTGTTTATTTAAGCCGGAGTGGCACAAAGATAGCGGATAGTAAACATAGACTATGTAGCATATGATGTGCCTATTTCCATCAAAGAGTCAGTCACTGAAAAAAAAAAATTCACCTTGCATTACATCTCACTGGGATAAAGAACACCATTCTTTACTATGTATCATTAGTCTGCACGTGTTTCTACTCCCAATCCTTGTGCTCTCTTGCATAGCCTGTAAAATTACACATTCACCTCGAGACAGCAAAACGGATTTCATAATCTCCTCTTTGCTAACAATGTGCGCCATTGTACTCTGAGCGTGCACATGTTGTGTGGTGTATTGACATTATATTGATTTCATATTCATAAGCACAACATTGTCTTGAGACCTTTGGCCTTTCATAAACTAAAAATAAATATTACTTTCACTCTATAGTCGGAAAATGAAATTTGAAGCACTCATTTCAGTTTTCCTGGACAATAAAGGGGGCTGCTCTTTTTGCGAACATTAATACTGTACCTCGCTAGCATAAATTAAACTGTTGAGCCGCAATTGTGGTGTGATGTGTGTTTTCAACTTTCAAGGCTGACTTAATGTGAATTCACTGAAAAAGAAATTCATTCTGGGCACAAGATGTGTTTCCAGCTATGGAAAAGTTGCCCAGTGATAGCTTGAAACAGTCATCAGTCTCACATCAAAAGCATAAAAGTTAACGACTCTGGGACGGGGTAACACTCAATAAATTGAAATGGGCAGAGTTGACCTGCACACGCTCAAAACGGTACCTTTCCACAAAGGACTGGATCTATCATGAATGAAAGAGGAAAACATCCACCTTCCCACACATTAAAAAATATTTCTAAATATTTGGAAGCACTCAGTAGTGTCCAAAGACCGCTAAATAAATCAAACGTTCCTTTGGTTTCTCTTCATGAGCTGTGATCTGTACTGTCATTCCCTAGCTGCGATATGCACACAAATTAGCTGCATAATGATAGCAAAAGGTGCATTCCTTTAACATTTGGGGGATTCATTTAACTTTAATACTTCTTATTCACTCAGTTTGGAAGATTTTGCGATTTCTAAACTCACCAAAAAACAAAGCGTTTCAATTATTCAGGGCAATTACCTTTGAATTTTAAACCGTTATTTCCTTCTCTCTAAACTACGTGGATGTACAGGACTACGCAGTGGTCTTAGACACCTGAAATTTCTTGAGCATAAATGTGGTTTTCGATTTTTGTTTTCTCTGCGTCTGTAGAAAAGAGCTCATGTGACGTGGTACTGACAAACATTCATCTGATGACGATTAAATGTTACGGGAAAATGATAGGACTTCTTTAAAGCTAGGAACAGGCAGTCAGACCTCCACAGAACCCTTATCTTAGCTTTATGAAGCTAGTCTGGAATCGCCTGGAAACCAGTGAGTGAGACAGCCAGTGTAAAAGTCGTCAGCATACTTTGGACAACCTACCTGCTAATTTTTATTATTTTTTTTTATCATTGTATTTTAAAACTACATGACAGAGGGCATACTTTTTTTTGCGGGGGGCTGCAACAACTCATATTGATTTTATTTGTTGTATTTATTATTGTTGTTGTTTATGGCTTTGTATTGTAATTTTATTCAATAAATATCTATTTTTTTATTTAATTATTATGTTTTTTTATCTTTGGCTGCTGGAATGGTTTTAAATGCACACAGAGCATTATTTCCTTGACCGCGGGTCTCTCTTGCCCTCTGTATGTCTTGTTTTTTCTTTCACATTCTCACCATGTCTTATTTCTCTCTGTTCTGCTGATTTCTCCCTCGGCCTTGTGCACTGCAGCCACCTAACCCAATATCAAATCGTAAGCATTTTAATTTGAGCAGGCAGCATGGGTAAAAAAAAGCCAAGTGCTGATAATTAGACCGTCAAGATCTGTGTCTGTATTTATTATGCTTCTAAAGGTATAGTTGTTTGTGCTGATAAGGAGAGAAATTAATCAGCTAAACAATGTATTGAGCCAGGTGGCATGAGATCACTTTCTCTGGCTGATGTCATCCACCTACATCCAGGCTCTCTTTGTTTGTGTCTGTTTGTGTCGGTGTCCGTGTGTAGACCGATTGCCTCCACTTAAGGCAGTTTAATTTATTTTTTGCAGCAAGTGTCCAAAGGCGTGTCATTTTAATAAAATGAGATAAAAACACAAGCTTCATTAGTTTTTTTTTTTTCTTTAAAACCTTGTTTCTATATCTTTAACAATCTGCTCCTTTTCATTATCCTGCTGTACTAATAATGTTAAAAAAACGTCAGGAGATAAGAGGTCCTTTTAAAACCGGATGCATTATTTAATGCATTCAGCTAATGGCCAGGATTGTCCTGTAACAATTGAATAACATCGGCTGATAACGGAGGGTCTCGGTCTCGTCTGAAGGATCGCTCTCTCCGAAACGGTAGATAGCGGAACCGCGGCTCATTTTATCGAGGAAAGCGAGTGTACTCTCGAGCCGGGCCACAAAACAGTGTTACGATGAGAAGGTAAGATTGCAGGGAGGGTGAGGGGAAGGGAGGAGGGAAATCGATGACACCTAGGTCGGCATAAATCTCCCATCAATACGTGCAGTATCTTTTACTTTTCATGGTAATTGTCTAAAGTGGCTCTCGAGTGCTTAGAAGACCTGCAGATAGCATCTTATCCTGGGCCATAAGGAGGGCTTCTAAGGAACATCCAGAAGGTTCTGGGCCGTCCACTCTTTGGGGAAGGGGCTGGTCTGTGGTGTGCCATTTAGTTGCCGTGTATGCCTCTCTATGTCACTAAAGAGCTTAGTGTTGGCCGATCAGAGAACAGGGCCATAATTCCCAAATAAAGTGTACAATTAACAAGGTAGAGTAGTGGAAAGTTGCTTGACTGCTAACTGCAGAGTTGCTGGTTCAAGTCTCCAGTGGATTGGGTCTTTGACTCCAGCTGGAGAGATACAGTTGGGAAAAAAAAATCTGCCATTGGGCACCAGAGCAAGGCCCAAAATTGCTCCAGGGCTTTTGCCCGTGTTTGTTTTTTCCATCCCTCCTTACTTGAATCTGTTAAATCTGGTATTTCTCCCTGGGCATCAGTGAAGAAGAGATACTTGTTCTTGATTGATTGAACATTCCTGGGTTAAATAAAGGTTAAAAAAAATACGGCAGAATGCCACCCTGATCTGTCTGAACAAATTTTTTATCTTGTAATGAGACTTAATCTCTTGATCCCAAATTAAGGTTTTGTGTGCTTGACAAGAGCATTTTTTCCCCACCACATCAAACTGCCTCTCCTTGTAGGCTGTCATTTATTTGTTTCATATTTGGCTAAAAGTAATGTGAACGCCTAAACATACGGTGACAACACTTGTCAAGATTGACCTTTTTTTTTTTTTTTTGGTTTTTTGCAATGTGACGCCAATGGAGTTGAGGTTTTTGCTTCCTTTTGCAGGACTTGTGTGCTTTGCCCCCTGTAGTATAAGAAAGTGAGACTGCTTGAGGCCTGGGTCTATTTGTAGCTTAAGGGGAAGTAGTTTGACCTTTGACTCATCGAGAGAGTTCCAGGAACACTCCTGACTCCTCGCGAGCCACTGATTAGGGGTGTGTGTTTGTGCCTGCATGTGCATGCACGTAAATTGATAACGACTCGCATAAACAGGTCTTCCTCAGGTCATTCTGCATGTGAAACCACACTTTGTCATTTTAACAGAACCTTTAACGTGTCTCAGCAGCAATTATTGACTCATAGCCTGGTTAATAGAGGATTTTTTTTGTCAGCGTTAACATTTACATAATTTACATATCTATGTAAGATTATAATCTTGGTCATTTATTGCTTGCTATGGCTGTTTCCAATTTGGGGCAAATTTACATTCACACAGCTGGTTGATTTTGTTCAGAAGATTAGAGGAAAAGGATGACTCGACATTAGCTTCACACTGGCTATCTTTGAAACATTTAGACTTTTGTATCAACACCGTGACACTGATTTTTGGCAGAAGAATAAAGATATCCCGTTGCACAGTGGAAGTGCTCGACAGGCCTCAGCCCCTCGCCACCCGCCTCCTTTACCCCCCATTGTTGAAATGTTAATTGCGTAGCGCATGAAGCCCCTTCCACTTCACCCATCTCCTTTATGACTCATGATTGGCTCTTAATGTGCTGGTTGATGGGACTCTGCAGAGGCTGGCGAGGCGATGGGTCCGTGAGATCGGCGTGATGCTGGGAGGAGAGGGGGATCAGTTTCGAGTTACCTTTGTGGCTGGCCTTGGCAGGGTGCCCCAAATATTACCCTCCTCCCGCCTAATGTGCTTCCCGCCAACCCCCACCCCCAACCCCCCCGCATTTACGGTCTTTCACTCCAAAATATAGAGGTGACACAGGTCCACAACAATGCAGCGTAGCAAAAAAAAAACCCAAAAAAATAATCAGCGCTTAAATATCTCTCTCTCAAGTAGAAAACAGTGGCTTGCTTTATATTTTGTCTGCTTGAAATGTGAAATTTCTTACCTTGTTGGCATATCTCAAAATTATTAAAATTATGTCATTTCATTAGCGGATTATTTTTTGTCTTATTGAACAAAAAAAAAAAGATTTAAAAAATAAATATATATATATATTGAACTAACGTTTACACATTTTTATAGTTCTTGCAGCGATGCTCATACATACTCAGGTGCACACGGACACACTCCTCTCCCTGCTTTTCAAATAGGATTATACAGGGCAAGTTCCAATTTGATGGGCTGGGTCTGGGGTTATAAATGAGGTGCTGGCAAAAGGGAAGGCATGACAGAAGTGGTCTTTGGCTTGAATGGTCAGCCTGTACATCATTGTGCCTGGGTCTTTTATGCCCCAACTCAACCCCACTGCCCTAGCCTGACACAACCCCTCCTGGGGTAAACCAAATAAATGCCCTCCTTTGAGAGAGAAGCACAGGATGACCCACCACTCACGTTTTCCTTCCAGGCTGGGATTTACCCCGGTAATGCCTGTATTCCGACTAATTTAGACACACTAAGACTATGCAAATACGTAGGGCATACTTTCACATGAACACTACAGACAGCCAAATACATAAACACATTCTCACATGCAGGCATAAAACACAAACAATTCATACACAGACACATGCTCTTTGCAATGTTCCACAGCTTCGCATGTAAAAAACCTTTCAAAAGTTAGGAATCAATGAGAAATTTTTGCTTTTGAATGATACTTTTGCTCAGTATAGTAGTGTTAAATTGATTAAAAATACTGCTAAGGCATTGATGATCTTAAAAATTACTGTGACTCTTAAAAAATGATTCATTTTTTATCCAATCTAACATGCTATTTTGATGCTATAGAAACTGTTCCTATCATATTAAGCAAAGCAGAACTCAAAAATATCTTTTCATTATCACTCTTTCTAGGTCAAAGTCAGTCATCAAGTTCAGTAATGGTTTGAGAATTGGGCAGAAGGCTAGCATCTAGCTCTCTCTTGAAATTTTGGGAAAGAAAGGCAATTTCATGCATGAGATTGCCAAGAAACACGGTATTCCATACAAAGAAATGGACCACTGCCTTCAAAAAGGATGTCAAACTGGATCTAACTGGGACAGGAAAAAGTGGAAGGCCTCGATTCCCAAGTGTGTCAGAGGACAAGTACATCAGAACATCTGTATTTTGAAGAACAACCAGCACATAGATTCCTTGAATATCTCCCACCAAACATCATCCGGCTCGACAGTGAAGGGATGATTCCGGGATTGTGGCTATATAAACAGAATTTTAAAAAAGCCATCACTTTGAAACTGAAAAAGAAGGGTTAAAGTCGGCAAAATGATGCAAAAATAAGTGGTATAAAGTCTGTAAGCCCTGATACTGACTCTTCATTGTGGCCGAAGGTGCTGTTTGCCACTAGGGTTCAACAAAGCTTTTAGATGAGGACCTGATATACGTTCAGATCTGAAGCTGGAGACTCAATGTTCTCATCTTAACTGAAAGAAAAATGAATTAGCTTCATAAAACGAAACACTTGTGCTTAACACCATGGGAATGGTGTCTCTAAAACCAAATTGGCACATAAGGATGATTACTGAAGGATGAGGTGTTGTTAGTTCACTTGAGCAATTATTGCTAAAAAATGGGGCCTTGCAATCGTGTCTAAAATTGAATTAGAAAAAACAACGGTTTCAAACAAAGTAAACTTTAACATTATCAATACTTTGGTTGCATTGTTTTTAAGTAAAATAATGCAACATTGGTGAATAAAAGTATTGTCTTTCAAAAACATCAAGCTTTCTCCGGGATTCTAAACTTCTGATCGGTAGCGTTTGCACACACTCAAACTCTCATGGCAATGCGTACCCACATGCGGAGGCATACACACTTAGCATTCCAGACAGTTTAGGTCATTGTGTAATGCAAACATGCTTACAACTGATATTTCATGAAATGTCCACATTGGTATCTGTGTTAGCAGTGGGGTTTAATGTGTAGGCTGAGCTTTCAGAGGGTCAGAGGTATGTAATAGGTGTTTTTTTTTTCTGCGAAGAAGTATGCTATTATGGAACTACATAATACCAACTGCAACAGAGACAAAAAATGACTGTGATATTAGTGAAATAATGCTTCCTCCAGTAGGGAGATTTCATTGGATCGACAAATCTTTTGTTTCTTTTCGTTTTAGTGTGACAAAATGCAAAATCATATTTAAATAGATCTGAATGCCTCACACACTATACATCTAATGAAAAATGTTTTAAATCTCTATAACCATATAAACTATTTAGGATTAGCCAATATCTGTACAAATAAAGCTGATTATCCTATTTAGCCTCGCGGTTCTAAAAATAGTTATTTAATGCCAGTCATAGATTTTTCGAGGAGGGGGTGTGTGTGTGGGGGGGATGGGCGGAAATGTGTTTTTATTTTATTTCGTTTCTCCGCCTATAGTCCTTCTGTGTAAGATGAGTACTGTACACTAATGCCATTTTTAAAATGTCACGAAGAAGTCTGGCTTGTGATTTTTAACCTCCGGAGAAATTTCGCTTTTTCTCCACCTCCCCCCCACCCCCACCTTCCACACTCTATTCCATCTATTTATTCAGCAGTCAATCACATTTAAAAAAATCCCAAGATTCCAGATGGAAGTGTTTTTTTTTTATGTTCTTATCCTCTGCGGTTGAACCGGTGATGTGGAAAACGCTAGAAGCACAGCTTTACACAGCAGTCTCGCTCTCATCAAAAGCAGGCAATCGGGCCTAAATCGGCATGCAAAATGCCACTCAACCCTGTAGCCTTTATTAAAGTTTGCAGGGACTCAATTTGAGATAGCGATCGTTCCTATTAAAAAGCCAAATGTAAGATAGTTTTTTATATAAATCTCTGGCTGGAATGGAATTGTTAATCAGCGGAGGGCTGATGTGATTTCCCTGTCACAAATCCTGCCGAGGGGCTCAGAAGCGGCGCTTTACCGTAACTTCGGGCTTAGCGGTCGCCACGGAGACGCGACTAGTCCTCGGCTGTCGGCTGTGGCGGGGCTTCAGAGCTCCCCCCCTCCTCACCACCTCCTCCCACCTCCTAGCCACAAGTCTCCTCCTCCTCCCAATGAAAGAAGTCAGCTGATCACAATAAAGAAAATGACCTCATTCGCCAACTGAGGATAATTTTTTGTTTTGATTTTTCGGCCACCTTTTTTTTTTTTTGGAGAGGGGGGTTATTAATGGGTTCTGACCAGTACTATGCCCTTGCTTTGGCGGTCATGTGATTTCTATTTTTTTGTCCCCTCCCCCCTGTGCAGTTTTTTGCACTGTTGTGCCGCAGTCCCCCTCCGTGCTGATAAACCCGGTCATGTAGGCCAGGCCAGTAATCCGCTGTGCCGAGGTGTGAAATCGGGACCATTCCCCAGGACCCCCCCGGATGAACAGGGCTTGGAAGCTTCTGCTCGGGTATTCTGGGGTGGGGTGGGGTGGGATGAGGTGGCAGCTGGTTGGAGGTTGGAGGAGGCTGGAGCATGTTACTGCACTTCCTGTATCCTCCCCGTCTCCTTCTGAGCCGTCCCTCGGCACCCAGACATCAGGCACTGGGAGCATAACCCACTAAACTCCCCTATGCATTCACCCTTATTTGATACAGACACACCAGCTTAACCCCACAGCCTGTGCAGGCTGTGAGTTCAGTATATACACGCTAAGAGACCCCAAACAGCCTGATCTCTGTATTCCGTACATCCACACCAGGAGATGTCAGTCTGCCCGACATCTGCCTTCTAGTATAAAATGAGAAAACTCTGTCTAAATCCATTGCTCCCTTCTATCGGTAGGCCAATCAAATTGAAACTGTAGATGGACCTTCACCATTGGCATTGGCAGGGACTAATGAAACTGAATTTTCTCGGTATCATAACGGTCCAACCCTACATTCGCAGATTTTCGTGGTGAGTGACTGACTGATGAAGTCACACCATTGGATGGCTGGCTGACTGTTCTCTGCCCATTGGCCGTTGCTTACTGCACACAATTTAGCGCATAGACCACAGATGGTCCAGCCACATACTAGATTTTTAACCTAGCGTTATTTGCATGTTTTTATGGTTTGTGTATTTTGCTTATCTTTTTCGTATGTTCATGTTTGCTCATTAGTTAACTTAATATGAGCTGTCTAAGTTTGCTGGAGTCAGAACACAGGAGCCAAACAAAGATCCTCAGGAAAACCCCGTATAGTGCTTTTATTACCATTAATCATAGGCTGCCAAGTTAGATGGACCAAGCAGTGTGTAGTCGGGGATGATCCAGAGTCAGGCTGCAGCAACCAGGAACTAATGGGGGCAGGCACAGCGAAGTCAAGAGGAAGGCCAAGGTCTTATAGCCGGATCTCTAGCCAGGTGAAGCAAATGATATGAGGACGGGGAAATGCTTGGATGAAGACTACAAAACACTGGAGACACAGCAAATAAGAGACAGGTGGAAGCAAGGGACTGGAAATGAGATTGAACAATAAACAGGGATAAACGCGAGAGAGTAACACCACATGACACAGTTTAACAGTCTAGCAAAGGGAAGACAAAAACCAGGAGCTTAAATGCACAAAGGCAACAACAGAGAGGGTCAGGTGTGCAAGAGAGAGGCGAAGAAGCACAATGGGAAGGGCAAAGCCACAAGACGATAACTGAATTATTGAAATCAATCAAAGAGGCAAACCGAGGCTGACACAGCTAGCTAGACCGGGGAACACTAATTAACTGACAATCAGGACATAACAAAGTTAGGAAATTAGCAATATCTGGTATGGATCAATGCATGCATCTGAATGTACAAAACAGCTTGTTTATTGATGCTGTGATCCCACTTGGCTAGCGTTAACGATAACTTTGATCATAAACCTGCTAACATTACAAACCAAAGATAACAGACAGTATTTTCCGGGTAAATAATGGGCATTCGAACTGTTCATGCTTCGAAATACAGCAAAGCGGAGGCCATCCCTTCAAAACAGAATGTCTGTGACTCAGTGACTGACTCGGGCGAGTGTAGAAGTTCCCCCATTAGCAATTGCTCTTACAAAATGAATAGCTGTGAACATGGTCCAGTCAAATATTAAGCTTTGACCTAGTTTTGTTCCAATTTCCTAAATTTAAGCTGTTTACAAACATTTCATGCAAGTCTCTGCGAGGTTGCGGTGCATGCTGTTGTGAGATGTGTAGCCTTTTCCTGGGGGTGGACTAGTGTACTCAACACCGGTCCTGGGGACCCCCATGTTTCCCGACTACATCTGCAATCACTATTTTGGACAGCTGTTAATTCTTCCTAATGAGACCCTCTTCTTGTCTAAAGGGATGATTTTCCGTGTTGAACCACGTTTTTGGGAGTTACTATCGCAGTATACCATATGGAATAAAAACTTCATTGTAAGGGTTTGCAAAAAGGGTGAAGCTGGTGAATAAATTGGTCCTAATTATATTGATGAACTCGTGACTTTCTGCCAGTCTAAGCACTGTAAGCTTAGCACGTTATTATTTACCTCGTCTTTGAATTTATCTGTATCTCCCTAATGGCCTTTTTTGAGTCCGTGCATCCACACACTCACCAATTACGAGCCAACTGATTCTTAACTTTCATTTGGCTTAATGATTCCCCCTCTTTTAATACAATAACAAATATTTGCAATATACTACAGAGGGAAGATGAAACTCTTTGTGGCATGCATAGCTATTCTTACATAATGTGGCTTAAAACGGTAAATTATCCTCATAAACATGAATAGGGTAATCAAGAAAAATCAGCACCTTGTTAAAATTCAGGTATTGCAGTTGTGGTTGGACCAAAACCAGTGGACACAGGGAATCCCCAGGACCGACTTTGACTGTTCTAAGAGACCCCAGCCTGCTTGATCTCCTGATTCAGAACTTAAACTTTTAGAGACCTCAGCTCGCACAACTGCAGCTTTAGGATCTGGTGTGTGATTGAAATGCCACTGTCTTTGGTCGGCGATCAGTACTCCAGTTTCCCTGACGTCACAGGCCTTATATCAGCCATGACTGTGCCTCTCAGACTGTGAAATCCGTAATAATAGTCGGCTGTTTCTATAGACTTGTCGCGTTTTCTGTGAATTAATGATTGATTTATGTGCAAAGAAGGGTGAAGATGCATTTGACAGATTTGGTTGAAACATCTGCGCTTTCTAATGGTGTGTGTGAGATGTCCTGAGAACTGGGAATAGCCCCTCGTGAGAGTAGGAAAAGGGCTCCAGAACACCTCTCCTTGTGGGAACTCCATTGGAGAGCTCTAGTTTGATTTCTGAGCACCCAATTTGCAGAATTCAATATTTTGTTAATAATATGGAACTAATTCAGCATTACCCTTTTGGTACTCCAGTTAACATGTAGCAATGTAATAGCGACTACATCGTTGCATAGGATAGCTGCTCTCCTGAGCCATATAACCTGCTGTTTGCGGCAGTTTTATTACATTAATGTTAGCTAGCTACGAGATAAAGAAGTTGCGCGGTGTCTGCTGATGTTGGGGGAATACATAATGTTAAAAGGGCAGTGTCATGACCAAACATGTATAGTAAACGTGAAACTTTTTTTAAGTTCACGTTAGTGGTGGAAATGACTAGTTTTTCATGATTTTGCCTTAAATCAAAGTTGTTCTTTCCACAAACAAATAATTTACTCAGTGGAGGACTAATAGTTTATTTTAGTTTAATTTTTTAACATCCATTGTGCATGTGCAAACAATAGTTGTGTGCAACTATATCAGACCATGGATACTGGAAATAAACATACTCTCATGGAATCTCTACTGACTTCACTGTCCGTAATATTGCATAATATTGGACAGTGACGTTCCTTCGGAGGTCATTCAGGGTAGGCAGAATCCTCACCGTTAAACAAACGATAACTCTATTACTTTACTTGATTAGCAATCTGAGGATTGATGAACTAATTTACAAGACTAAATGGCAGAATGACGTGTCAGTTCCATCCATGACATTATTGCTCAGTGCATCGAACTTAAAATGCTCACGAGACAGCAAGTTTGTTCATATTTGCTTAGAGTAAACTAACGCAATGCCATTAACAAATATTAAAACCTTTCTTATGCGGCGTTCAATGTGTGGTCAATATGTTTACGATAATATTTCCCCCCTTAAACACATACTTTTTAATGCCATTTTTAAAAAATAGGGTGTTTATTTTCAGTCTTCTTTCATAATCCGATAAAAAAAAAGATCAAAGCAATATACGGAATTACCGAGAGCGTTGAGATTGTTTCCTAATTATTTATTAAGATTTACTTCCTTGCAGTCTGGAATCAAAGCATAAAGGTAAATTAATCTTTTTGTCTCTATCACCTCTTAATCATTACAGGCTTAATTGACTGGAAAAAAAAGGTCAAAATGATTGATTGACAACCAGGCATAGTACGTGGAAACAGGTTGACAAAATCTAGCGATAAAAAAGGAGAAGTGACTGCCTACCCTGACCGCACGTCCCTGATATTGGAGTATACACGGTTTGTTAAAAAAACATACTAAAGGAAAGCCAAAATGTAAAAAATTGTGGATATTCCAAGGCATTATACAACCCCAATTCCGAAATAGTTGGGACGAAGTGTAAATTGTGAATAAAATCAAATTGCAATGACTTTCAGATCACATGAGCCAATATGTTATTTGCGATAGAACATAGATAACATTTCAAATGTTGAAACTGAGACATTTTACATTTTTATCCACAAAATGAGCTTATTTCGAATTTTCTGGCTGCAACAGGTCTCAAAAAAGTTGGGAAACAGACAAAAAAGGGCTGAAAAAGCAATTAATATATAAGAGAATCAGCTGGAAGAACATTTAGCAAGTAATTAAGTTAACTGGCATCAGGTGTGTAACATGATTGGCTATAAAAGGGATGTCTTAGAGAGGCTGAGTCTCTCAAAAGTAAAGATGGCCAGACGCTCTCCAACCTGTGAAGGCTTGCGTAAAAAAATTGTGGAATAGTTTAAAAACAATGTTCCTCAACGTCAAATTTTAAAGGCTTTGAAGGTCTCATCATTGACAGTACATAACATCATCAAAGATTCAGAGAAACTGGAAAAATCTCTGTGCGTAAGGGACAAGGCCGAAGACCTTTACTGGATGCCCGTGATCTTTGGGCCCTCAGACGCCACTGCATCACTCACTGGCATGATTCTGTCATTTACATTACTAAATGGGCCCAGGAATACTTCAAGAAACCACTGTCTGTAAACACAGTCTGCCGTGCCATCCACAGATGCCACCTAAAACTCTATCATGCAAAAAGGAAACCATTGTTGAGCATGATCCAGAAGCATCGCCGTGTTCTGTGGGCCAAGGCTCATTTAAAATGGATTGGAGCAAAGTGCCAAAGTGTCCTGTGGTCAGACGAGTCCAAATTTGACATTCTTGTTGGAAATCATGGGCGTTATGCCCTCCGGGCTAAAGAGGAGAAAGACCACCCCTCCTGTTACCAGAGTTCAGTTCAAAAGCCAGCATCTCTGATGGTATGGGGATGCATTAGTGCATATGGTGTGGGACACTTGCATGTTTTAAAAAGCACCATGAATGCTGAAAGGTATATAAAGGTTTTAGAGCAACATATGCTCCCCTCCAGATGACATCTATTCCAAGGAAGGCCTTGTGTATTTCAGCAGGACAATGCAAAACCACATACTGCAGCTATTACAACAGCATGGCTTCGTAGTAGAAGAGTCCGTGTGCTGAACTGGCCTGCCTGCAGTCCTGATCTTTCACCGATTGAGAACATTTGGCGCATAATTAAACGAAAAGTCCGTCAAAGGAGACCCAAAACTCTCCAGCAGCTAAAAGCCTGTATTAAACAAGAGTGGGATCAAATTCCAATGGCTAAACTCAAGAAACCTGTCTCCTCAATGCCCAGACGCCTCCACTTTGTGTTAAAAAGAAGAGGGGATGCTACACTATGGTAAACAGGCCCCTGTCCCAACTTTTTTGAGACCTGTAGCAGCCATCAAATTTGAAATGAGCTCATTTTGTGGATAAAAATTGTAAAATCTCTCAGTTTCAACATTTGCTTTGTTATCTCTGTTCTATTGTGAATAAAATACTGGCTGGTGTGATTTGAAAGTCATTACATTTTCATTTTATTCACAATTTACACTTTGTCCCAACTATTTCGGAATTGGGGTTGTATTATCAGTTATATTGCAAGAGATCAAAGTCACAAACTAAACCGAAAATCGCAAACAGCTGAACAATCTCACTGAGAACCGATGAGCATCCACTACGTATGCTCAGCTGTGACAGTGTCCCTGTAACATGTTACGTTGGGTTAGAAGACTGGCACGAACAAACCTGCATTTTGTTGTTTCCCCTAAGTATGGCTCTTGAGCGCGCCTGTGTGGGAACTGGGAAGTTTAAACTGGGAACTTCCCTGTAGTTCGGATATCTCAAAAGCAGCATAACTACTCACCTTGGACCGGCACGCCCATGGTTGGTATTGAGCTGATCAATACCTCAGGAGAGTAGCTTTACCATTAGCTAATGCTTGGCATCAAAGGAATATTTTGATTTGTCTGACTACTTGGTCTAACAAACAAGTTGGTTATTAAATGATCTAAGGAACTAAAGCGTCTAGAGGGCGAAATTTCACAAACAGGCTCTGTTTATGTAATTTTTCATCCAGAAAAAAACATGGCAGTCATTTCCCATAATATCAAACCGTTTTGGAGTAATTAGTAACTGTCTACTTGCCCTGGGAACGCCCCTTTTTTATCTGTACAATCGATAATGCCGCCCTTTCTTAGCAAGACGTCATCTAAAGAACTCAGGACCAATTCTCTGCATAGCCGGTATGTACAACTGCATGTAAAAATATCATTTTGATCACTTCATTACATGTTTTTGTCACCCCAGTGCTTAGTAACTTCAAATCTGATCTAATTTACATTATGAGCAAAAGAAAAATTGGCAATATGTATATTTTTTATTTCTCTTACACTGGTTTTCTTAACGGGCAATCAGAGACGCGCTAAATGGGCTAGAGAGCCGTGGTTCACTCGCGTTCGCCGTCTGCGAAAGCTACTGCTAAACGCATTATCCAGGTGTTTGGTTCTTCAGCAAGCCGCTAGATTAGCTTGCACCACCCAATGTAATGGAGATATATTTTCATATTTAATTAAAATAATTTCTATAACTGTTTGTACAAGTTACAACAGTCACACATTTCCCAGCAATTTAGTCTATTTTAGAGTAAGGCTTGAAATAAGAGTTTAATAGCGGACATCCAAGAAGCTCGTTAGATTATGTACGGCATTTGGTCAGGCTAGAGTAAAACAATAATATGATCTGACAAAGAGAAAAAGATTAGAACACGAGACAAGAGTCAAGACACAGCGGCAGCATGCAACTAGACGCGCAGCAGCAGCTAGGGGGAAGCGCTTTCACACTGGACGCGAAACGAATTCTTAGTACGACAGATTACATTCAAAGTCAATGCAAAGATGCGAATACACGCGTTTCGCAGCCGGTGTGAAAGCAGCTTAATAGAGCGCTGGCGAAGAGAAGGCGTAAAACATGCGGAATGCAAGCCAAAGCCTGCTAAGTGCTAGCCGCTGCCAGCGCTCTATTAAGCTCTGTAGTGTCTGTAACGAAAGGCCTGCTGAAGCGCTGGCGTAGCTAACGCGTTATAATTGTTCATTAGCAGCCTACGTTCATTTTCTTCTGTTTTTCAGTGCCCGATCTGCTCTTCTTTCCGCCCTTTTCCTCGGTGCTTCTCTCCTCGAATGGACTTCTGATTTTCGGGATAGCGTCTGGCTTGATTTTTCTCATCTTTTTCATCGCGAACTCAGACCAAAACCCTTCATCCTCGAAGTCGGAATCGTTGAAGTGGTCGCTACAAATCACACTATTGTCGCTTGGTCCTTGCCATTTTGCCCAAGTCAGTTTCACCCGAGACGCCCAAATTTTACTTATTTTTTAATCCTTTGGAAATCGATGAAGGCTGACTCCTTCTTTGGATACGTTACTACAACCTGCTACAATGCATCTGGTAGGCATTTGCTCCGCCGTTTCCCGAAATTTCGCGAGAAAATAACGATTTTATAAACCTTCTGCAGGTCCTGTCCCACAGGCAGTTTCGAAAAACGAGCTCGACTGAGCTCGTCTCGTTCTTTAGATGACGTCAGCAGGTCGATGTGTCAATTCAGCTGATTTTGGACCTAATTGTGGGCGGGGCAGAAACTGGCTGAAAATCAAGGTCTGCCATCAGAAAACAAGCCTAAAATTATTACTGTGTGTATTTTCATGCGAATTTTTGGCGCAGACATAGTTTACAAGTACAGAACTATGGAATTAGTGTCAAAGTACCCGGTAATAGAGAGTTCCTTAAAGTTTGGGAACATTGCTACCATCAAGTGGTGTCTGGATTCTTGCCTTCAGTGCCTAGAAAGATCATTTCAGAGATGGTTAATTCAAAGATAATTTCCCATAATGCAATATTATATTAATATCAATATTATGCTTATCCCAGACCACTGCGGGCTTCCCCAAAACAACTTGACAACTGCAAACATGCGCATGTTTTGACTTGCATTTGCTTAGTCTTAGTATCGCATTGACTCACGGCTGAAATCCTCCATTTCTGCTCTCCCTCGTTAATTCTTCCCATTCCCCTTCTTGATTAGTACTAATCTTACTGTATATAACTGAAACTCTCTTTGTGCTTCCACTTTTGCTCCCAGAATTCTCATGATACAGATAAATCTGGAAGTTTCACATTGACGACTGTAATCTACCAGTCTGTAGGTCCGTGTCACGTGACTGAAAACAAACATTGCACACCAGCTTGCTGGCATAGTCTTAATATTCACTGTATCACAGGCACCCCACCTTCATCCTGCCCTCCCACCCTGTGATCACATGATTCGGTACAAGCTGGTGCTTCACCATGTACAGCTGCCATGACATGACTTGTCAGCACAGTGCCCTCACCAGAGTTTGGCTTGAAGTAATGGCTTTGTTTTTATTTGGCTCTGCTCCACAATTTTAGATTTGTAATAAAACAATTCACAGCTGTAAACGTGTAAAAATCCCACAGCAGCCCCCTTTTCAGTGCACCTCAACATTTTCCACATATTTCCATTATGCGAATGGAAGTCGTAATGTTATTGCTTCACTGCTTGTGCAATTTAAATCTGAAATTGAGTCGGTTTGAATTCCTGCTTGAACTCTGTCACCCTTAAATCTGGTCTCACTGTGTCCCAAGAAGCTATATTTTGGCCACATGTGAATTGTTTACTTACAAACACTATTGCCAATACTGGATAAAAAATATTTTTCTGTCCCAAACATGATGGAGGGCTGTGTGTATCAGGCTAGCTCACATTTATTTTGTTGAAAGAACTCTGCACATAAAGTATGGCTCGTCAAGTGTACCTCAAAGTTCTCTGTGTGGTGTAGAATGGACAAGGTCAATGAACTGCTTGTCTGTGTGTGTTAGTGTTTTTGTTTTTTATATCGTGCTGGGGACCAAAATACCTCACAAAGATACTAAGGTCTGAGAAACCATGCCTTGTGGGGACCTTTTCTGGGTCCCCAGGGGTGCGAATCTTAACTCAGGGCTCAGGGCTAGGTTTAGGTCTGGGGTTGCTATTGGAATTATGGTTTGGTTTAGGTCTAGTTTTAAGGTTAGCTATTAAAATTAGGCTCTAGATTAAGGTAAGACCATAAATTAAGGTTAAAGGTTTGGCTGTTTTGGGGGATGTGTGGGTTAGGATTAGGGTTAGCTTTAAGATTGAGGTTAGGGTTAGGGTTAGGGTTAAGTCTAGGGGGATGCTAATGGGATTTTGGAGCAAAAATAATTTTTTAGTCCCCACGGGGATACAAAACAAACGTGTGTTTGCGTGTTTGTGCGCACTTGTCTGTGTGCCCGTGTGTGTGTGTGTCTGATTGACTTTCCTGGAGTGAGAACAGGTGTACTTGATGTTTGAGACAATTTTTCAAAGACAATCCTTGGAAAATCTCGGGCCGCTATTTAATTTTTTTTGGAGCACACTGAGAGCGAGGGTTTGATCACGATGTTCTTGTTCCCCCTTGGTCATCTGTGCATTCTGATAACTGTGCAGTGGAAATGACCGTTTGGTGTCCCCTCTTATCCTTCCAGCACCAAAGGACTTGATTTTGTCGGGTTTTAGCATTTGCTGTGCACTCCATGAAGGTCATGTGCAATGCTGAGGGCAGGCTGCGCTGCTTTGCGTTTCTGTGGAATTGAGCAAAACAGCATCGCTGTTGGTTTTGCTGAAAAGGGCCACTGTAGTTTCAGTGTAGACGCCATTATATTGATCAAACCTCATTTTACATTATGTTACTTTATTTTAATGTGGCAATCCCAATCCCACCCGAATCTGGAATGCCGGATTAGAGAGCTATGTACAAGCCTGCTCGTATGCGACCCCATGTTGCGATCTCGGGAGAGAGGGACAGTTCGCGGCTCTCCTCCGAAGCACACACCTGTCAGCCACTGCATCTTTGCACTTATAGCTCGAAATTTTGCAAGCTCAGAACAAGGGCGGAGGATACCCAAACATGAGCAAGCTGAGAATCTTACTGACGAGTGCCCGGCTGGCCAACAGAGCAATGTTTGAGCAACAAAGAAAGCAACTATTTTTAATATCCCAACCTTGCAGTCCCTTCTCTATTTGTTTCCCTGCAGCACAGGCCAATTGTGCGCTGTTCTGAAAAAGCTGCTGACCACTGCCGGCTGGTACGACCGGGGATCAAACCTGCGTCATGGTGGTCACTACTGCTCAGCAATACGGTGCCTTTACCACAGTGGTTCAGCTGTTGAGAGTGTTGTAGATTACTTGTGAATCACTGAATTACTTCAGTCATGTTAGTTTTCTATTGACATTTTTTTTTTGTTTCTTTCAAGAAGCAGCTGTTTCTCGTTTTATGCGGCAGAAAGCATTTCTATATATATATATATATATATATACATATACTTTTTTTTTCCCGCATTCGCAAATCTTGAAAACGGCGGTGCTGGCTCAGCCAAGTGTGACTTAAAATACAATACGCACAATTTTCCTGTAATATTGGTCATATTTTTTGTCTTATTAGGCAGAATTGCGCTAAGAATTTAAATCAAAATAATTGCTGAGATTAAAGGCTCCAGTTTCATGCCATCACGAATAAAAACGCATGTGGCGATTGGTCGCAAATGGTGTTTTTATCACCTAAGCCCAGTTTGCTGCCAACTAAGCCCAGTAAACTGCCAACGCACCTGAGGGTAATTAATTTGTCTTAGACCGATCTTTTCGACAACAGCGGCACAGTTGCACCATTGCTCTATGCCACAAAATTACTGGGATAGTGTTAGACACACCCAGTTTTTGTCTGTGATAGCTTCAGCACTTGCATTTTCCAGCTGCGCTTAGGTTGTCAATTAAGAGCGCTAAATTTTTTTTTTAGATTTTTGCGACAATGGAAAAAAAAACCCAGAAGAGAGGCTGCTTGTGGAAACAGACCAGAATGGTCTTGCAAACAGTGAAAGCCAGACCTTCACTTTATCTACTGCTCACACCCATGTGGAAACACAACAGTGCTGACTGGCTGTATACTTTCTGCAAAATTTAATTGGTTATGTTTAGTGTTAACAATCCATGTTCAGTTAAACTTGCAGTACGTTGCTCATGTTTACCTGTCATCCTCCAACCTTTTTGTATGACTCAATCTGATCAATTTCACGTTACCCAAAAATCTAAGGTAGATGACCATATTTAGCAATATAAAGGAACCAGTCTCTTGACTAAGGATCCTGAGGTCTCAATTACAGAGACCTAACCTCATTAGTTCCTTATTGGGCAACCATGTACATGCACTCTGACATCGGGGAATTGCAGGAATTCTGGCTGCGCTGTTGCAAGAAACAGAAACACAGAAAACCCATGAAGTCACCGAAGAAATATGTGTGGCGACCCAGAGGAGCTGTAGTTTTGGTGTTCAGACGTTCGCATTGACTGTACTGTGTTGTATAGCCAGTCTGTGCAGTTTTCCATTAATTGAAATTGACTATGATCGAGGGTGCCAACTGCAGTGAAAGCTTAGTCCAATGATGCTGGTTGCCAGATGCAGAGTAACCAGTTTCATCGTCTGTAATAGCACGAAAATAGCTTTGATTTGTAAATTGTTTCTTGTAGCACACTAATATTGACTTTCATAGTACTACTACAGTACTCGCATTACAGCATATTACAGAAAATCAGTAAATTTACAGTACAGTAAACTTTCTCATGAAGTTTAAGCCCTATCATCATTTGTACCACCACAACTGCACTGCGAAAGCATATAAAAATTGTTCTCGCCTTCCATTCAGACTTTCTCAGGCATTGCTCAAATTACCCCAAACACATCCACTGCCTGCCGCGCTCCCATACTGCTAGCGGGCAGAGAGGCTTGAGTCCTGCCTGAGGTCTTGTGTTCATTTTAGCCGTCATCTGTGTGGAGGACCTGGTAGCCCCCTTGTTTGCTTCCAGCGGAGACAGTGCCACAAATGAGGTGAGGTGGTGTTGGGGGTGGGGGAACTGTTTTGGAAAATCCATTTCCTGCGAACGGCTGTATGATGACTGCTAGGCACTGTATGTTATTATTAGCCGCTAATCTGTAACATCAGCCTGGATCACACCTGGCAGTGGGACAATGTGTATCATGGGTTTATGGTGTCATATCTTTCCGAACCGATCGCTATCATGTTTTTTTTTTAATACATCGGACGTTTAATGTTCCCTCCCTCCACCTCCCCAAAAAAACAAGGTTGTTTTGAAATATGGCATTTTTTGTCAGATGTGATCAGCGCACAGTTGCTCAGTGCTAGAGAAGATGCCGAGGATTAGTGCAATAACCCCCCCCCCTCACCAACTGAGAAATCCAATTAATACAGGCTGTGGTGGATTTGGAGGGAAACAAACTTGTGCAGGCAGAGAGAGTGAGATTTGTCTCCGAGATCCCAATGCTTCTTCATCTGTTTACTGGAATAATCGGCCAAAATTGGAACGCAAAGTGGTCCTCCAATTCGTCCACTCAACTGCGGGTCCCCCCTTCGTTTTGCGGCAATCCAACAGCAGAGTTGATTTTAAGTACAATACTATACTTAATTCTGTACTTTTGTCTTCCCGAATCTAAGTTTCTGGAATGTTCTTTTATATTGCAGGGAGGTTCTGTAATATCCATGGGATAGTTTAAAAAATGGAATGAGAGAATTTGTGTTTTCTTTTGTCGGAATGATTTTTGTAAAATGCATCAAAAACATTGATATGATTGTATTTTATAAGTATATACAAAGAATATAAGCAGAATAAACTCTTGTGAGCTCACAGCTGAATCATGAAGGAAGAATTGGCACTTTCCTCAGTGAAAATTACAGCAAAGCGAATGTGCCTTATGGGCAGATTCATCATTCACATCATCATACCAGGGAAGTATAATTCATTTTCTCCCCAGTAATTAATGCCTGAAAAAATGCGTACATTCAAGCACTCGCGCGCACGCATAAACTCACACATACACACACGCACATTCAGGGATACACATTCAGGCAAACTAATGCCGCATAAACGCACACACGCATGTCCACACACACACACACACACACGCATGCTCATGAACGCGCATGCTCACTCCGCACGTACGTGCACACACATCCTCGTACTTCTATCTTTGAGAGGACATT
Source organism: Gymnothorax javanicus (assembly GCA_029692085.1). Lineage (NCBI taxonomy): Eukaryota > Metazoa > Chordata > Actinopteri > Anguilliformes > Muraenidae > Gymnothorax > Gymnothorax javanicus. The sequence goes on from CM056201.1 coordinate 18,383,623, forward strand.
ACATTGACTTCCATTCATTCTTTCTGTGTCTCTACAGCCTCAGTGTTTTCCTAATCTTTACAATAAGCAATGCATGCCTAACCCAGACCCTTACCCTAACCTTAACCTATCCCTAATTCTGACCTTACTTGTAACCTTAACAAATAAGTCGCAATTTGCCTTAGTAGTTGCCTCCCAATAATGTCCCCACTCCGCAGGAAAAAAAAACATTTTCTGGTTCTCACTTCGTAGCATGTACAAGAACACAAACACACACACACACACATGCACACACACACACACACATACAGAGTTTCTTTCCTGCATCCACTGTCTGATATGTTTACCATATACCTATTTAGAATGCGTCTGGTCTGTCTTGGCCTCCTCCAGGTCCCGGCGGACTGTAGGCGGTAAATGGCGGTATTATTTGTCAGCCGCGGCAGTGTCTTGAGGCTGCTTCAGAGAGATACAAGGAGGCAGCTGATAAGAGGAGCATCAGAAGGGCAGTTAATTGCCTCCAGTCTCCGGGAGCTGGGGAATATTTAAAATCTATGGGATTAAAGGCAGATTAAAAACTGCCAAAGCACTGGGCCCAATGGCGCTGAAAGATTGCAATCAGCAAGGGTAATGGCGGAGAAGAAGGGGGGAAAAAAACCAACTGAACGAATGCAGCGGGTTGGAGAGAAAAAAAAATGACAGATAGGAAATTCAGATCTGCTCCTAATGCCCAGGGTGCCATCTTGTAAGCACGATTCATCTACGTGTAAATCCTTTTTTTTTTTTTTCCCGGCCGCTTGCTCGTGTTGCCGCCGTGCGCTTATCGGTCGATCGGCGAATTAAAAAACGCCTTTCCCTCTGAGGATTAAGAAGGCTGATTGAAGGCGGAATGAAAAGTAGCTAATAAGTCTGAAATGTCAGAAGGGCACTCTATGGAAACTGTGTACTCTTCATAATAACAGAGCGAGGGAGAACTGTCATGTCTGACTCACCGGATGCAGAGATTGGCAGCTGAACGCGGGAGGCAGGCGGGCGTGTTTTTTTTTTTTTTTTTTTGCGTCGGAGAGGGAAGTAGATGGCGCTTTTGTGTCCGACAGGCTGCAGAATATCGCAAATAATCAAGGGAACGGCTCGGGAACCTTAAGAGAAATGCACAATTTGCCTAATTACCCATCACAAAGTGGAGCAGGATCGATGACAGAGATTGTATTAAGAGCACAAAAAAGACATTAGAGACACTTATATCATCCAGCCTTATCAGTGAAATCTGATAAGCATTTGTAAATAGAAGGCATCGCAAGTGATTAAAGGAAGATTCATTTTTCATAGAACAAATGTGGTTGATGCACCATCACAATCAAGGGGTTAAAGTGAAAATTATGTACAAGTTATTGTTGCATGTTATTGTTTTAGCTCCCGTTCGCTCTGAATAATCTTATTAGAAGAAACATGAAATAGTTTGTATCGGTCCAAAATCTGTGGCAGGTTGGTAGATTTTTTTTTTTTTTTGGTCCTCCTCAGCTGAAAGATTATACTCATAAATTATGCAGAAGACGATAGTGAGTAATCCTTGGTAGAGATGGGATCGTTTAAGTGTTAAAGGGTGCATCGACGGGGCGTATATTAATGGTAAATATGAACCAGATGTTCGGTGACATTTTAAAATGTGAATGAAGTCACAGCGCTGGCGTTATCGGGCGGATCCCCTTTCATGTTCGGAAAAATCCCGGCTTTCCTCCCTCTCTGGGCGACCTCCGCAGACAAACCTGCTTCAGGAGTTCTGCAGTACTGAGGAGCACGGCTAAGGGTGTCCAATCACCGTGGAATCAACCAGAAGAGTCCTCACGGACTCAAAATCTACATTTTCATTCCCAGTTCCACTGGAGTTTCACTGGAATATCCATGTGAATTATATTATTAGCATTATACATATTTAGTCAGTCTTTGTTTTTGGATACACGCATGGCTGGCTGTTGGTCAACTTTTGAAATGTTTGTCCATTCATTCCAATGCCCTTTCTGCATTATACAAATGAATCCTTTTTGCTTAAAATTTTGCGCCTATTTTGGTGTTATACAAGTACATAATTTTCATCATATCAAGCCATTAGATGCGAAGCACTTGGATTATTTAATTATATTTTTCAGTTTCTTCTTTGTATTTGAAAAAAAAAAGAAACTTAATGCTGAAATGATTCCATTGCCAAACAGGAGATATTTACATGTTCATGATAACTGTGGTTGCTTTATTGGAGAAGCAGTATTGAAAATACTCTCACAGAGACTAGCAAAGCTTTCGTGTAAATTTTAAGCCTTGAGTCATAAGTACCCTGTCACTGCTTGACTGCCAACAAACCTCAACCTGCTGGCAGGCAAATAAAATTATTCGGTATTACTTGTTTAAAATGTATTAAAAGTCATTTATGAAAGATCAGGAATACATATTAACATTTTCTAAAAATATGTACGGCAATTTCTTTAAGAGTAATTCAACTTATAGGTAATGGTGGTAATCAGGAGTCAATTTGTTGTGAATATAATTGCAATTTATGCAAATGTTAATCCCGAGGTCTCATTACTAACTATATTTGTGTGGCACCTCTGGTGTGTATCCGGGCAAAAAGTACCGTTATAGTGACATCATCATCGGGCTCTGTCAGTAAGCCTTAATGAAGAATATGACATTGTACTGTAATGCAGTAAAATCCCTCCTATTTCCCATAACCAAGTTGCATTTCAGATACACAGAACACAACTGAAGATAATGGCAGCTTTTCTGTTTGTGAACACAGGTAGTGTATTTTCACACAGGTGCGCTGTAATTATTTAGGGGTAAATCGAAAGATTTGTGAAAACGAAGGCTGCGTTTTTCTGTGGTAATAATAATGTCCTCTATTTGAAAGTGCCATCCTATGAGTCGCAAAATGTCGGGATCAGAAAGTTCTGGAACACTTCATGCAGTCTAATAACAGAATTGGTGACAGTAGTTGCTCGGCATCTAAAAGGTATTCACGCTTATACCTTGTCCTCCTTAGAGGCTAAACAAATTCATAAAAGGCTTAATTTAAGAAAGCAAAATTTGTTTTAATCCTCCCAACTGCTGAGATAAGGATCCATTTTCAGGATCACAAGTAGGCTGTTTTCACAATACTCAGCTGTTTTTCCTCAATCTGTGATAAATATGATAAAAAAAGTGTTTTTTCCATAGTCTAAAAAGAGGAGCCTGGCAACTAAATTTAGGAGGTTTAGAACTCTCTTATGTATATTATTAAGATGACGATGAAATGGATGCAGGCAGTGAAGACTTGGATGGAAAAGTACTAAATATGGTTGGAGAGAAAGCATGGATTCAGATTCTAATCTTTTCTGCCACGTAAGCCTCGTAAGTCCTCGGAGTTCTCAGTTTATATGCTGTCCTCTAAATCCTATGCAGTAAATGAACGTCAGTGTGATTTAAAGGCTCTAATAACTATCCATTTTAATGCGAACGGGGAGCCATTTTAGCCCAATTCTCTCTGAGAAAAGAGGCCAATGCTATCACTGAAAAATCCAGCAGCCCTTAAATGAGTGAGCACATATTTAAGCATAAATGGGAAAATTCAGGTGGCTTCATTTTGTTATTCTTAGCAATGATTTTAAATAATGATGGACCTCCGGAATTTTGGATTAAATTGGTTTTTAAGATAAATGATCATTGGTGACAGTGCTGAAATAATCTGATTTCACAGTTTGAGTTGTCATTTCAAAGGGTTTTCTCCCGGAAAATAGTGAGAATTAATGACAAGAGTGGTTTTATATTATCCTCCCTTGATAAAATTTTTTCATATTTAAACATTTTTATTTCTTTTGAGGTGCACCATTGCGCTGGTTATGAAGTATGAACACCTAACATCCATTTTGGACAACTTTTTGCGTGATATGAGTGCACATTATGGAAACCGAGAGGGAAACACTACATTGATCAGTGTACATTTCTGTCTATGAGTATCAGGGTGTCACATAAACGAGTCTTTAGTCCACTGCGTTGGTTCGAAAGCAATGAATATGAGTCTCTAACTGCCTGCTCAACCTTTTGGTAGAGCGCATTCTGAGTAACTATATCTAATTGAATGATGTGCGGAACTTATTTAGCCATCTCTAGCACTCGAATGAGGTAGATTATGTTGAAAAATGCAATCAGTGAAGTTCAGCACATCAATTAAATTCAGTGACTCAAAATGTTCTCTACCAAAAGGTTGAGCAGACAGTTAAAGGGTTAAAGCGGAGTACTACCAGTTGTAGTTTGTTGGCATTTACATCCGTATCATGTGGCAAATGTGGAAAGGGCAGACATTATTTCTGCAGCGTCTCTGTGCAAATACTTGTGGACTGCGCAGTATTTACGCTAGTCACTCTGCTTAATTCATCTGTCGCTTCACACTATTTTCTGCCCATCAAGAGCTGTGTAATCCCAAACCTCCACTTACCGCTAAAATGTCTGCACGTCTCCCCCAGACCCAGGCTCCCTCACCCCCCAGCACCACCCCCCCCCCCCCCTCCCTCAGGGACGATACTGAGTGGCAGAACAGCCTCATGGGAGCGATCGCCCCAGACCACTTCCCAGAGCTGTTTTCCCGCTCTGTGATGGATCCCCGCGTCAGCTTCACGACACGCAAGTTGAAGACGCAGGATCGAATTAGAGGGATAATTTCAGGAAACCGAAACGTGTTTGTTCGTCTTGGCGGGGTAGTCTGCCAGTTTCGCGTTAATGCCTTTTATCCCAGCGCCAGTCGGAGAAGAATCGAACATTGTGCGCCTCGTGACTCATCGCGCATTGTCTCCTCTCTCCGAGCGTGTGGTCGACACGTCATTCATTGAGGCCTTTTTTTTCATTCGTGATACACGTGGAGAAAGGCATATTGTTTGGTGTATACAGAGAGAAAGGATATTATAGAATACCGTTTTTGTGGTGATGTGGTGGGATGAGGTGGCATTGGGAATGCGCCGGAAGCAGATAGAATCTGTCAGTCATCCCCTCTCGCTGGCTCTTATGTAAATACTGATACATCGGGCCAACCTCACCTGGTCTAGCCCTCCTCCCTCTACCTCTCTTCTCCCATCCCCCACTTATTCCATCATGGAGCCCAACGAACAAGGAGCTTTATCCTTCTGTCTGTGACGGACGGACTTAGTCTGTCTCAGGGGTCAAGGGTCAACTTCCTCAGAGCTAAACCAATCTTCTTTAATTCATCCCTGTATAGAGGAGCGGATCTATGTGAGGGGCTGGTATTTTTATTTTATTTTTTAAAGGTGGGGGGGGGTCTATTTTACCAAGGTGCCCAGATTCAAAGAGAGCGCTTCCGTGAGTTTTTCAATCTATTCCTTTTTTTTACTGGTAGCAGAAGTAAACCTTCATCTTGCTGTTTTTATGAATGAATGTGAATGTGCCGTATCTTAAATCATACAAGTTTATGTTCGTACTCTATTTAAGAGCGTCAGTTTTCATTATTAACACATTGGCACATCATTTTAAAAATTTGCTAACTGTATTATGCGTATTAGCATACAACTTTAAAAAGTCCAGCTTGAAGAACCCCTCCTCGTCGAGTTTAACTGATTCCCTGATTAGTGGCTCATCAGTTTTTCTCCCAGATGGTCTGATATCACTATTTGTATTTAGCTTTTTATAATGAGCTCACCTGCAAGTGCTCAGTAAACCGAATACTGTGGGGGGGGGGGGGGGAGGATATGGGCTTGCGCCGGGGGCTATGCGGCGAGGCATCGAAGCCCTGTCTGTCACTGTGAAGCAGAGGACTCCTTATCTTCGGCGCACACGTGACCTCCGGCCCGACCTCTCCCTGCTCTTTTTTTATGAGGCTGATTCATCTCCCGGCCACTGCTTCCCTCACCTCGCCGGCCGTATATCTCTACCTCCTCAAACGTGCCGCGCTCCCAAAACAACTGCAGCTATTTAAAAGGGCCGCAGAAGCCTATGTTACAGCCTGGAATTACGTAAACAAGGAGCTCCTTTCTAACTCACTGCTTTGCTGCCCACCATTTTGTGCTTGGCACGTATATCCATCTGCACAGGTTATGGATTCTACTCCCCCCGATCACCAAGACTTATAATGATGTCATGTTCTTTTGTTTTAAAATTTAAGGCGAGAAAGATACATTTGCGGTGAGGTACATTTTTTTTGTCAAAGATGCACCGGCAGCAAAGATCTAAAAAAAACCTAAAAAATAGAATGGTCTTGAAAAGCAATACTTTTAGCAAAATTTGAGAACAAAACTTTTAATTTGTCAATGATCTTGGTTGACCAGCTCGCCAGTAACCACGTGATGACTTCATGTAAAACTTCGTAGATGCGTGCGCAATAATGACTTCATAACTTCAGGAACTATTGTTTACATGTGCAGAAAGGTCACTCACTGTGCTAGCTCATTAAATCATCCATCGAGGAAGACTTCACTTTTTGAGGAATGTCACATGTCAGGCATGGGGCCTGTTCCACAAAATATATGTGCAAGTTTCCGAGACGCAGTTATTAACGTGAGAACTCGCCAAACTCAGTGACACGCATCAATGCCATTGGTGGCAGCACTATAAATCTTCTGTCATGCCCTCGGATTCATCGTTAGTGTCTTACAGTTTCAACATAACCTGGAGAAATGGCTAAGTCTGGAAGAAGTGCTATGTACTGAACAATATAGCTCAAAAGTACTAAGGCAACTATTTTCTCAGTCGAAGCTTAACCGCATATGTTTATTTGGCTCCATGCATCTAACTCATCCTTCATCGGATTTCTTACAACGTTACTATAATGCCCTGTGTTTAGGCCAAAGGTATTAAGCCTAACCGTGATTTTAAAGAAAAAATGACAGCAGATAAGACTGCGGTAGCTTCCTTTTACCTCCCGCCTACCCCTCTACCTCCATCATTACAAAATAATTATGCTGACCCAGCACAAGCATGAAATAATTGGCTTAAATTTAATTAAATCCTACAGAACATATCTTTAAAGTATATCTCGTCTCAGATAATCTTTAAGGTAAAACTTATTTTTGCGTGTTATTATGGGTACACGTTGATTTCATTGTTATTTTACCGTTCAACAAATGTGTTGAAAGTAACTTAAATCTTCTCAGACTAATTTTAAAACAAATAAAAATGGAAAAAGCATTTGGTCTGCACTGTAGGTATCAGAGTGCTTTCAGTCTCGTTCCCCCTGGTGGCTGTGTGCCTCACATCACAAGCTCGTGCGCGCGCCGAACGTACAGTAGCAGGGCTTATCACCAGACGGAGTGGCCTGACCTCCATAAATGAATACCCAGCATACCTTTCAACCTCTTCAAAGGGAGCAGAGTGGGGGAACCCTGGGCAGCCGTCCTATCAGGAGCCCTTATCAGCTACAAATTAGGCGGAGGGTCGAAGGGAGAGAGGCTTGGTGATTAACTTGGCCCCACGCGCTTCGGCCTGTGCCTACACCAGACTGTATGGCCAGCAGACACCTTATCTGAGGTGGATATCAGTGATTGCATAGCAGTGAGGGAGGCTTTTAGTACCCCAGTGCGCAGGGGCTCCTCCCTGCTGTCACCTAATCACCAGGAAAACTGCACCTGATGGACAACCCATACGAACACCAGGGTGAGCACTGGAGCAAGCTTGGCCAGTGTGCTGCAGCTACTTAATGAATTAAAAAGTGCATTGCTTGTCACCCAATTATGAAATACGATAGTGCGTCTCAACCATCTTATGGATGAAGGTGTTTAGTGAGTTTGTTTTTTTTTAGGATTTTCTTGTGACACAGTTTCAAATGGTTGTTCTTTATCCTGCATAGTTCACTCAGTATGGGTGTGAATACACACAAAACGAAGACAGTAAATGCCAGTTTGAAGAAATGTACTGCGCATTTATCCTGAATGAGCTGCGCAGAGCCTGCAAAACTTTTCACTGTCCAAATGCTTACTGACATCACTACGTTACTCCTTCAGGAAAGTCGATCTTGGTTTTAAATGATAATTACTGAAGTATTTTGATTTTTGAATGAAAGTATGCCTGCAACCCAATGGGTAACTTCCTTTGAAAATGAACTTTAAGGAGTAAAGCTGTGTGTTAAAAGCAAAATTGCATGAAGCAATCTTCCCTAGTGCTGCAGAAGACTGCACCCTCATTTAACTCACAAAAGACAGAGTTTTTGGCACAATATAATGAAACCAGCAATGTCTGGAGAGGGCTAGAAATATGTACGAAAGGTGTGTCTCTACTTGGTAAAAACTTGGTTATCTGTTGCCAATTGCCTAAGAAATTACAAGCTGAATTTTGCATCCCTCCCTGGAAAGTATAGGCTTGTTTGATCAGGTTACTGAGAGGACCTATCCCAACCATGTCATGCAGATTTAAAAATTATCAGGTGTGTGTGTGTGTGTGTGTGTGTGTGTCTGTGTGTGTGCGTGCGTGCATGTGTGTGTGTGTGTGTTTTAGAGAGAGAGAGAGAGAGAAACTCAGTTTGAAAAGAAAATTGCCCCAGAGGGTTGAGGTATCGGAATGAGAGGCCACTACAAGGTTAACCCATTTAACCCCGAGATTGGCGGGTGAGGACGAGGAGCTGATCAGGGCTTTGGGAATGAATGAATCGCAGAACTCTGCCAAGGCAAGAGGCATTGGTCATAGCGCTTGTGTGAATTTGTGCAAATGCTCATGCTACTTATAAAAACAGCTTAGAAACAATAGATAATGATTACAAAAATTCCCATTTTTTCATTCAGTGGCTAATGGTTTATGTTGAGCTGTTTACGTGCATTCATACAATTCTTCAATTGCATTTTTACTTCTGTGTTGAAAGAGTTGGATGTCTATCCAAACGTAAATAATTGTGTACTGTAAGCTGAATGGCCCTGAAGACGGTTTGGAGTTTTAACCGAACATTTGATGGATTTTATTTATTTATTTATTTTTGTTTAACGTACTTTTCATGTTAGAATTTCAAAATGTGTCTTTTTTTTTTATTGGTGATCTTAATAATCACCTTGACACCCGTCAAGCTTTCACTCGAAACAATGCACCGAGCTCCTTCAACTCGACATCAATGAGCTTAAAAGACACATCGCTCCCGAGCTGGTTTACACTTTCATGCTAATTCCATCCTTTGTACTTTTTCGTATGAAAGCCAGTTATTGAATCTTTTTTTCATTCTTTTTTTTTTTGGTTCAGGGGATAAATCTATCAAAGGGTTCAAATTCAATAAGTTGTTTTTTTTGTTGTTGTTTTATATATTCGAAATTTTAATTAAGTTCTGATTCTGACAAGGACGGTATTTCTGTTGTCACTGACGGAATAGAAATCCCTCTGAAGCTAACGGGCGCTAGCTCCTTTGAGGCTGTCAAACAACGCGGCTCCATTTAAATACAATGAGTCGTCTTCAAATGGTGAAAAGGCTGGCTGTCCCAGGTATTTGGAGGGGAGGGGGGTTAGAAGACTGTGGGATCACCTTCACCCCCCCACTTTCCAAATTGAGGGGCAGTTTGGGGCAGGTATAAGCTCCCCCAGGACACAGAGGTGTGTGTCCTGCTGCTCTGCCAAATTACTGCTTCACTTAAAAGCCCACAGACACATTAGTCGAAGACATTCCCTGCATTGTCTCCGGAGATTTATGACACAAGTATTAAGAGGCAGTCTTCGCATTCTAAATCCTGTACTTTCTTCTCTCAATCTTTTTTCTTATTTTTCACTCAATTGTCCTTCTCAAGAACACCGCGCGTAGTTTGCTTTTATTTAATGCACAGTTGTTCATCTTTTTTTTAAATCACTGGGAAAACTTATAAACTAAATGGCGATAAGCAGACCTTCGCTGTGAATTGGCTGCGAATTGTTTGCATTTGTTTACATTTTTATAAATATAGTAACAGTGCACAAAAGACAGTTTCACCTCAAGGCATCCATCCTTACTCAAGCACCTCTGCGTTTATTATAAATTGGGGCGTAGGTATTCTCAAAAATTGGAAGCGGAACTAACCGCAGTGGCCCAAAGAAAAAGGTGTAGTTGTTTTGCCGGAGAAAGTGATTTTTTACACCTCTGTTCTAATCCCCTCTCCCGCGCAGTGCTCCGGCTCTCCACCCTCAGCAGATCCCCACAGTCGCGGTGGCGGTTCTTTGGAGAGCTCGATTAAATGTGCAGTTAAATAAAAGCTGGTTTCTCGCGGAGAGGACGTGCACTTTAATTTAGCGCGAGGTGCCTTGGCCCACTTTTCCCATTAAACCTCCATCTAATTGCATTTCAGCCTCCTCCTCACCCAATATGCCATTCATTTGTCTACAAGGATGGATATGGACAAATATATCCAAACCCCCCTACCCTCCACCCCACCCCACACCCCACTGGCCTCGGAGCAACAAGCCTGTTTGAGTCATTGATGAATTAATCAACTCCTGTTGCAGTGGCAGGTCTCTGGTTTTTTTGAGAGAGCGCCCAGAGATTCGGTGCCTGGGGCAGTCCCAATCATTATGCATCCATAAGTGTTTAGACAGTTAACTGTGTAAAAATGACCGTAATTTCAAGGAGAATCTCTCCGTTTGCACCGCACCGTCGTAACAGAGTACAATTCAATTTGCTGGAGTACAGTCAAAACAAAAGCAAGTAGCATCTCTGTCCATATACTTGTAGAGCTTTGTCTGACCCTACGATTCATGGGCATTCTGTGATCTATAGAGATCAGTCTTTCTGCCACTTTTCACAGTTTTCTTAGGTTGCCGTATGGTAAGAACGGAAGGGTGCTCAGTGTCGCTAATCCTCTTGGATGCTGATGCTTTATTTCTGAGTATTTGTGATTTGCGTATTATTTTCTCAAACAATGTTTCCTTTAAGAAATGGCCTCCAGAAAGCTTTAGCTTCCTGTGCTAAGTCAGATCATCTTTTGCTGATGTTGCTTTGGTCGGTGAGAGCAAAATTTTATTTAGATGCGTTTGTTTTTTTTTTTCAGGCCGTAGTATGTCAAAGACTGCTAGGCTATTAGAACATGGAAATGACTGTTTCAAGGGGCAGTCCGTGTGTATTTCTTTAGGACAGCTATGTGCCACTAGAGCCAGAGTGTATCTTCCATTAAGGTAACATTATACGAGTAAATTAAGGCATAGTGCGCTTGTAATCGGGGCTACCTTGGCTCTTCTGTTGGGCAGAGTGTGAAGGTTGTTAGCGTAAACGTGTGAGTATAATTAGGAACAGAGTGTTAGTTGTTATATGGGCAGTGTGCATGCATCATTGGGCATGGGCGTGTGTTTAATTCAGTTCAGTATTTTAGCCATCAGGCGCCGTGTGTGTTAATGGGGTCACCAATAATTTTCCATCTGGGAAAGGATGCAAGTTTCGTCCAATTTGGCCAAGTTCACTTGGTGAAATCCTCCAAAAAACAATGTTTACGTTTCCGCTGACAAGGCTATTTTCATAGCGTTGGGAATATTTATGCAATTTTTTCTAAAGATAAGATGACTTAACAAAAATGTATAGAAAAAACAGCAGGATTACCATTCCCCAATTCAAATCAGTGTACTACCTGTCAGTCTAAATACTGGGCAGGGCTTCAGTCCTTTGTGCTAGGGCTTTCTTGTGGTAACCTCTTCTTCTAGGTGGCGTGTGCGAGGCCTTCGTGATTCATATAAAACAGGATTATAGGATGGGGATTATTAGTACCTGGATGTAAGGAAATGGAGGCTGATGTTTGTCAGTATGAAGACGTGTGTGTGTGTGTGTGTGTGTGTGTGTGTGTGTGTGTGTGTGTGTGTGTGTGTGAAATTATTTCCTGTGTAATTTATCAAGACCTGACTGTTAGACATATGGAATATTCAAGCCTGATTGCATTGGGTTTTGAGTTATTGGGTTTTTATAATCCTGCATGTACATGCTTGTCAGGATCACAGTGTTTTCAGTTATTATGGGTTAGGATCTGAGGCTGTTAGGTTTTTATGGTTACAGTGTGATAGTTTTTAGGATCTGATTGCGCTTGGTTTATAAGGGAGGAGTGTGTATCCAGTGTTCTCAAAGCATGAATATAGGCGCAAATGTATGAAATGAATGGCTTTTCTTTGGCCTTTCCTTTCAATACTACAGGCTTAATCACTTTCGACCTTGGAGATGCCTGAAATTGGGATGGGTATCATGACCGATGGAGCCCGGGACAAGAAAATCTGAGATCATTTTTAGATAATATTCTTACTTAAAATATCTTCTATACATTCACAGAGAAAAACTGTCAACCCAGTAAATATTTGACAATGATTCTCAGAAAAGGCTCACAAATTCAACTGCCCCCAAGCCCTGCGTCTCATGCACTTAAACACAGTTCCCTCTTTGTCGCTGTCTCTTTTGAGGAAATGTATTTGAGAGATACAGGATATAATGAATGATGTCCACTGCCCTACCGGTGCTTTCAGAATAGTTATGATTTCATATGCACAGTATGAAATGAAAATATTTTGTCATTGTTCAAACACTCCCCTCAATGTCTTTGCATTCTTATTATAATGAACAGTGTCCTTTAAATAGTCGATGTGTTGCGAAAATGGCTTTCAATAGCACGAGGTAGGAACATGCCGTGCTTGGCATAACTCGTTTAGGTTCATTAATGCGTGTGTTTAATTCCTTTTCAAAATGGAGGAAGGGTGGGAAAGCATTAGTTTATATGCACTGCGGTTGTCAGGTTTGTCCTGACTTTAAGTTGTGTGCGCACTCTCGCATTTTATGCAGTGGGAACTTGGCGTCTTCTCCTCTATGTCTGCAGTCGCAATTCCAATCGGAAAAAAAAAGGTCTGTGTGTTTGAAAACCCTCCCTGGCTGTAGCAGTCATTCATTTTCCCCCGGAATATTGGTGCAGAGTTTTGCATTTTTTGTCATATTCCTTTCAACAAGATAAATATGCTCTGGGGCCTAGTGTTCAGTTTGAAGATCAATCATTAAAGCTTTGAACGCTCGAGTCGATCCATTCTCCAAAATGGCTTTTGGATCTGTGTGTTTACACAGCATTACCATATATTAAGCCCGGATTTCCAATGCATATTTCTCATAGCGATCTTAATAAAAAGAAACTCTAGATATACAACCCAAAGGGATATCCTCTATTCTTGCCATTGGTATTCATTTGAGCCGATCTGTCCGCCAGCCTTCGCTGGTTCGGTATCTGTACCCCTGGAGGATATAAATGCGTTCTGTCCTTATCAGTGTTTGAAAGAGGGATTTAGCAACAACACCACTGTACCATTTTTCCCCCTTTTTTCTCTCATTCTTATGTCCTGGACAGCGTACATCCTCTAGAGTCGTTAATCTGCTTCTTCCACACCTCTGTAGGAGATACACTCTGTTATCTGTGTATGACTCCCCCGACACACACACACGCAAACATGCACACGGGCATACACGTACACACACACACATACAGTTCACCTGCCCCCCAAAACCCGATTACCATCACAAATCTCCTATGCCCACCATACTATGCTCACCCTCCTGCGAATCACCTTTCTACCTGAACCACTGTTTGAACCGACCTGGGGTACGTTTCCGGAAATCACAAACGCTATCTTACATGGTTGGACCCATTGACTGTGAATGAACGAACTGTGTAAGTCGCTAACCTAGTTAGCGACTACGCTTTCGGGAAAGGCACCCCTGTGTAGCGACAGTCGCGTGATATCGCTATCAATACAGTTTTTCAAAAGTATTGTTGCGGATGTTCGATGAACCAGGTATCATAACCAAGCTTCCTGCATTTGTTCATGTAGAATTGTGCGTTGAGTGAGCGGACCCGTAGATTTGCTCTTTTGTGTGAAGCCAGCCTTTCGGGCCTGTCGAGTCAATAATGACAGGATTGATCGGTTTTGTCAAATTTATTTTCTGGGTCAACACCCACGTGTCCCTGCAAATTCTGTTCATATCTGAATCAGCTCATTGCCATAGGGGGCACACAGCTGCTCAAAGATGTGACCATTTGTATTCAAATCAGTATTGAAATAGTCATTTTTTGACTGAGCACACTGTTTAATACATACATACAAGAAGAGCGAGGAACACTTAATGAATGTAGTCTTTACCATTTAACCCTTTGAGCGCTGAATACATTTTCAAGGATTTAAAAATGTAGTTATCCTGAGCTGTTGAAAACCTATCATGTGGCAACTTGTTTAAAGAGTCCCTGCGGAGCTCTTTTAAACAAGTTGCCACATGATAGGTTTTCAACAGCGTCTGATTTTGATATCTTACATCATTGGGCAACGGCGCCGAAAGGGTTAAAGTAATGGTCATGGAAAAAAGATTGATTTAGGCCTGGGTGTGGCATGCAGGTGTACAGTTTCTCTCATTGAGATCTTTTCATTCTGATCACAATCCCAATTACTGAAATATGAGGTTATGATTTTGAATAGAAAATTTTCAATAAATGATGCCAACAGAAAAAAAAACATTATTATTATTATTTGAATAAAACCATATTAAAACTCCCTTATTTGAAGGGTTGTTGTGGAGCTGTCCGAAGCGCACATCAGCATTGCAGTACATAATTTATCATAAGAATGACAAGATATGAGTTTTTAAATTTCTTGTCAACCGTCAGCAGATAGTTTTGCTGATAGTAAGCGATGTGTCATCTCAAGTAATTTTTCTGTCGAATGTTACTTGTATACAAGTTGAATTATTCGCAAAGGACTTATTAGCAATGACTGTATGCAAGTCATTGAGGGATAACATCGTATTGATGTGCAGTTTGTGAGTGTGACATGATTCAGTTGTTGAGCCTTTGCCAATCATGTGAGGGACAGTGAACTTCTCTTGAACCTCATGCTGTAGATTGAACGATAGGTTGCATGCATTTGCTCCTCTTCATTCGAGCTATGACAAATGGGCCAAAAAAAAAAGTCGAAAAAAACCCTTCGGGACCCAGATGACCCATAGCCACAAGCCAGCGAAATGTTTTCATACATTCGGCGATGCAGAGAAAATGGCTGAACAGTTATGACGCTAAAGACACGTGCTAAGTGTTGAGTTAAGCATCAAACTGATAGTTTTACTGTCCTCGAGAGATCAGCGGAGCGATTACATGATAAATCTGTCGCTCTCTGTGTTGAAAGACCTTATTACTAAGTCTGACGCTGTTCAGAGATTTGGTGTGGATAAAAAATAAATTCTTCATGGGCACGTTGAGGATGAGTGAAGAATATCTCTAAAACTTTATTTCCATCCTCACTGCACAGAGTACAGCTTTAGAGACTACCCTTGCAAATTCTTCTAGATTTTCCCTTAATGTCTGGAATATTCACTGGTCATTTTAATTTAGCGTAGAAGTTTAAAAACATGTTTAGGCCTTAATTTTTTTGAAGAAAGAGAAAGTTGTGAAAAATGGTAAGCCCTGATGGGGACAGGTGACCTTACAGCCGCCAGTGCCGTAGAGTAAACACTGTCAAAGATATACTTATCTAGATCAGCATTTGTCAACAAAGTGCAGATTTAGTGGACATTGTTATACTGCCAGTAGCAATGAACCTTGGGTATTCTTGAGATTTGGAAATAATGATATTGACAATGACGATGATGATAATAGTGTTTGGTGTACCTGTCCCAGCAATTAATCTTCTCTGTCGAAGCAGATTCCTGAAATAGTGATGAAGATTGATGGCAATAGTGCTGGGATCTTCTGACTGCAAGGAATTTTCATGTGTCATGGCAGTGGGGAGCATAATTTATTGGCCACTATTTTGAGTCCTGCATTATAATTGAGGGGAATAATTGCTCCGCAGTTTCAAATATTATTGTTGTGTCCTCCTGACCTCTAGGGGTTCTCTATAATTGATTAATGGGCAGGGGAGAAAAAGAGTTTGAAAAAGAAATGTGGAAGTGAAGTGTTGGGATGGCCATGTTAATTGAGATTGAAGAAGCGCACGGAAAATGAAATCACCAAGCATCTCAAGCCTAGTCTGCTTATTCCTTACCTAAAACACTACAATTATTTTTGCTGATTTGCTTCTCAAATACATTCATATAGGAAGTTCATCTCAAAGTCAAATCCCATGTGGGCCAAAATGCCCCAGTTTGCAGGTTTTTTGCTGCTTGAGTGAGTCAGTGGTTGGTAAAGTTCACTCTCTGAACTACCTGCTGATTGAAGTACGTAAAAACCACTGAAACCTTTAAGATTCACCAAAAACCTCTAAAACTATTTGAGATTTTTGGTGTAGAATTATTGAAATAAAGCTGAGTAAATGTAATGCATTTTATGTGGGAATTTATTAACTGAATCAGTTTGGGATTGATGCCTTGTCTTAAGGATATTTATGGTGAAAAATAAAGTCAACTGAACTTAAAAAAGTAAGGCAATCATCCACAAAGTATTTTTGAGCTTGCTCATCTTCAAGTCCCAGAAGTTGCACAAACTCATTTTTGAAAGAACTTGGAAATTGAGCAAACGTGGGTGGTTGCCATACTTTTTTGAGGTTTTGTCAACTTTTTATTTTTTACACTATTGGAGCAGCATTCCAGCTGTCTCCTCATGATGTAATATTATTGGCTGCTTCCTCGCACACCTGTAGACAGTGGCTATTGGTTTTGAATTCCTGTTTCATAACAGTAACTTCAGTTGGGAGTAATGATTTTTTTTGTGTGTGTGTTTTTGTAAAGCTCTAAGTCTTACTGTCATACTGTGGGACTGGATCTCCTCTCTCTGAAAACACAAGGAAGGATGACACAGTAGAGTTACCAGTGCAAATTACACACATCATTTTTACATGATGAAAATGTTCCTATCCTTCGACCTGTGCAATGCTGATTAAATATCTTTGGATGGGTGAACAAAATAGTAGGATACGTTTTGAGATGGGGGGGTGGGGGGGTTATACTGGAAGACACAGACCTTATTATGCCCCAGTGACAGGCACAAATTAGGGCTGTCTATTTTGGGGGGCTGCATGCATGAATAGCGGCGAAGACCCTCTCCAAGCCTCGCGTACGTCCCCCTCGCTTCGACTGGGTAACCCAAACCCGGGCTGAGCTGGACATGGGTGGCTCTAATTGCCCGTAATGTGTGCCTCGGTCTCCAGTGCTTCCAGTCTTGTAATTACAATAATGGGGCGCCGGTGCGAGGGGTCAGCAACCAGTGGCCATCCAGTGGGTGGAGGCTGTGGGAAACAAGGGCTCCTTTGGGCTGACAGGTAGAGCCTGAATGGACGCTGGTAATGGACGTAGTGACAGTCGTGTCTGCAGGGAGCTGAGGCGGGGGAATGGCCGTGATGATGAAAGACATGGTGCCAATAAAGCACCAGCCAACCCCCCCTTTGACCCCCCGAACCGTCGTCTATCCTCGTGCTATTGGTGCTTGCAGGTGTACGTCTCCTGCGTGCGCAGCTCGGCCGCAGACACTGCTGAAACCTGCGGTCTCACCGTAATGGCCTCCAGGTCGCAGGTTACACATAATTGACCTTCGGCCCTTTGTTTGAGTAATAGCTGCATGTTTTTAGAGATGAATAAGTACGAATCATGTGACTGCGATATGCTGAAAAATAGCAATGAACTGCTCATTGGCTGATGCTGCTGTATTCGCACTAGGTTCCTTTAAGATTTTTTCTTATATCAATGACCTTTGGCGACCTTTTATTTTGTTCTGTGTTATTTGTTCGTTCATTTATTTATTTATTTATTTATTTATTTATTTATTTTTGATGAATACGATGGGTCAGTCCTGCATGGATTGTGCAGGTGTAAGATGTGACTGTAAGAAAACAGTACAGTGATGTGTAAGCTTTTCTAACACTCTCTCGGGTAGATCCGGTACTGTAACTGCGCTAAAGGACGTCCTGAGTCAGCCTGCATAACACACACCCTTGCAAGGACATTATATGAGTGCACACATACATGTGCAGCCATAGCAATAAACACACTCACATACAGGGGCATGCTTACCAGTGCCTTCTTGAATTCCTTTCTTTTGTGGAGAGTTTTCAAGCAAGACTTAACCCCTTAAAACCTAAGGACCCATATATGGGTCCGTCAAATGCAGTGGCTGAATTCAGACTAGTGGAAGTTCAGACCCATTTTATACTCTACTGGAGATCCCAACGTTTTCAACGATCCCAAATATGTACTGCTGAGTTGCTGGGAAATGTCTACAAAATTATGTACAATACCTAGATATTCACCATCAGAAGTAAAGCTGTGGCTGTAAAAACATGGCATCCTGGGTTGCAATATTTCTCTCAATATAAGTATATAGCTTCATTGAAGCGTTGCAACCAGCAGATATAAAATATGTATGTGACGTTGTCCTACAATACTAAAATACAATACTAACTTTTTCTGACTTTGAACCCACTTTAAAAATTCAAGTGAAAAGTAAGAGTTTATGGGGTCAAAGCAAAATTCTCTGTACGCCTGGTTTTGTGTCCCACACATTTTGACACATTAGTGGAACTGACAACCATCCAGTTTCCAATTCCTATAAGTCTCCCAGTTGCATTAAGATACTCTAGGTGCGCAAGTGGTCGTAAGAGAGCTCAGCGACTCGTCAGCACTCAAACCGCACCTGCCTGGGCTGAACATGATAAATGACCGGGCTTCGACTGGCAGTGATGTACTGCCTTGTCTGAACTCGCTTGGCATTTCATTTGAATATGAATCATTACATACAGATGAACTGCTCTAATGTTCCCTTGCTTAATAACCAGGATATTTTTTTTATTTTATCTTGCTTAAAACAACTCGCCTTCGATTTCAATTATGCATACCAGGCTCCTTATAAATCATACCCATTTTAATATTCCTGGACTCTCCCCTATTCGCTGTAGCGGGATATGAAATGGGGGGGTTCATCTGTTTATGAACCGTTTTCATCAGTGGCGTAAATGAAATGAATAAGATATGGCGACATGACCGATTTTAACGAAGACGGCAGGCGGGCAGTCCGAGGGAGGAAATAAAAAACGAAAGTAGGGAAGCGGTGTGCTCCTGCAGACGTCTCGATCCGAGATTAAGGAGCCTCGGCAGAAAAACTGCAGCCCACACACTTTGAAGGTCGTTTTTACGACGTCGTCCATCAAAGCCTCCCTTTGCGGTGGGAGGCCGTGTGCGTCCTCTCGGGCTCCGCCCACTTTGTTTCTGCTCAATGGGAGCTCAGGAGGGGTCTTTGTGTGGGACAATCCCCTGTGGTCTCAGACTAGCTCTGACCACTCTGGTTCCTTTAAGAAACACTGATCGCCTGCAATAATTCAATTATGCGCGGCTTGTACTAGGGAGTGGTAATTAAATGGCAGGGTTCACACACACACACACGCATGCATGCCCACACATGCACACACACACACACACACACACACACACGCAGTCACACACACGTGGCCAAAGAATTTAGCAATATAAGAGGCTTACTCGGGATGCCACTTAAATGCAGCTGTTAGCACTGGAATTTCATTTTGGCCAGTTTGCTGAAGATTTATTTTAAAGGAGGCCAAAAGAAAGTGAAACGGACGTGCAGCATGCATCTCTCCCTCCGCTTGCATGTATATCCTATTTCAATTAGCTTATCTCTCCGTCCGTCCCTTAATGAGCCTCGTCTCCACTCATCTACATTATTGCTCCTCCCGCCCGTCATTTCTCTGACGCCCAGTGACGCGGCGGCCATGATGGATCTGAACCCTGTGACCGCATATCTCCCCACTGCTGTCAGTCAGCGTATTGTTTTACTAACTGAGTCAGATCAGACTTTGAACCATGATGAGATCTGTTTCATGAGCACGAGGAGGTTCATGACGAGTAGGCCGGGACACTTGTCCTGTTATAACCCCATCGCGGTGTCATCGTTCTGAAAACTGTAAGGTGGATTTTTCTGGGAGAGGGCCATGGTTTGCGGTTGGTTGCTTGACGGAGGGGATTTGAAGCTGGAGGGTGGGTTTAAAGGTCATCTGAATGTTTGGTTTGCGATGATCTGAGGCCTGGAAGGAAGGAAGTGAGGTTTTAATTGTGTTGTTGAGAAGGCCATTGACACAGGGTGAAGAGCTCATCTTAAGAACCTTAAATCGAAATCAAATCCTATGATAGCAGAAGTAGAGTTCCTAGATAGAGATAAGCGACACAAAGGTTTCAGAAAATAGTCATTCAGCCATTTTGTTTCCATCTTGTTATCAGCCGCTGTCTCAAAGTGAATGAGTTTTTTTTTGTTTTCTCTGTTCTCATGTTCAAACATTTTCACCTCTTATGCTTGGCGAAACCATCGCTTGCTGGTTTGCTGTTTTTTTTTCGGCCCAAATTAGTACATTTCCCTTCTGAGAAAAGAGCGGGAAAAAAATCCAAAAATTTCCATTGTGCAAAAAGGCCTGATTTCAGACAGTGGAAACAAAATGGCTCCTATTCTTGAATTGTTCGCGACTCACTTTATCTCGGGACTCCAGGCGGAGGAAACTGTGTGATATGTTTGTGTCATAAATCCACCATGTAGTCACTTGGCTAAGATGAAACTGTCTGTTCGTGGCTTCCTCTCAAGACTTTCATTTGTTTTGTTTTGAAATGGCTTGAACTGATATGTGATTCAAGCACTGTTCAACTTACTCGCTTAATCATCATACACTTACCGATATTTGAAGTGTGGAGCTGGGACTAAGGTCACTGGTATAATGGTGGATCATGACAAGTTGAGTACTGAGAAAGTGAGATTTGCGGGATGCAGTGGTATTTGTAGTTTTTTCATTGGTAGTTCAGCCACTTTGATGCTCCCACATCCTTACACACAATAGTAAAGCAAGAGCCATCTAACAAAGTCTCTACAGAACTTTCCACGTCACTCTTTCTCCTCTTTTGTGAAATGCTTCATTTTGTGGCAACCGTCTGTTCATTCCTGCCTCATTTCATTTAAAAAAAATCAATCTAGAAATAAAGACAGGAGAAATCGCAGCCCGGAATGAGGACGCGAGCAGGTATGAATAAAAAGGCGAAATGATTGAGTGCATCTGCTGTCATTAGGATTTGCTGTTGTTTGAAATGAAAATTGAGAGTATTTGAGGATTACTGTGGATCGGCGGGCCTGCGAAAGTGTAGCCGTTATCTTTGCCGAAGAATTTTGAGGTATGTTAATCGAAACTGAGAGGAACCGACTGCTCAGTGTGCCAGAGAAAGAAAGAGAGAGAGAGAGAGAGAGTATGGGAGAGGGACAGCAAGGGGGAGAGAGAGGTGGATAGGAAGAGAGAGAGGGAAAGAGAGAGAAAGAGGGAGTATGGGAGGGGGATAACAGGGGGAGAGAGATGGATTGGAAGAGGGAGATGGGAAGAGAGAGAGCGCCTGAGAGAGTGCAGTGGCATTATCCCCTCTGCAGGAGCGTAGAGTCATGACAGGATAGTGCACCTGCAAGTGACACAAAATGTCTGACTTCTCTATCTGCACTTGTCTGGCTACGTGTGTGTGCGTGTGTGTGTGTGTTTTTGTGTGTGCTTGTGTGTGTGGGTGTGTGCGCGTATGTGCATGTGTGTGTGTGCGTGTATGCGTATGTGTTTGTGTGCGCATGCAGGCGCGCGCGCGTGTGTGTGTGTGTGCGGGTGTGCGTGTTTGTGTGTGCGTGTGTGCGCACATGCCCGTGTGAGTGTAAATTACATTTCTCATTCCTCTCCATCTGAGGTTCTGCAAACTGGACGTCAACCGCTAACCCCGATTTAGTTCACGTCCAGAACCGGAATCATTGTCTCGCTTGAGAAAGATCTGAAATTCGCGCGAGGTGCCGCGTCTCTCCTGTATGCTGCCATCCTCACAAGCCGACGGCCTCTGTTGTCCGATGACGGCGGGAGCTCAAGATGTCTTTGGTGAAGAGGTGTCACCCTCGCTGGAATCACAGTGGCTGGAGCCTTCTCTCTGCTCCGACCACGTGGGTTTGCCTTGAACTGACCATCTGGTTGTTAGCTGGCCAGCTGGCAGCAGAGGCTGTGCTGGGATGAATGGAATTGTGGGGGTATCCTGCTGCAGGGGATCCTGGATACTTGTGCGGCGGATAACGCAAAACCAACACTGAGCACGTGCACATCCCAGAATTGCCAGAAGTTGTATGCGTATCAAAAAATAATGATGTGCCAGCGAAGATCAGTTAAATGCCTAAATATCTTAAAGGACTTTACTTGTGTAAATCAGCTAAACTTGTGGATGACTGATGGCAGGTGCATTAGGATGAAGATACACACCACAGATTCAAACACGCATAAAGCTCGCAGAATTTCTTTTTGGCATGCACCAATCAATTCATCAGAAATATCAAACAGCTCTGCCAATTTTTTTTTTTTTTTTTTTGCAGCTAAAAATAGTTCTTGATTACACATAGCAATCATGGCATGATAATTATTTCTTTCCTGCTGAAACATGAGTACTGCATACTACTATTTCTGTGTTACAGCTTTTATTGTGCTCATAAATGTTATACCGTATTACACACTGTTGAACTTTTACATTTGCTGGAAGTATACCACTTCTGTCGAGTTAGCCCTG
This sequence comes from Gymnothorax javanicus, assembly GCA_029692085.1. Taxonomy (NCBI): domain Eukaryota; kingdom Metazoa; phylum Chordata; class Actinopteri; order Anguilliformes; family Muraenidae; genus Gymnothorax; species Gymnothorax javanicus. The sequence goes on from CM056201.1 coordinate 18,406,061, forward strand.
TCCTCGCATTTACGAAATGGGTTTTTCTTGGTTGCATGCCGAGAGTTTGTCCTTCTAAAATAATCACCACGGTCATTAAAATGAGATACTTCAGATAACTATGGTGAATGTGTGCTTTTGTTCTTTTAAGCCGCAAATCCTTGCATTGAGTGTATACACATCATGTTTTTTTTTTTTTTTCTTGGTTGGGAGGGTGAAAAAGAATTTAAAAGTTTATTTCATTGGTTCTTTTCTTGCGCTGACTGCGGCCTCTCCCTGCCGATTATCCGGGTCAGCCGGAGGTAATGTTGTCATTAAAACATACCTGTGTGGCTGACCTCAGCGTTAACATAAACACAGGCTTTGTAATGCAGACACCTGACATTCCTCAGTGCTGTGTCCCGGCTCCAAGGTGCCTGTACCAAAAGGTGAATAGGGAGGGGTGGACCCGACTGTGCCACTGTGTGCACAAGCTCATGCGCACGTGTGTGTGTGTGTGTGTGTGTGTGTGTGTGTGTGCGAGCGCATGTTTAACAGTAGCTATTTACAATCAGATAATAACGGCCGGCTTGGCCGAGCTATTGGCTTTGCAGCCATTTTGGCCTCCGCCTGTCATTTGTTTTTCTGCGTATGGTTCACCACACTATGAATTTCGTTCGAGCAGATTGAACTTGTAACTGATTGACTGCTTCAGCCTTCAAATAAATTGGTTGAGCATGATTGCAGAAATGAAGAAATTATCTCGGGTTAGAAGTTAACGCCGGAAAATGGAATTACTGTTCGGAAGAACTGCGCACACCGATGATGTCTTACTCATCTGGGGACTTTTATGAACACCGGATGTTGCGCACGTCACTGCTTTTGTTGCATTTTGTTGGCAACTTTTGTCTTTTTTTTAATTTTTTTTTCTTTTGTTAGGGTGAAGGTTTTAATTAGAGTTAGCCTCGAGCATGTAAACAGATTAAGGACAGTGGCAGGGTCAGTTCTAATGACCTGTGTGGAATACCTCTCTGGTTATAAATAAGTCAAATTTTGTTCAACTCATTTTTTTTTTTAAATTAAGGACAAAAAAAAAAGCATTGGTCTTTTTAAAGTGGCTGCATTACTAAAAAATACATTACTCTGCTGCATGAGGAATTTATCAGATTCCCTTTTGATTCCCATACAAGTCATTTGCTAATTTTATATTAAACTAATAAATTTAACCATAATCCTATATTTTATTTTGTTTCAATCCCCCTTGCACAGCCAACCATAATCCCAGCATATCTCTCCAGCCATGGGTTCACTTCAATTGCAGTTTAAAAGTAATTGTGATTAAAGAAAGGTAATTACAATTAAAACCCAAGGTTAAACATACTGTGTGTAATCTGTGAGATTTTGTGCTTTGTTGGCCTGTTAATGTGCTCTGTCTGTGATGTTATGTGCTCGTTCCTTAGTGAAAGGCCGTGGCCTTATTGTTTTATAAACTCAAGTCTCTTTTTTTGGCCAATTGTTTAGACTAAGTGGAACACAGGAGGGAGAGTAAATTGTGTTACGTCAATCAATATCTTCCAAAGTCAGCCGCCGCAAATGGGTGCTTTAAGCTCCCCCGAATAATTTAAGGAATCTCTGAAGGCCCAGTAAAGTAAATTTGGCTACACCCATCCCCCTCCCGTTGGGATTCCCCCAATGGGAAATGGCACCTTCCCTTGCTCTAATCACACATTAAATCCAATTAAAACTTATTATGTGTATGTAAAGAGGAAGGGGGAGATAAATCGAGGCTGTTAAATGTTCCGTTTATAGGGGAATGAGGTGGGGCGTGGGGTGGGTGGGGGGAATTGGACTGGGGGGGTTATTTCCCTGGGCTGAGGAATCCCTGTCCAGATTAGGCTCGTCTCCGCGGGGACCGGTGAGGCTGGAAATGCAAACGAGGGGAGGGCGCACGCGCGATTAGAATCTGCGAGAAGGAGATAACGGGTTTACGGCGGGTGACAAAGGGCCCCGTCTGATGGGCCATTAGATGACATGTCTGCGAGTTCGTGCCCACTCCGTCAGCCTCGCCACATCGGGCGTGCCGGAGGGTGGAGAGGGTGGTTGGAGGGGGGGTGGGTGAGAGAGGGACTAGTTGGTGAATCGTATTTTACGCGGGGGGGGGGGGGTGGGGGGGCCACTGAGGGGAACATGGGAAGGACAGACAGTCCTCAGCAGCCAGACCTCGGTGAGGAAGTAGTGTTTTTTTGTTGCTCTGTATAGCACGTAATGGGCGGAACCATATATTGATATAATGCTCTACTTCCTTGTTTAATCTCTATGCCTGCAATGCGGGCTAGGTTGTGCTAATAGCCTATGGCCCAAGGCTATTGTTTTTGTTGCATTTCCTAATAATTAATTTGTCTTTCTGCTTCACGTACAAAAATGAGATGGTAGTTACCTGAAAAAAATGTATAATTATACAAAATACACTTTCATAGGCTTTCCGCGAAAATTGATGTGAATCGGCCCGTTAAGTTTTTATTAAGAGCAAATTGAAATAAACTCGCACTCAAATATTTGCTCCTGTGTTGATGACTGCCCATGTTCTGGAGGAGGGTGGCCCAACACTCTAAAGTAAACAGTCGCCGGATTTCCGTGTCCCGTACGAATGAAAGGCTGTTTGAGTATTTCACGCAAAGCTTTGGTATTAGGTCATGGGCTACGGTGTTCTTACAGTAAAGGTTTATGCTGTCACTAGAGGAATGCCTGCAGTAGGAGTCCCTCCCCATGCACTGGCCGAGGAATGCGACGAGGAAACTGGCTGCCTAGAAACTGCTCCGTAAACAACTTAAGAATTAAGAACACAGAACGATGAGGTCACAGTAGTGCTTCTGTGATGTCTCATTCCAGCCCTTTGTCTTCAGGCTCTGTGGGGGGAGGGGTTTGGGTTGGGTATGTGGACCCAGGGAAGCTCTGGCCGAAGCAGAGTCAGTGCCACTCCTGGTCATTAGACGTGTGTCAGTGAACAAAGCGAGGATCAAAGCAGGAGTCCGGCTGGTCGCCTGGGTCGCCAGGCGCGACTGCGGCCTAATCGGCGGAGGAGGAAACGTGTAATGAAAGGCTATTAGTCAGCCAGGAGCCGCCGAGCAGCCGACCGAGAACCCCGGAGAAATTGCTTTTTGGTTAATGCCGTTTCTTTTTTTTCCCTTAAGTTTCCTTCTTCCTCTAATTTTTTCTCTCCACTTTTTACAGTGCAGTATGTTGAGAGCGAGAGGGAGAGTGAGAGATGGATAGTGGTAGAGAAAGAAGTATAGGGAGAGGAAGACAGAAGGAGAGAGAGAAGGAGCAAGAGGGGTGGAGAGCGAAGGCAAGGGAGAGAGAGAAATAGAGATGTATAGAGGTAAAGAGAAGATGAGGGAGAGAGAGAGACTGATGGATAGATGTGCAGAGAGGAGGAGAGGGAGAGAGACATGTAGATGGATAGAGGTTGAGAGAAGAGGGGGAGAGACAGAAATGGAGAGGGAAAGAAAGAGGGAGAGGTAGAGTAAGAAGGAGAGAGACAGAGAGAGAAATAGAGAGAGAGAGAGAGAGAGAGAAAGTGTACTGCAGTGAAATTATTCACACTTTTTTGTGTGCTCGTTTTCTCTGTTAACCCAGGTAGTGTGGTTCACTCAAATGTTTTGAGGAAACCGATAACCTCAAAAATGAAGTAAGCCAACTTAATTCCTTTATGTGGACTGTACTTTAAAAGAAAATACATGGTACATAATTTGAAAAGTTATTTTACCATGTTTTTATGTGCTGTGAGACACGAGTTGGCTTACAAATTTTTTTTGAGAACATCAGTTTCCTTTCCACGAAACATTTGAGTGCACCACAATATCTGGGTTTGCAGTATTATATTCAATGCTGATGACGAGAAAAATAAAGAAATAAAAAAATCTTGAGAGTTTGAAAGAGTGTCTAAAGCTTGTTGAAGATGGCCGCCTTGCACCTGACTGCGGGCCGTTACTACAGGTTTTTATTATATGTAACGTTCTCCGAGTGAGTGATTTTTACTGTAAAAACAAAGGAAAAACCAGTGTGACGAGAATGACCTCTTTTGCAGGTTGAAAGCATGAAAGAGAAGGGTGTTAATGAGGCCGACTGCCCGACAGCCTCTGGCTAACACCCGTTCCTGCTGGATGGGGCCTCGCTGTGCCAACTTTACGACATGAGCAGAAACAAAAAAGTTCTACAGAGGCGTTGACCCAATGCACCAGCGAGGCTCGCTTTGTTCCTTTTCCATCGCTGTGTATCGCGCACACACGACGCGTGAAGTTCATCTAGTCAGCATGTCCCACAACATCACAGATGGACACACAGAATATACAGTATATAATGCATAATGCACCAGCACCAGAGTTTGGCTTGTGGAATGCTAAATACAAGAGATGTTTAGAGAAACGATACAGAACGGCGTCAAAATGAAAAGCAACCAACCAGGAAGCTTTTTAACGGATCATTCCATTGCTGAAAGATGGAAAAATGTTTTTCCAGTTTTGGGTATGCTGATGTTACCTGTGTGGTACCTGTTATTTCCTGACAAGTCATCATGACACCTAAAGTGCATGGTCTTTGGTGTGGTGCAATTATCCATTTTAAACATTTTTACTGAACAGAGTCATAATGCAGTGCGGAACAGAAGGAGGTAACCCTCGCAGTCCTGAGTCACTGAAAAATTACAGAGTGAGGCACTGTCACAAGCTTGTGACATGAATTACTCGCACAAGAAATATTTTAAGCCATTAAGGTTTCCAAAAACCAACTTCCTCCCTCTGTATTTGCATGAACAAAACAAACTCAGGTGCTCTTTGAGACTATTGTTGTGAACCAACTTTTAATTTAGAGGAGACTAGAATTTGCCTTTGGAACGCTGCTATAAACCTCTCTTTATTTTTTCTCAGCATTTGAAGTAAACGAGTCAATATTAATGTTGGGCACATAATCATAAATAGAATGGAAGCATTGTGTTTCTCCGATACTTGTCCAAGGCCTGCCATTATGATCCTGGTGGAATGATATTCACACATAAGGCATGGTGAATAGCAGGGAGCAGCTTGGATGGAGGACAAACAGTAAAACGGGGGGACGAGATGATCTGGCGAAGAGTTCGATCTTGTCGAACATTTACCCTTCTCTACAGAGGTGAAGTGGAAGCGTCTACCTTACTGTGGTGATACTCTGTTATAGCGGGATACGCTATGTATGTGTACTCTAGAACTTTCTCACTCTATTACTGGAGAGGCAGAATTGCCCATTCAGGATTTGATGTCAAAAGGTGCTTGATGGTACGCATGTCATAATTACCATGACATTTAATGCATTGTGTGTTTTTACCTTCATTGGAGAAGCCTGCCATCTTTCCAAATGGAAACAATGAATATGGATTTTTTTGGTCATTTAGTTGAGACAACTTCAGAGATAATGGGATTTTTACATATTTTTATTTTTCTCATAACTTCATTGCACCCACAAATGTAATTAACTACATGCATTTTTTTTTTTTTTTTTTTTTTTTTTTTGCATTATTACATTCAAAGTTGAAGATTTGCAAAGCCTCTGTGGTTTCTTGCCCTTGTTGGACATATTGTAAACAGATAGAAAAGTGGGAGGCGTTTCTATGGTTTTCTGGAGTCAGGTACAGGAACAGAAAGCTGTCGTTCATGCAATGCTGGTTTGTCAAAAGTAGCTAGGCTCTCCTGTGGAGATTTACAGAGGTCAGCCAGACACCAGATGCGTCTCCAAGTGGCTTTAGGCTGGTGCAAATGTGGACTGATACCAATGTCTTTGATCCACATACAAAAAACCCCTCCATCCTAATGATGGTCTTTCAGATGGAAAAATACTGTATTTGTCAATCACCAGCACAAACTAGAAGATGAGACTGCCCAATGATCACTTAAATAACCTCTTAAATACATACATAATGGGTTGGTGACTTATGAATTAAGATCCACCGAGTGAAATGGGAGGTTATAAATGAGATGCTAATCTATTTTGTTGTCCTGTTTAAGAGATGATAAGGAAATCAGGACCACTCCTCAGTCACAGACCAAAGGACTCCCAGGGAGAGTGGCATATTTATGTACAAACCACACATGTTAATATGTGGATGGTTCCTTTGGGTTAGATTGTATTTGATTTATTTCTATAGCTCATTCTGTTGATAAATGTGAAGGTGCACACTTGCAGTTGACTCGTCGCAGTCGAGAGGAAGGGACTGCATGTGCGAATTTGGCTGATAGCCTTTAGCACAGTTTGTGAGAAAAGATGCCACAGAACGAGGCGGTCTTGAAAGCGCACAGTCTTCAGAATTTTCAGAATCGTCAGAAATAACTCCTGATGTGCTTATTGAGTCTAGCAGTTTGTGCCTCTGCCTCTCAGTGCCAAACCAGCAAAGGGGTTACATCTTATTCTTTTTCATTCAGGGCTTTTTCTTTTTATCAAGGTCGCAATGGCTGTTGTGTCAAGATACAGGTGAGATCTTACTCCTTTTTACAAACATTTGGGATTGAAACAAGAGCACTAAAATAATGGCACACATCTTGTGTTGTTATGCACTGTTATAAACTGGCACCTTTTTGCCAGTTAGTTGAACTGGCACCTTTTTTCGCCACTTAAATGTAATTTTACAATCAGTTTATAGCAGAGGCTCCGTGTGTGCTCACTGTAAACCACAGTTAAATGCGCGCAAGACTCTACTTACAGTTAAAATAACAAGGAGACAATGTGTTAATTTAACTGTTAAATTCAGTCAATTTATATCATCGTGGTAAGTACACTTGGACAATGGACCTGGGGAAAAAAAAGGCTGTTGTGGAGTTTACCGGGAAAATTTATCCAACTAATTCTGTTATCCTTCTGGTCAAAGTCAAATGATTTAAAGGTTTGTTTATGATCGTACACAGCAGTATGACTCCAGCAAATAACAGAGAATGGCAGTTCAGTTACATATCTCCATCTTGGTAGGATACAAAATATTCAGAAAGATGGAACCAAAGACAGCTGTGTCGGCTTTGGGAAATATTCTGGTCAGACAGAAAAATAGAAAACACTTTGTACGAGCAGGGTTTACCGAGAGGTTGACATATTTTGTAATGCTTCACTGTTTTCTGTTATGGGAGTGGAGTAACTGCCCATAAAGATGACAGTTGCATCGCAGTCACGTATTCAAAAGCACATGTCACAATGATGTAAAGCAACCAATAGGATGACCTCCCTAATATGGCCCCCCCACGTGTACTTGTGACAGTTTCAAACAGTTTTATGGACTGCTTCTTTATCTACAACAGTGAACAAAGCGCAGACCGACTTCTCTCTTTTCCCATTTATATCCAATGGATTTGCGCAGTTTTACTAAACATTGTACCTCTATTTACATTGGCAGTAATGCTACAGGCACTCAAAATAAGCAGTAATCCAGCGGGGCCTATTATGACAACCTGAATCTTGTTCTCTGCTTACAGACGTCTGTCAGCCTGCGGCAGAGTCAACAGTGCAAGGCCCGCATCCAGTGTAACAGTAACGTGTGTCATTTGTAATTTTGATTAACGAGTTTACTGGAGCGGGCCTCTTTGTTGTTGACAATGTCCAGATCAGTGGTCACCAAGCTTGAGCAGTTGTCTAAGAGTGAATTTTACAGTTAAAAAAAAGGTACATTATGTTCCTCAAAGTTAAAATCAAAAGGCTTTGCTGCGAGATTGAACCTGGGCCTCAAGGCTAAGCGAGCAAATTAAATACCTTATTATTAAACACTGTGGTAAGGAATATTCGCAATGGACTCGGTTGCAGAAAGATATTATATTGAATTAAAGACGCTTGTGACACTGGTTTTTTATTCCACTCAGGTGAATAAAGAAGGAATTAAAGGGAATAAAATGTTAATAATTTAAGGGAAGCTTGGTCCTTTTCATTAGTCATTAAAAGTGAAATGATAGCGTGTGTTCCCCTGTTCATTTCTGGTGAAGGAGCTTGAGGAAGAAGCCCACTTCAGGCTTTGTTTCACTGACACTACCAGAGGGAAAAATGGTCGGTGAACCAAATCACAAAAAAAGTTAAATGAAGTTTATGAAATATGAAATTAAAATAATTAATAATATGATGAACATGTATATTCATAAAAAGGAAGGACAAACTGCGCAAGTGATAAGGCAGAGTCTTCCAAATTAGTGTTTCTGTGGGCCTGGTGCCCAGATACTCTATGTAATTTCAATTTCGGCTTCAGAACCACAAAACTGAAGCAGAGCAGTTAGGGTGCTGCATTCTTTGATATTTTCGCGTTACAGAAATTGCTCTATGGCTGAGCCGAGTAATTTATTCTCTGTCCATGTCTTCCAGCCTCTGTTTTTTTTTTTCCTCTTGGAATTATTAATCAAATTACCCCAAGTAGCTAAACTTTCCTCCTTGTTTTATTGATTTTTTTTCTCCTCCTCGAGTCTTCTATCTTTCTTTCTTTCATTTTCTTATGAGAATCAAACGAGCGAGCAGGAGACCCTCAATACTTTTTTCGTTTCGGCAATAGAGCCATCAGGTTAATGATTTATTTTTTTTTTTCAATTTAGATAAAGAAACACTTATTCTCATGACCTGAAGGCCGGAGGAAAGATCAAACGGCTACCAAGCTTAATTGTTCTGCTCGCAAAGAAGAAAATTTCAGCGGCACGCATGTTAGAATTTCCCCGTCTCTCTCAAGCGCCTTTTCCTAAGTGCTTGGCTTCATCCGTCAATTACTCGTAGAGAAATGTGTCAATTATTTAAGTAGTTTTCTCTTTTTTCCCCCACTTTCGTGTACCATAGAAGTACAACACACACACCCCCCATCCCCCCTCTCTTGTCACCTTTCAAGAAAGGCCTGTTTTAGTTCTGTATAAATTAACTTGGACCAGATCAAAGTCATTAGGAAAACCATTTGAATATGCTAATTCCTGCTCCGATTAAAACCTGCTGATGTGCGCGAACAGGATCGCTAAGAAGGCGGAATGCCGACTCTGGTTTATTTTAATTAGTCTTCGCTTCTCTGCTTTGTTCTTTGCACTTGATTAATGTAAATCAGGAGATCGGAGTAACGCTAAATGCAAGGAATTACTTCTCAGGTTAATTTACGGTATGAAGGAATTGACAAATTTACGCATTTGACTTACTGTGCAAAAAAGCTCGTTTTTTTTTTTTTTTTTTCCATGTTACTTTGTATCTTTTTTGAGTCATTTACTGGATTACTTGCCACTGGAGCAAAAGTGAAATATTTTGTTCAGGCGTAAACTTTTTTCATTGCTATCCAGCTGTGAATAGGATCCTAATAAACCCATTTTATTTCTCACTGTGATGAGTTTGTAGTATATGGACTGGATTCTTGTGTTTGCAGGTTGAGAATTTCATATGAACAAGTGTGAGTAATTATTTTCTCACCACAACATAATGAAACATGCATCAGGGATTTCTGGTACGAATGGAACATGTTAGGCAGATAATACAGGGAATACCTTGTGATGTGAATTGAGTTAGCTAGCATTAGAATGGCTCCTGTGTGCATGGGCTTATGCAGTTTGTGCTGTTACAGTGGGTCGATTGACATTAAAGTGAATTCAGACCTCCAGTGCAGGCAAGTGCTCTCTCTCTCTCTCTCTCTCTCTCTCTCACTTTTTCATGTTCTGAAACTACTGCACAGTATCCTGTCCAGGTGAGCTGTTCCTTTTTCTGCATAGCCTGTTATTGCCCCCTGCTGAAAATTGAGTTCATCTCTCTCTCTCTCTCTCTCTCTCCCCCGTCTCTCTCACTCCCCCCTCCCTCCCCTTGTCTCTCTCACTCCCTTTCTCTCACTCTGTCATTTTCTCTCTCTCTCTCTCTCTCTCCACATGTAATGTCATGGCCCCAAAGACTATTTTTTGTGCCTTATTTTATCCAGACTTTATTCAAATTCTGTTCTTAAATTGTAACTTGGTCATTAATGTTACACAAATGCATTCATTCTGTCATTAAATCTTCAGAACAATGAGGGGAATTCAGCACTTAAAGTTCAGTGCTTGTTGACTGTTTCTCACAGTGGTGTTTCTTCCTGAAAATTTAGCCGACCATTAATTTTGTAAACATTATCCAAGAGGACTTTTTTCCTCATAAATATTTTTTTCCGGTGTTCACTTTACTTGTGGGAGTGTGTGTGTGTGTGTGCGTGTGTCTGCACGCATATGTGTGTGTCCCTGTGTGTGTGTGTGTGTGTGTGTGTGTGCGCGCAAATTTAGCTAGACTGCAGAGGATGAGGGTAGTTTTTTTCAGATAAGCTGGCTGTAGATTTTGAGACACGATTTATACAGTACCATACTAACCTTATTCTTGAATTGAATATTCAGCCACATTGCATTGTATAGTCCTTGATGTGGCTGAAGGAGTTTAATTTCAGTTTTAATGTGCTGTTTTATGTTTACATTTTACTTGGGGTCATATGTGAGAATTAGGCTGGATGTCACATTCAAATTCCAATTTTTCAAATACCAGTGAAAGCAGACAGAAGTTTCATGGGATTTTCTTTTCATTATGCATAAACCACTGCATTGCATGATTTTTTTCAAAAAAAATTTTCTGCAGTGCAAAAAACTTGGAAATGATTTTAGGGTGTCATTAGCTTTCTGGTGCAGATGACTGTTAACCACCTTTCTTAGAACAGACTTCGTAGAAACCACTTCATGTTCCACCGGTGAACTTTGCGTTGGCCTCCGGGGTGTCCTTGTTCTTAATTTACGTCCTTAGTCACAGATACGATAAACCTACGATCTATGTGAAACTGGAATTACTGCACTGTGATCTGCATGTGTATGTGCCTGCATGTGTGCCGGGAAAATCTTAGCTGTCTATGCTCTACATACGCCAGGAAACAGGAAGTCAGCATGTTATCAAAACGGAATACTTACGCTATAAGCATCAAAGACCAATTATAAAGTAGACTCAATTCAAGTCCCCTCCCAAAATATTTTAACTTAGTCACAACTTCCTAAGTGGCCAGGATATCAAAGGAAACATTTTTTTTTAAAGTCTGTTCTGGACAATCAAAGATGCCTTTGGGAAGCAAAGGTCATTAACTGATTGCGGCTCAGAATTAAACAGCAAATGTGTGATTTGGCTTATCATACAAAAACAACCCTGAGGATTTCAAAAATTCCTAGTGGGATTGATCATAAGCAGAAAACAATAAGGAAGAGAGAGAGAGAGAGAGAGAGAGCGTAAAAAGATTCTGTAACCATTTTTTTCCCTAGTTTAACAAGAGAGGGATGGGAGACAGGAAATGTTGACATTCCAGGGATGATTATGGCTGGAGTGTAACGTATGACGTTCTTTACGCCCTCCCAGTGACCGAAACATGGCCGCCTGCGCCGACACACATAATGAGACACCTGTCACCATGACGACCATAGAAAAAGGCAAAAAGTTTCCCTTACCTGCCTGCTTGTCCTTTTTTCCTCCCTGGAGTGAGGTCACAGCAGGGAGCATAAACACCCAATTACAGCTGGAGGCATTTTGAGGACTGTTGGTGGGGCCGTTAATGAATTAAAGGGGCAGCTGCACTATATTTGTCGTATGTGATACTCTTTAACAGTGAGTCACTTCCTGTTTCGTTTTTGTGGATCACTGCCCGTTGTTTTGATTGTACTTTGTTCACAGTTCACAGTTGACCTACAGCAAAGCTGTCTTTTAGAGAAATGTAGCTTGGAAAAACTACAATGCTTAAAAATGTAATTCAAAGTATTTTGTCAAAACAAAAGCTTGAATTAAATGTGCAGGAGCCAATAAGAATTTTAGGGAAAAGAGTTAATTTTTGTTTGAAGGGAACTTGGAAAAATTGCATCCAGGATAAAAATTAAGCAAAAAGAAAAAAATGTGTTTAATTTGCAATGTTATTTTGAATACATGGTTTTTGTTTACATTCTCCTGTCAGTAAACCCCCCCTCCCCCCCGACACACACACACGCACAAACACACACTCTCTCTCTCACACACATACCAGCTGTGATGCATGGGCCAGCTTGGATCATGGGCGGGTGATCCTGAGGACTGTGCTCTTTCCAGTCCGGTTTTCCAGAATCTGGGCAGAGGCTCGGAGTTCTGTAGACGCTGGTGCCAGATCTTCGGGAGTCATTGGGAATGGGATTGGGGGGGTTTCCTGTGAGGGTGAAGGAGGAATGACTTGCCAAAGCGGTCAGTCGTGGTCCAGGAGCAACCCTGGGAAAATTCCTCCAGCTTCTGTAACACAGAAAGCCCACACCTGCCATGGACCTGGCAGCTCGCATTGAGTCATGCAGGCGCCCCCCCCACAACCCCCATCTTGGATCACCTCCCAGACTGCCTCCTGCTCACTTGGAATAAAAAAAAAAAAAAAGCAGCCACTCCATTCTGTCGATTTCTCTTCTCCCCGCTCTCTTTTTTTTTTTTGGGGTGATAAATGTTTTGCCACTTTTGCAAGAGGGTCGTAGAGAAAAGGAAGAGGTCCATTCTGTCACTTTTTCCCCTCCTCCACCAAAGCAGCTTCACTGGGCTGATGCTTCAATTCACCTGTAACTCCATCCCTCCCCCATTCTCTCTCTGTCCATGGATTGCAACACTCAGATGTTTTTGGTTTTTTTTTTTATTGGAGAGGGACACTTCCCATTGGTCATCCCTTTTCTTCAGGGTGCCAAACCAGAAGGGTTTGTTCTGCGATCGCTCGCGGAGAAAACTGGAAGCAGATTGTGCAGGGTTTGAAATGATTCCCATTCCGCGACATTCGCGTTTGGATGCTTGTGTGTAGCTGCTGAGCGCGCCGAGTTCAAGAAGGGCTTTGACATGGCTGCAGGCCAAAGTGGTTCAGTACCTTAAACCAGCCCGTAAGCGCAGCTCATTTGTCTTTCAAAGTGTGCTACAGAATAATTTGCTGAATGATTTAAGGGCTAAAATTATGGTTCATCTGAAGGTTTGTTGTGACAGTTCAAAAAATACAATCGAAAGCAGTCTCCCTGATCCAAAACTCTGAACCGCAAGTATTTTAAACTTTTCACTCATTGTTTTTTAGTTCATCCTCGTCAAAGATTTGAAAATGTCTTTTTTTTTTTTTTTTTTGCAATTGTTCATTTGCATTGACCTTTCAGTCTTATGTTATGACTAAATGTTCATATGTTTCTCAAACTAACTCTTTAATCAGCGACCAGCTACCAACTTTAAACCTAGTATTTCCTGCAAAAAATATTTATTTGTAATCAAGCTTTTCTGGTAATCTATACGTCACAGTGAAATCTTGCTACTCGGGGAGCAATTTTGCTAAACAAAACACAACACCCAAAAGCTATCATTATTCCAGAATACCCTAAGGTAGTGTCATGAGAACTATTGATTGGATGTGTTTACAGAATTTTCCACCTATTAGCACTAGATAGATCACTCTTTTTTGTCAGGAACTCAACTGAGCTGGCTTTGTCTTAACACACACATAATCCCAAAAGGCAGTTTGAAGTCGAACTCTGCAATCTTCAGTGTATGCCCCATGATACATGCCCTTGGTGTTTCACCTAAGACTACAGGATTGAACTTTGAAGTTTTCATTAAAAATTGGGTGAAAGGGGGGGGGACCTTGACGTTATTAATCATATGAAAACACACACTATACTCAAGTGTGAAAAGGGAAATGAAAAAATTAATAACACGCCCTGTGTTTGTTTTTTTGTGTTTTCTAATGCTCGCAGCCCTTGGCCACATATTCAGGTTTGCCATATCTGGAATGAACTGCCTTTGCAGCGCGTATATGGCTGTTCGGCGTCTTCCGATATGGGTGGGGAACAGTAGTCCTTGACAGCGTTTCTCCGGGCTAAGAATGGAAAGAGTTGAGACAGAGTGGAGGGGTAGATAAAAGGAACTGCTTTTTCCCTTCTTCTGAGAATGACGTTCAAAAACACTGCCCTTAATCAACTGTTTGCTGAGGCCTTTGTGAGGAATTTAGACTTGACAGGAATAGCTTTTCTTCCTGTGTATCCTGTCTTGAGTTCATGGTCAATTATGGGGTGCTGTATGCACTGTATGACATATGCAGGTATGAATTTACTGTTTTTGGAAAGAGGAAGAGTATTGGAGTATTTCATACATATTTCAATTAACTCGATGTTGAAATTATTTTTTTATTGCACAACTCAGCATTTGCAAATTTTAAAGAACTTTTTTTTTTTTTTTTACCATATTGTGATCATTTTGTGAACTTTTGCAAAAAAAAAAAAAAAAAATAAAAAATCTTAAATGGGAGTGTTCTACATAGTTATACACAACCAGCAGCTCTTCCCTGGAGCTCAATCAAATTCCCTAAAATTCAGTTTCAAAGGATGCAAGCCAGAGGCAAAAGAAGAAGGGAAAAAAACCTAAACACAGTTGTCTCAAAAACCAGCGAGTGCACACAAAGCAGAAAAAAGACAGTCCATTTTCATCATTTTTGTATAAAATTTCAGCTAATGCAGTTGTGGCGCCAGTTGCGTCGTCATACTTTGGTAGTGTTGTTAATGTGTTTATATAACATCCTTCACATTCCTCTCTGAGTTTTAAGAGCTCTGAACTCTCCAGGTTCAGTCACCCAGGACCATTCCCATTCTCAAATAACCCCTCGCTATTCACACTCCGCATCCGTGAGGGGCCTTGGGTGCTCCGGACTGATAATGAAACACAATTATTCTTACCGTTGGACAGCGGCGACGCATCACGTTTGGTCACACAATTAGGCGATTTGCTGGTTCAGATCCCAGGTGGCGTTGGACCCTTCAGCGAGTTACTTCATCTGTATTTTTTTCAAGTAAATATCCTGGTTCCTTAAGTAACTGTGTCTTAGCATCAAAACTCTTTATAACGATATATATGTTCCAATACTCTCCCCTACAGCAAACGTCTTTTTTCAGCAAATTTTCTTTCTTTTTTTTTTTCCTTCGAAATGTGAAGTCCTTGTTTTTCTCGTCATGCAGAATGCCGCTGGGGTCGGTGATACACGATGGGTTACAAATTAGCACCATTTAGAATGAAATGAGAAAGAAACGACTCAATTTGAAAATTATCTACCTCTTGAGCCTTCTTCCAATGTTCAGTCAGAAAAACCAGCGATTAATAGTGCCTTGTGAAGCCCAGCAAAAAATCTAAACTGTTGTTCTAGTTTTGCTTTAACTCTCGTATCACCAGTTTTCCTCTCTGAAGTATAAACAGCAAACATTTAACTGTCTGATTACATCCCTTCAGGTGGCTTCAGAGGACATACGATGTATACTCATGAAGCCTTTCGCACCCCTCCCCACACTTTCTTATTTGAAAATACTAGCCCTTTTCCATTTATTTCATATTAGCCCTGGTCAGACGACATGAAACTACGCGTAGTATCACTTCCCAGTATTTTACTTCTTGTAGTTTGGATAGTCTGACTGAAAACTTCTCGAAAAGTTACTGGCGAAACTTCCCACTCCAGCTTGAGAAGTTTCTCGCTTCCCACGAAACTTCTCGAAGTTTTCGGTGGTCTGGCCAAGCCATCTTGAAACTACGCCTAGTTTGTCACGTGATTAATACCATATACTGCCATGCCGTGTATTTGTTCACGTGTGCACGTTCTACTCATCAAGTTAGCCTGCATCCTATTGGTAGTGTTGTGATTTTACCGAGTTAACGTTGAAGAGAGGTACAATGAGAGATATAGAGTTAGTGAGAAACACACATATCATTATCGTTAGGTCATTTTGCCTGTGACGAATGTTGCCGAACAGTCTCCTTTGCCTTTCATGTTCTTCACGTCTACAACAACGTTTGATCTCCTGCCGAACCATAGCTGAATACAAAATTTGTCCCATTTTCAGAATTCCTTGAGCTGACTTAAGGTCTTTACATACTGGGGGCGTGACAAATAAACGAGACAAAAAAGCGAATGATTCACCTCCGAATATTTGGCATCAAAAGTATTCATACCGGCAGCAACGCAAAAATTAGTACAGTTGATCAATAAAAGGTTCGAAAAGATTCGCGGCAGCTCATCCTTCAAATAAAATTATGGATTCAATTTATTTCGTTGATGAAAATCTTGTCCTTATCCTCCTCACTCGCCGAAAGAAGAGGAGTATATTCAAAGTGTACTTACGTACTTAAGTAAAGGATCTCCATACCTCTTTCACCACTGCCTGTATAGAATTTGCCATAATATGGATAGATTGTAAAGTGAGTTATGTTGCAAGACTGCTGAAATGATAGTCCAGTAGATGATAGCAGTAGACAAACTATTGACGATAGGCTATAGTATTTAATCAAGAAGGAGCATAATTGATAAGCATATATGTCATAAGCATGAGTTTGGTTGATTGCGCTCTTTGTCTTCTCTGTGGCCTGGATTCTTCTTCTACTTCAAGATTCAAGATTCAAGATTTACTTTATTGTCTCACGAGAGCGAGAAATTTGTTTTGGGCCATTTGCCCATGCTGCAGCCACAACAACTGCAGCCACAACAACTTCCTGTTTGTTTGCCGTTTTCACCTTGCCAAACCTCAGAAAAATTGACCTCAATCCGAAAAAAAAATTACTTCGCCTTTTCTCCGCGCAATATTCACCTTCAATGTGAAAGCACTCATAACAAAAACATCAGTTCGAAAAAAAATATATTGCTGTGCAAATTTATTACACGAAAAAAGTACCCCCGGTGTGTCAAGACCTTTATTTGAAGGGAGATGACAGCAACTAAAATAATAAAGGAATTTTACACAATCAAACGCGGATATCATGCACAGGTTGGTACGACAGGCCGCGCCGGTACTGCATATGTAATAATTCACATTGCATTTCCTGCATATCAGATTCGCTGTACGATTTCCATGACAGCCGAGGAACAGAGCGGTTTTTGCCATTGCTGAGCATGCGGGGTAATGGGCCAAACTACGAGTAGTTTGGCATCGCTCAAACTTCGAGAGGTTTGTCAGTAGTGTGATCGTGCACTTGAAACTTCGGGAAGTGATCGAGAAATAAGCTTCATGCATTTTTGCGTAGTCTGACCAGGGCTAATGTGGCAGTTTGTCTTTTGGTTATTATTTGTGAAATCCTTTCGAAGTTTTAAACATAAGCTGTGTGGTCTTCAGTACCATCATTTAGAATGTACACATTTCCTATATGAAGAGTTTGTTTCCAAAACGCAATAAGTTTTGGAAAGGAAAATTACAAAAATTGAAATAACACCTAGAGCGATAGCCCTTTGCTATTTACACATGGTGCAAAAATACGTTTTTCGAAATTCATACTATAAGGTGTATTTTTTCATGGCCAAAGTTTGTGTTTTTCTATAAAATACAGTAGGCGCCATCACAGAGAAAGCTGATTTAGTCAAAATGAGTAAAATGGATATATTGGGTTTAGGAAACAAACTCTTCACATGTTACTTGCCTTGGTTTCTTATTGAGACAGTCTTGATGTGATTCTTTGATTGCTGCTGTCTCTCCAACTCTGTACCTTTTTATCTCGCGTAATGTGTAGTCCATACATTTGAGCGGTGACCCCATTTTTGTTTTGTGGCTCCGTACTCTACCAGTTTGAAATGGATGGGTATGAGGTTAAAACAAAGACTGCCAGCAATAAAGTGCAGGTATTTGCATTCATATTGTGTAATCAATTTAAAAGGGCAATTTGCAGATAATTAAACCACACATATTTTCGAAGTATAGGTTTTGTGTAAATAAGTCACGCACAAAGCATACAGGTTTTCCCACAGCAGCTTGAGGTAAGTGTATATTTTCCCCCCATGGCTTCCCTAAGAAATTGCTCTGAAGGCAACTACCATAATGCATTGCGCTAGCTGACTACTCCAGACACGCCCTCAATTTCATGTGGATCTGTGACGTACAGCTGTCATCGATTGCATTGCATTGGACCATTGCACATATTACTGTGACAGAAGACTGGACATGAAGATAATGCTGACAATTTACTCTGTGCCTGGGTGCACAGGCTACAAAAAGTGTTAAGCGAGAGCCGTAATTTTATGTTCTTTACTTGTAAATACAGTACCGGCAATAGAATTATAGGCCATTATAAAGACAACATACGTTGTATAAAGTACACATGCTAGCAAATGAGCACACAAATGTACAAGTTTGCTGCAATCATTTTCTTCTTGTGGACTGTGAGAGAGTTTGGGTTGTCATTTGAAACGAATTCTGAGTGATGCGGCCATTCCATCCATTTTTGCAATTAACAAACATCAAGAGTCAGTTTTGCCCTCAAAACACCTGCTGGAGAAGAGAGGACGACCGACATAGTTGCAGGTGATCAAGCTAGGCAGTCAGCTGTCTTCTTATGTTAATGCGATGACCTCAAAATGATGTGCTATGAAACTTAAGAGTGGCAAAATTTTTCACTTGCTAGCTGGCCCCAGCTAACTCAGGTAATAACTGTTAGCTAGCTTTAGTGTTGCTTGACAGAAATGAAGCCAACAGTGCCAAAAACGTTAGGGTTATATTGTTGAAATGACTGGCAAACTTCTCTGCTTGCTAGCTTGCTCCAGTCAGCTACAACCGCTTGCAAACTAAAGCCTTTGCTAGGTGATTGAATGGCAACACTATAGAGGGCACGTTATTGAGCTGGCTTTCTGTAAAATGTCTTCATGTCCATAGCATCCTCTGCCCTCGTATTTTGGGCTTGTCATTTCCGCTGTCAGAAATGTAGCTAGCTTGCAATACAAGCAGCAACAAAAAGGAAGTTTGTTTCTGAGCGGCTTCGAGAGCACGCACCCTGGCTTCTCAGAGGCCGAGACCAGAAATTCGAGTTGAAATGGCTTGAAGTTTTTCCTTACCTCCTACTACGTCACAGTACATAGCAAATGATGGCGCTGAATTAGGAAGTACAACAGATTTTGCCACGGATTCCCGGAGAAAATAGGCAAAGACTGCATCTGTTTTTCACGCTATATTATCCTTACTCAAATAGATGGAGATTAAGTGGAAAATTGGCAAAGTGTCTCTTTCAGAATTGAAGCTCTTTTTCTACAATGTCACTTCCAAATACTGCACATCTGTACAGACGGGAACTGGTTTTTATACCTGTCATTGATGTCCACACTTTCCCAACGCTAACCTGTATGGATCCTGGCTGTACTCGTCTGTACTCCTCCCAGGAAAGAATGCAAGGCCTGACATCATGGTAGCTTTTTTGACCTGAAAATCTCTGTGTAAATATAGTCATATTTGGTTTGAAGCATGATATCAGAAAAGAAAGGTTATCTGCAAGACAACAACCACAAGGAATCTGAAAAGCAATTCAGGTGCATTATGAAGGTAGCACTGTTCAGCTCAGTCATGCTAAATCACCTCCGCCTAAATCAGACTCTTGCACTTAGCCTCAATGCAACCGAGGTATAAATCTCTTAAGGAGATGATCTGTTTGTATCCACGATGTACTGAATCCGCATTGATGTCTTGACACAAAGTTATTGGATCAGTACTTTCAACGCCCTTATTTCATATGTCAAAAAGGCATGGAATAAATAAATATATTTATGCAACAAAGACCCATTCAAACAACCATTGTGTCAGGATTATATTAATGAATCCTCATCAGGTACTTCAACAATAAGGTTTGATTTGGCACCTTCAGGTATTCATTGGAGGAAGTGATGTAAAAAAAAAAAAAGAACTTCAGATAAATTTTCAATGCGAAAGGTGGCAAAGTCCCTGAGAAATGTCTAAACTGACATGAGAAGTGAACTCAGAATTAGAAAAAAAAATGACGGCGCGTTTGATTTTTGTTTTATCGTACAACTGTTGACGTAGCAAGAGGTTGGGAAAATATTTATCCCCGTCTCTTCTATTATTTCCTGCGTTTCTCATTGTCAGCCTTATGCGCTTAAAATTTCTGTTGGTTGATGCTTTGTGCCCTGTGAGAGCTTACAAAATGGATATGTTTACCTCCCTGAAAGCTTACGTCGAATACCGCTCCTGCAGAA
Organism: Gymnothorax javanicus; assembly: GCA_029692085.1. NCBI lineage: Eukaryota > Metazoa > Chordata > Actinopteri > Anguilliformes > Muraenidae > Gymnothorax > Gymnothorax javanicus. Next base: position 18,425,985 of record CM056201.1, read on the forward strand.
ACAGAGCTTATTAAATATGATGAACAAAACTGTCTTAACGCTTTATCTTTTTATTGTATTTGCTGTCGATATCTGCACCGCCGCAGACGCGCTAATGCTGTTTTCATCCATAGTCTGTAAAGATAAACAAAGCTCTGATTTTCTTCTGCGCGCTTATATATTTATATCCTTTGATCATCATGCAGTCAATCAGAGTGCAAAAATAAATAAATGAAACAGAGGACGCTTCCTCTTGGGATTGAGGCGTGCACCATGTCATCATCTGCATAATCTACTTGAAAAATAATGCAAGAAAAATAATATTCAGTGTCAACAGAATAATGCTGCTCGATTTGTGTTCCTGTGTTCTTGGGTAAAATAAACAAAGCAGAAACGGAGGAAATCTGTTTGGAAATTGTCGACTATATTTTGTTTCATTTTGAATTTCACTTTGAAAGTGATAATCTTGCATTGTTCTGGACGTCACCTGTGTGCACCATTTCAGGAAGGTCGTGTTCATTTGTCAGAAGTGACTGACTGAAATCTGCCATTGAGCTGAATGATTTCCTTAACAGGGGTTTTCCTGGACATGCAAGCAGAATTGCACACAAAAAGTGAAAAGTTCAGCAGTGCTTGCCTGCAATAGATCCAGAGGGCGACTACAAATAAAATCACCAGTCTGACAGAAAGGCATCGATACAAAAGGGTCAGACTGTGTGTGAACTTGTGATCAAGATTTTAAAAATGGATACATCTCTCAACATGCTATATTGAGTAAGCACCATAATGCTCACTCAGTAACATATTTATTGTATATGATTCGGCTGCCCGAGTCAATCATCCAGTCTGAATCCAATTCAACATGCTTCTTACATTCTGAAGAGGAAGCTGCAGGAAAGAAGTCCCTGAAATGAGCAGGAACTGAAGATGGCTGCAGTACAGGCCTGGCAGTGCATCACCAGGGAAGATACCCAGCGTCTGTTTAAGTCTATGCAGCACAGACTTCAAGTTGTCACTGCATGCAAACCATATGCAGCCAAATATTAAAAAATGATTACTTTATTCCTCATTTATGGTGGACGCAACTGTGAGAAAAAGGCTAAAGGTGCTGTCATGTCTTCAGCTGCACAGACATCCAGCATCTTCAGTTTTGTATTTTAAACTTTTCAAAGCACCACGAATTTCTACCTGGAGGCAAGTTTGGACCGCAGGTAGGCCAGTCTAGCAGACGCAGTCTCCGATTGGGAAGTCATGCTTTTGTAATATGCAGACTGTGGCTTGCTGTTGGTCTTGGTGAACTAAGCTGGGGCATCCCTGAAAAATATCATCTAGAGGACAGCAGATGCATATATGTCCTCCAGCATCAATGCTACCTACACTGATCTTCAAGTTGTACATGCCATGGGCACAAATACACCCACATACCATGTAAGATGCTGGCATTTGAACCTTATATTGGGAACTACTGGGATGTTTCTTTTCTTCTTCGGCCTGAAGAACGCAACGTCCATTATTGCCATGAACTAGCTGACTGATCAGAAAAAACACGTTTCCACTTTGCATCAGTCCATTTCAGTTGAGCCCAACCCGAGAGAAGGCTGAAGCACTTCTGAATGATGTTGACATTGGCTTTCTCGGTGCATAGTACAGTCTTTACTTGCATTTTTGGATGCCATGACGAGTGTATTGGTTGGCAAATTTTTCCAGCCCTTATCCGTCACACAAGAATGCCAGTTTTCAGTGCGGTGCTATCTGAAGGATCAAAGATCAGGGGCACTGAGTATTGCTTTTTAACCTCCTCCTTTTCACAGAGATTTCTCCAGATTCCATAAATCAATTAACATTATGCGCTGTAGAGAGTGTAATCGCTAAAATCCTTATAACAGCACTTTGTTGTTTTTTTTTTACCACCGCCGAGGAGGTTATGTTTTCACGTGTTTTTTTATTTGTCTATTCTTTAAGAGGATAACCCAGAAAGTTATGGTTTAGCACGAAATTTGGTATGATGATAGGTGGCAGTCCGAGGATGAGTTGATTTAATTTTGGAAGTGATCCGGAACATATTCTGGGCTCTGGATCCTTAAGAATTGAAATATATCTGTCTAATGCGAGTCTGTGTCATATCTCTGTTCGGATAACTCAAAAAGTTTTGAACGGTTAGGCACGAAATTTGGCAGGATGATGGGTGGTAGTCCAAGATAGAGTTGATTTAATTTTGGAAATGATCCCGAACATTCTGTAACCAAAAAAACAGATATATGGTGTGGCGGAGGTATGCGCTCTACCGAGTGCCCTCTAGTAAACTGCTAGATTATTCATTATACAATATTTTTGCAAAGTTGCAGGCCTTGACCACTCATTGTTCATGAACAACCCTAGTCTTTGTGGATGCTCCTTTCATTTGGATGCATGATTTTGTCACCTGTTCAACACAGATGTGGACACTGTTGAGCTTCCATTTGTGGCTGACCGTTAAGCGGACATTTTCCACGGTTTCACGGTTACCCCTGATCTTGTGGCAAATGAACTGCTAGAACTGAATGCCAACAAAGCAATTGGACCTGATAACGTTTCTGGAATTTTTCTTAAAAACTGTGCCAATGAACTTTCTGTACCGTTATCAATCATATTTAACAGATCGTTGACAGAAGGGATTTTCCCTTCATCCTTCAAACGTGCCAATGTTGTGCCTGTATTCAAAAGTGGTGACAGAAATAATGTTGCAAATTACAGGCCTGTTTCACTGTTATCAACCATAAGCAAGGTATTCGAAAAGTTAATCCATGTGCATATGCACGATCATGTAACACATCTTATGTCCAACTGTCAACATGGCTTTGTGAAAAATCGTAGTACTCAAACAAATCTGGTATCTTACGTTGATTTTCTGTCCAAATGTATAAACAAGAAACTACAAGTGGATGCCGTTTATACGGATTTTTCAAAAGCTTTTGATTCGGTCAGCCACAAATTACTCATCCATAAGCTTAAGTTTTATGGTTTCTGTGGTTTTCATCTGAAGTGGCTTGAAAGTTATCTGAGGTCACGTGTTCAACGGGTCGTGTTAAATGGCCAGTGCTCGTCATGGGTTAATGTCACTTCAGATGTACCTCAGGGATCTTTACTGGGACCGTTGATGTTTGTACTCTTTGTCAATGACCTACCAGATGTATGCTTAAATTCTAAATGTTTACTATATGCTGATGATGCAAAGTTCTATAAAACAATCTCGAGCACACAAGACTGTATTCAATTGCAGGAAGATATTCATAGACTGCTCAATTGGTGTCAAGTTTGGAAGCTATATCTTAATATCATCAAATGTACTGTTATTTCATTTACAAACAAGAAAAACAAGATATTATATTCATATATTATTGGTGATACAGAATTATCCAGAGTGGACAATGTGAAGGACCTTGGTGTGATATTATCATCGGACTTGAATTTTAATAATCATATTCAGAATGTTGTTAATAGAAGCTTCCGAATGCAGGGATTTATTAAGAGAAATACTGTGTCTTTTAGTAGCTGTAGAACTGTTTAGCCTCTGTATGCTGCATATGTACGGAGTCATCTTGAATACTGCTCCACTGTATGGAATCCGTGGCAGCAAGGTAATATTGAGAGACTAGAGCGGGTACAGAGAAAACTTGTAAAATTTTTATGCTTTAAATTCAGTCATATATATGTTACTGATAGATACAAGGAACTTTGTTCTCTCTTTGGGCTCCCCACTCTTCAGAACAGGAGGGCATATCTGGATGCAGTGTTTTTACATAAAATAGTCAGTGGTTTTTATGACACTCCTGGTATTTTATCTCAATTAGATTTTGCTGTTCCTGTTAGACGTTTATGAAATTGTCATATTTTTAAACCAGTTAGGAGTAGAATAAATGTTCACAAATATTCTCCTTTAATCAGATGCATGTACGATTTTAATTCTTTGGTGTCTTCTAATGTTTCTCTTGACCTTTTTAGTGTAACATCATTGTTTAAAAGCAAACTTCGTGATATTTTGTTTTAACTCTTCAACTTCTCTCGGTTACTGTTATACCCCCAGTGAATATGTATTATATAGAATTCTATGTATGTATATTTTAGATATACATGTATATATTTGTCTCAATGTATATTTTATTAGGTTGTATTTGTTTTTAATGTTTGCCTTACGTGTGTCACATGTTAAGTTTGTGTGTGTTTAATGTGTTTGTCGGAGCCCGTAAATGGGACTTGTGCCCGTGGGTCATCCTATGAGAAATAAATAAATAAATAAATAAACACCTGTACACCCGTTTATTTTAGCATTTTGACACTTTGTGAGTTTTTAACTGCACCATCCCTACTTTTTTGGAACTTCCTGCAGTCAACAAATTCAGAAGGAGTGCACATTTCCAAATACACAACAAATAAGGTAAAACATAAAACACTTTATCTAATACCGTTTTCAATATAATGCAGTCAAACGATGATTTACAAGTCACCTGCATTTTACTTGCTGTCTCAACTTCTCTAGAAATGGGGTTGTAAGAAAGTTGAAAGAAGATGCAACGAAAAACATTAGTTTGATGGGAAGGGAGATCTGCAGACCTCTTTTTCTATATTTTTATAACCTGCTTAAACCTACGACAAGGCATAAATCATGGGAACAAGCACATGCGAGCACACGTTTACTGGTGTATCTCTCGCGTCCAGCAGTTCAAAATGTTTTCCATTTTTGAAAGAGATTAAAAAACTGTCAGTGAAGTAATGTATTGCAATTGTCACAAGGAGGACGGGAGAAATCTTTTGCATAAGATTATTATTTTTTCCTCGTTCTGTGACTCTCTATCTGGATAGCAATGGGGAAGAGGCTGATCTTGCCAGAATGTATTTTCATTGGGGAAGAACTAAAAAGATTCCTCCTCCTGAGCTCGGACCGAACATATTAAGCAGTAAGTGTGAGAGAAGATGGACAGAAAAAGGGCGACAGAGGCAAAAGTGAAGATGATGGTAAGAGGAAGAGTGCAAGAGTCAGAGATACGCTGTTCTGTGTCTCCAAATGTCCCCTTGCATTCCCTTAATGGAGTTTTGTTCAGTGCATCAATCACCGGTGTCACCGTTCCCCACCCAAAAACCACTGGGAAACCATCAGTGTCACGGATCCTCTGACAAATAAATCAAAGGAATGAAGCCATTGTTTGTCGCTCACGTTTTTATACTCAGAAGCTGTTGTGAAATGCCTGACAGTTGGGCTCCATGGATCAGAACATCTTTTGTTTCAATCAACGATACTTTTATTAATGGGTATCGTGCCCACTGTGTATCAGAAATACATGCCATTCATCTAGGATTCATATTTCACTAACCTGCCCTCATATGTTTAATTTTTTACTACTAAAATAGCAGCTATCCCAATTTTTCATATTGGATGGCCTAATACGAAAGTATATGAATTAGAGCATGAAGTGGCAATTCATTGACATTGGGCCTGGCTTCCCACATCTAAAATTAGATCTGATGTCTAAATTATTCTTGAGTTCTGCTTTACAGCTGTTTTGTTTATGAAGTTTTTTCACCCCCTAGTGTTGATGATGTTTCCATGGCAACCAGCCCCACCCACAGTTGTGTATCTTACACTATCAGTTGACAACTGTGCACGCACACGGCGAAAATGTAGTGATTAAATGCAACGCAGCCCTTTTGCTTTATTCCCACTGACCCGTAAAAAATTAGATTACACCTTCCAGCTAAATTTGGAGACAATGCTGCAATCTGATCAATATTACTTATCTTGTCTCCGGTACCGTTCAGCTCCGCACGTTCAGCAGGCACCTGGGGGAGCGTCAGTGATGAATATCAGCGACGTGCCGCACCCCCTCGAGATCCGAACGGTGACGAGTGAAATTATGAAATAACGCTCTCAACTTTTCCCTTTTTTTTTTCAACCTCTCTTCTGACGTGCTTCATGACTTTATTCAGGTGGAGCGTCATCCGGACACCTGTGTCCTTTATCTTGTATTTTTTGGGGGTTGGATAAACTTTTGCCACAGTCAAGTCTCGACCGCACTCTTTTTCTAATTATCTATTTCATAAATATTTTCTGTACGCATATTACTCTGCTTCAGCTCCACGCGCAGCGGGCTAAACCTCCAGCCCTCTCTACCTTGTAAATGAGTATAATTCCTCTGGCTTACAGTGGCGGTTCGACAGTCCTGTAATTAAATTGTCACAGCGAGTGCGATTAGGAACTCTTTCTGAAGTAGGCTGTTAACGGGCCGTCTTTAGAATTTAGATGCCAGCCATTTTGCTGATGGACCGATGAATTTTTATGAGAGTAGGTATTTGAGGGGGTCAGTTGGAGTATATTGCTGCTCTCTCTCTTCTTTCCTTTGATAGAAACTTACACACTCCGTAAAATGGCGCAGGTCACGGCTTCCTCAGAGTGCAGTGCAGCCCGGCGGTTGGATAGTGGCGGGCGGCAGTCGAGCCGAGAGCCGTAAGCCAGCAACAGAGTTGGGCTCGCCAGTATGTCACGGGCTATACTTTGCAGCATGATTTATGACCCCGTAGCTTTATGGCAGGAATAAAAGCTCTACAGATGAAATTGCAAATCCACTGGAGATAATAGACAAATCTATTTGGGGGAAGAGAGGGGGGTAAAAATCCGTCATAAATAGACAGTAGCTGCACATTTTCACTGCTTTTAAAGCACAGTAATACTGATAAGTAATTATCCTAGCCCAAAGGCAGATTTGGCTTTGCTTAAAAAATACATTTGTATGATATGTTTGCCATACATAAACCTTTAAAGCATGGATTGCAGTCTGAATTCCCAGTTCTAATAATTAAATTAGTCAGTGTGTGGAATTCGTTTCATGTCTTCTGAATCAGTATTTTTATCCCGATCTGGTGTATTTGGCTCCATTATTGTTATTAATCTAATAACTAACATTTACTTAAATCACTTAGAATGCTCTGGATGTGATTATGTTTTTTTGGTATAGATTAATATATTAATCTCTGGGGTACAATAATAAACTTGAAAGGAGGGATAGAGTGTGTATAATTTTGAGAGCATAAAATAAATGTGTTTTTGTTTCGCAAAATCGTCCTTATCATCGTCCTTAACATATTAAGCCCAAGCAAAATTAATTATAGAAAGGGGTTGATATTCTCAAATTCAAATACTGCTGCATTTTCTTTTTAAAATTCAATCACCGAGCTGAAGAAAAATAATTTCCAATGCCTGGGAACACCTCATACTGTGAGGAGCATGAAGTAGCCCATCCTTAATTTATTACGTTTGGCTTTTGACAACAAAATCAGCCAATAGGATGAAACAACCTGTCACATACATGCACACTTATTGGTGAAAATCGTGTGAAACACCTGACCTGTTTATCCAGCTGTGTTGGTGTATCACAGACCATAAAGGGCATTATGTGTTGAAGAAGAAAGGTATAACATTTCATATTGTATATTTATGAATGTATGGTACACTGAGACCTTGAACAAGGTCTGAGGCCTTGAACAATGTCTTGTTTCATTTACAAAAAAAAAAAAAAAAAAGAAAAATTGGCTGCTGTTCCACTGTAATGCTGTCAACGCTTGCACGTGGCATGTAATTACGGGATCATTTGTGTCACGTTTTTTTTTTTTTTTTGTCCCCCTCTTAACCTCCTGTCCCACCCCCCCCCCGCCAACGACACTAATCGAGGGAGAGTACTGGAGACTCCCTCTCGGATTACGTGACTCCGGCGAGGAGAGGAATTCGAAGTATCGCGGTGGAGAAGACTATGTGACACCTTCCAGAAGACCCGGTGTGCTGCCCTGTCGTTTCGCTAACATGCTAGCTCGCAGAGCACCTCGAGACATTCCTCGCTTACAGCCGTGTCACTGCCTGTATGAGGAATTCACATGGGGAGTCACGAGCTTTCCTAGAGGTTACCTGTCATGAGCAGCAGTTTAATGTCATGGCCTGTGACGGGAATAAAAAACAGCCCCTCTCTCAATAAATCGCAGAAATGTCGGTAATGGAGGCTGCCAACACTGTCAATGTCTCCCTAAAAGTGAAAGTAATCAGAAGTACAAATTTGCGTTTTCTTTAAATATATGAGTTAGTGGAGTTTCTTTGGACTGGATATGCATGGTTTTAGAATTTTCCCATGGAAATCTCCAAGTCAAGCAAACGCAGAAAATGCATTCTTCTCTAAAGAAGCCGACCATAAAGGAATTTGCATGAAATTTACAATTAAACCTGAAGGCACGAGTGTTTAGAATGCAACAAAATTATCATAAATAGTGTTTTTCCTTGCCCGAGATTGCTTGTTAATTAGTAATTAATAATTTGCCATTATCTTGTCCACAGCACACTGTGGATTTCCACATTTGCTTCCTTACAGTGCTGCTTTCATTGAGCGTGGATTTTGGAATGCTTCTGTTGCCAAAATTCAGCGGGAGGAGAGAAAGCTCAAAGAACTACACAAACAGTATGGCCGACCAAAAAAAAGACATAGTCACGGATTCCTTTTCTAACCCAAGCCGGCTTGTCGTGGGATTAACCGTCATTTACCTGAGCATTCCTTACCTATTTTTGATCGGTTCTGGAAGTTCTGGAACTTTCCCCTCTCTCACCTCATCACTATGAAAACAATTTTTGTCTGTCTTTCTTAAACTTTGACCTCTCTATTTTTCCCAGCAAGGTAAAGGTATAGAGCACGAGTAATAGAAAGCAGGGGAGCTGCAGTGAGAGAGAGGGAGAGAGAGAGAGGGGAGAGAGAGAGAGATTGAGTCAGGATCCTGTAGAGGCTGAAAAAAATAAACAGTTTGAGCTTAAAGGATATAATGTCTCTGGCTTAGTGCGGCTCAGTATACATAAGAATGTGGAAAAGCCGTGTAAATAGCCGTGTGTTTACCTGTCTGCGCGTCCCAAATTAATCACTGGCGATGCAGTGCTGTGCGCCTCACGGGCGGCGCGACTGTAAACACTGCTAAAAGCTACCGGCTGGCACCATTTTGTTTTGGTTAGGATGGAAAATGACTGATTGGCCCTGATGTTCTTCAGGGAATAGGTGAAGGGGATAATGGATGACCCGGTGACAGAAATGATAAGGTACAATATCTGTTTGGAGTTTAACAATTCAACACGGGACGGTGTTTTGAGTGGAATGATTTTGTGACCATGAGGGGTTGTGTGATTTGGCACAGAAGATTCCGTTTCAGATTCAAACGATTCTGTCAAGTAGGAGGGTTTCAGAGCGGAATTATTTGGTGAAATGATATGTAGTTTGGGTGAAATGGCTTGACTCGGAGTTACACTGTGTGTTTACGGTCAAACAACTTCGGTATTAGTCATGGATGCACACGGTTGAGGTGAACTGTTTTAACGTAGGCATCTAGACTTAGTTTCTCAGGCTTCAGAGCAGGAGCACTACAGGATATATGAAGACCTCACACCATGGCAATTATTCAACAGTCCTGTTAATGCAATTTGCAGTAGCTCTGCCTTCCTGAAAATAATTTAAATTCTCCTCGGATTAAGGGAGCTTTCAGGTGTGCAATGGAATCAGCTTTGGATTATCAGTCTATGCAATGGCGGAAGGGGAAATATTTTAAAGGCCTTTATCATCCTATAGTTTAGCCTACCTGTCACAATCAATGTTTTCAAAAAAAAAAAAGGTTTAAATTAATATATGCGTGCGGTTTAATCGGGATCAATGGGACGACCACAAAGGATGATATTAAGGGTGTCATTGATCACAGACCATGCATCATAATTTCCTTTTGATTTTAGAAATTATAATTCCTTATCCTGTTAGAAGCCAAAACAGTCCTCGCTCATAAAATTAGCATGGCCGCAAGAGGCGTACAGCTTGAGACGACACCCTGTGAAGAATTGGAATATTGAATGTTTTTTACCATACATTATTCCTGTAGGCAGTGCTGTCTTTCACTCATTAATAAATGTAAAGGAATAAACCATTTGAGTACTTTACCCCGCGTGGACTTGCTGGATATAGTGACTCTCTGTCTTCTACCCACGTTGAGCATTTGTTCTCTATAACAGGCAAGTTTTTCGACATTATGAAGTGTGGAATGTGTGAATGTTGTCGCTCTCTGTGGTCCGTCCCAGTTTGTGATGTTTCTATGCATCTAAGCAGGCCAGTTGATTTGAGAATAATGTTGGGATTTGATGTTGTCCCGTAGTGTGCTCTGAGAGCTAGATTTGCAGACATTTAACTATAATTTCCCTCTGAGTGCAAGCAGAGTGTTCTTTCATCTTTAGCATGGCGAGTAACCTGCCACACTTATTACTGTTGTAGTGCCCTTTTGTTCTAATTGTCAGGTAACTCAGCAGTTATTTTACAAACGTGCTCTGCGGTTCTGTGACATAATTTGTTCTGAGGCGTTTTAGCTTCTTTCATTCCCAATACAACAGTAATACATTGAAAAGTCCTGGGTTTAGTGCGCTGAATGGTGAAGGCAGTAGAATCTCCAGAGATGTTTATAGAGAGCATGCACTTATTCTTATTACGTGGATAATTATTGAGCTGTTTCTCTTGGCAGGCAATATATAAGGTTATGCTGTGCTTTTACCCTGAGTGACATAAATCCTCAAGGCAAAATGTCCAAGTGAACTCAGTATTTCCCCCTGACATAAGTTCACAGTTAATTCTCTCGAAAATCAAGACTTCTGAAGCAGCCTCCTTTCACAACGCCATCCACTCAATTTTTTTTTTTTCCCCCAGAATGGAAGGAACCAGTTATAAAAGCGCCTACGATATGCAGTGTAGAAGATTAGCGGCATGGAGTGTCTTGATTCCCTGTTTCTTTTTCATTGTGTTTCCCTGATTTTTTAAAAGAACCCAATACATTTCTCTTTAATTGCTTGCCACCTCCTAGGATGTGCTACCCTCCTCCACACATAGTGGAAAAGTACATTTAGACATTCTCCTAGATCCCATTTCAAAAGCAGATCCACTACATAATGACTTTTTAAGACATAATGGTGTAATATTATATTTTATAAACCAATGGTTTGTCTTTTCATTGCATCCCGAGTAAATGTAAGGATGGCGTCTTATGGAGAGACGCGCAGGAGCCAACTCAAGGATTAAGTTCTTATTTCCTGAATTTTTTGCAGAAAATGGCCAATCCAACAGATTCATTGGAACTTTTAATTAAACATCAGTAATTAAGCTTGGAATCTAGCATTAAAAAGGAAGAATTAATGCTCATTTCATCTTACCAATTATCTGAGCTCTGATGCTTGTATGGAATGGGACAGTGGTAGTTCGCTAATCGTGAAGTTGAAATGAGAGCCACAAAATTTAAGTAGAAAAGATTTTGAACTATAATGTGGAAACAAAAAAGCATTTCTTGCGAAGTCTCATCTGATTATTCAGTGCAGTGTTATTTTCCGATCTATTTTTAAAAAAATCAGTCTTTGTCTTAATTTAATGCACAGTCTTTATGGTTTGTTATGGTTTTAAAAGATAACGCTTTTTGAAATGAGAGGCCATTTCAAATGTGCCCTTGTAGATATTCGCTTTCCAACTGCTGGGGTTTAGATCACGTCTACAGGGCAAGATTTAGGTAGAAGTAATATGGGAATCATTTTGGCAGAAAATGTCTGCAGCTATTGCAGCTTAGGACTCAATCTCGTGGGCAGTGGCGATGGTGGCGGGGTTGCCGTTTGGAAAAGATGATTACGTTGCATTATTCATGTGCTGTATTACTGTGGCAATTTTGATTTTAGGATTCCCAGCTGTGAGAGGTGGGGGCGGCTAATGCATCCTGTGTGTTAAACTTGCTAAAAACCAATGAGGTAAGCAGAACAGGAAGTTAATAAACTCAGCTTTCATGCCATGTATATTCATGAGGTTTAAACAACCAGCTCCAAAGGAATGTACGGAAGCAGAGGCTGATTTGCAAGGGCTGCAGAAAGTCAGTTGCTGTAGTTGTAGTTGTAGTCAAAGTCATAGTTGTTGTTGATGTGTTGTTGTATCTTTTAGTGTGAAATGTAATTACACACTGGCAAGGTATTTTTTGTTCTTTTGTTATATTCCCTTTGTGTCACTGAGGCCCTTAAACTCTCATTTTTCACCTAAGTGTTTCATATGGTAGGTTGACAGTCAGAAAAAGCTTTTTTTCATATTGTAGGACAATTTCACATACATGTTCTGTAGCTGCTGGTTGCCGTGCTTCCCTGGAGCTTATGTACATCACATTTACACTGAGAGCAATATTCTTTTCCAGGATGCCATGTTTTTATGGCCACAGCAGTTCATAAAATGGAAAAGCTCTTGTACATCATTTTATACACATAACCCTGTAATTCAGCTGGTCATGTTTTGGATTGTTGGAAACCTTGGGAACTCCTGTGAAATTTAAGATGGGCCTGAAGTTCCACAGGTTTGAATACAGCATTTGCATTTGACAGACCCAAATTGGGGTTCAAAGGTTTTTTGGGGTTAAATATGGAGAGAAAGTTCTCCATCATCCATTTTCATATGTATATTTTTCTCTAGGCAGTTTCGCTGACATGAAAATGGCCTGCATTCCTGGGGTAAACTATCACCAGGAATTGCTCAAGAGGAACCAACATGAAACTGATGATGGCAAAACTCCAAAAACAATTTCTCTTTACATGTATTCTCCCCGCTTAGCATCCATAATATATTTAGCCTATGCTTGAGAGTTCAAAACATGATTAATTTACATATGAATTAATTTTATCTAATAATTTTGGGCATGATGGTCGCCCTTACTGTTAATTAAACGTTAATCAACAGCAGATGTTCTCATTGAATTCCCTGGGTTCATAACTGAGAGCTGGGTGTACAAACCTTGCATGGATTTAGTTTAACCGCCAGTAACTGTGCCTCTGTTGACATTTCAACGAATTAGACTCCAGCAGTGAAGTCCAGTTCTACAGACCTCACAACAAAATTCATCTATTTCAGGGTGGTGAATATGCCATCAAGCAAATGTGATTTTTTGCTTTGCTTTTGTCACCTACTTGCAGTCCTTGCATTCTGGGAAGCAACTTTGTTTTTGCATGTATAATGAATGATTCAATAAACTCATGAATGAAAGACTATAGGAATTATAAATGCATGCCAAGGTTGATATAATTTTTGACTCTGCTCTTTTCTTGGCTGGTGATATAATGGGACTGCTTACATGGTAGAGCCTTCAGGTCATCCTGAATTTCATCGTGTGTACTTGTACAATTAGAGCCAGCCTTCTCAATCATTTGTTTTCTGCTTGTAACTGGAGCTGTTTGTTCACTTACACAATTTAAATCATACCACTCCTTCTCTTTACTGGCTACTTTCTAGTTTTCACATTTTGCTAAGTAGTTTGCGCAAAAACATGAGAGTGGCTATTAAATTTGGTTCAGAGCTCAAGCCAGGGACACTTATTTTAGGGTGAAATAAAAATGGTGGCAGGTTTATTCTAATAGATTGAATGCTTTTGCTCCAACCAGCAACTCTGGCAAATGTGTGCGCTTGACCTTTGGCAGACCGCGCATGTGGGGTCATTGCCCATAAGGGCTTGCTGTCATTAGAAATTCCTCCACAGTTTTGTCAGTCTTAAAATTAAACTTTTCTGGGTTCTTTCATTTTCCAATGAAATGCTCATGGTTCGAAACCTGCAAAATGATGAAATGGAGGGTATTTGTGGACTGTTTACTTACTACTTGAAAACAGCATATTGCTCCTCGCTACACTCCACTTCCCGGACATACGGCATAAAAAGAAGCCCTATTTAGTGGTGTTGAATCAACAGGAGATTAAAAAGGTGTTGCCTTTTTTGATAATAAAAGCACTTATCATCCAAAAGTAATGATGTGTTTGATGGGACCGTAAAGGAAGAAAAATTATGGAATTGACTCTCAAAGTGCATATGTTAAAAACAACATACATAATGTGTAATGTGTCATTTTAACATACCACCATGTACAGTAGTGGGCAACTTATTCTTTTTTTAAGCACAGTCCTTTTTCAGTATTTGTGAGTCTTCCTTAGGCAAGATTTTATTCTTCTGGAGTATTATAGTGAGAGTAACACACAGGTAGTAGTATAACAAGTTAGTTGGATATGAAAGGATCCTGGTGGAGGGTGTGCAGAGCTCTCATGGTGATGCAGTGAGTTAGTGTGTGCGTGTGTGTGTGTGATTGTGTAGCGTAAAACGGCACACCGGGTGCTTCTGCTTCCAGCTCGGCTCGGAGTCGGGCGAGCTGCCCATGCCGGAGGCAGCGATGCGGCGACACTGACCGTGGCGGCTAATTAACCGCCTGAAGCCAGATCATCACATTCTGCTCTTTCCAAATCCATACCCATTCATGCTCGCTGTTTCTTTCATATGAATTTTAAAAATATTTCACGTCTCCGCTGAACACAATATGTCCTTACAAAGTTACCCAAATGATTTGTTGGTGTAAAAACATTTCTGTAATATTGGAGCATTGTGAAACTGTTTCTGCTGGCTGGGTTGCAATTTACAAAGAGAATTTCTATTTCATAAACATTTTATTTTTCAGCAAAATATAGTGCAAGCCCACCTGGATGTGTTTCTCTACAGTTTGTGCATTCTTTAATCATTGGTGTGTGTCCTTAGGACGGCTTACTCCACGATTTAGAAACTTATCAGCTGATTGCTAACATTTTTGACATCGGACATAATTTTTAGGCTGTTCCACTGACGTAGTGTTACCCGACAATTTTTACGGCATGCTATTAACAACCTCCTTTACAGGCTGAAATAAATTGCATTTAGAGTGACTGTTTTACATTCTACCCTGATGAGATTCTCTTTTCAATCCCTGGAATACCTCGGTATCAGTGCTTTTACCAACAGCAATCCAGAAGCAAGGTTTTTATGCCTCCGAAAAACGGCACCGTTCACTCCGTGAGGCTGTGGGGGAGAAACGCGAACAAAAGGGAGAGTATCTGGATCGACATCTCGGGCATTTATCAATCAGCGTCCTAAGTGCCATGTACAAACTCCGCTGAGATGCTTAATGATGGTGTGTTTATAGCTGCTGCATACACACGAGAACCCCTCTCTCTCCCCGTTTAAGGTAATAATTACAGTAGCTCAGTGGGGCCCCTGGGGGCCGGGGTCCGTGGAAGTGACAATAGCCAGGGCGGAGCGGACGCGGCGGACTCTGTGTCGGAGCACAGACCCGTCTCTCTTCCATTCCGGCAAATTCCAGTCACCCGAGTCTGCGGAACTAGCATTTAGCAGGGGGGGACACAATTACGCAATTGTGCCACCAGACAAAATGTGATGTGGGACAGTCAGGAGCAGAGTGAGAGAGGGTGGGGGAGTGGAAGGGCTGGGGTTTGGGAGGAGGAGCGGGGGGTGGGGGGGAGTGTAGAGAAACGCGATCCCTCCCGGATTTGGGCTGTCCATCTCGGAGGAAAAAGAACAGTCGGGAAGCTTGTGTGGCTCTTTCGGAGCGGAGTCTCTTCCCAACAATTACCTTCAATTAAGGGTGCACAGCAGTGTGTGGGGTGAAAACAGTGAGCTATTAGAGCTCTCTGCTAGCACTGGAGCCTCGCCAGACTCCATGTAAACCACGCCAAAAAGCCCGGGCTTCTCCTTTACACGGCCACGGCTCGGGTTACGCGAGACAAAAACACAGCGACCATAATACATCAGCTATTTTAATTTTGTTCTTTGCCCACCCCTCTCTTTCTTTTGCAGCTCTTTTCTTCTGTCAGCGATCGAGCTCATTTACTGCGCATAAAATCGCTCAAACAATGCCAGCCTATGAATTTGAATGCTAAAATCCTGAAGTTACTACCGCATGACACTCCACTAGACAATGTCATAACAACAAATGGCCTCTCAGCTTTGTGCTTTATCTGCGGCTCAAGATGGATGGTCTTTCTTGAGAGAGTGATTGGTATCGAGGAGTCGCAGATTCCTTTAAATATGTTTTTCAGAGAACAAGGCCTATATCTTGTATTTGTTCCATACTGTGCTATTGCTAGCTATGATGGCAAGCCATAGTATTCAGGTGACTGCACCAATAAAGTTTTCATGCTGCTATTTCACAGGCTTGATCCAACTAGCCTGTACAATTACCTTGAGGGATGATTTGTTTTTTTAAATAGATAATAAATCATTTTAATTACCTTGGCACTGTTGACCTGCGATTAGGTATTTGTGCTTGTTTCAGATGTTGACATGCCGCGCTGTGTGTGATCTAGTAGGCATGTTACTGCATATCAGATGGAAAGGTTAAGGGAATATCACTGCAATGCCTCGTGCTTATTTCTCAATACTGCTGATTCATTACTTTGCCCTTGCACAGCCGTTCCTGAAATATCTTGGGAACGCAGGCTTTAGTTGCCAGAGAAGTATGCATTTTGAATAAATTATTTCAGGTTTTTGTATACTAATGATTTGATACATTTGATGCTTTGTTGAGCCAAGCTATTAAATTCCTTATTGCCTTTCTTCTGTGTTTAAAACGAAAAGAAAAAAAAAACAGAGAGAAACAGAGGCGCCTCCTTGTTTTGGCTACATCAGAATGCCAAGTTATTTGGATCATGCATGAAGCTCACTGGATGGGACATAGGTAGACAATGCACTAGGTACTGGAAATAGTTGGCTGGATGTTTTGTTCATGATCCGTCAACCTCTCTGGAGAGCCCAATTTTTTTTTTAATTTATGGCCTGCTGCTCTATTCATGTTCTCCTCTTTCTCCAGCAATGAAATACTACAAAAATTCTAGATTTGACTAAAGGCCAAATCTCCTCTCGATATTGACCTTAGGCAGTTATGGTGCTTGGATTCAAGGCAGATGTGGCACTGTGCCTCCTTGTGAGGCCTCGAAAAACAGTGCCAGTATCATATTTCTGATGAGTCCATGCAATCCTTTTGATTCGCAGTGGGGTGTAATGTGTAACGTGTACAAATTATGCTAATAACGTTTATGGATAAGCCACTTTCTGCTATGTCTTCCATTCCGTCGAGCGGTTAAGATGAACGGGCTGCATTTATGGCGACCGCCGTGGAGAACGAGCCGGAGTGTCTCGCCATTACGCGGCGGCCGGGTGGAGAATGGAGCAGCGTACGTATGCAGCAGGCTCTTCTCTCTGAGGGAATTCCTGAAGGCTTCCTCTGGCAGGGCCGGAGTCCAGCGCCACGGCGACCGTTTGTGCATCTCTCTTTCAACAGTGTCCAGAGTCCTCTCATCTGTCCCTGCTTCTGCCGCCTGTCATCACATCTCCACCTACTGCGTGCAGTATTCCTCCCATTCTCTGAGTGTGTGTGTTTGTGGAAGTGTGTGTGTGAGTGTGCGTGTGTGTGCGATTTTGCATGCAGGTTAGTGTATATGTGTATGCTTGTGTGTAGCGTGGGTATTTGTGCGAGTGCGTGTATGTGTGAGAGTGCGTGTACAGCAGTGGCGGCTGGTGACCTGGCGATAGGGGAGGCTCAAAAAACAATCCCTTAAAATCAATGATTGGTCACGACCTGTTCTCAATCATTCATTTAAATTACCATCACAGAAACTCCAAAAACTCTCAACATTATCAGATGTGGCCAGTTTTCATTTATAACGAAATAAGATCATTTGAAATGTCTTTATGCAATTCCATTGCTTCCAACCCCTCCAGTGCACAAGGACTTCAATTCCGCACGAGAATCTCTTACATATCGGTTGATTGAATAATTGCTGACTACAGCAGAGGAACGTAAATATGCCACTTAAACTCACACCAAATGCGTGAGAGTTGACAGGTATGTGTTATAAATGAAAACTGGCCACACCTGATAATGTTGAGAGTTTTCGGAGTTTCTGTAATGGTAATTTAAATGAATGATTTGAGAACAGGTCATGACCAATCATTAATTTTAAGGGATTGTTTTGAGCCTCCCCTATCGCCAGTTCACCAGCCGCCACTGGTGTACAGGTATGTGTGCGTGGGGTGAGCGTACCTGGGTGTGCATGTGTTTGTGTGTGTGTGTGAGATTTTGCATGCTGGTAAGTGTATTTGTGTGTTCTTGTGTGTTGCTTATGTGTTTATTTGTGCATATATGCGTGCGTGTGTGCATGTGTGAGTGTGTGTGTGTGTGTTTGTGTCTTTGTACTGTCATATTCTCAGACTCCAGAGCTGCTCCAGAGCTGGAATAAGGCTCCTGGTTCAACAGCTCTGTTTTTTTCACGTGACTGTTCACTCAGGCTTCCAAGTCATTTGTGTTTTTTTCAGTTCAAAAGTCTCCTCCAAATTTGCCTGATTCCCTCTGTTTCAGCTCAGAAGTTTCACATACAGTGAAATCCCAAATTATGTAGCTCGCCAGTTCTAATCCCATTTATATTTCCATCCCAGTAGTTTTTAGCCAATTTTTTTTTTTCCACAATTCTGTTTCTGGGCATGAGAAAAATCACAGTAATAGAGATGATCTTTCCCCCTATAATCCCTGAAGTTCTTGCTATCAAATGCTATCAAGAAATGTAAAATGTGACGATGAATTATTTCCTGCTCAGAAACATGGGCGGTTTTGACATTTGTGAAAAAGTTTGGCACTATTTTTGTTGTCACTGGATTGAGACATCGCTGGTTGTTTTCAAACATCAGTTATTAACTGTACTGTAATGTTTGCTGTTTCAACACTGTACTGCAGCTGTGCAATGCATCATGCACTGTATCCATGGACACTGCGGTAAATGAATGTGAAACATCAAGTGTGGTTCTTGAAACAGAAAAAAAAGTACTATTCATTTTTACCTTTGCTTTCATCACTAATTTTTGGAGACTGCATCTTGTTTTTGTTGTGTATTTCAGTCACACTCAGAGCATGACTCCAATTTTAAGACCAAAAATCAATTCATAATAACCTACGAGCCAAATACTCAGATTTCAGATTTAAACAACTTCCTCGAGCAACTCGAGAGAGAGAGAGAGAGCAAAAACGTAGTCTAGACAAAGCCCATAAATCAAACATATTATATCGCTGTTGATCTGAATGTGACAAAAAGCATTTTCACACAGATACCTTTCGAAGTGCCTCATTTCAGTGATATCAGCCATTGGACGATTGGGTTTTGACACCTGTCGCCAAACGATGTGCGTGTGTATCCCACAAAATGAGTTTTTGAAAAAAAATAGGTTGATTTGAAAGACTTTGGAAGTAGCTTACTGCTTAGCTTTTTTATTATCATTTACAAACTGTTCTCAGTGTAATAATTTGAAAAACTATATATTAAATACTGTAGTTTGTTTTCGGTATGATAGTCCCCATCCTTACGGATTCAAAATTATGCTATAGTAAAATTGCCAAACGACATCAACATTTGCTGCTGTCTGACATTTTTTGAAAAAGCGCATAGTTTAATGTATGCCAGCTCTAGATTCCAGTGTCAGTAAATATTTAATTGAATATTTAGTGTTCTGGTGTGGTTGCAGTAGAGTCAACTGCAGACTTGAGATTTCTTCAGATTTACGCTGCAAGTCCTGTCTCAGGAACCACTACAATAGCTCTGATTCTTAAAATAGCTGCATTAGACTAATTCACTGCTCAGTTCTCCGATCAGGAGCATATTTCTAATGTCTATTCTAATTGTCTGCTTGTCTCACAGCATTCTGAAGTACACAACAGCTCCTGAAGAGCCAGTACAACTAGGCCTCAGTCATCATCCTGCCCTGAGCTGGCTAGCCTGGTCTGACTCACTAACATCAGATGCAGAACACGAGTTGAATTTTGCTCTTTCTCATGCTGTGAGTGAGACCAGGTATGCAAGGAGGAACAACTTGATGCAAAGCACTGATTGCTATGCCCCTGCCTGCCCTAGCGTCATATAAAAGTTGATCTTCGGCCCCTCCATGCAACTGACTTTTTATGACCTTGACCTTTGATTGGATGACTTCAGTTCAGCTGCCCTCTGTGAGGAGTTATGTTGTCTATTTTGCTGAAAATCCCTCCATTCCTTCAGTAGATACAGTACGGACAGGGACGGGCGGTCAGGGTAGGCAGTGACTTCTCCTTTTTTATCGCTAGATTTTGTCAACCTGTTTCCACATACTATGCCTGATTGTCAATCAATCAATTTGACTTTTTTTTTTCTGGTCAATTAAGCCTGTAATGATTAAGAGGTGATAGTGACAAAAGGATTAATTTACCTTTATGCTTTGATTCAAGACTGCAAGGAAGTAAATCTTAATAATTAATTAGGAAAAAATCTCAACTCTCTTGGTAATTCCGTATATTGTTTTGATCTTTTGTTTATCGGATTATGAAAGAAGACTGAAAATAAACTCCCTATTTTTTTAAAATGGCATTAAAAAAGTACGTGTTTAAGGGGGAAATATTATCGTAAACATATTGACCACACATTGAACGCCGCATAAGAAAGGTTTTAATATTTGTTAATGGCATTGCGTTAGCTTCCTCTAAGCAAATATGAACAAACTTGCTGTCTCGTGAGCAATTTAAGTTCGATGCACTGAGTAATAATGTTGTGGATGGAACTGGCACGCCATTCTGCCGTTTAGTCTTGTAAATTAGTTAATCAATCCTCAGATTGCTAATCAAGCAAAGTAATAGAGTTATCGTTTGTTTAACGGTGAGGCTTCTGCCTACCCTAACTGACCTCTGACGGCACGTCACTGAGTACGGACAAGATGTTTGTGACAGATGGACACGTGGTCAGACAACCGTAAAACAGTATGTCTTCCGTACACAGTCTGTAACAGAGGCATAATGATATTTGCATCATAAATGGAGATTTGTGACTGAAAATTCGCTGAAAGATTTTTGTATGGCATGTCCGCAGGTGGAGAGTAATAATATGTGGTCACGCTTTATACTCATAAATTTTAATAATCAGAAGAAGTACCCATGCAATACAGAAAATTATGTCTGTACAGCATACCAAAACAAGCCAAAAAAGTGGGAAAATTATACTTGAGAAAAGAAGGTCTTCCTCCCTCTTCTCGTTCTGTAGTTTTCCTCCACGGCCTGGTGTATAAAGGATTTGCAGTTTGCAATTAGTGTGTGGAGTCGCTGCCTGATGTAGCATCTGTAATGCCGTCACAGCATTCTCTGATCATCCAAACAACAACAAACTCCATTTCACTTCTGATAGGTTATCAGCTTATTAATTTCTGCTGTGTTGATTGTGGTAGAAAAATGTTTGCCATTGATAGTGAGGTAATATCTGCAAATGTAATCCGTGATAAACTTGCGGAAGAAGATCTGTTCCTTCGAAATCCACTTAGGAGCTAGTGGTAGCTCTCCTTTGTTTTTCGGGTTTGTGTTTGCATGCACCACTAAGAAACGATAAGATTTGCGTTTTTGTAATTAGAAGTCAGAGGAATACTGCATTCTGTTTTTCAATTAAATGATACAACGTTCTTCAGAGCTGACGCTAATCAGTTGATAATTAATACCTCAGGTTTTTGGCTTGCTATCTTTCCTTTGGAAACAAAAAAATGAATGCAGTGGGTAAGCTGTTGTGCACTCTGTGGTGAACCAATTAAACAATTTGTCACCTGTGAACTATTATACATTGTATAACGGTGCACCTATAAAGTGTCTTAACCAACTTTCTTATCATTTCACATTGCAAATAGGTATTAAACTACATTTGGGTGAAAACCAAAAATTGCGTTAAGAAAAATGGCTAACAATGACCATCCTCTTCGGAATAGAAAGGCAAAATTTTGTGTGAGCATTCTCAAGTCATACTTGTATATGTTATAGTCAGATTGTGAAAACAGTCATTTAAATGACTAAAAATCTCAGTCATTTCATGAAATGGTTTGCGCTAAACTTCAGTCATTTCACAAAATGAGAAAAAAAAATGGTCATTTCAAAAAATGACTGGTTTCACAATCTGACAGTAACATATATACAATATATCCTCAAAAAATGTATTTTTATCATAGCTCAAATGTTAAAGATGACAGTTGGGAAGAACATTTTGCATTAAATAATTGTTCCATATATTATTTCCTTGTTTTCTAGCTTTTTATTGTTATTCTGTAATAGACGTACACACTACATTCAACACACCCAACTGGTGTCACTGGATATTATTACTCTTCTGTTCACTGAAATACAAAGCCAAGTAATTGCACTAATATTAGCCAGTAAAGATATTTTGATTGGGAGGTATGGCGGGCACTATTTAGATAGTATTGAGAAAAAGTGATATGTTGCCTAAAATATTACTGTGAGTGTTTTAATTACTCTCAGCGAATGTAATCAGTGCATGAAACTTGTAACTGACATGTCTAAGATCCGAGTAGTGTGATAGGTGCTCGCTGAAGTCTGTCTTTAATCAGTCAGACCTAATGGCATGTGTTGTACAGAGTATCATGCTGCCACAGGCAGAAAGCATCTGATTTACGATGGGCAGGGACTCTCACTCCTGGCTAGATGTTGGTATAAGTGAGGGGGTGGGGGCTTGGTGGATGCTGGGAGGGGTTGGTGGATGAGGGAAGGGGGGGGGGGGCGGGCGGGCTCGGGTATAGCTGACAGATCCAGGTTCAGCATCAGGTGGATGCGGGCACCGCCTGCACATGCCCACAGGGGAAGAGCAGATGCAGACACTGTGTTCTTTTGTGGTAGCGTGCAGTCGTGCTGCACGTATACAGTGCTGTGAAACAAGAGTTTGCCCCCTTCCTGATTTCTTATGTTTTTGTTAATTTGTCATATTTCAATGCTTCAGATCCTCCAATTCATTTTAACACGAGACAAATATGACATGAGTAAGCATAAAATGCATCTTTTAAATGATCATTTCATTTATTGAGGGTAAAGAGTTATTCACAACCTGCATTACCCGGGCGCAGAAATAATTGCCCCCCTAAATCTAATAACTAGCTGTGCCACGCTTGGTGGCAATAAATGCAATCAAACCTTAGCAATAACTGGCAAAGAGTCTTTTACAATGCTGTCGAGGAATTTTGGCCCACTCTTCTAAGCAGGATTATGTTAATTCAACCAAATTGGAGAGTTTTCAAGAATTAACTGCCTGTTAAAGGTCATGCCGCAGGATCTTAATTTGATTCAAGGCGGGACTTTGATTAGGCCACTCCAAAACCTTCATTTTGTTTATTTTGACCCATTTAGAGGTGGACTTGCTTGTGCACTTTATATCATTGTCCTGATGTATAACACAGCTGCACTTGAGCTTTAGGTCAAAAACTGATGGCCGGGAATTCTTCTTCAGAGCTTTCTTGTAGAGAGCAGAATTCATGGTTCCATCCAATATGGCAAGTCCTCAAGGTCCAGAAGCTGCAAAGCAACCTCTGACCTTCATACTAACACCATCGTGTTTGTACATTGATACTGTGCTTATTGTGGAATGCTGTGTTAGCTTTACACCAGATATAAGAGGAACAATATCTTTCAAAAAGGTCCACTTTTGACTCATCAGTCCAAGGAATATTATCCCAAAAGTCTTTGGGTCATCAAGATTAGACAAGCCTTTGTGTTTTCTCTGGTCAGCAGTGGCGTTTGCTTTGCAGCTCTCCTATGGATGCCAATTTTGCCCAGTATCATTCTTATCATAGAATCATTAACACTGACCTTAATTGAGGCAAGTGAGGCCTGCATTTCTTTAGATGTTAGTCTGGGTTGTTTTTTGACCTCATAGATGTCATCATCGATCCATCCTTGGAGGAATTTTGGTAGGCCGACCATACCTGGGAAGGTTCATAACTGTTCCAAGTTTTCACTATTTTTAGATGATGGCATGCACTGTGCTCTGCTGGAGTCCCAGAGCCTTTGAAATGGCTTTGTAACCCTTTCCAGACTGATAGATTTCAACAACTTTGTTTCTCATTTGTTCTTGAATTTAGTTAAATCAGGGCATCATGTGCTGCTTTTTGCCTATTTCTCATTGCCGACCAGGTTCTATTGAAATGATGTTTAGATTCTACTGGGCTGGCAGTAATCATGCCTGGGTGACTAGTGAAAGTGAACCCAATTATTGACTAAATTTGTTTAATTGGTTGATTTATTAACTGTGAGGCAATTAGTTTTTCACATAAAGCGAGGTAGAGTTGGATAGCTTTTTTCCTTTAATACATGAAATAATTGTGTAAAAACTGAAATTTGTGCCAACTTGGGTCATCTTTATCTAATTATAAAATTAATTTGATGATCTGAAACATTCAAGTGTGACAAATCTGCAATAATGGAAGAAATAAGGAAGGGAGCAAATACTTCTTTACAGCGCTGTAAGTGCAAGCACACGCATGCATACATAGTCACACTCATACAAACACATGCACAATTATACAAACACACAAACCTGTGCATGTTCATCCATACTCATACAAACAGGCTCACTCTCGGACAAACGCAAGCACTCACATGCATCCACATGCACACTCTTACAAACAAATGCACACTCATGTAAACGCAACCACAAACATTAGTTGGCATGCACTCACATACAAACACACCCATGCATAGACATGCACTCACACACACACACACACGCGCGCGCGTAAACACACATACATGCACACGCACACACGCACACACACATATATATACATAAATACAGACACACATACATGCAGACACAGAAGCACAGCTAGCAGGCACCCAGAGAGTGCTGACCTCCGCCAGTGCAAAATTTGTTGCCAAAGGAAGTTGGAGTCAGATTTCCCTTAGCATAAAGTAATTGGACAAAGAAGTAACCTGAAGGCTGATCAACAGTGCTGTCTTTACATGCGTGGGTATTTTTTAGATCCTAGATTAAGATTATAACTCGGCTCTTCTCCAAAATGTAATCACTTCCTCTTAAGCACAGTATCTATCAATGCAAAATTTCATTGACGTCCATCCATTACTTTTTGAGATATCCTGTTTACTGAAGAATGAATGAATGAACAAACCATCAAACAAAAAAATGCCGGTTAAAAACTATTACCCCCCTGGCAGAGATACAAAAACACATACATCTTCTAAAACACACCCTCAAGCAGATTCAGACTGAAGTCCATCATTCTTTGAGTGATTCTTGCATCTTGAGACCACAATGGACATTTCTCCCGTAATATTGAGGTCTTGGTGTTGTTATCAAATACTCTGTTTGATGTATTTGAACCTGTATGAAAAAAAATAAATGTTTGAGGGTCATACAGTAACTCAGATGAGATTCTGATTTACTGCTGTGTGTATTTGCTGTTAGTTCCAGGTTATGAGGGCCTGCAGCCTATGGAAATACTTGTAAAACAATATTTCCATCTGGACTGATAACCTGAAGTTCAATTGTTATCCTTAAGGTGTCCCTGGTGTCACTGAATGTAGGTCTCATTGGAAATCTGTACAAACACATGAGTAATTGTACAATTTGAGACTGATTATATAAGGTTTACAAGAACAAAACAAACATGCGGAAAATAGGCAAGGGCATCACTAACTTTTTTGCCGCACCAGCTCCATATGCAACACTAACTTTGTTTGACTGCATCAAAAGGGTGAGCAATCTTAGAACCATCTCTGCACCCAAAATTTGGTGTTCCCCTTCAGACCTTCGAAAAGACAGGTTTTTATCGCAGCGGCGAACATGATGGCCAAATGTGGGGGTTGAGAGAAAGAAGAGGAAAAAAAAAACCCCCGTCAATCAGTGGAACTAATTCGCTTTTATCTGCGGCTTTCAATCACCTCCTAAAAGGGAAGACATTGTTTTCATGTCCGTTCTCGCTCAGCCTTGCTCATTTTGCCGGTAATTATCGCCCAATCGGCGCGGCCTCCATTCTTCTCCAAATTACTTCTGAGAGTTAAGGATGCCTAATTTGCCGAGTAAAAAAATATGGAAGATAAAGTAGCAGGGCCAGTGAGATCTTCTGGGTCCATTTGAGTTTCTCTAATCACTCCACTGGACTAAAACCACTGATTGCCCTGTTAAATGATTTTCTGGGCTCTGATCACATGACTGGATGTTTTGAAGAGCCCCGCAATCTTGTGTCAACTACACAAGGAAGGTAAAAAAAAAAAAAGTTGCGACAGTATACAGTACCAGTGAAAACTTTGGTGTCCGCATTTTCCGAACAATCATTCATGAAGAGCAAAGAAATAGCTTTTATTTTACAATAAACAAAAAAAAAAAATCTTAAATCCATCAAACTGACCACCATTTGGAATCAATATTGCTGACCGTACCCATTCATATTTTTTTGAACTAGCGCAGTCATTTGGTGATGAGAATTAACAAGAGTACGGCTGCAGAAATTCCCATAGAAGTGCTGCACTTGTGGTTTGCTTTTTCGTAACTCTCTAATAGGAACTTGTTTGCCTGTTTATTTTGTCTTCTTTCTGAATTCCAAAGTTTTTGACACTATTCTGTGAAGTTAATAATTCTTGTTCAACTTCTGACTGTTTACATCTTACCATGTGTCTTTTGAGGTTATTTTTTGAAGTTAAACCACCTAAGTTTCACTAAAACAGAGTGCTGTTGACACAAGTAAACTGTGCCCAGACCCTCTGACTGGTACTGTATCATGATTTTCAAATTAATTTGTGTTTTGTTGACTCAGTTCCTGTTTACTTCAGCCAGCTTCAAAGGTCCCATTAACAGAAAAACGCAGACCATGTCATTTTTAAGGAACTCATATGAAATGTGATTTTATTATCATTGGCTGGAAAATGAAATTTGGACAAAACGAAAATCCCAGTCTCATTCTCACTTTTTAAAATTGTGTTTTCTGTGTCATTATTTATTTATTCATTTATTTATTTTTTATTATTATTATTTTTTTTTTCTGCCATGGTTTGCTTTTGATTTTGCAGTGCTTAGTATTTCACGCAATGAGCCTCATGAAATAGATGTTGGTCGATTAAAGCAATTTTTATTTTTTTCTAATTAACATAGCAGGAGCGCTTCCTGACTAGCTATGTGTTCAGTTCCACTGCGCTGAAAATGTTTGCCCTTTCACTTTGTGACCAGGATTTTAAAATGCTGTCTTGGAAAAAATAATCAGATAATCACTAGATTATTCTTTTGATTCTAGCCAGGCGAAAGCAAATGGAAGTGATGGACCTGAGAAAACCACAGAACGGTAGAATAAGAGCAGCTAAATTAAACGTTGCTGTTGCTGGACTCACCACGTTGAGAAATGCTGTCAAAGGTAGGAGATGCTTTCTTAAATTTCTGAAAATGGTGCATTAGTATTTGTATTGCAGCCACAAAAATGGCAGTGTAAAAACTGCGGTGCATTACAATTTTCTAAGCATGCGGTGATGTTCCATTTTGGTCAAGTGTTTTAACTTGATATTGGAATTATTAGCATTTCTGCTCATTGAAAAAATTAAAATGGAATTGATACGGCCTCTAGTTATGCCTCATGCAGGCCACTGAATAGCTTCTGTGCTGAAATGAAAGATTTGTGAGTGGCACTCTAGAAATTTAGAAAACACTCAATTGTTAACGCAGTAGTTTTCACTTAATTAAACTTCGAAAGTTTTAAAGGAATGTGCTCTTAAGACATACCATGAAAATGGGTGAATTATCAGACACAAATTAATTAGCGTTCTCAGTCTCTTTCAGTTTCAGTTCAGAGCAGCGAATTACATTTCAGAAAATTGCAAAGACACGGTTTTACTGCCTTGGTGTGTGAGTGTGTAATTTGTTACTTGAAGTTCAGGGGATATAATGCCCAATAAATTTTACATTTCTGATTGTATGAGCATAAAGAATAATTTAAGCAAAAATAATTCATATTAGAAAATTGGACTTATTTTAATGATGAACTGTACTCTGCACATATTTGTCACCGACTTTTAATTAACAGAAAAACGCACCAAACACACTGCATTCACCAACTGGAGGCAAATTGGACCAAAGTTTGTGTCGTCTGCATTTGGATCCGGAACTTACTTACACTGTTTTTACATGCTCAAAATGCAGGGTGGATTCAACCATATATCACCAATGTGTGAAGTGTGCTTTCCTCCACTTTCGACCTGTGACCTCTCAACTGTGGCAACTTTGGCCATTATTATTTGTGTTATTTTTTTGAGTAGATACAGTTGAATTCAAGGTCACGACTCTCCGAGCCCTCAGGGACTTGTCTCATGAAAGCAAAATGCGACCATTTTTCATCCTTGGATCAAAGATCATCTGGTAAAAAATGGCTGGAAAATGACCTTCAATGTTGGTACAACAGCCTCCAACAACTGATTCATTTAGGAAGTGGCAGCTCAGGTATTTAGGGCTTCTTGGGCTGTCAAAGGCTGGTCAGATATTTGAATACTATGTTTTGAGGTGTTCCTGATTAATTATTGACATTTAAATGTAGAAAAAAATGCTTTTTCTTTATTGCCATTTGCCTTGAACTTGGGCGTCCTTATGTGGCAAATGCAGCACTAGTAACTAGTCTAATGAAAATGGATGTACAGCTCTTTGACCCTTTGTCAATATCATATTTATCATATT
This sequence comes from Gymnothorax javanicus, assembly GCA_029692085.1. Taxonomy (NCBI): domain Eukaryota; kingdom Metazoa; phylum Chordata; class Actinopteri; order Anguilliformes; family Muraenidae; genus Gymnothorax; species Gymnothorax javanicus. The sequence continues at coordinate 18,454,367 of CM056201.1, forward strand.
ACATTGATGGCAACTACACTCGCACATACACACACACACACACATTCATATATATATATATATATTTATATATACATACACACACACGCACACGCACAAACACACACACAACCCCAATTCCAAAAAAGTTGGGATGCAGTAAAATGTAAATAAAAACAGAATGCAATGATTTGCAAATCTCATAAACCCACGTTTTATTCACAATAAAACATAAACAACACAGCAGATGTTGAAAGTGAGACATTTTACCATTTCATGAAAAATATTAGCACATTTTGAATTTGATGCCAGCAACACATCTCAAAAAAGTTGGGGCAGGATGATGTTTACCATTCTGTAGCATCCCCTCTTCTTTTAACAACAGTCTGTGAACGTCTGGGAAGTGAGGAGACCAGTTGCTGGAGTTTTGTGAGAGTGATGATCTCCCACTCTTGTCTGATGTAGGATTCTAGCTGCTGGGTCTTTTTTGCCAGATTTTTCGTTTTATGACATGCCAAATGTTTTCTATTGGTGAAAGGTCTGGACTCCAGGCAGGTCAGTTCAGCACCCGGACTCTTCTACTGCAAAGCCATGCTGTTGTGATAGATGCAGTATGTGGTTTAGCATTGTCTTGCTGAAAAATGAAAAACCGTCCCTGAAAGAGACAGTGTCTGAATGGGAGCATATGTTGTTGTAAAACCTCTATGTACTTTTCAGCATTGATTGCCTTTCCAGATGTGTAAGCTGCCCACGCCGTAGGCACTAATATGACCCCATACCATAACAGATGCAGGCTTTTGAACTATGTGCTGATAACAACCTGGATGGTTCCTTTCGTCTTTAGTCCGCATGACACTGCGTCTATGGTTTCCAAAAAGAAATCCAAATTTTGATTCATCTGACCACAGAACAGTTTTCCATTCTGCCTCAGTCCATTTTAAATGAGCTTTGGCCCAGAGAAGACGGCGGCGTTTCTGGATTGTGTTCACATGTGGCTTCTTCTTTGCATGATACAGCTTTCACTTGCATTTGTGGATTACACGGGGAACTGCGTTCACAGACAATGATTTCTAGGAGTGTTCTTGAGCCCATGCAGTGCATTTTAGTGCAAAATCATGCCTGTTTTTTAACGCTGTGCCGCCTGAGGGCCCCGAAGATCACGAGCATCCAATATTGACCTTCGGCCTTGTCCCTTGTGCACAGAGATTTTTCCAGATTCTCTGAATCTTTTGATGATATTATGTACTGTAGATAGTGGGACATTCAAAATCTTTGCAATTTTACAAATGCAATTTTTCTGAAATTGTTCCACAATTTTCAGAGACAGTTTTTCACAGATTGGTGAACCTCTCCCCATCTTTACTTCAGAGAGACTCTGCCTCTCTAAAGTGCTCTTTTTATACCCAGTCTTGTCACTGATCAGTTGCTTATTAACCTAATTAGTTGTAAAATGCTCTTCCAGTTGTTTTTTTTATTAGTGCCACTTTCTTTTCCAGCCTTTTGTTGCCCGTCTCCCAACTTTTTTGAGACGTGTTGCTCCCATCAAATTCAAAATGAGCTAATATTTTTCATTAAATGGTAAAATGGCTCTCTTTCATCATCTAATATGTTGTCTATGTTCTATTGTGAATAAAATGCGGGTTTATGAGATTGCAAACCATTGCATTCTGTTTTTAGTTACATTTTACACAGCATCCATACTTTTTTGGAATTGGGGTTGTGTGTGTATATATATATATATATATATATATATATATATATATAAAATGAATGGGGTTAATACATTTCCTGTTAAATGCCCTTTTTTGCTTTCATTAAGCGCTCACCTGTCATAATGAGATAGTTGAAATAGCGAGAAAGCCTTAATTTCCTGCCATCCTTGCCTAAACACGTTGGTCATCCCTTCTGCTCTTAACAGCTTAAAGAATTATCTGTTCTCAGTTGAAACTCTTTTCAGAAATCCTGTTCATCCTTTTTTTTCCCAAACAGAGAACTGGAAATTGTAACTGTCAGAATTTTTTGGGGAGAGCTCAGCCTCCTCCAGTCGGTGACGATGACCATTATGCGCTCTGAATCGCAGCAGAATTCAAATAATAATGGGCCGAAGTCGGTGTGGGAGTTAATTAACTCCATGTCGCAGGAACAGACATTGTAGTACACCTCCGAAAAAGACTTGACATTGAGATGGACGGATAAGTCATTAATTGGTTTTTGCATTGGCACAATGGCGCAAGGGAGGCAGCGGAAGGTCATAGCGACTTTGACAGGGACCACAACTATATTACGCCATGGAGTCACCGTGCGCGGAAAGGGACGGTCGCAAAGTCGATGGCAGATAAGAGGCGTGCAACAAGGTAATTATACCGGGGACCTCGGCAGTGGTGGCCCGATTGTGGCAAGGGTCAAAAGAGCAGGCAATCAAAAAGGCCCGACCACCAAGTTTTGCCTTGAAACGCGTTATGCGTTCCCTGTTGTCTTCCGCCTCCTCCTGAAGGAAAGCATCAGCGCTCGTTTGAAATGCAGATAATGGCGCCATGAAGATTATTCACGGCGATATTACGGGGAGTGGGAATAAGGTTAGATAATTAACGTGATACTCGTGATTGTGAGGGTGGTGATGTGAAAAGGTGGGCCACGAGATAAAAGCCTCCACCAGATCAACGGCCAGACGGCTGGCCAGCCGAATAAGCAAGCTCGACAAAGGCAAGGTCAAAGGTGTTTCCATGAGGTCACTTCAGCATCAGGCAGGTCTTTCAGATTACACTGCAATCGGATCAACTATCACTTCGCAACTGAACCACCTCTCTTTGTTCATAAACTATGGCCAGTGTCCCACATGTCAGACAAACAAATAAATCAACAAAATAGTGATACAAGTAGTCCATAGGATTTAAAAGTTTGCGCAGAGATGATGTCTGTATCTGTTGAGCAGTTTTTTTTTCCATCCACATTAAACATACATCTGTTTCCTCAAATGTGATATCTTTCTGAATAGCAAGGGCGCATTCTGTTGGTTTCGTGTATTAGATGTATTGATAAGAGCAACAAGAAAACTAGGCTAATGTTGCGGTGATATGCCTTGCGAGGCTGAATTCTAACATGCTGCTGTAGCCAAACAAAATGGTGCAAAATGTTTAGGGTTTTTTTTTTATCATGTATTACTGCGTGAAGGTAAGATAACCAACAGAATGCACCCTGCGATCTGATGGATTAAGAACACTAGTCCAGAGCCTAGGTGTCTCTCCTCTGATATAAATACATTGTCCCTTTTTGATATGGAAATCTTATCTCAGAATCAAAGGATGAAGAACTGTGTGAAGGCCCTATCACTGGAGTTATCAATGCTTGTCTGATGCACAGAGGAGAAAATTAACAAGTTTGTTTGTTTGTTTTTTTTTTTTTTCCTCTCATTAAAACAGACCCAGTGAAAATGTCTTAAAACAGCATCAATTTAGTGACAAAAAAGATAGCAATTTTGACTTCAGCTTCAATTCTTCTCAGGCAACAGTTCCATACATATAATACATTGAATGCAAGCTATTCATGTTGCAGCTGCAAAGAATAATTTCTGTTATGGTGCGCTAAATGAGGCCCAATAGTCTCACGTTGATTGGCAGCCATGATAGTGGCTGACTGCCCAAGAGGGTCCTATTTTTGTATCTTCTCAAACGAAAATGCATGTGGCAATAACGTTTATCACTGTTTTGTCCATTGCAAACAGCATAAACATTGCCTTAGCTTAGTTTGGTATTTTCGTGCTCTGCCTTAAATGCATTTGGGTCAGACCTTGCTTATGTTTTGACTCACCCAAGACCACTTTTTAATGCAAACGCTTTTGCTTAATGGTAGTTTCATGGGAATTAATCCCAGCCAGTGGAGCCGTTTGCACATACTGTTCACATCAATATCTTTCACGTTATTTTCACTTTTGTTATGTTGACGACCATTTAAATAATGCCTACAAAATGGTGGTGGGGTTTGATGGCAAGGTAAAGGGAGGGTAAAGGGGTATTTTTACAGGTGGATGTTTGTTTTGTTTGAGGAGGAAATATAAATTAACTTCAGTCCCGCCGTTGTTTTAATACCATGAGTGCCATTTTGTATGTGGTTTAAATGGCCCATATTCATATAAAATTTATTGACACTAGTTTTTGGTCTCCTTTTTGCCTCGCATCATTGAACAGCATTCCACATTTGAGCGCAGTTCTCGGAGGACTGAAAGAGACGGCAGTAACGCTAGCGTGGTGCCTGTTCTTAACCTGAAAAAGTTGTCAGTTCATTATGGCATTAATACACTGATTTCAATGGGAATGACAGCGCTTGATCTGATTGGCCTTAATGGGAGAAAACCCCCACCACACCTGCAGGTAATTAATTTGTCGTAGAGCCACTCTTTTGACGACAGTATCACAGTTGCGATTTTGTTTCTCGAAACAAAATTACAGCAATGGAGTTCAACACGCCCAGTTTTAATCTGTGATATCGTTAGCACTTGTGCTTGCCGACTGCGATTACCTTATCAAATCACGGCCCAAAGTGTATCTGGCAGTATCAGCCATTATACACTACACTGAGAAGGGAGAGGGATGACATTTTTTCAGATGTTCACACCCATGGCTTAGTCTTGTCTTAGTAAATATAAAAAAAAATTAATTTTTACTTTGTATGTGAAACCAGTCAAGCCAAACCGACTGACTGTCCTCCTAAGAGTCCGTTCAAAAGCAATTGAGCACTATCTCAATTCATGTTTGGGCTTTGCCCACTTTTCCCACCAAAAAAAAGTCATTGTTATAAAAAGGTACGTGGAGTTGTTGTTTTTCGCACTGTCATACAATCAGATGTTCAGCTTTTTGCAGTTTTTTTACTTCATAACTGAACGATTTAGCCCTAATTGCAAAGAGGAAATTCTTTCTTGTCCTGTCTTGAGTTACAAACATACTTATATGTGGTATTATGCATTATTATTTTGGTGCTGTTAGTTAAAATTTGTGGCATTTTGTACACATAATAAATTGTACATTACAGAGAAAAGAAATTTAACTATGTTTAACATTTGGGGAAATGTTTTGGCAGTGAAAGCTTGCATTTCTTGGAGTTAATTTACCTGCATACAGAAATGTGGAAAGCCCGTCATGAAGATGTTGGCTATGTTCAATTATGGAACGTAAACACCCTCATAGGCATATAGTTTATACTGCAGTTGAAATCTGAATAACCTCACATAATTTTTTTCATGCATTACTGCTCAAAGACATACCATTTCACAGTGTAATTCAGAGGAAATGAACTGCACTCCATGTGAAAAAAATAAAGAGGTTATTCCTTTGTTTGTCGGCTAATGTCACCTTGTTCACCTGTGGCGTATTAGTAGGGAATGAGACAGGATGTTTTCAATATTTTGGCTGCAAACAGATTTGTTTAGTCAGTCTTCTCCAACTTTTTTTGAGCCTTTTGTGCCATTTTGTGCTATTACATTAGCTGCATAACGTAATAAAACTTTATTATACTTATTGATTCATTTAAGATTGAATGAATTGCAGCTTGCCTTGATTTAATGAACATCGGAAAATTCCATGGCTTCTACTTAACAAGGCACGTTGAACGTTGGCTTTCTTGATGGTGCTTCCCCACAATGATTAAAGGGAATCAGATGATTATCTGGGCCTTATCTGTTTGTAGATTTTTGTGCAAGTGGTGGCAAATAGACAAAGATCAGTGCATGATGCACTTGTGTGATTACTTTAAAGGCTGGGTATAAGAGAATAGGTTTGCACGGGTAAGGTCAGTGCGCATCCTGTCCATTTTGCGGTTCTAACTCAGTCAGATGTTCTAGTTGATACCTCTCTGCAGACAGAACTCACGGCTCTCGTGCCGGATTCGTGGTTTTATATCAGATGTCTCATTCTTTTAACCTGCACGCACACGTGACCATTCACACCAATGTCTTAAGCTCAGAGCCTTAGTCTTCCCTAACACTGATAGGATTGTACTCATACAAGCACTCTTAAACTAATGCCTGTGAATTTGTTGAGCATAGACTGCATGGTAATGCTTCAGGCGAACGAGACTGCATATTAATACAGGGAATATCAGGGCTTTTCTTGTAGAATTACTGTGAAAAATGTAGATGGTCCAAAAGAACAGAAGGCATGGCTTATTTAGGCAAGATACAAAACTTTCAACCTCCAGGCTTAAATTTTGATGATCATATCGTTTATCAATTTTGATAGTTTTGGCTGAAAGAATAACAATTGCAGCATTGTTTGTAAAAAAAAAAAAAAAAAAAAAAGTACATTTTTATGTTTCTTTATTAACGACTACTAACTACTAACTGTAGCAGTACACCACTATGGAATTGGTGAGAATTGATCATTTTTCTTATTCCATCGATAACGGATACCTAATTTGCATATTCGGACTGTTCATCGCAACCTCGCTAATTATTTTTGGTTATACTGCTGAAGTATCCTAACTTGTATTAATCATGCATACCCATCCCAATTTTAACTCCCACACTATTTTTGACGGGACTTTATTTTTCTGAATTCCATCCATTACATTTGCAGAGGTTTTGGATCTCACCCATTTAAAGAATGTATTCCAAGGAGCAAGGAGATACAGAGCTTGATTTTTTCTTGCCTGCAACACAGTAAGGACTATGGCATCCAGCCTCTTTTGCCAACAATCAGTGGGAGCAAGTGGGTGTGTGATTCGAGGCGCAGTGTGTCTTGTATTATTTTTTTGTATTAACTATTTCCATTCATAATAATGTAATACGAATCAGTTACGCATTGGATATATATGTCTTTTATGACTATAATAAGGAATTGGCCCAAATGCAAGGGTTTCTGGGACACATATGTTCCCAACAAGATATTTGGAAATATTACAGGACATATGTGTCCCGTTAGCACTGAAAGTGTTAAGAAAATTACGTTGTAAAAAAAATCATCCTTTAAAATTTTTTTTATTGTACACAGTAAACAAAGTCACAGTAGAACACCTTTGATTGTACTGTATTGTGGAATACAGTGCATGGCAAACAAAGCTCTAGCTGTTCAGGCTGCCGTGCAATTTGGCCATTGTGGTACGTCATTCAAGTCTTTGACTTACTGATGAAGTAGGCATACTGTAGCCTAGGCTACTTGTTGCTAATGTGGCCACAATCACTTGCTACCAAAATGCTATTCCAGGAATAAAGGAGCACTGTCATGGTTGACCAAGCGTAATGGATGCTCATAGGTTCAGAGAGATTCTTTGAGTGAAAATAGACGGCTTGCAGAATCCAAGTCACTTGTATTGCTACAGTTAATCTTTGTAGCTTCCCAGAAGGAGTACACCGTGTTATCGAATAATATACGTCAGTGTCCTCTTTGGAAAACGATACTTTCTCAAGGTATATATTTGGCTTTGAGTAGGACGATGGCCCCCATGGCCAGACATACCAGCGTGCAAATGTCTCAAAGTTTGTGCAAGCAAAATGGATGTTTAAAGACACTGAACTAAAATATACTAAGTAAGTAAGTAAAATAAATGAGACTTAAGTAAACTAGTCGCTTTTGTAGTGTGGGGATGGCTATGGTAAACCACAGTATAAACGTAATTTCTGCAAATGTGCATGCGTCAGTCTTGTGAGTGTTCCTTTAAATTATATGACTTTGTAATAACTAAATTAATCAACAATAGGTCTCTAAGGCCAGGATATTTTTTTTTTTTTTGATATTTTGACTGCAACGGGGTGGGAATTTGGATTGCCTGGATCACCGATGTCCGTGACCTTCAGAGAGGAATGTCTCCAGCACTCCTCATCAGTCAAGTTTAGAGCACTCTGACAGTATAAGTGTCTCTGTTCCTAGGCAATTATCTATTCTACACCCTGTCAATCAACACAAATGTGGGCTACGTTCCATATACCAAAAATTACTGTTCCAAACTCTGAGAGTAGAGTCAAATAAAATATAATCTCGCTTTATATCAGACTGACATCTCTCAAGTTGGCTACTCTTCAACCATGCCATACATTTGTGGTTGGGTGAAGTGGGCTGTGTGAAATAGCACTCTGGCTCCACAGTTGTTGTTATTATTATTATTCCAGAAGTTGGCTAAAAGTGATAAACATTGTTGGTACAACAAAACAATAATAATTAAACTCATATTAGTAATAGCATTAATTACAGACCCATCATTCTGCTTTCTGGTGAAATTAGAAATAGGTTGTGCTGCAGTTTAGACATACTGAAAGTCTTTTTACGGACTGGCCTATGGCTCAGAGAGATTCCAAGTGTTGCCTTATGTGACCTTATTCAAATGACACTCGCATTTGTGCCATCTAATTTACATGGAAAACACCCCCTGAAATATAACTATGCCCTCAATACTCATCTCTCTGCCTAGTTGCATGTAACCCTGCAGAAAAATACCAATTAGTCCTTGTAGCTGGAGGAATATAGGAATCAACATGGCGACCGGTCTGTGCGTGTATCTTGAGACGTAGCGCATGCAAAAAAAAAAAAATAAATAAATAAAAAATCAGGCACTCAGTGTTGTTGTTCTCTTTCGTACTACTGAGTTTAGTTCTGTGAAGTGAAGCTTACTTTTCTCACATTTTATGACAAAGTTTTTTTTTCCTCAATGATTTCATATTTTTTTCCAGCCAGGACAAATTCAACTGTAAAATGCATTATTCACTGATAAAAACAAATGAATTTATCAAACTGTCTTTAAATAAATGCAGTTGTCAAGCTGAGCCCGAGCACCACAGCGGGTGAGATGCAGGATTTATTAAAATCCAGCCATAATCCTCATTCCATCTCCTCATATTCATTCATCTTTCTGGCGACTGAATATGAATTAGATCATAATCGCTGCTGAAGGTGCTTTATAGTACATTTCTTTATGGTTCTATTTCTCTCAGGTGTCTCACTTGTTTGGATCAGCAGAGCTTTGTAAAATTAACCCATTCTGTCCTAATTTTCAGATTAACCCCATCTAGAACTTACCTCATTCACAGTTTTGTTTTTCTTTTGTATATTATGGCCAAATATTGACACACCTATTTTGACTGGTCGAGATCATGCTGCTCATTGTAGAATGAAGAAAATTTTTGAAAATTGAGAATCTTTGGAAAATACTCACTCGTGCACAAGAGTTATTCAGTTGAAGCCACAAGAAGCTTTAATAGGAAATCAAACCAATAAAGTTGCAATTCTGATATGTGTGTTAACCAAGAGCAAACATATGGTGGAGATTCAGATGTCCTTGTTATACTAAGTCAAATAGTTTCAAGTTTTATCTCAACAATCCTAAATTGAAAATGTAAAATAAACCCAGTTTTCTCTTGTAATGTTTAGAGAGCAATTTCCCCCGAATGATTTGGATGGCCAACAGTCAAATATTGCCATAAATGCATACAGCGATTAAGCGCAGATGTTGAGTTTGGTAAGCGGTCTGCGTGGAGCTGCGTCACAGTTCCCTATAGAAAGTCACTGCTTTCTCTCTTTAAAGGAGAAATTTAACCTCCCATCCGGTACTCCCTTGATTTAAAAAAAAAAAAAAAAAAATTGGGACATTTATCTGGTACATTCGACCCAAAATAATTTCAGTTTGCATCTAGTCACTCAAATGCCCATTGCACTGTTGCAGTCACATGACTGATTTCACTGTTATTGATCGAGGGTGATCCTCATAAGGGCACATTTCTATTCCCTTGTGCTATTCGGTGGTGAGCGTTCACCAGATATAGCCATGATTATGACAGTGGCCGATGGTGGACATGTTGGCATGTATTCCCACTGTGTCCGTACTTCATTATGGTTACTTGGGAGCCGAATTAGGGTTTTTCCATTTTAGCCAAAGCCCCTGGCTATGTACGCTAGCTGCTTTGATGGTTTGGTGCCGGCTCTGGTCATGGATCGCCAGCTTTTTTGGCTGACTGTTGGTAAACTTGGCTCCTGACTCCACATTCAATGGGCCCAAAGCCAATGGAAAGAAAGCCATGCCACCTTCAATGACTATAATGGAAGCAGTGCCTGTTTTCACCATTAGTGGGCAGTACAGAAGTATTGATTAGCGGAGCAGAATATATGGCAGTGGATGAAGGTGAATTCTGTGATACTCTCCTCATTCATTAGAAATATTTTTTAATATGTATGAAAATATTGCATATTTTTAAATAATGTTATTAGACAGCTATGGTCATTTTAACATAATCTCGTGTGTATAATTATTAGTTTCTGTCCCCTGGTGGTAAGACTGATGCAATATGCATAATTTTAACTACCTCATAATTACTGTACGTGGAACCTATCAATGGGATTGCAAACATGTCAGCTCAGATCAGCATCATGCATTTTTATCTACTAGTTGCATCCGAACGGCCAGCAGCACTCAGGCTACATCGTGGGTTGAAATTGATTAAGGGCCACTATCACATTTACGAGAATGAGATTCCAGAAATACAACCCCAATTCCAAAAAAGTTGGGATACTGTGTAAATTGTAAATAAAAACAGAATGCAATGATTTGCAAATCTCATGAACCCACATTTTATTCATAATAGAACATAAACAACATATCAGGCGTTGAAAGTGAGACATTTTACCATTTCATTAAAAATATTAGCTCATTTTGAATTTGATGGCAGCAAATTCAATTGCAATTGCAAGTGATCACAGTACTTCTTGGCAGAGGTAATTAGAAAGCACTGAGAGTGCATTTCTTTGCTAGTGAATTTACTACCATCTTGAGGTCTTTAAGATCTGTGGCATTTTTTCCAATCTTGATATCCCGCAATGGTGAAGAATCCTATAAAAAATTCCCGGATGCGAATGGCGGTCTGGATAATGTCCAACTCTTAATGGATTGTTTTTTGGGCGATGGATCGCATTTCAACGAAATATCATAAAAATTTTGTGAAAACTTTTTGAGATATTGTCTGGACAATCAGATGAACTAAATAACTGACAAATAGACAAAGAGACATGAATGAATATGAAGGATTTCGTTGCAAAACTAGACATATCCCATTTCCCAGCCTGGGATATGTCTCGTTTTGCCCCAAAACCCTTCCTACATATTTTTCGCCCAACTTTGTTGGTTGGAGGAGGCTGAAAGACAGGCAGACAGGCCAATACCACCACAACCAACAACCTCTCCCCCCGGGTGGGGTAGCCAGCATGACTTGCTGTGGATTGTTAAGGTTAGGTGTATAAGATTTTCATCAAGGTTTGACTGAATTAAACTACTTTCTATGCCAGTTTGTCACCAGGGGATGGCCAAGCAATGGTCTACAAGCAGGCAATTATGAAAACAAATTATTTGGCTAGCAACTCTGTTGAGTTGTGTGTATTGGTCTTACCTGTGCATTGAGCAGATAAAACCAAGACCTTTTATTACCCTGCAGAATGATTTCTTGCCTGCACAGGGGGTCAGAGAAAAAAGAAAGCAAGAGTTTTTTTTTTTCTTGTTATTGGTAGGAAAAAATAGTTAGCTTACATGAAATCAAAATAAGCTGGAAATTAACGATTTGCTAATGCTATATTTAATGGGTCAGATAATGAGTTTTTGTCAATAGTCGAACTTACAGAAAATCCAACATCAGCTATGTGAAAAAAATGCACATTTTGGGCAACTTGTGGGTTTTATCTTATTTTACTAACATACGGGCAATTTATGGCTTTCATAATCTTTCATAAAAGCATTTTTACTTGAGATAAGTTGAGATGCATATTGCATCCCAAGTAAAAAAAAAAAACTTTGAACCAAACTTACATTTGCTCTGTCATAAGCAGTAACTCATACAGTTCAGCCACAGCCATTTTTAGCAGTGTGGGTCTCAAGCATTTCCCTTTTACACCATCATTACATGTCAGATTTTCCCTTTCTCCTCACAGGGCAGTATTACAAGATGAAATGGCCATACTTGCTAAAAGCCCTGCACTCAATCAGAATAAAGTTTACTGGAAATGGAACTGATTTTAAACTGAGCTGCCTACCGCCATACTTCCCCTTCTTCCTGTTCTTTGAAATCTGTTCACACTCGCTGTCCTTTAGTAATATCTACCCACCTGTGTGCGAGAAAGAGTGTGTGTGTTTGTGTGTGCATGTGTGAGAGTGTATGTGTGTGTGTGTGTGTGTGTGTGTGTGTGTGTGTGCGTGCGTGTGTGTGTGTGACATTCTGTGTTTTGTGTACAAATGTGTGGATGCGCAGTGTGGGTTAGAGAGAGACTGTGTGCACCTACGGGGCTGCAGATATGAGAGAGGAGGAACTGTTGACACCAGTTGAGCTTCCACCTTCAACTGTCAACTGTAGGTAGAGGAGGGAGTGGTCCAGCCATAGTCTAGTAACATTATTCCTCTGTGTGAAAACACCTGCCACATGAAGGATTCACTTATAGTTCTTGCGAGTGTTTGATTTCAGTTTAGTGAAAGACCATCTACATAGTTTTGTTTCATAGTCATTGCATAACACGGGCTATCTCTACACGGTAAATGACTGGCAAGATGGTGTACGCATTAAACTGTTGGCCATTTTTCAGCCTGTGGCCTAATATCATTCTAAAGCAAATGTATAACGTGACACGTATCAAAGTTTCCAAGATCATATGCTCAACGAAGGTCGTACAGATCTGTGAACTTTATAATTACAGATGGAATTCTTTCTTCTAATGAATTCATGAAAGGCTTCCATTTCAGGACATCTTACCACCATTGTTTCATTTAGATGTCCCCCTGCTCCGTTGAGGCCTTAATCCATCCTCGGATTTCTCTCATTTCAGCGTTTCTGAATAATATCGATTTTTATCTGCCTCATAATTGCACTGTAATTATGTGTGGTAATTCTCGTATGATTTGCGTATGAGTCCAATATCCTGGCCTGGCCAGAGGATGTCTGTAATAATAATTCCATAAATGTATATTATATGGGAGACGGGGGCACTTTGAAATTATGGTCATAAATTCTTAATGAGTAAATGGTTTGTGAGGATTTGTAATGCAGGACATTAGGGTAAAATTTAATTATAGATTCCATGAACATTCTTGCTTATAAGGAGCCAGAAAAGTTAGGTTTCATCAGAGTCCAAAGATGTTTCTGGTTTCTTCAAACCTACAGTCTGTCACCTATTTTGCTGAGATTTGAAGATTAATTATTAAAAGTCAGAAAAGCCTTGTATTATAATTGCGTATTTAAAATATTGGAAAAAGTAATGTATGAATAATTAAGAGATGGATTTTTTTGATCAGCCTATTTACAACCGAGTGCTGTTTTGAGAACCTCTACTCCACTGGAAGAGTCAAAAGTCCTTATGTTTCGGTACTGGATGACCATAGCTTGCATACTTCGCATTTTTAGTGAACAACGTTTAGCCTGTTATCATGGTTGTCAGCCCTTTAAAATGCACTAACAGCTTAGGCTGCCAACTTACATTTTTAAAGTTGTCTCTCAATGCATTGCTTCAGATTAATTTTTAAAGTGTTTCAGCCCAAGCAAAATTAAACATGAGATATGGCAAAAGGAAAACGAATGATTTTGTACCAGAGCATTAGTCTTTCAAAAGCCAACTGGCTATCTGAGTCGGGCATCATACCTGTTTTCAGGCAGTTGATAGATTTTTTGTGTGAAGCACTGAAGACGGTTCAGTATAACACGTAAAAATTCCCAGCGTTGATTCAATTCCAACTGACTATATTGAGTCTATCTAGAACCATATGTTGACTGTAATAGTTGGTTTAACTCAGAATAGTTTGCTGTGTTTCAGCTGGGTCTGGCTAAGCGGTTACGTCACTACAATTTTGATGTTCGTTGGGCTATAACTTTTTAACCAGATAACTTATATAAACTTGAAATACATGTTTCTAAAGGTTTTTACAAGTACTTTAACATGGTATACTCAGTGGATTGTTAGATAATTTTTAAATATGAAATTAGCAAAAATATGCTCGGTTACGGTACTACCAAAAGCGGACATCAGATTTGACAAGGTATACACAAAGATGCATAACATGCTGTTCTCATTACAAATTGGAGTCAACCTGGTTGCAATATTGCAATAAACCTATTAAACTACAACTCAATTTCAGAAATAGTTGGGACGAAGTGTAAATTGTGAATAAAATCAAAATGCAATAACTTTCAGATCACATGAGCCAGTATGATATTTACAATAGAACATAGATAACATTTCAAATGTTGAAACTGAGACATTTTACATTTTTATCCACAAAATGAGCTTATTTCAAATTTTCTGGCTGCAACAGGTCTCAAAAAAGTTGGGACACAGGCAAAAAAGGGCTGAAAAAGCAATTAATATATAAGAGAATCAGCTGAAAGAACATTTAGCAAGTAATTAAGTTAACTGGCATCAGGTGTGTAACATGATTGGCTAGAAAAGGGATGTCTTAGAGAGGCTGAGTCTCTCAGAGGTAAAGATGGCCAGAGGCTCTCCAACCCATGAAGGCTTGTGTAAAAAAATTGTGGAATACTTTAAAAACAATGTTCCTCAACGTCAAATTGCAAAGGCTTTGAAGGTCTCATCGTCGACAGTGCAGAACATCATCCAAAGATTCAGAGGAACTGGAAAAATCTCTGTGCGTTAGGGACAAGGCCGAAGACTTTTACTGGGTGCCCGTGATCTTCGGGCCCTCAGACGCCACTGCATCACTCACCGGCATGATTCTGTCATTGACATTACTAAATGGGCCCAGGAATACTTCAAGAAACCATTGTCTGTAAACACAGTCCGCCATGCCATCCGCAGATGCCACCTAAAACTCTATCATGCAAAAAAGGAAGCCATTGTTGAGCATGATCCAGAAGTGCCGCCGTGTTCTGTGGGCCAAGGCTCATTTAAAATGGACTGTAGCAAAGTGGCAAAGTGTTCTGTGGTCAGAAGAGTCCAAATTTGACATTCTTGTTGAAAATCATGGGCGTCGTGTCCTCCGGGCTAAAGAGGAGAAAGACCACCCCTCCTGTTATCAGCGTTCAGTTCAAAAGTCAGCATCTCTGATGGTATGGGGATACATTAGTGCATATGGCGTGGGACACTTGCATGTTTTAAAAAGCACCATGAATGCTGAAAGGTATATAAAGGTTTTAGAACAACATATGCTCCCCTCCAGACGACATCTATTCCAGGGAAGGCCTTGTGTATTTCAGCAGGACAATGCAAAACCACATACTGCAGCTATTACAACAGCATGGCTTCGTAGTAGAAGAGTCCGTGTGCTGAACTGGCTTGCCTGCAATCCTGATCTTTCACCGATTGAGAACATTTGGTGCATAATTAAACAAAAAGTCCGTCAAAGGAGACCCAAAACTCTCCGGCAGCTGGAAGCCTGCATTAAACAAGAGTGGGATCAAATTCCAATGGCTAAACTCAAGGAACTTGTCTCATCAATGCCCAGAGGCCTCCACTCTGTGTTAAAAAGAAAAGGGGATGCTACACCATGGTAAACAGGCCCCTGTCCCAACTTTTTGGAGACCTGTAGCAGCCATCAAATTTGAAATGAGCTCATTTTGTGAATAAATTTGTAAAATTTCTCAGTTTCAACATTTGCCATGTTATCTCTGCTCTATTATGAATAAAATACTTGCTGGTGTGATTTGAAAGTCATTGCATTTTGATTTTATTCACAATTTACACTTTATCCCAACTATTTCGGAATTGGGGTTGATTTGTTCTCAGCAAAAATTGTAGCAAAATATGGAATTGAAGACCTGGGTGCAAGAAGTACTGAAGTCACATTTTCCAAAAAATGAGCTGACACCACTACCATAAAGTAGAGTGTCATGTGCATCATTAAAAGCCAAAAAAAATTCCAAATATAAGTACTCAAGTCCTCAATACTGATATACGGCCTTCCCTGAATCTACTGAATTTTTGTGCAAGAAATACTCAAGTCTTTGCAGAAGTACTCAAGTCCTTGACGTCATCAGGAACAAGTGCCTAAGTCCATGACTGTCCAATCAGCTGCTAGTATGTGTCATGTGACAAGCGTAGCAAAAATGACTGTTTGGCAATCAGAAAATGATTGAAACGGCATTTGTGTGGTAAAAGTACCGAAGTCCATGCATTTTATGGCAATAAGTACTGAAGTCCAGGCATTTTATGGTAAGAAGTACCAAAGTCCGAAACTGATTTTCTTGTTTTTTTCGTAATAAAGCATTATTTTTCCACAAAAACGTGTCTGTCTACTTTGTATAACCCCTGGGACTAGCAGCAGACGCTACTGAATGTTATCTTTTAAAAAAAAGTATCTGCAGCATGTTTTCAAAACTTTGACCCTTAATATCTCAAAAGTGTTATTTTGTGACTAAAGTACTTCTTGCACCCAGGTCTTCAATTTCTAAGATTTAATAGGGAAAAGAATATGGTTACGTCATTACAAGCTGTATTGGTTACGTCACTACAGAACTAGATGTTCATGAGAAAAAGTAAGATTTACTTCAAGAAAAGAACTGAAATAGGTGACATAAAATACTTTTATTATAAAAGAAACATTCTGTATCACAGATATACATTTTTATTACTTAAGTCAGTTATGACAGCAATCTATATGGTCATAATGCAACATTTTTGTAAGAGTTAAAAAAACTAATTTTTAATTTGAATTTGGCAAAATTTTTATGTAGTTTTAGATATTTTATTGTTGAGATGAAAATTATGTGAAAAATAGATTTCCGAGTGTCAGTAGTTTTCAAACTTCATGCACTTTAAATGGCTGTAATTTTTTTTCACATCTTGCATTGAAAAAACAAATTTAGTTCCATAAACTAGACAGATTAAGCTACAAGATCAGCCCATTCACTATGTGTTAAAAAGAAATATAATTTTCATCACTTATGTTCACTTTTGCTTGGCCAGACCCAACTACAACCAAAATTTGGGGGCTTGAAATCTTCAGTGCATTTTTTTTTTTTTTTTTTTTTTTTTACCTCAGCAGGGTTTTGGAATGCCAATGAAAGAAGTATTTTTGAAGAAATATACATTTTTATTGACTGGACATTTTAATAACATTACCTAGAACTGAATTTTATTAAAATTCCAAATGTGATTTAGTGTTCCTCTTGGCAATTGGCAGAATATTTCTTCAGCATACTGCATGCTGCTTTATCTTAGGTGCATCCAAACAGTGTTTCACAAATATTTCTGTAAACAACTTGAGATCTGCAACATAACAATAGAGTGACAGGGGGGCAGGAGCCTATCACTGCTGAGTATGGGCCAAAGGTTGGAAAACATCCTGACAGCTCGCCAGTCCATCACTGTGTTCACACACACCATTCGCTCTTCACGTTCAGACCTTTGGGTGATTCAGAGTCTCCAATTAATTTAGCATACATGGTTTTTGGGCTGTGGGAGGAAGCGGAAGTACTCGGAGGAAACCCACGCAAACACGGGGAGAACATGCAAACTCCACACAGGAAGGCCCCAGGCCTTGATTAGAATTTATAACTTTCCTGCTGTGAAGCAGTGCTACCCACTGCACCACCATGCCACTCCATTTTAAAGAATATAAAATGTTAAAGCCAGAAATAGTTTTTTTTTTTTTTTACACGAGCCGTTAATACTTGCTGTTTACCATTAGCCTCATGGCAGCTACTGCAAAATCCCTTGATGACAAAATCTGAGCTATCTTAAACTGAAACAAAGAAATCATCCATCCTCTGGGAGGGGGTGGGGGACGTTATAAACAAAGAAATATGTATATTTTTTTTAAAAATTGGCTTGCACTGTATTAAATGGAAATATTGAATGCGTCCAAAACCGCGCAAAGATTTTTACTCAGAATGCACCTCTGCGAAAATGATTTTGCTCGTAAAGAAATGTCTACAAGAACGCAACAGAAGCTTCATGTTTTTCTGTTCTCGGAAAAATTATTCTTGATGCAGTTTGAAGGTGAACCTCCACTGTTTCGCTGCCCTTGTTTGTTCCTGGTGCTGTTCTGGGCCTCTGAGATGAGCGCTAATGTGAGCTGAATAATTCTGATACTGAGATGAAAGCGGCAGAGTAGGTGGTAGCCACAGGTACTGCAGAAAACAGTTTCCCCCCCTTTCACCAAGATGGCATTATGTTTCCAGAAATGACCAAATTAATTGTTTTTCTTTTTCCACTGTATTCTGTACTGCTGACTATACTTCTGCTTTTCTTCTGTGATTTTCACAGCTTGACTTTTTAAAGGCCAAATATTTTTGCTCAAAGTCAATGTGAATCATGGCTACTTGCTGAGTAAAAACAGAATCAAACAAATTTTTATTGCCGCAAGTCACAAATACAAGGCCTTTCGGTACATGGATGTTTGCTAATTAATGTGTACTCAAATTGAAGACCCCCGTGCTAAAATTAAGAGGCAGCAGACTTGGGTAACTATGAAAGACATTTCCCCATCTTTACCTCACAGTGTGTGAAAAAATGACTGAAGTACTTTTAGCACTGGGCTCTTCAATTGTTGTATACATAGATCTGATTTATGAATGTCACAGTATTTAGGTTTCTTGAAGTTGTGTCTTCAGGTTTCATCTGTGACCCCCTGTGTTTTGTGATCTTATTTGCAGATGGAAAGTCTGGCTGGTACCGGAACCAGGGCCCGAATAGCTGGTGTGGCAGTGCTATGGTCTTGAATGTTTGGCATTATCACCACACGTCATATAAAATGCATTGTGGTAATGCTGTTCAAGAGCTTTGGCTGTTTCAATAGAAGGTTTAAAGTGCCTAATTTTTATCTCCGTAGATCATATTTTCCTTACAACCTATAAACGTGTCAAACGTTACTGTGATATGCGAGCAGGCCCCACTGGGGCCTGGTCAACCCAGGCAGACCCCCTGCCACGGTAATACCACACCCAGGCAGAGAGACGCTTGATGTGGGCAGAGAGGACTCCAGTGCCCCCCCGCCAACCCACTGGTACCTTGCAGGCCTGCTACGCCTGTGTGGTGGAGAAAGTGGTGCAACTGACTCTGTGTGTGTGTGTGTGTGCGAATGCATGAGTGTGTACATGTGTGCCTGTCTGCGCAGGGTCTATAGGCAGCAGACAGGAAGACGCTTGTCAGTATCCAGAACACCAGTGGCCGCTCAGGTTCTGTCTGGAGTGGAAAAACACTGGTCAGTGGTTAATCTTTTTGATGCCAGTGTCTCTGCTTTTTGTGCATTTGCGTTTCATTTTCAGAATGTGTGCCTGTGCATGTTTGTTCGTTTGTGTGCGTGCATATGTTTGTATGAATTGTTAACTTTGCCTGGTATATTAAACGCAAAAAAAAAAAAAAAAACTTAATATATATTCATTTTATATATCAATGTCAATGTCAAGTTTATTTATATAGCACATTTGAAAAGCCGCAGTTAACCAAAGTGCTTTACAAATAGGGATTAAAATAATTAAAATAGACCAAAAATCAGTAATATCGTATATACATTCCATTACAAATATAATTTATCAAGGACAAAGTTTAATGATACCAGCTGCAAAGAACAAAAAATAAATTCAAAGTGGATAAAAGTACATGCACCTTTGGAAATTTCAACCACAGTCATTTCCTGCTTAAAAATTTTGAAAGAGACAGATGAAAGCAACTTCCTCAGTTTACATTTCGAACAATTTCCGGTCTGTTTGAGCATGCCAGAGTATGAGCATGTTACATGTTACATGCTGTTTGAGCATGCCAGAGTATGAGCATGTTACATGTTACATGCTCTTTGAGCATGCCAGAGTATGAGCATGTTACATGTTACATGCTCTTTGAGCATGCCAGAGTATGAGCATGTTACATGTTACATGCTGTTTGAGCATGCCAGAGTATGAGCATGCATGTTACATGTTACATGCTCTTTGAGCATGCCAGAGTATCAGCATGTTACATGTTACATGCTCTTTGAGCATGCCAGAGTATGAGCATGTTACATGTTACATGCTGTTTGAGCATGCCAGAGTATGAGCATGTTACATGTTACATGCTCTTTGAGCATGCCAGAGTATGAGCATGTTACATGTTACATGCAGTTTGAGCATGCCAGAGTATGAGCATGTTACATGTTACATGCTGTTTGAGCATGCCAGAGTATGAGCATGTTACATGTTACATGCTCTTTGAGCATGCCAGAGTATGAGCATGTTACATGTTACATGCTGTTTGAGCATGCCAGAGTATAAGCATGTTACATGTTACATGCTCTTTGAGCATGCCAGAGTATGAGCATGTTACATGTTACATGCTGTTTGAGCATGCCAAAGTATCAGCATGTTACATGTTACATGTTGTTTGAGCATGCCAGAGTATGAGCATGCTACATGTTACATGCCGTTTGAGCGTGCCAGGGTATGTTACAGAGTGCCCAACAATCACCAAATAAATCGATCTTAATCCCAGTTTTGTCTCAAATGAAAAAATTATAATAATAGTAATACGTTGTAAAAAACAGGTGGAATAAAATCACTTAATCTACTAATTATGGGGGAAATGCATGTAAATACATGACTTTCTCGTCTCAGTTACACATTTCATCACAGCATGCTTTTAAATTAATCCATTATTGTATTTTTATAGTCAATACATTCTAGTGTCAAAGGGAACTCAAATTCACCGGCACATATATATTCTTGTATATTCCAAAAATTTAACTGTGTCACAATTGAAAAAAGTTAGATTAAGCCTGTCACAGTACCCATTATCATAGGTTACTAACCATGCTACTGGTTTGTCAGAAACAATGCCTTAATGTATAAAATTTAACTTCTTCCTAATTTAATACAGAAGTAAAACTGAGGATAAAAGCTCTTGTTCGAGAGAGACCTTAATGAAATGTAGAAGGCAATCACGCAAAATGTAACTATGCAAAGAGATATAACTAGCTCTGAAGTGATTGCGTTCGTTGAAAAAGCGAAAATTCTTTGAAAAACTTTTTTGCAGGAGTTCTCTCAGTATGACTTCACACCAGCGGTGACTGGGGTTTCATTTAAGCACGGCTTGCTTTTTCAGGTTGTCGCCCTTCTCTTTTGAGAACCAAACTCAGCATCCTTCTGTGTTATACCTTACACTGGAGCCACCTCGCTTTTATACGATAAAAAAATATAGCAGGAATAAACGAATAAGTTGCTGTCGCAGTTTCAACTCATGTTGGCTTGTGGTAAGACGGTAACATCCCTGCAGATCAGGAGTCTCAAACGGGTACATAGAGGGGCCAAGGTTCTGCAGGTTTTCAATCCAACCGATAAGAAGCTCACCTGATACAACTAATTTAATCAACTAATCTCAACTGCACAGTTGATTAGTTGTATCAGGTGAGCTTCTGCTCAGTTGGAATGAAAACCTGCAGCCCCTTGACCCTTTTACGGACCAATTTGAGACCCCTGCTGTTGAGCTTCTATGTACATATTCCGAACGATTTCACACGTTGTATTGTGTTGTCAATGCTGTCTCTCTCACTCTCCAGGTAAAGAAGGCTCATCTGATCTGAGGCTAAAGTAGGTCAACAGTTGGCTTTCTGCTTGAAACTGTATGAAGCACGTGCACCTGGCACTACAGACCTCTACCACGCAGAGCACACGGAAAGGGGAGCCTCGCACATACATTTGGACTAACGCCTTCCGCTTAATAACTTCCTCCATCCTTCATGTGAGTGCGCGAACAGCAACGTTTCTCACGGACCGAAAATCCTCCTCTAATACCCCCCAGTTGAGAACACATTCGAAGATATGTAATGCAAGCCGTTGCCATCCCGTACATTTTTTCCCCCGGTGGTTGAAAAAAAAGAGTCAATTTATTTTTCTAATTTCATACTTGTTTAAAGTTCACAGACCAGACAGCATGGTAGGTCTAATCACGCAAAGCCTTTCGTCATTCTGAAAAGATAATTAAAATGCATTTCACAACTTGGTGCCATGAAGGAAATATTGAAATGTATATTTAAGCGTTTTCAGGACTTACCTTTGAATTCATAATTAAAGAGAAGACAGGCGCATAATTTGTGTAAGTCGTCGTGTCAAACACTAAATGATGCAAGTCGGCAATATAATATGTATTTAAGCTCTGGCGTCATAACTGTGTAATGTGAGCAAGTGTAAGACTTGCTAGCCATTATCTACACACTGAATTTAATATCCTCTCATAGAGCACTCTGCAACAGGCTAGTGTTAGCATTCCACACAGGTCCCTCGACATTCTGAGAGTATGACTCACAATGCAGTAAATGTAATGCAGTATTGTGATTGATCAATCTCATTTTTTTATAGTGTTTCACTTCTTATGTTCGCATATGTCATACTACGAGAGAAAAAAGGTCACGATTTTCTCTCGAAGTGTTGTGTGAAGATCGGTTGGCAGAAATATTGAAGTAGTTTACTAGCTGTGATTGGGAAATGTTAAATTGTGTGTCATTTGACCAATCAGCAGTGATCAGGATCAGTTATTATTTTATTAAAACTCTTTAATTTCATCATTCATCTCATCACGTAGCATGGGATATAAACCACAATAGCACTGGTTTTAGGACACTATTCTCATAACCAATTCTACAGTTCTGTTCCCATAATCAAAACTGTTCCCTGTTTTTAGTAGGATGTGGAAAGCTCATCTCTCGCTCTGTTGAAAGTGCATGCAGTTGATGCCATTTATACAGAGTCTTTTAAATGTATTCAGTGTTGCGGACAGTTCTAGGTTCCTGCATTATTGCATATTTTTCACACTGAATGGTTTCAGATCTTTGGACAAAATCAGGCAGATGTAACCTGATTAAACAAATAGCACATTTGTCAATCCTTTGAGACAGTTTATCATTTTTCCCATTTTGACTTTGAAGCGCTGGTTTGTCATCTGGGTACTTTTTGGAACCGCACCTGGTTATTTTTGGAGCCCTGCACCTGTGTGCTCCCTAACCCCTTTCCACCTGTCTCTCAGGTGGGAGAATCGGAATGGGCCAAGTCAAAAGACCCTCTCTGAGGTTAGATGCGTATCGTCCGTTTCTGCAGCGGAGCATTTCTCCCGACCTCGGTGCTAAAAGAGCTCCCTCGTTATCTTTGAGTGCTGTGGATGTTCTAACCCCGTCGTCTTTGTGTCCGACTGTGTGGGAGTGCAACACGAGAAACGTTAAAATTCGTGTTACAGCTGTTTCTCAGGAGGCCTTTTGTTGTGCTTTGAATAGACTTATATTTTGTTTCCCGGCCCTCTTTTTTTCCTTTTTTTTTTGAATCAAACTTTATTTTAGTTTGTGTGGTTCTGCTGCCACATTTGCAATTGTGAGTCTAATAATTTCATGTGTATTGAGATGCCGTTCATTGCAGATGAATGGCCTCAGTACCCACTGTTTCCAGAGACTGTGTTCTTTGCACATTCAGTCATTTGATAAAGACAATGTCATTTCAAACCTGTAGGTAATAATATTATGATTATTATTATTAATACAGAACCATTAAATTTTTGTTTTAGTGGCTTTAATGTCAATTTTTTTTACTTGAAATATTACTGATTAATATAATGTTAATTAATGTCCCCATATTGCAACATCACAATGCTACTCACAGGCAGCTTTCATACAGCTTTTTTACATTGTGTTTTTGTTTTGTTTTGTTTTGTTTCTTTGTTCAAAGGTATGGCACGCAACGTGGTTTCTTTTTTGAAATGCAATCAGTGTGTTTTCAAACTTAAAAATGCTGACCATTCACCGGTCTTTGTTCAGGAGGAGATTTACCTGAATTTAAGAGATCCATTAGAAAAACTGTGAAAAATATATTAAGTTTTTATATCCTTTCATTATCTCACTGGTACGGTTTTTTTTTTTTTAATTATTTTTATCGGAGCCAGAACCTTGACCTGAATCTATCTATTGTTTGCAGGGATTGATTAGAACTAGTTTTATGAGTGTGTTTGAGTGTGTGTGTGTGTCTGTGTTCACGTGTGAATAACTGAATGCGAAATCAACATTTTACATTGTATTTTTTATATACCTAATATGATTCATGCAGTTTGTAACTATATTTCCAAATTGCCAGTATCATCATTTATGTCATTTAGACATCACTTATGTGTCTATTCATGGCAAAAATTTAACACTGAAACTTCCACTGAAGAAATAATTACAAAATTAGGACCTTGGGTCTTTATTTTTAAGAAATAATAATCATGGATTGCCAATGTTGGTGTTCACTTGGGTGACACTGATAGGATTGACTTATTTCTCATGATTTACAAGTTTTATATCTCCATGATTATTTTATTATTTTACTCAAATATTTTTAATATTCAGTGTAATTTATTAATCCAAAGATGGCTAAATTTATTTTTCAATGCTCTTGTATATATAATGAAAAACGATTTTTGGATTTTAGTGTTCTTTACTTTATGTATACAATACTTTCATTTGTTAAACGAAAACACATTTCTGATTAAAAAAAAAATGGTGATGAAAATAAACCGTGAAGGTTTAGTCGCTCCGAAGTTTAATAAGATTTTGCAGATGCATGCAGAAAGACATGAAAGTCTTGCTACTGGAAAATGATGTTCAGATTATAATGCGGACTGTGGTTGAGATATTTATTGTGGTTTAAATTTGCATGCCTCTCTCTCTCTCTCTCTCTCTCTCTCTCTCTCTCTCTCTCTCTCGCTTTCCTTCTCTGCTAAACTGAAACCTGTGCAACAGAAAAAATACCGAGTGAAACACTAGTTTTAAAAAACTATACCCACCAAATACACATCCATATCTTGGAGACTTTACATTGCCCTTATACATGTGCGAGGATCAGTGGTTTGTGCCCAATAGTAGACAGGTGAATTGTCCTGGGTGTATTTGTGGATTTTGACCAATGGGACCTGGAGCAGGCTCTGTAGCTCCTCTGTGCCCTTGATCTGTTAAAGGGGAGTTAAATAGTGGATGGATGCGTGAATTGACATTCATATCTTGTATGTTCATTAGGAGTCACAATATTTTAATTAATATTTTTTGAGAGATATTCATCGTGTTTAATGCAACATATATTGAAGGAAGACGCCAAAGGTTCCATTCTTAGGACAGCTGTGGGCTGTAAGTTGTTTTAACATTTGTTTTTCAGTTTCAAAGAGCTAGGCCAACGACTCCTACTGCCTTCAGCACAATCTGATATTGCCGTGCATAGACGTCAAGTCTTTATGTTTAGCTTACACAAAATGTTACCCGTAGGAACCGAACCTTTGGACTTACAGAGGTGAAAATGGTATTGAACATCACGTATCAATCTGGGTAAGTTGGATAAAGGGTATATTTCCCAAAATTGGTGTATTCCTTTAAGTGTGTCTTTACATGCAGGGATGTATGATATATGGCTGGCAGTGACACCTGCACAGTACCATTATAAACTGTTCAGTTCTTTCATACTGTTGAGAACTGTTTTTTTTTTTTTTAAATTATTATTCAAGTTCATTTCTGTGGTGAATAAACATTCGATTGTATTATGTTCATCTGGAATGGATTTGGCAAATTGATCTGTCATTTAGGCCCACCGCATCCACACATCCTATTGCTCTGGGTCAGGGAACATAATGCAATCCTCATTCACTCGTCGGCAAAGTCCATGTGATTTCTTAGAAGGTCTTTAGGTAGCAGTGTCTCCCTCTTCAATGAAACGCTAATTAATCCTCATAATCTTATGTGCAGGAAATAAGAGTGCTTTATGTATAGGTCCTTATTGTATTTTTGCATTTGAAACAAGCTGATATTACTTCGGATCTGAGGATTTGCAGTTTTTCAATGCAAGCGCTTTGCCACACAGTTCACTAGCAGGTTTGATGCACTTGGCTGCAGATTCACTCAATTTCTCTCCTGCCTTTTTTTGTAATGTGAAACTTTAGTCTGCACTAACCAGTGATAGGTTCTAGTTTTCTGAACAATAATGCAGTTGAGTGATACTGGAAAATCCAATCCTGGTTGGAGCAGTCAGCTGTCTCCTCAGATTTTTGGCGTTTTTTTTTTTTTTCATAGCATAAGCATTAGTTCTTTAATTTGTAAACATAGCGGCCCTGACCTGTGTCACTAAGCTGGCTTTGAATTAAAGTTTTTCAAAGGCTTGTCCTGTCTACCATAAAACCTTCAGACCCATATATGGGTTTGTCAAATACAACTGCTGTACTGCAACCTGTAGAACTTGAGGCCTATTTTAAAATTTGGTGGATTACAGGGAAATATTTATAATATGATTTACAACATCTATATTTTCTATTTGATGTAATGCTGCGGCCATGAAAACATGGCGTCCTGGCTTTGAATATTTCACTCAGTGTAAGTGTGATGTAGCTTCAGTGAGACGCTGCAACCAGCAGATACAGAATATGTATGTGCCATTGTCCTACGATTCAGGAAAATATGCCTTTTCTAACTTTAGACCTGCTTAAAGGGAAATTTATGCAGAAATCAAAGTTTGCCAACATTTGCCCCCATTAAACTGAGCAAAAATGTCTCTCCCCACGAATATTATAACTTCAGAGCTTTGTGTATGAATATATATGTATTCATATTCTGTTGTAATTGTACTCTTTTGTGAGCCTCATAGCTTCAGGACAAAATAGAATGTTCTAGAAATATTAGAGATGAAACACGTAATCTCAAAAGCCAGCCGGCCCACTCACTGTTTGCTGCAGATATGATAGACAGACTGATATGTTTATTGCTTATACTTTTGGCTCGCCGCTGCTGCAAAAAAAAAAAATTTTGAAAAAATTGCAGATTCAAAATTAGATGGAAAACAAATAATGTTTTCAGTTTCAGCGTGAGGGAGGCATACTGAGAGTGCCTTTTATTAAACCACTAGAACATTCATTCAGAATTCAGAGAAAACGACAGACACAGTCCCTTTTTGCCATCATCACAGAAAAGAGCTGTTCATCTTTGATTTTAAACACGTCCCCATGTTGTTGTCTCTGAAAATGGCTCCTTGTGTCACTATTTATGATTCTCGTGCAAAATCAGCTAACAGCATCATTTTTGTCCCAAAATGTGGATTATTTACTCCTTCCAGCATGTTTATCAAAGCTTAATTACCCAAATAGAGTAATAATATGCATATTTAATTTTACCCACTGGCCAATGCGATTCACTTTCAATAATAATAATAATAATAATAATGATGATAATTATAATAAATGGTGAAATATTTAGTTGGTCGCTGGTTGTAATTTGGGTTTGCATAGACCTTATCATTCAAAACAAGAAGTGATAATTCGCTTTGCTTGTAATAATATTTCAAATGAGATGTGAGGCAGGATTTTAAATCATTGGAGTGTTTAAAATGAATCATTTTGCGGAAGGCCGGTGTGGACCTCTTGGTCTGCTGTGATATAAGTGAACGTACCATACCCTGGCCATGCTCTGTGCCCCTGACCTGAGTTTAGAGTTCAGGCCTGCAGAGGTGGGACATTTTCATTTGATGGAGGTCGAGCTAGATGCGTAGATCAGATTGATCTAATCAGCGTGGTGTGGACATGTTTTTGAGAGATTGCAAAAAGTACTGGTGCTGTCATGTTACTTTTCTCCGCTCTTATCTCTGCTCCGGAAAAATCTTTGATTTTGCACTGATTGCCCCCTCAACACCAGTTACCAGTATGATGGTTTTTTCTTTTCTTTTTTCTGTTTTTTTTTTTAACAACGCCTGAAAAATGTTAATTCAGGAAAAATTGGGAAATTGTCAACAGTTACCCATCATGACATTTTTGAAAGCTGCTACTTTTGGAGGCGTTATTTGAGCAATTGTTGGCTTAGTTATCTTTGGGAGAACATTCATCTCTGGTCCGATGTTCTCTCCCCATTGAATTGACCAAATTCAGTTACTGAACGTCGCCATACTCTTCATATTTCTCACTGTGATTTTGCATTTGCTGGCAAAGTTTCAATTACACAGAGAAACCACTTGTTAGAACTTGGTTAGGATACTGGTTTCAATGTTTGCGTCAAGTTGACTGTTTTTTTTTTTTTTTAATGAGAACCTCAAAGGTTCTGCAAAAGAACATGTACAGGAATACATTTTCATTGAGTGCCCATGCTGCATGTTGCTTGAGATTGAGGTAAAGACAATAGTTTGTTTAGGATTTTTAATTTATTTTAACTTCCATATTAATTTAAAATCCTTATAATTTTCAAAGTCAGTCTGACTTTGCAAACTGTTGCTGTGGGGCCAAGAAATGATTCTGACATAAAGGCTGTAAAAGACCATCTTATATTGCGAGATGGTTCCTTATACACTGATGAACCGATGAGCCAAAACATTAAGACCAGATAAAGCAATAACATTTATTCATTATGTGAGGAACCAGTCACAACACGCAATGCATAGCACCCTGCTGCTTATAGCGCCTTGAAGTGATTTGCCTGTCAGAATGTCCATTATAATCCCCTTCCACCACTCAAAGTGCCTACAATGGGCATGGGAGTGTTAGAACTGGACCTTGGAGCAATCAAAGAAGGTTACCTGGTCCAGTGAGTCTTGCTTCTTTTACATCATGCGCTTCAGCTAAGTACTTGTGCACCATTTACCTGAGGAAGAGATGGCACCAGTATGCACTGTGGGGAGAAGACAAGCTGGATATTGTAGGAAGCAGCCTGCTAATCAGGGACTCAAACATAAACAGCAGCAGCACTGACACACATATCCCTCTTACTAATGCCTTACATCATGGTAATTACACATCAAACTGATCCCTCACATTGAATGCAATTTTTATATTATTAATTTTTTATGAGGCGGAAATAGAGTTTCTGCTAATACTTCGAATGGACACATTTGCATGCTGGTTCGGCGCTCACTTTTATTATCAGCTGATAATCTCATGCAGAGGCCAGAGAGACCGACGGACCGCGACTCTAGTTTTTGATTCGGAGTTGTGATAGTTTAGGGGTCTTATTAGTCTCTACATCAAAAAATGCGCCTGCGCTGACATTTTTACCACACAAAAAACCCTGTACTGCACAGAAAAACATTTCCCCCCCCAACTTAGACCGATGTCTCGCTGTCAGAGGAAACCACATCAGGAGCTGATGATGGTCCTTGACCTTATAGGGTCATCTTTTGGGGGTATTAAAAACATGTACCCGTAGAGATTTAAATGTGGTTATCTGCTTAAAATCAGATAACTTTTGTGCTTTTTTTCAACCAAATGCATGTGAAACTTCGAGCGCTACTGGACTCGCGTCAGTGAGTCATGGAAACCGGGGAAATTTAGGACGAGACGAGATGATCATTTCTTGAAGCACTAAATATCACGTATACAATGAATGATGCTGGTTTACCAAAATGTGAGCATGCATATTTGTGAGTTTCCTTTTTTCTAAATTTACTTTATTGTAATAAAGTAAATCACAATAAAAAGGAGATACAAAGACATTGTCAAAATAAAAACAAAACAATATTTTTGTCATCTGAGGCCACAAGATGGGCCTATACATATTGGGAATAAAGACAAAAATTGACTAAAATAAAAGTTTAAAGTCCAGGTACTG
Source organism: Gymnothorax javanicus (assembly GCA_029692085.1). Classification (NCBI taxonomy): domain Eukaryota; kingdom Metazoa; phylum Chordata; class Actinopteri; order Anguilliformes; family Muraenidae; genus Gymnothorax; species Gymnothorax javanicus. The sequence continues at coordinate 18,483,794 of CM056201.1, forward strand.
CTAAGGTAAATATGAGTGCAGGGATAGTCAGAACATAGGGAAATGTTCAATTAAGCACCTGGCCAAATTTGAATGATTAAAAACAGGTCCAATCTGTGGAAAAAAATAAGTTCTCTGATCTGAAACACTGGGGGCATATTCATTGAAAGTGCTGAAAGCACATTTAATAGTGGGAAAGGTGCAGCCTCTATATGACCAGAGCAATGGATACACCAGCTAATAACTTTATTTGACTTGCACAGCCTTTCATATTTAAGCAATCAATAGCCAGAATCCAATTCAAGACAGTGACCTTCTCGAGAATCAACCTTGTTACTCTTTGTCTGCAATGGGATGGTTTTTTTTTTTTTTAATAGTTTGCTTGGTAATTCTGATTTGTGGTCTGATGAACAATAAACTTAAATCAAATTCAGTGCCTCATATTGCTAATTTCCAAGCTACTCTAATGTTATTAGCTGTCTTATTTCTCAGGACCTGCAAGTTTTAATTTAGCTACCATATGACTGACCGATCTTCAGCTTAATTTTGGTGAAAAGGAAAACAGCATATCAATGCTAAAAGACAGTGCTGATGTTGGCTAATAGTCCACTCTTCATCAATCATTTTGGATTTTGAGTGACATAGATCATATGATGGTATTAAATGCAATTTTTAAAGTTTTAATGTTCTCATTATGCTGTCACACATACCTACTTCCAATGTGTCAGAGGTGATTTTGGCTACCAGACAACAAAGCCTAAATAAGAGAAGAACATACTGCATGCAAACATTGGATGTGGGGAAAGTTTAGTTATCCAGCCTAGTTGAGCCAGATTGTTACTATTCAACAACGTCAAACGTTAACTAATAGCTAGCAAGCTGTGGCTTGTCATACAGCAGAAATCTTAGCTCTGCGCCAACAAAATATTTCCATAGACTAGTAAAAATGTGAAAAGATTCCAGATCTCTAGAATTGACCTTGATTTAAGATGTCACCATTTTTCAGAAATTCAAATTGGGTGCCCAAGCTGTTTTGGAAGTTCTGGTGTCAATGGAAGATGCATTCGCGGGAAGTCAAGGAAGGCACAGCTTACTAACAAACAGTACGCTGCGGTAACTATGCATTATACCTTGTCATGCCGTATGCTCTAGTTTTTATATAGTGGATGGGGTGGGGTTATGCAAAGGATAGTTCCAATGTGTCATGGAGCCATGATTTCAGGTCCCCCTAAAAAGTCCCGAACAGAAATGTAGTCTAAGTATGGTTCACAGTCTTTTCAAATGTTTTCAGCAATTATTTTCTAAAATGTGTAATGTGTTCCGAAACAAATCTCTGATTTTACTTTACCTGGACTTTTATAAAAAAAAAAAAAACTTGAAAAAAAACGGAACTTTTTTTTTGAGCTAGGCTCATCTCACCCCCAGCCTGCTTCTTCATCAACAGCCTGGAGAATCTAGACCAGTAGTTTCCAGCCCTGTTGCTGGAGAGCTATCATTCTGAAGGTTTTCACTCAGACCTAAACAAAACATGTCTCATTTCCCAGTTGGAAATCGCAATGAGCTGCCAATTAGCCAAATCAAATGCTCTGAATTAGAGTTGGAGTGAAAACTTAAAGGATGGTACAGTGCTGAGAAATAGTATTTGCTCTAATTCCTAATTTTGCATATTTTTGCTTATTTGTCATATTTAAAATTTTAAGATCATCCAACTCATCTTAAAATATGACAAAGACAACTTGAGTAAACACAAGATGCAGCTGTTAAATGATCGTTTCATTTGTTGAAGGCAGAGAGTTATTCAATACCTATTTCTCCAATGTGAAAAAATATTTGCCCCCCCCCCCCCCCCCTAACCTAATACAACGTAAGTAGTTGTGCTACCCTTGACAGCGACAACTGCAATCAAATATTTGTTAAAACTGGCAATGAGTTCTTATTTTTGTCCAGTCTTTCCTGCAGCATTGTGTAAATTCCTCCACATAGGAAGTTTCTGAGCATAAACTGCCTGTTTAAGGTCATGCCACAGCATCTCCATCATTGGCTTGGCCCCTCAATAATTTTGTTTCTTTTGAGCCATTTAGAGGTGGACTTGCTTGTGTTCTTCGGATCATTTTCCTGCTGCATGGCCCAACTATGCATGAGCTTTAGGTCACAAACTGATGGCCGGACATTTTCCTTTAGGACTTTCTGGCAGCCTATAGAGCAGAATCCATAGTGCCATCAAATATGGCCATTTGCCAGGTCATGAGGCAGCAAAACAGCCCCAGATCATCAAGCCACCACACTGTATTTGACTGTTGGTACGATGTTCTTGCTGTGCTATGCCTTGTTAGCTTTACACCAATGTAGCGAGACCCATTTCTCCGAAAAGTACCATTTTTGACTCATCAGTCCACAGAATACTATCCCAAAAGTCTTGGGGGTCATCGAGATGTTTTATGGCAAATTTAAGATGAGCCTTTGTGTTCTTTCTGGTCAGTTGTAATTTGTAGCTTTCCCATGGATGTCACTTTTGCTCAGTCTCTTTCTTATTGTGGAATTGATACGATTAGGTTTTGCACTAACTTTTCTCACTTAGCTAGCTGTAATAGCCATGAACTTCTCTGATATGTTTTGCAGTGCTTTCGTTTGTCTGTACTGTACTTTCAGATTTTTGGGACATTGGCTACCATACTAGCTTGCTATTTCACGAGCAATTGCTATTATAGCCGGCTAGGAAGTGAAGTTAGGGCAAAAACCAAATGACATCGCTCAAATATGATGATTATTTGCAAAGACTTTCCTTAAATAGTGTTAGCTCGCAAGATGGCCATATAATTTGAAGAGTATGGTAACATGCAATTGCATAAATAGCAGTGTAACACAGCTGAAATTAGCCATGAGATGATATGCCTATGCCCAAACTGTCTGCTTACTGTTCACTTAACAGAAGCTGTTTATCAAAGTTAAAGGAGGTCGTGGGGGTGTGATCGAGTTGTAAGTGACCAATCAGAGTCGTCAAAACTTCTTCCACAGCTATGTGGTTCGGGAATTACAAGTTTGCACCTCGCTCAGAGAGGGGAATCTGGCAAAAGCGTGATGCGCTCAGATCGAATGTAATTAATAACAATGAAAGCATTGTTGAAAACTTTTGCCACTGTGGCGTAGAGCTGGAAGAAATCTTTTGCCATGGATAGATTTCTTTTGCCAATGGCGATGTGGTGAATGGCTAGTGCGCACTCAGCCATGGTTCCTCAGCGTTCCAAACCCTTAGAAATGGCTTTTAACCATTTTCAGGCTGATAGATGTCAACAACTTTGTTTCTTATCTGTTCTTGAATTTCTTTAAATCACGGCATCATGTGCTGCTTTTTTACCTACTTTATGTTGCAGGACAGGTTCTATTAAAGTGATGTTTAGATTCAATAGGGCTGGCAGTGATCACGCCTGTGTATGTCTGGTGAAATTGAACCCAATGATAAATTAAATTTATTTTGTAAATAAGGGAGCAGTTACTTTTTCACAAAAGGTCAGGTAGGGATGAATTGCTTCTTTTTTCCTTCTTTAAATGAAATAATCATTTAAAAGCTGCATTTTCTGTTTAGTTGGGTTTTCTTTGTCTACTGTCTTTGTCATATCATTTATTCCCTATACACACTATCAGAGGAAAACACAACTTTCCCAGCTTGGCACCTCGTAAATCTGAGTGAAGCTCTAGCTGTTACTGAAACTGAAGGATGCAGGGTGATTCTCGCGTTACGTGTGTGACATTTGTAAGGTTTTCTTGACATTTTTCAATGCAGTATACTTTAATTGGATTGCAGATGGGGATCAATATAGGACAACCACAAGATACCTGGGCTTTCCTATCATTGTGGTACATCAACTTGATATTTGCCTCAAACATTGGAAGTACGGGACCAGAAAGACACTGCATTACGTGTGTGACACAGAAAATGGGTCAGTCGCTGCATTTAATTTACATTCCAAAAGTTCTGTGATTTGAACAAAGATTATGACACTTTGGCCTCCTCAACTTCAGCAATAGTTATTCCTGTTTGCATTATTTAAAACATTAATAAAAATACCTTGCTCATTTGTATACTACGACCTCATTTGCAAGCGTTACGTGTGTTACACCTTTGTTACGTGTGTGACCGCGTGAAAATCCTGCAATGCTTAAGTCCATTTCATTTAAATAAAATCATATCTGTGGCTATTGTAGATCCTTGTAAGTAAGCATGGAGGTGTTTAACATACATCCTTTGTACTAGCCAATGTTCAAGATAAGAATATTGGGTTTGGCAGTATTAACATGGTTGACAGAAGTGAACAACATAAACTTTTCGCAGGTTAGTTTTAGCCACCTTCAAATTGGAATTGTAAACAGCAAGCTTCCCGTCTGAGTGAACATTCTGACCGTAAAATAAGCAGTTCTTTTAATAAGTAAGTGTGCTTGCTGACGCGGCTTTGTAGAAAAATGGACGAAACTCTGAACTTTATCATAGAGAAAAGGCGTGTTTTTGGTTTGGAGAGGGTACTGGTGACCAATGATGTCTAGCTGTGCCTATATTCATAAACTCTTGCTAAATTAAACCAGAAATTCATTCATTCGTATTGAATTTCATGCATCAAAAGTTGATTTGTGTTAAAAATATGATTATTTTATGATTTGACAGTGCGCCATTTTAAGGACTGTGTGTGTTTAAGGAGCCACCTGGAGAGCTGTCTCATTTGGCTTCCTCTTTCGAAGCAAAATAAGATTTAATGCTCAGATGAAGAATACTTGCGGTCTCGGAGTTAAAGATCCCAAAAATTGATTGTTTTAACCCCCAGCCGTTTTTCAATCCTCACTATTTTTTTTAATCATTTCAATGCAGAATTTTCATGAAGGTTTTTTATGTTTGCAGCCCCGTTTCTCTATCACAGTGTTTCCCAAACCTCTGCTGGCGTACCCCTTGTCCTGCATGCTTTAGATCTCTCCCTGCTCCAGCACAGGTGATTGACATGATCAGGTCATAATTAACCCAAGAAGCTGCTTGATGATAAGCGAATCATTTGAATCACCTAAATATTTATAAAAATAAATATTTATTGGTGGCTGACCTTCATGTTGAAGGCTGTTGTTGTTGTTCTGGATGGAGATGACCTAGACTACCTTTTGACAGAAGTGTGAACTAAACTTTTATTTGTCTAAAGATAAAGGAAACAGGTCATTAATGTCCTGTCATAGCAGAGGCTTTGTACTTTGGTCACATATGTAACGTCAAATGTCACACATGTAACACCGCGTTACGTGTGTGACAGGTACATTTTTGGCAATAAAACAGATTGTATTTGTGGGATTGAGGAAGTTATGCCCTCCACGCATGGAAGGTATGGTATTAATTTATAATCTCAGGTTTTTCATATTTTCCCTTGAATTTATTAATTTTATAAAAACTTCTGTTGCTATGCGTTACGTGTGTGACGTCATTCACCACCATATATTTTGACCCCCTTAAAAAGGGCAACTTTTAAGTCTGCAGGGTCTTTTGCTGCAAGAGTTGAAAAATAACAACCTCAACAATAGATTATTTCTGCTGCTGAGTTTGACACTCATCCAAATCACAAAAAGATGACCTTAATTTCAAGCATGACCCACATCTCAAAAAATGGTGAAAAACTAAAGGACTTTAAAGTTGGGAAATTTTGCCCCAAAATGCAATTTTTTCTGAAATTGGCATTTGCCGTCCTAAACTAGAATAATAGTAGTTAGAAACACATGCACCAGTTATTTGATGGAGCTTTGAAAATTTTAATTTGCCCTCCAGGCTCATATTTCAGAGAATGGCCCTGCATGTATGAGCCTGAATACCCAGGAACACCTGCAAGCACGTCTGACCAGAGTGACACAGGTTTAGTGTCTTCAGAAGATGAACAGGTAAGTGCTTGGAGAAGGGCAGTAATGTGCCGTTGGAGGTAGGTTAAATGAGGCAGAGTCCTCACATTTTAACGCGATTACTGCCAACCTGTTCTCGTTAACTTTGCTTGATTAGCAATCAAATGACTGACTCATCTGTTATGACTAATGGACAAAATGAGTGGCTAGTTTATGTTTACACAGCATAATTTTTTAGTGCAGCTGAGCTTGAAATGCTCACGGGGTTGCAGTACTTTTTGTATTTTAGCTATGGGCTTTGAGAAAACCAGCACACTGCCATTTCATACAAATGTAAAAGCCATGTTTATTTAAAAGGTTTTGTGCCCCCCTACTATCAGCTCTGGCTTGTAATCGGACAAAATTGTGTTTGAGTCCCTTAATAGAGAAATCTGTGACTGACACGAGGTCCCCAGAAAAATCTGGTCACGTGACTTATGGAGTCACGTTCTTTCCATTGCGTTATTTAGCACCGTTGTTTCAAAGTGAATAAGTTCATGCCCACTGTTCTTCTTCTGAGTAACATCCTCAAAATTCATCAATATCAGGCGTTGCTGCTGCTACGGGCACAGCACGAGGTCAGCGAAAGGATAAGAAGTTTACGGGTAACCTATAAATCCAGAAAGAAGTAAAATCTGGGCGATTAAAGTCTGTTGGGAGGGATGAAAACCGACCTTAGCCTAATTTATAATTAATTAAAGTTAAGTATAACAACTACCAGTAGTTATACTTAACTTTAATTGATTAAGTTTGGTAATCATGGAAAACACCTACAGATACTTCTATAAACTTCACTAAAAATATGTCAAACAGATGATATGAAGAAAAGGAAAGCTTTCCAAGAGATGTTTGTGAACTTGTATGACAGACAAAAAATACCATGAAACATACTAAATAATTGTAAATAAAGGCAGAGAGAACTGTGCAAAAAGGGCTTATAGTTTCATTTGGAGAGAAACTGCTTGAAATACAACAGAATGCTTTTAAGGAAGAGAGTGCAATGTTCATATTGCATCGCTGCTATTCATGTTCCAGTTTTTCCATTTTCTCTTTTCACGTCTGTACATTTTCTTCTCCTCTGCTTATTGATACCCCAAAAAAAAAATGTTTTCTTTCTGAGAAGAGAATGAAAAAATCCCATGATTTGCATTGTGTGAAACTGTTCGGTTTCATGGATTGGAAACAAAATTACGTCAAGTCGTGAGTTGACCTACTGTCTCTGTCATGGGACTCTACATTTCATAAAAAAGCTTGAAGTGCTTCAACACCATTTTGTGGATGAACAATGCATGTATTGAAGTTAATTAAAGATACAGAGTGTTTCTGGTAGGGATTTTAATCAGTGCTAAAGATCTGAGACCTCCAATGGTACCCTTCAAATATAGTAATTTACCTGATTTTTTTAAATAGTTTAATTTGGTCCACTTTTCGAGTACATGCATTAAATACAATTTCATTAGAATGGGCTTCACAAAAATTTGGGTTGGTAGAGGCCTGGTTTAAGCTGCTTTCACACCGGACACGAAACAAATTTTTCGTACGACAGATTACATTCAAAGTCAATGCAAAGATGCGAATACACGCATTTGCGTGTATGTGAAAGCAGCTTTATCATGGTTAACTGCATCAAGAAAATGTGCCAAATCAATGAAGGTTGGAAAAGGTAAGAGGAAAGGTGGCCAGATCACAGATGGATATTACTCTAAGTGATTGTTTGTGGGAAAATATTTTAATTAAATTTTTCAGCTAGCTGCGCCATTAGAGCATACACTAAAAATTTCTCAATTCGGGACATTTACTGGAAATTCCTCCTATTTTACAACACTTTTTTTTTTTTCACTGTCTCCACAGGTAATCGCAGTCAGACTTCATGATGCTGAGATGGAGGCCATATTGTTTTTTGCTTTCTTTAACAAAATACCACAATTTCTCAGAAGCATTTAATTTTTTTGAAGGCTAAAATTAGTTTTTGTTTTGTTTTTTTTCCTGACTGACAAATACAGGAATTTAAAAAAAAATGAATCCTTTGACCAGAATGTATGTATACTACCTGTGAATAAGCCATTTACACTGTATTTTTTTGGAAAATAAAATGAATATTACTGTGTGTTTCTCCTTGAACATTTACTATGGGTGATTATTGAATGTAATTAAACTGAAAATTGTCACTATCACAATCCTCTTTCACTTAATCATCCAAAACACATATAATGGTACAAAAGGGAAGGGATTGCTACCCCGGGTCAAAAAAAATTTAAAAAAAGAGTAAAACAGGGTGCTCATCAAAAATGGGCCTCCAAAACATTGATGCAAAAATAGAAAAATTTGAGGCACTCCTGAATTAAAAAGCCTTTATTGGACACTGGCCACATGCCGACGCGTTTCAACAATGCTTTGTCTTCATCAGGGCATGCCCTGATGAAGACAAAGGATTGTTGAAACGCAAAAACTGTGCATGCGTTCTAAAAAGGGGCTCCCAGTCTTTATGTAGGTTATGCTGACTCATGTGTCTCTTTTTGCAAATATGTTTCTGCAGAAAGTTTAAAATGCGCTGTGGTATCGCGGAATCTGATGATCACATTTCCCGGCTTCATTTGTAGATTAAATCCCTAAAGCTTATGACAGATGCTTAAATTTACTGCTGTGCACTGGGCGCTTTTGGCCCTTATAGATGGTCATAGTGTAGAGGGTAGGCCCATGACTTGCATGGGAAAAGAGTTTGACTGATGGATCTTATCACATTAGGAGATTAAGCTCCATCACTGTGATCAGAGCACTGCGATGGAGTGTGAATCGTGAGGTCAGAAGTTAGCTTTGTGTGCCGAGATACTAGCATCATTCCACATATCTTCTTATCATACACATCATTCCACTTTATAAGTGCCTTGCATCTTTCATACTCAATGCTTTTCACCACATTTTTGCACCTTTAGAAATACACAGTGCATTTATAGGCATTCCATGGCTCTGATATCCCCATATCTATTGAGGAATCAAAATAATTCAGTGTGGCAGCTGAGATATTTTTCACTGGCTTTTTAACCCACGTTGTGTGGCAAAAACTCGCTCAAAAACATGCTTAAGTTTGAAGGCTGTTTAGTCGGCCTGATTACCCCTTTTTGTTTGCTTCAAATGATCTTTGCCAGAAAAAGTCGAGAAACCCATTGATACGGCCTATCATCTAATATCACGAGAGACCTTAATTTAATTCAGTAAATGATGTACCATGTAGCTATTCTGGTTTCAGTTGATGAAAGTGTTTTACTGTTTGGTTTGCATGGAAATTCATTCTGATTTATGCAGTCCCAATTTCCTGACGCCTTTTTAGCACTTGCGTAAAGGTAAAAATGTTACAATACTTAAAAGGGTACCATACATACAATACTTATGTAAACCTCATGAAGTCCTTGTCTATATACCTTGAAAATGTAAATGATCTGATTTTTCCAAAATGTTTGAGACTATCACTCACCGGCAGTTATTGCATCATTGGCTATTGAGGCCCCCTGCAGTATACATTTGGACACAAGCTGCATTTTACCTCAGTTTTGTATATTATAGGTGATCATATGAATACTTATTAAATACTTCCCATAGAAATGTGGTAAAGCCTGAGTATTTAAATTTGTCACGGTTTTCATTTGGACATTTCATATTATGTGGTTCCCCCATCCTCAAACAATTGGAGAGAGACAGATTCTTCAGACAATTAGGCTTTATTGAGGCATATTGATAAATATAAAGCCGATTCTTTTTTCCGCAAGAAGAACTGACATCTTGCTCATCACACCCAGTTTTTATGCCTTCATCACAGGAAATATCTTCCAAATATGGTCTTTCTGCCCTCTCATTCTCACGCTACAACAGGATGGGCAAACCAAAACACTGCCAACTTCCCTTGAGAACTACAACCAAAAGATATGCATGCAGATCTCTAAAAAGGGGAGGAAAATTACAGTCAAGAGAGGAAAAATACAGTCAAAGGAATAGGATACACATGGATACATAAATGATTCAACTGATTTTGTTTCAATATTGATCAAAGCTACAGAAATCAAATACATCACCTGATTATGTTTTCGAATCAACTAAAACAGAAGCTGCTTACTAATCAAAAGCTACAGATGCCTGCTGCTTATGTGTGTGTGAGCTGCTCATGCATGTGTGAATTGAATTGCTTGTATGCGTGTGTGTCTGTGTGTGAACTGCTCATGCATGTGTGAACTGCCTGTATGTGTGTGTGTTTTATGTGTATGTGTCTGTGTGTGCATGTGCATGTGTGTGTGTGTGTGTGTGTGTGTGTGTTACTGCTGCATACATAATATGGATACTGATTATGGTTATTAATTATGGTTATTGATTTACTGATGCATATGATGAGAAATATTGAAATGTAATTCTCAACACATTCTCAAGATATACTTCTACTTCCTGGAAAACAATTCTATTTTAATTTGAGATCAACGGGTACCAGTGGGGGTAGCATTGATTAAATGTGGCGGTCAATCAGCTGTGCCCCTCCAAACACTGTGATGTTAGGCGTTTCAAATCTATTGCATTTCGGAACGCGTGTCCACATTGAACATCAACCAAATCACTCTCCTCCTTTTTGGAATTACACCAAATGATGTGCTTCACTTGGATAATCGTTCTGGCTTCTGCTGTATATTCCATTTAAAGGTGACTTTACTGATCATAGAATCAGAAATTTTACTTTGTTTACTTCATTTTAATATTCAAAAAATTTGAAAATATTTTTATTGAGCCTTATAGTGCCTCAGAGTGCAGGAATTCAAATTAAATACTTTGCATCTGTGAGTGAAACTTATGAAGAACATAAGTTTATCTTATGAAACACAATAGGTGCTTTTCTTGATTGTCGACATAATTTGGCCAACAGTGCAAAATAGGGGTTCTTATTATTTTCATTTTTGATCCACTATATATAGATATGCAGTGCTGTGAAAAAGTATTTGCCCCCTTCCTGATTTCTTATTTCTTTGCCTATTTGTCACACTTAAATGTTTCAGATCATCAAACCAATTTTAATATTAGACAAAGATAACCTGAGTAAATACAAAATGCAGTATTAAATGATGACTTCATTTATTAAGGGAAAAAAAGCTATTCAAACTCACTTGGCCCTAAGTGAAAAAGTACTTGCCCCCCCATTAAATCATGAATTAACTGTGATTAACCACATCTTTTTAGTTCAATTTCACTAGCCACACCCAGGCCTGATTGCTGCCACACCTGTTAAATCAAGAAATCACTTAAATAGAACCAGTCTAAGAAAGTGAAGTAGGCTAAAAGATCTCAAAAAGCCACACATCATGCTGCGATCTAAAGAAATTCAAGAACAGATGAGATACAAAGTCATTGACATCTATCAGTCTGGAAAGGGTTGCAAACCCATTTCTAAGGCTTTGGGACTCCAGTGAACCATGGTGAGAGCCATTATCTACAAATGGAGAAAACTTGGAACAGTGGTGAACCTTCCCAGGAGTGGCTGACCTATTGAAATTATTCCAAAAGCTTATCAGCGACTCATCCAGGAAGTCAAAAAAAAAACCCATAACAACATCTGAAGAACTGCAGGCCTCACTTGTCTCAGTTAAAGTCAGTGTTCATGATTCAACAATAAGAAAGAGACAGGGCAAAAATGGCATCCATGGGAGAGTTCCAGGCGAAAACCACTGCTGACCAAAAAGACGCAAAGGCTCGTCTCACATTTGCCAAAAAAAATCTTGATGATCCCCAAGACTTTTGGGAAAATATTCTGTGGACTGACGAGACAAAAGTTGAACTTTTTGGAAGGTGTGCGTCCCATTACATCTAAAACCAACACAGCATATCTTAAAAAGAACATCATACCAAAAGTCAAACATGATGGTGGTAGTGTGATGGTTTGGGGCTGCTTTGCTGCTTCGGGACCTGGACGACTTGCTGTAATACATGGAACCATGAATTCTGCTCTCTACCAGAAAATCCTGAAGAGAATGTCCGACCATCAGTTTGTGACCTCAAGGTCAAGCACACCTGGGTAATGCAGCAGGACAATGATCCGAAACTCACCAGCAAGTCCACCTCTGAATGGCTTAAAAAAACAAAATGATGGTTTTGGAGTGGCCTAGTCAACGTCCGGACTTAAATCCAATTGAGACGCTGTGGCATGACCTTAAACAGGCCGTTCATGCCTGAAAACCCTCCAATGTGGCTGAATTAAAACAATTCTGCAAAGAGTGGGCCACAATTCCTCCACAGCGAAGTGAAAGACTCATATCCAGTTGTCGCAAACACTTGATTGCAGTTGTTGTCGCTGAGGGTGGCACAACCAGTTATTAGGTTTAGGGGACTATTACTTTTTTTTTCACATAGGGCCAGGTAGGTTTGGATAGCTTTTTCCCTCAATAAATGAAATCATCATTTAAAAACTGCATTTTTTTTTACTCGGGTTATCTTTGTCAAATATTAGAATTTGTTTGATGATCTGAAACATTTAAGTGTGAAAAACATGCAAAAAAAAAAAAAAGAAATCAGGAAGGGGGCAAATACTTCTTCACAGTACTGTATACATACTGTATATAAATCAAATCTCATTGATAATCACTGGGCACGTTTGGACTGGGTAACTTCACACTACACCTAGGAGCTGGGAAACCACACTGCTCACTCTCAGAATAAAATGTTTCATAAACAGATGTTTCAGTTTCCGTTTTCTTTCATGTGTCAGAGAGGGCACCGACGGTGGAATTTTAAAATCAATATTCTTAGTATTCTAACCTGTGATTCATAATTCTCTGTACACTGCATTCATAGAAATCTATTTGAAAGTACATTCTAGGAACGGTGTTGTTCTTCTCACCTTTGGAAATTCTGTGTCTCACCCGCTGAGCAAAAATGGTAGTAGAGTTAATGTTGTGATACTGTGACTGAAATGTGAATTTGCTGTGGTCAGAATAGGAGGGGGAAGATGTTTTCAAGTGAAAGCACAAGGGCGGAGTGCTGGAAACATTTTTCAACTATCAGCAATGTGAAAACAACTGAAGAAGAATCAGCAAAAAGGTCTGGAGAAAAGAAGGACATGAATTTCGGGACTATGGGTTCAGGAAAGCCATCTCAACACCATCTTTGATGTGTGAAACCACTCCAAAACCACATATGCACTTTGAATACATGAATTCTAGCATTAGTTGACCAAATTAAATGTAGTGGGAACATTTTTGCGCAAGTATGCATGTGATCTTGCCACAACTGGTAATTAAATACGTGAGGAAAAAATTATATACATAGTGAATACAAAGTGTTTTGAGAAATATACCTGGCGCAGCAAATTGAGCTTAAACATTCTGGCCCGGAGAGAGTCATCAGCTGTGACAGAATGATGTAGGAATTTGAACAAAACCTAAGAAGAAGATGGTGTTGGCCAAGCAAATATGAACATCTGGTACCATGCCTTATAAGGAAAACTGAATTTGTTTGCATATTATTTTCAAACTCACCATTTACGGAGAAGATATTCATCCTTCCTATGTTTCTTTTTTTTTTTTTTACTGCTAATTGCTGTGAGTTTCAGGGATTCACTACCTTGCCTCTAAGTTGCACCTTAAACCATCTGAAGGAGATTGAGAGCCGTTTTTTTTTTTTGATAAATGCTTTTTATTTTTGGATATGTTAAAATGTGGTGTAAAGTGAATAAGGATTTACTAAAAGACCTCTCCTGCCATAGTAAATATAAAATCCTTCAACTAAAGGCGAAAGGCTAGATTCGCATGCACTCTGTCGTCTGTGTTCGCCAGAGGGATTGGTATTATTTGGGAGTGGTGGGGGGCATTTCAGGGAGCAGACAGCCAATGAGGGCTCTCGTAGTCTCAGCGGAATGCCGCAGGCGATTGTGATTATGTCACCACTTAGCCAAATAACTGACACTGATGGGCTTGAAATGCATCCCCTGTCCCAATAGGGCCCCCCCAGCCCCGCCTCCCCTGTCCCTCCCCTATCCCTGCCCCTGCCCCTGCCCCTGCCCCTGCCCCATCCCACTCCCCTCCCTCGTATCTGGGCCCTTTCTATGCCATGGTTTCGGGTTTCTACAAAGCGAGCGCAAGGCCAAGTTCAACCCCCAAGCCCGGGACCGGCTCTCGGACCCTGCTGAGCGAAGGAAGCGAGAGGCTCTCCGCTGTCCAGCCGCATTAGACTCACCGCGCGTTAAAAGTTTGGCGAGCGCAACAGCTACTGACTTCTCTGTCGGGGGTGGGAAACTCTCCTTAAAGACATTTTTACAAGCGAGCACCAGGGGGTGGGAGAACTGCACCCCGTTCTCTGGCCCGTCCAGGATATGAGCATTCGTCTATCCGACAGGTCCCAGGCCTCTCGCCGCCTGTTCAGAATGCGTGCGGTTTCGTTTGATGTTTCTGAAGGTGCGGTCCAGACGTTACTCTGCACCTCTGTAAATAATAAAGCAAATTCCTCTGCTGATTTCTGACTTAAACTCGCCCAGGCACTGAGCAGGACTCGGCTTTGCCGATAGATGTGAAACGTGGCGTTATCGCAGGAAAGAGCGACGCTAACCTGCTGTCGCCAGTGCTTTTCAGGCCTTGTGACGAGATGCAGTTATGAAAGCAGGGCTCATTGTAGAAGCTTAGTTTGAGAGGCCTGAAGATGGTTTATTTGTATCCGTCTGACAACTTCAGTGAAGAACTTTTGCTATTGTATAATGTAGCTAGATTGCCACTGTTTGAAATCAGCTTCTTTTTCAGTTTTTGTTTTCATAGCAAAAGAATGTTTGCATAAAAAGTGTATTTTAATAATGCTAATAAAATTGTTTGCTTGTTTTCGTACCATCTTCTAAAAAAGCTACCCATTTCTCCAACTGCCACTTTTGAATGATTCGTTAAAACGGGCAAAAATGTGAATCAACAAGCACAGAAAGCTGCCAACTCATATTTGCATTTAGTCATTATCCATTAGAGGCATTTAGAAATGGTCATTTGTAACAGGCCGATTATGAAGTCACCATTCTGTGGTGGAGCAGAGGGAGACATATGTGTTTGGTCTATTAAAGGAGACAGCCGGCACGCTTGGGGAGGTGACCCCAGGATCAGCGGCAGCTACAGTTACACTAACACACCAGCCATCCTCTCTCCCCAGGTCGCCTCACCCGAGGGGTTCGGGCGCGGCCTCCTCAGCTGCCAGCCTCCGTCCCCCTCGTGCCTGATCATCACCCTATCAAAAAAAAAAAAAAACAAATCTGCCGGACCTCTTCAGCTCCTCACATCCTGGCTGATCCGGTGAGACGCCAACTGTTGTCTTTGAAGTGGGAAAGTTGAAAATTGAACTACTGGGTAGTCAGAAACTTAGATGTCCATAACGTTAGGATTACCACCCATCTCTTCCCCCGTCCACTCCAGATTTAATTAAGTTTGGAGGTGATAGAATAAGCCCCAACACCTGTATAGATTCCCAAAGAATCTCACCTTTTATTTCGCCTAACAGAAATCTGGTCATACTCGCCATTGCAGACTGCTGACCTCATTCAGTAACAGTTTGATGAAGCCAAGATAATCATTCGGAAGAGAAAATCATGTCAAAAGACAGTTAAAAAACAGATATATGCATGCACACACTGAGTAAAGCCATTAGTGTTAAATTAACTACCCAGGCAGACTTGTTTTCTTTGACCTGAGTTATCATGGACATGTTATTGTATATATTACATATGATTACAGTTAGTTGACTATGTTATTTTAGTTCTATTCAGGTTGCAGTTTGTTGAGTTCAGTACTACATTATGAAAAATCCTGTCTCCTTCCTCCCTCTACTTCCTTAGAAGACTACTTTTGAGACGGTCTCTCATTCACACTGCTTGAATCAAGTTGGATTTGTGTTTACCTGTTTCTCTGAGGCTAGAGTTACTGAGATTTTGCATGTGCAAAACCTTTTGGCGCATACAAAACTAATAACATGGTCAGTGATTGGCCATGATGTTTTCTTTGCCCCAATCATTGATCATAAACTTGATTTCCTCATGTGCGAAAAGGGTTTGCGCTTGAAAATTGTCTTGGTAAATTTGACCCCAAAGGAAAAAAAACGTCCAACCCAAGTAGATGTCAACCCTACTTACTAGTTGATGTAAGGTTCTACCGGGGTTGCAAGTTTGTGCTCCAAACTGATAGAGGAGGATTTATTTGTGTATCATTTAAGACTGGGGTTAACAGTTCTTGCCTGCTTTGTTGGCCAGTGGTCTCTAACAAGAGGAAGTGCTTATTCTCGACTGTCCAGTTGGTCAGTGTATTTTTACAGTGGAAAGTCATTCTTACCCACATTAATGGTCAGTGCTCCTTTACAATGGGAGCTGATGTTTATGATTTGAGATGTGACCTCACAATGACCTCATTCCAGGATAAGCAGTCCTTTGCCCTGTCTGAACGCTAAACCTATTGCCTCATCTCATCTGCAGGCCGGCCTCTTTCTTTTTCTATCACTTTCTCTCTTTCTGCCCCCCCTTTCTCTGGCTAGCTCTGTCTCTTTTGCTCTTAACACTAAATGTCTTTAGCAAATATGAACCTTAAATATGATTTTCTAAACACAAATAAAGCTTTCTGAGCCCTGACTAGAATTTATACATAATGCTCCAAAGCGCTAATCACGCTGTATGAAATTATGATTAAATGCTTTCAGTGATTAATATGTCAACTCCGTAATGCTAATAAATTCACTATAAAGAGAATGTGATGAATGTTGCAGTAATGTGGATTTACAAGTTTATTTTTTCTGCTATTCCTTACATGACTGCAATACTGGGAAGGGGACCAAGGCTTTGAGGTGATTAATTGGCTATTTCATTTGGTTTTGCAGAAAAAAAAGCTTTTTGTAAAAGCTTGACTTGAGTTCCCAGTAGAATACTACACATTAGGTTTGGCTGTTCACTACCTGCATGTTTGTGCTCAACTCTGGAAATCTTGTGAATTTTATGAAAGGATGTGAAAGATGGGGGATTATGGGAGATCTTTGGGCAGCTTATAAGTGCAGTGGGCCCTGCTCTGCGTTGTTCAAAGCCCTCCATAATATACGACAGGGAAGCCCTCCGATCAATTATGAAATTATTCAGTCGACATCTATGTACCTTTTTCTGGAGTTCTACCATTGTAATAGGATTTATTATGCAATTTATTATTAATTTAAATAGATATTCAGCAAACAGTTGAACTTTTCCTTCTTTTCATTGAATTTCATCGCTAAATGTTAATGTACCATCCTTTTATCTCGTAGCTGTTCTTCCATTTCAGTAAATATCCCTGGTAAGCTATAGTTAAGTCATTCTTGGCCAGATTCACAAGTTCACATTAAGCATTGTCTGGAGCGGAAATACCTTTGGCGCAGGGGGTGCAGTTGCACCTCGGCCCACAAGTGATGGGGGCCCATTGTCACGGCAGTGGACCAGTCACTATTATGATTTAAAGTCAATACGGTTTTCTTATTAGCAGTACCTTTGTTATTTGTGGGAAGAGAAAGATGGGGTTAACATTAATCAAGATATTGAAGCATGTCTCCCTTTATAAAGAAACACCAAAGCAAAAAATCCCCTTCATGGGGTCTAACATTTTAAAGTTTTTGATTAGTCTTTTTACTGCTCATGTAAATATGTAGTGGCCCACCTTTGGCAAAGATAATTAAATTTTTTATTGAAATTGGTTGTGGTAAGACTGCATTAATATTGTGGAAAATATTCCCTTGTCCTCCTTTTGTCAAGATTTATGGGAAATAGGATGACCAGTCAAATGTCCAAGTAGGCTTTTTTGTTAACTAGCCTTTCTCAGTGACTTCACTGGAAATGCATCAAAGAGCACAACAATGGGTGCAAAAAAAGTAGGTAGAGAGGTAGTGGCAGTGAGCGTAAATCTGCCTAAATTTGATTTTTATATTTGTTTTCTCATGCAATGTGCAGCATAGAACAGCTGATGAACAAAAGATGGCAGGCACCTGTTGGTAAGCTGACATTTCCTAGCTAACCATTATTTTAGCAAGCCACTGTGCTGTATAACTAGCAAGCCAGCTAACTAATTAACTGCCTGTCCAGACCAACATCTACCCTGTTCTCATCCTAGCATTGGACTTTGTGTTTTTAGATGTAGCTGTTTAATTATTCCCTGCTGCTTTAATTAAGCCTCCTCAAGATAATCGGCAACTATATGTAGATACCTATCAACCACCTCGCTAGTTTTTGCACAAACTTAAAGTGGACCCTGAATTGGAGACCTTAGATTTGCAAAAATATGTCAAATGATGAAAAACATTTACTCATTAAATCCGGATGGGTCTGAAAACACCAAATCTGGGTTCTTTATTGAAAAATTCAAAATATAAAAATGGTTGTCTCCGGGGGAACTATGTGGGACATTAGGCAACATAGAAATGGGGCTAGCAAGTTAGCTACCCATTTAGTTAATACATTATAATGAAAGTTTAATATAACATACTATCATGTCATTAAATAATTAATTAGGAAATGTTTTACTGATTGTTTGACACTGTGAAAGTTCATAATAAATGTTTGATAGCCATGGCTGGCCTGCTAAACTGCAGTGTAATATTTAGGGAAGCTATTTTACCTACATTGAGCTATTTATTTTTCTTGAGAAAAAGATACAGAATCAAAGACTTTATGCACATTTTGCCTTTCCTAATACACATATGAAGTGATATCGCTATATTTTAGCAGTATATTGCCGGTAGTGGCTACATTTGTATTAGCAAAGAAACAGGATCCAAACAGTTGCATATTTTGTGAATGATACCCTTTTTCCACCAAAAAGAACCTGGTACTAGTGCCATGCTGGTGCTAGTGCCAGTGCTTAGTTGGTTCAACCCACACACCCCCAAGAACCTGTTTGGTTTTCCATCGCCGAGGAGCCAAATCAGAGCCACGCGATTACGTCACTGTAATTTAAGACCAGCAGATCAGGAGAAAATGAACGTTGTTCGAGATCTGCGTCTCTCTCAGCAGCGCTCATGTAACATCTGGCAAAACAGAAATACAGTATGGACTGCAGGAAACCAGGAATTAAAATGTAAAACTGAAATAATGCTTGTGTTTCTATGGTCAGTAATACTATTATTGTCATTGAGGTTTAATCGTTTTTAGAGGGGAAAAGGAATATAGCCGATTAGATTGCTATGATCTTGTACTGGATTAAGATCAGATCAGAAATTTAAAAAGCAGCAATATAAGGCGCAATCCGTATCTTGCATTGTTGTCTATGCATGTTAAAATACCGAAACCTTGTGCAGAAATTGGGTGTAATAATAGGAACACGCTATCCATCTTTACTTTTCCCAAGGAAGCAGACAGGTAATAAATAAACAAGCAACATCTTATTTCATTCCAGCTTCGTAACTTTGAACGATCTAATGTAGTTTTGTTTTGAAATGACATTCAAGCTCGCTAATGGCAATAGCAGTAATTCACGAATGCCCTATCTGGCCAGCTAACTCATACTCGTAATTCTTATTATGGACGTAAGCGGCGCAGAAAGTAAAATGAAATATAAAGGCATCATGCAGATATAAGATATATGCTTATACATCCCAACGCGAGCAGAACGGTCAAAATACTTCCGTGACCGAGCTGGTCGTGTTGGTAAACTCCGCCCCACGTAATCGGTGCTAGTTCTGGACCAGCAAGGAGTTGGTGCTTATTCTAGCACTGGTTTTAAGAGCTGCTGCTTAGGCTGTGGAAAACGAAAGAACCGGTGCTAAGTCAGGTTCTGGCTCCAAACCAGCATCAGCACCAGCTTGGTGGAAAAGGGGTATGAATGAGCTGAGGGGCCTGAAAATATCTCTTGCACCCAGGCTCATCGTCACACGCTTTTGGCACTGAGCAAAGTCCTGAACTGAATGGAGTTTTGTATGGAGAAACACCAGTCAAAATTGTATTTAGTGTAAAACTAGATAAAATCTGTATCAGCGAATCTGGCCCTCTGAGTTCAAGATATAGAAAAGAAAAAAACAAGAAGGAAGGAAGAAACTATGCCATTTGTATACTAATTTCTCTAGTTTGTCAGCAAGTGAGAGTGCTGCCCAAGTCTTTGTTGGCATTTTCTTGAATGAGAGGAATTCTTGGGCTTAACGTTTCAGCTTCTTCAGGAGCTTGTAACAGCTTTCAGTGGCCAGAGAGAGAAATCCTAATTAGGCCTTTAATACTGAGCGCTGATGGGCTAAGTGTTCCCCAGGCTCTCTTTCCCTTCAAACGGGCAGCAACAATTGCAATAAAAATGACTCCTTCTTTAAAAGGGTGGGGGCAACAGACAAGCAGAAAATTCACCATGATAATCTGCTAAAGCACTTTGGCTCTGAGTACAAACACGATTTCAAACCTTGGATTGCGTCGCAGTCGAAGTCGGCCTAATGACTTCCACAGATGGGTTTCGGGCCGGCCGGCCGTCTGGCTGGCTGGCTGGTTTCTGCTATACGGATGGCTTGCACCATTGTTACTGTCCCGGCCTTTTTGTTTGCACGGGTCTATTGTGTTTACTGTGGGAAGTTTGTGTATTAGATCAGCAGCTGTGTACAGCTGAACTTAGGAGAGAAAAACCTGAGTGCAGGAGAACATTCTTGAGGTCTGCGCTCATGACCTTGGAACAAGCAGACCAGTGTTGGGTGCTGGAGTTTGAAGGCTTTTCTGGGCCTGTGAAGGAGATCAATTTTTTTGGAAAGCTTATAAAGTCATAGGAACCTGTAGAGCAAAGGCCAGGAGGCCAGTGATAGTGAAACTGTCGGAGTAAATGAAAACATAATCTGTTTTGTTTCACCCATAAAAGGGGGTTTACTTTCTCAATATTGGGGGGACTGGGGTCCAATGAGCAATGAGGACCAAAGAGTCATATCACATATCTGTAATCAAGAGATGTCAGAGCGGCTAAAAATAGGCAAAATAGTTTATATGGCTCATTGGTCATCATGGCTGATCGGACCGTCGTTTCCTGTCTATGTATTTTATTCATCCAGCTTTCCTTCATCTAGCTCTGCTTTCTGATTTCCATTTGTTTGTTGGTCTACGGTTTGATCTAAATAAGCGAAATTGCATTGGAAGTGCAGACTCCTCGAAGTTCCTCCGCTGGCATCATTACCGAAATGGATAACTCCACCTTTACTGAAAATGATCTTAATGAAGTCACGCTCTATTTACCTGCCTTGGGAAAATCTCCTCTGGATGAATAAGCTCTAAACAAATTCTAAATGACACCCAGTTCATTTGCATAGGAATAAATGTTGGAGTTCTGCCAACTACTCTTGTGTACTTTATTTTATTTCAAATACATAAGATGGTATAAATTCCTCTGCCTTTAAAAAATATGGCGCACTGAAGATTTGCTGAGTGAAGCTCCCACTACAGGCTACAAGTGGAATTAGCAGAAATGGCAACCAGCAATGCAGCATAATTTACTCTGTTTTTGTCTATATTTCTAGAGTGTCCCTTGCCAATAGGTTTCATGATGAATGCAAACAATTGCTGGATGGAGAGCTTTACTGCATTTTCTGTGCAAACGCTGGGGAAATGAAATTTCGTTGCAAAGATCAGTCTGAGCAAGTTTAGTTATTGGAAACACCACAGAATTGAGACCTCACAAATTTTGGATGAGCTACTGATTGTTCAGTCATATAAATCTGTTATGATAATGCAACCTCTCTCATAATTTTCAATCAATATTAAACTCTTTATTTTCCTTGCGTTTTCTATTATAAACTGAAACAAGTTGCAGCTTCCTTTGATAGTAAAAGTCACTTAATACAGTAAATCAAAA